>CM059266.1:18126280-18308780 GCA_030347295.1 Setipinna tenuifilis | reverse complement strand
ATTTGCACCTTTGTACCTTTTTTATTATGTTATGTGTACATGCACGTACATCTGAGGACAGAGACCTTAGATACTATATATACAGTAGGTGTTTACACACAACAAAGAAATGATGCCATTGCCATGCCTACCCAGTTGAGTCACCTAGTGACCACAGTATGTGCCTTCAGAAGTGACCACTCTTACCCTTGACACCTGTTCCGCATGGCTTTTTAATCCCACCTAATCTACAGTCCAGCTCAATACACGGTGGTGCCGTCTAGAGGAAGGCTCAAGTGAAATGGGTTAATTGCGCTCTAATTGTATTCATGGCAAAAGGTGTGACTGTTCTCCTCAGTCATGACATCAAACCCTCTACACATGTTTGCAGCCCCCGATATCATTTCTAGACCCCTCGCTCAGTGAGCTGTGAACCCCCCTCTCCCCAATCATTCATCAAACACGCATGTTCTCACCTGCTTAACACTGCATGACTGCCCATCACTCCACCTGAAAGATGTTGAGACACTGGCCAAAACATCTCCTCCCATCCTAATGTCTTTCAAAAACAAACAGACATAAAAGCACACACACCCCTCTTCAATATACTACTTATACAGTAGGCTCACATCTTTTCAATGCACACACACACACACACACACACACACACACATGCACACACACACACACACACACTGTTGCACTTTTATTGTGTTGCTTGATTGTCTGTTATGCTGTTCTGTTTCGTCAATTATGTTGTTTAGTGATAAAACTGTCTCGTTATTGTGTCACTGCACTGTCCTTTGTCATTATTGTAAATGTGTATTGTTCCCTTTTTGTTTTGTTACCGTGACTGTCTGACATTCCCTCATTGGCACTTGTCATTATATTCTATCTGTATTATTGGTGTGTGTTACATTTGGTCCCTTGGGTTTGACAAAAATGCAAATTAAAAAATCTTCTTTTTGTTGTTGTTGTTATTATTATTATTATTACTACTAAATGACCCAATGCTTAGGTACATTTCTGTTTAGGAATAGGAAAATGTAAAAACTTGAACAGTGTCAAAGAACTTTATTGTAAACATCCTGAACATACAAATACAGTTACAGTTCTTACAAGAAGGCAGTTGGCTATGTATAGAATTTAGTTCCACTACAAGGTTGGAGACAATTTTGGAAATTGAGTTTTCTTAAAAGGCAAGGACCGCAACAACAACAACTTAGTTTGTTGCTAGTGTGACATCTTTGACGCACTGTGACGCACGTGAAGTGAGATCATGAGCTGACTTTGTTTACGGTATCCTCTGCTCTGTCTTTGACACTCTGACACATATGTTTTTCTGGGCGTAACTGACATGTCAAAGCAAATGCCATTCCCTTGGTATAGAGACATATGTTTGTTATGCAACGCTACAGATGTGTATGTGTATATATCACCCTCTGCTGGATGAAATTGAAACAGTGAGAACGAGAATGGTGCAGCTGAGAAAAATACGTACACTCTCTCCATCTAGTGGTTACAAATATGTATTGTCTTTTGACTGCAATGTAATACATGTGAAAGTCAATCTACAAAAGTCTTTTTAAAAGGCCTATTGGTGCGGTTTGTAATGAAATGATTTTTGGAGTAAAAAACAAAACAAAATTGAATCTGTTGATATGGCTTTTATTTTACAGCAACATATAAAACATAATTAGTAATTTGCTTTCTCCCGAACAATTTAAAATGTGTAGTATTTTAAAGTATTTTGGATATGTCACTCATATTTAGCAGCCTAACATGGGATAATATATTACAAGTTACATTTTTTAGATGTACTCTTTCATTTGTGATAGCAATGACTATGCAGGTCTAGTTGGACTATAAGATTCAATAATTTCCTTAAGTCTGACCTAAGACATAAAGACATCCTAACCCAACAGTACTAATATATTCAAGATCGACACCAGATGAGATTGGCAGAATGGGGGAACCAGAAAGGACAGGTAGCTCAGACAGGACCATCATTGTTAGATGATGATGGACCACCATTGTCAGATGATCATGGGTACTGAATTATCATGTCTGCAGGAAGGAGGTGATCCTAATCCCATCAGTTCCTTAATTGTGACACCAGAGAACCATTCATGACTATGTAGGTAGGGGTACCCCAGCTGGATGTAATGTTTTCTGAACCCTGTATTTCCACTGTATATTTGTATGCTGTGCTACTACTTTTTCCTGGAATGAAGATGAACTAATTGCTTTGAGAAGAAGTCTTTTTTCTTACAATTGTCATAATTAGGAACTAGGAACAACTCCACATTGGCCTAAAATGGACCCAAACATATTAGTTGCCTACATTGTCCCCTGAGTTAGTAAGACTAACTAACTAACTAAGTAACTGAAGTTAGCAAGTCAGTAAGTAACAACTGCAATACTGCATGATTATAATACTTAAAAAGGAGGGCAGAATGTGGTAAATCCTAAAAGAGACAGTATATATGCAACAATTTGTAACTTCAGTAAACATATCTACAGGTAATAGTAGCAGCGGCCAATAAAAAATGAAACACTTACACTCCTACACTTGTACTATACTTGTAATAAACAACATGTGAGAGTCTGCAGTGAATATCTACAGTAAAGCTACAGACAACTTCCAGGAAATACCCCTCAGTTTCTAATCAAATTGTTGTTTTCAGATCAGGATGATTCAGCTTTACAGGGGCTCATGCAGGACTATATGTATGATATGGTTCATATCATTGGGATTGGGGCCCAAAATGATTTTCTTCCAGGGGGCCCCCAGTGTGTAGCGGCGACCCTGTTGGCCAGTGTCCCACATTAGGACAATTCATGTCCATATCCAGCGCTGTGCTTGACATAATGTTTTTTGATTTTTGACTCTTGAATCTTAAAACGTGTCCTTAGTAAGCATGATGGTTAAACAAAATGAATTTTATGGCAACTGTCAAATAATTTCAAGATTGTATACTCAGAAGTACAGATTAAGCCCTTATAAAAGTGTCAGGGGACAAACCTTAAAAGACTATTTTAAGATTTTATTTTCCACTGATACCTTTAATAATTGCTCACATGTTCAGTTCCAATATTAATGGACTGTCATCGCAAATAGACCACAAATGGTCTATACAAATGGAGAGGTGATTGTGACTGTGTATTACAGATTACTTTTAGATTTGCAGGCTATTAAAATATAAATCACAAACACAATAAAGCTCGCAATAAAGTAGGCTTTCTAGAGCATATCCATATAACATGCAGTGTCATTTTTCATCAAAAATTGGCCATAGGCCTACATCTCTCTTTGAAGGACAATCCAATTACTGTGTGACGTCATCATTCACCGTGGCAAGAATGAAATATTTTTGCCTGTGCCGTTGACAGTTATGCAACCTGCGACGTAAAGCCATTGATGAGAAGAATGTACTCTCTGTTTTCTGTTTCTCGACAAACTGCGGAAAAGCTTCTAACAGCCTAACGGTTTTTCACATTGCCTTTCATGCACGCACAGGCACACACATTTGCTTTTGGCACTGCAAAGAACTGTTGAGAAGCCTGCGTTTTCGTCCCTGCGCTGGAGCTGGAGAATAGGCAGGCTGGCTGATTGTAGGCGTAGATTGTTGGGTTGGGGGGGTTGGGGGCGTCACAAGTAACAGGGGGAGCCGAGCCAGTGCAGGAGCATACCGTGAAGGAAGAACACTGCCCCGCTTCCTCGTCATGGATCTCGCAGACTCTGCCGCGGAGAAGCGTGAGTAAACTGTGGCTCGGGGTTTGAGGGCATGTTGACATGTTATTGGGTGTTTTTTCTTCAATCAAATGGCATTTCGAGCGCATGGGCTTTGTTGTTACAGGGGACCAAAGCAGGCGAGCTAGCGAGCGAGCGTGGTGGACAGCCAAACGAGCGTCTTATATCCTTATTCTCAGCCATGTTGTGTAAATGAATGACACTAATTACACCAGTAAAAAAAAAACAGTTGACACATGTAGAATGAAAACACCCAACGACATCTGGCCGATAGAAGCCTACGGTTGTCTTTCCTCTTTGCTACCCCTGTCATCCCGCCTTTGAGGCGATGAGTTATGTTGGCCAGTCGTTTCTGTCCTGACTCCTGCCTCATCTGATGTGGTGTATTTTCTAACCGGTCCGCGTTGCATATGAACCGTTTGAACCACCACCGGTCTACCAGTGTGAAGCTGGCATGCAGGCAACATGTCAGCAGAGGTGATAGATTGTTTTAGCTGTAGTAGGCAGTGTGCAGAGGGGCTGCTCTTAAGAATGATAGATCAGCACCACACGTCAATGGACAGCTCCTATGTCCGGTGCCAACTTCTGGCCAAAGGTTGCAGTCCGAGTGGAAGTTTGATGCCGGGGGCCACAACGTAAAGGTGAATTGTCTCTTGTGGAAAACGACTGCATACTGAAGGTTATTTACTGCTTTCTTGTCTGTCTGTTTGTTTGTTTGTTTGTTTACTTTACAGTGCAATGTTGTCCCACGGGCCAGGGCACTGATTTTACCTTGGCATTTGACAAAGAAGTTGACATGCTGTTAAATTTGTTGCAGCCATTGGTTGCGGTCATTTTTACACACACATATACACACACACACACAAACACATTTATTTTTTAAACTGCGATCATAGTCACTAAAAAATGAGGACGTCTCTATGTTCTTGAGATCCACTTGCGGTCAGCCATGAATGATTCACTTTCCAGAGCCAGTGCATACAAATGTCAAGCACATTTAAACTCCATTTAAACACTACACAGACAGCCTGACCATGACTGTGTCTATGACCATGAGCAGCTCTGGTGAGCTCTTCTCTTTATGACTGTTGACCACATGCACGAAGAAAAGCACACTGAAACAACTTTTACTGGTATTCCATAAAGACTCTACACATATGACTGTCCATTCACACCCATAAGATAACTAAAAGAAAAAAAAATGTGTTTACATGTGCACCCCTTGCAGTCTTTTGACTTCTGAGAAGTTTGATTGAAATAGTGCAAGCTCCTCTGGCTGGAAAAGAATAGCTGAAGAATAGTAATTAATCTCTGCATTGTATTAACTCTTAAGAAATCATACATCATACGTCTGTGAAGCTTCTCATTCATCCAGGTCATGATAGCCAAAATAGCTAAGTTGTCTACAACTAAAATTCTTTTTTAGAACAAGTCCAGTTGCATTCCATGTTCTATTCCATGGGAAAAAAAAGAAGTCCAGTTGCATACAACTTAGATCATCTTTTGAATCACACATCATACGTTTTTTTTTTTTTTTTTTTAATCCAGGCTCTGAGCTGCTCGGAGTTAATCTAAAGAACTGGCTCTTCACACAGGCAGCCATCCTATGGGAGAGGAGGTTTTGCGTCAGCCGTGCCCGTGCCTGCCCCTGCCACCTGCTCGCTGTGCTGTGCTTGATTGAAAATGTCATGACGGACTTCCCTCACCCACCTATTTGGCACAACCCGTAATTGGAAAGATGTTACGAAATGGAAGCAAAAGCGGCCATTTTCCCTTTAGAGGCTGACAGATTTCATTTTTCTGCAGCCTGCACTCCGGTAATGGGCTTCCCAGAATCTCAACCGCCACCACCCCCCCACTCCCCCCACTCCCCCACCCCCTGATCCCCGACCCCCTAGCTCCCCCTCGCCCTGTCAGAAAAGGTCATAGTTAAGACATAAATTGGATGTAAGCAACGGTCCATGTCAAAGACCTTGACGGCATACCTCATAGTGACACAAAAGACATAAAGACCCTCTCTCATTGAACTCCTCGGGAAAAAAAAAGAGAGGCACTCCAATTCTGAAAATGGGAAATAATCTATTTCTAGGTCACTGGTCAGGTCAGGACTGCTGAGCAGGTTCAGCAGGGAGAGTAATGTCATGCCACCTTGACCCAGTGCCTATTCAGCAAGGATGGCACAGCCCCAGATATATGTGCGCTGCTGCCATGAACAGAGTTACTGCCCTGTGCGGGCACTTCACTGCATGTCCAGTAGCCATGAAATGGTTTTATTGATGTATATGTCCTGTGACCCATATCCGGACTGAAGAGGAGAGCTTTGCTGGGGGCAAAGATTTCTGTACTTGTGTGTGTGCATGTGCGCATGTGCATGTGTGTCTGTGCGTGTGTGCTCGTTGCAGACTGTGTGTGTGTGTGTGTGTGTGTGTGTGTGTGTGTGTGTGTGTGTGTGTGTGTGAGTGAGCAGGCGTGTGTGAATGAGAGAAAGAGAAACCGATAGTGAAAGGGTGGGAGAACTGGAGAGAGAGAGAGAGACAGACAGAGAGAGAGACAGAGAGGGAGCGCAAAAGAGAGCAGAGCACGTGTGGTCCATTTTGCTGGTGTGCGAGAGCATTAATATATAGATTAGCCATGTGACACTAACATATGGGCCTTCACAGCAAAGCCCTCAGGATGGTGGAGCTCAGGCTAACTGGCCTCTTTAACCACACCATCAAACTCCAGCCCTACATTTCAGCACCTTTCATTTGAGGGCATGTACGTACATGTCTGAAAGCACATTTAGAAGTGCATGTGTGTGTGTGTGTGTGTGTGTGTGTGTGTGTGTATGTGTGTTTGTGTGTGTGTGAGTGTTTAACGACACCATCAGACTCTGGCCCTACATTTCAGCACCTTTCATTTGAGGGCATGTACATGTGTGAAAGCACATTTAGAAATGTGTGTGTGCACATTTGTGTGTGTGTGTGTACGTATCTGTGTTCATTTGTGTTTGTGTGTGTGCGTGTGCATGTCTCTGCAAGTCCATCTGTATATGTGTGTGTGTGGGTGGGTGTGTCAATAGCCCTTTCAGACCTCTAGATATTGAATGCATCATTGCAAACATTTATCCGACAGATCTGAACGTTTACAACGTGGTGCTTGCATGTCAAGTTTATTTGGTTTCCAGTTAATCATACTACAGGGAATCTACTGTGGTGCTCAGGGGTTGGGACCAGGGCTCAGTATGCTGGCAGTGGGACATACCGGCATATATACACAACCACTCTCATTGTTTTGCTTATCACATACCGCATGCCAGAGAAACAGACATCTGCTATGGAGAGCCTTGTTACCTCCTAATACCACCACTATTGCTGCTGGCGTTATAGGCTGTATTCACAGCATCTCTAAAAAAAAGAGGAGCAAGACTTACGGGCTGTTTTAGAGAGAGAGCAGAGGAAAGAGTACGTTGGCATTCCTGTCTCTCCAGTTTGCCGTGCTTTCATGGTGATTTGTTTTTTTCTGTGAATGAAAACAGCGCTAACGTTAACTACTCTTGTGTCATGCATGCCACACTGGTGCATACAAGCAATGTCATCAAAACGCACCCCTTCACCCTAGCTAGAAATTGACGTTTTTTTGTTTTTGTTTGGACCTACCACCACCCAATGTGACAGAGAAGACAGTAAGGGGCCAGGTAGTAAAATCTCTGGCTTAAAATAAGCTCATTTTTGTTAGGCACACACACACCCTTCTGTCCGATCTCTAAAGGATCTCTGGTTTTGGGCGTATGCATGAAAGCATGGTGACGTGCTTTCTGTGCAGGGCCATTGGAAGGAAGCAATAAATGGCTCGTCTCTCTGTTGCACATTTCTTCTACTCCTTCCATCGTCCAACTACATTCCAAATACACTTGCGCGATAACCCCCCCCCCCCCCCAGCACATGAATCACAAGAGTTTTAAAAGCTTGCCAAAATCTCCCAGCATTCCTCTGGCAGCAGTGAGAGGAAGTGAAGCTTAGTGAAAAGGCCAGCCCTTGCTGCACACAACCCTACACGGCCCGCACCGATCTAAATCAGAGTTATTTATGTGCAGCTCTTTTGATTGTTCACTTCAAATCCTCCACTTGTAGCATTGTGGGACTTTAGTGAACTATCGACTTAAAAACTCTCATTATTTCACACGCTCTCTAATTTGTAAAACCCCCACGCACATACTCTCTCTCTCTATCTCTCTGTCTCTCTCTCTTTGTCTCTCTCTCTTTCTCACTCTTCTTCCTTTCATAAACACACATACACACACATACATGCACACAAACAAACACACACAAACGCACACACACACACCATCAACCACATCACATCTAAACTACTAGAAGTTCTCCAAAGCCACCCCACATCAGGTTTTCCCGCTTAAACATCCTCTCTACACGCTGCAGAGTTTCCTCCTCTGACTTCGCTGCCTTTTCTCCGCAACTCTGTCCCCCCATAGGCAATAATAAGTCATAGACAATGCGCAAACACACACACACACACACACACAGCCTGCAACGAGCATCCAGATTCTCTTCCGCCAATACACACACGCACACACACACACACACACACACACACACACACAGCCTGCAATGAGCATCCAGATCCTCTTGTGCCAACACACACACACACACACACACACACACACACACACACACACACACACACACAGCCTGCAACAAGCATCCAGATCGTCTCGTTCTTCTCACTGCCTCTCACTGCTCACCACTCGCTTTCCACCGGTGCTCGCGCAGAACATTTGATGGCAACTCTCTCTCTCTCTTAAACACACACAGACACACACTCATGTGCGCACTCAAACAGACACACACACTGCAGAGCATTTGATAGCAGCTTACACACACACACACACACACACACACACACACACCTTATACACAAACTCGCACACACACACACACAAATACATACGCACACACTGCAGAGCATTAGATGGCAGCTCACACACACATGCACACACCTTATACACACACTCACACACACACACATATACATACACACACACACACTGCAGAGCATTAGATGGTGGCTCACATACACATGCACACACACACACACACACGCACACACACACACACACACACACACACACACACACACACACACACACACACATACACACTGCAAAGCATTTGATGGCAGCTCTTGAAAATGGCCAGTCTCAGTAGGGACGTGGGCGGATGAGGAGGTGGTGCCCACTCCAGTGAAAGCCGAGAAAGACCTCAGGCACACCAGAATGTGTGTGTGTCTGTGTGTGTATGTGTGTGTGTGTGTGTGTGTGTGTGTGTGTGTGTGTGTGTGTGTGTGTGTGTGTGTGTGTGTGTGAAAGAGAGAGAAAGAGAGCAAGAGTGTCATGTGTAAGTGTGTGTGTGGCTGTGTGTGAGAGAGACTGTGTGTGTGATTATGAGTGATGTGTAAGAGAGACAGAAAGAGAGAGAGAGAGATTGTGTGTGTGAGTGTGTGTGTGTGAGTGTGTACGTGTGTGTGTGTCTGTGTGTGGGCATATAGTGGGTGTACATGGGGCCAGAGTGGGCTCTATGCTCACCAGCAGCCAGAGGGAAGATGAAACACTGAGCAGATACTCAGAGGCTGACCGGGGCCAAGGGGTCAGTCGAGGGCCCTGGGTTAGGACACCAGCTTTGGCTTCCAAGCTTTGGCTACACTACAGAAACAAAGTGTAAGCTTTCTGTATTTTGTTTTTTTTTCTCCTTAGTGCAGTACTTGACTCACATACAAGATAAATCCTTGCTGTCAATCACCTTGACAGCCTAATACACACTTGCTGCCTATTCCTTTTTTATACATTACAAGCCTCCGATTCCTTTAGGACTTTCTGGCAAGAATGAAAAGGTTTTAAGAAAAGGGGAAAAAAAGAGGTCTCAGGGAGAACAACCTGATCCAAGTGTTGGCAGGATCTGGAAGAAGTAGCCACTGAAATCCCACTACTCATCAGTCAGTCTCTTTCAGAGAGTGGGGCAGCATCAGATGCAACATTAATGGCACTAGCCAGAGACTAGTGGGCGTGTGCAAACCAGCTGTCGCCTGGCACACTCACCACGCCCACCTCACCTCAGTAAGGTTGATGCTGATAGGCCAACCTTATCTCAGTAAGGTTGGTGCTGATAGGCCCCTTCAACTCAGTAAGGTTTGTGTTGATAGGTCCCCCTTCACCTCAGTAAGGTTGGTGCTGATAGCATAGTTTTAAATTAATAATTACCTCCTGATTAAGACAGTATCCCCCAAAGAGACAAAAATAGCAGGATTGGGGGGTACCAACATACGCGCATAATTTAACTAATGTAAAAAGGTAGTACCCCCAGTTATGTAGGGCTAATTCACGCTCTGTAAGGTTGGGGCTGATAGGCCGTTAGCCGTGCCAGTGCTCAGCATGTTGTCATTTGAGCCTCGTTAGCGCCCCCCCCCCCCCCCCCCCCCCTGCTGTGACATGGAGAATGACAGACTCAGGCTGCACACCTCTGTTTTTGTCAGGACCTTGGCTGGCAGTGCAGTGCAGTGCAGTGCAGTGGAGCTGGCCATGGTGCTGAAACAGACTGCTCCCCTGTGGCAACAGGAGTGGCCTCGGTGCCAGAACCAGCAGACCCCCTGTCTGTCCACTGTCTGTCTGGGCTTAGCAGTCGCCACTCATGCTGACCTAAAATCCAGATAAGGAAGGGGGGGTGGGGCTTTATCTGTCTGGCCAATCATTAGGAAGGAAACACAACATACGGAATTCTCATTGGATGTCATCATCACCAACCATTGGTCATACAATCAGAGAAGTGCCCAGACATGTGGAGAGAGGAGACGTGTTTGCGACAGCAGCAAGTAATGAGATTTGGCCTTTGGTCAGTCAGTCACACACCAGAGCATGATGGGGGCACTGGCGCCAAATTACTCCTGAAAAAATAGACAGAGGGGCTCTCGGTTCAGGGTTGAAGCATTTACTGAGATTAAATCAATGAATGTAATCAAAATCATCAGGGTCAAAATCAGCTTCGAGAAAGGTGGTACATATATAGAATTTGGCCTGCTTGCTGTTGGCTCAATGGACAATATGCTTGCTGTATAGCATCAATACATTAACAATGTCCAGACAGTACACTCGCAAGGTAAGAGATAGTTTATATACCCCACAAAAGAAAATTCAGTTATGGCTTGCTCATGATTTGCACAAATGGCTTCTTTGACATTTGGGGACTCACAATTTGTTTGTTTCTTCTGTCTCATTAAGGAGCGTGGATGTGCAGTCTTTAGAGATGGGAATATACTCTACTGTTTTTTGTTATAACCAGGGTGTATAATATTGCTTGGATTATTTTACCCTTTTTACAGTGGATGTTAGACAAGAGATTACTGGGCATTTGAGACCAGTTTTCCCTGTCGAAAGGCTGTCTAAAGCCTTAACGCTTCAATCCATCACCATATGGGCAGGAGTCTTCTCCCCAGCCGTGCTGGCACTGGGTCACACCTGGGTTCAGTCCCCCAAGTGCCATCTGTTGAAACGAAGGACAGTATAGGATAATGTCTTCCTTGTACCACGGTTGCGGGTTTACTAAAATACATCACAATGTCGATGATGATGAGCTGAAAAATACTTTACCATGCTGAAATACATTGTGAAACAAATATACCCCTGATATTCTTGACGAGGATGAAATGAGCTACCCAGAATAGTGTTCATGTTTTGACTTGAATGATTGCATGGCAAGAGCACAGCCATCTTTGTGACCTATTTAATGCTTCCTTTGAAAAAAGGAAACATGAATAAGACCGATTAGCTTGATGTTTGTGTCACATATCACAGACAAAACGATCACTGTATTGTCCGTACCATTAGCAGTACTATTTCTTCCTTTCTTCGTTTCTTTCTTTCGTTTCTTTCTTTCTGTCTTTCTTTCTGTCTTCCTTGTCCTCATTTCAATCTAATTTTATGCACATGCTCTGATCCCTGTATTTCTTTCTACTCTCCCTGGCTTAATTTTGCCATCTCTTTTACCTCTCCATCACTTCTGTCCCATTGGCTACTTGTTCTCTCGCTCTCTCTCTCTCTGTCTCTCTCTCTCGCTCACTCTGATCCTCTCTCTCTGGCTGTCTCCCTCCTTTCTTTCCCTCTCTCTCTTTCACCCTCATCCCCCTCTGTCCTCCATCTTCTGTTTCTCTCTCTGTTTCCCAACACTTTTTTCTCTCCTCCCTCTCCCGTTTCCCCTACTCTCTCTCTCTCCCTCCCTCCCTCTCTCTGTCCCTCTCTCTTTTACCCCGCTTCCCAGTCCTTCATTTCCTATCTATGTCCTCTTCCTCTTTCGCCCACACTCTGTCTCCCTTTCTCCCCTCCTCCTCTTTTCTCTCTCTCTCTCTCTCTCTCTGCCTGACTCCCTCTCTCTCTCTGTCTCTCCCTCAGGAGCTGAATAATGGACTCTCTCTTCAGCGGTAAGCTGAGTCTCCTGGGAAGCGTGGAGGGTCTACGGGAGGAGGGCTGTGGGATGGGCTGGCCCGGCTCTCTGGCCCCGCTCTCCGACGACATGTACCCCACCTCGCACTTCGCCCTGGCCGCCGCCTACCACGACATCAAGACCCGCCTCGCCAGCCTGGAGCGCGAGAACATCACCATCAAGCACAAGCTCAAGAACTATGAGGTCAAGGTGAGAATGATGCTGCTGCTCGGATCTGCCTGCCGGATGGAATCGCTATGATGTAGAACCCTCTGGGTTTAGCTGGTCTCTGTAGAGGGCTGCTTCAAAGTTTAGCCCCCCTCTTTGGCCCTGTAGTAGGATGATGTGCTCTCTGACATAGATTTGGGTTGTGATATATAAACCTGTTAACCCCAACGACTCTTTGCTAACAGTGGGGTTTTTTTTGCGGAGAGGCTAAAAGATTACATTTCACCTTGAATTTGAGAAATCAATTTGTGACACTTCTAAATTTGACTCTGACTTATTTTTACTCTGACCTTTCTTTCACTTCATCCCGCTGTCTCTCTTCAGCCCTTCATCTCTCAGATACACTCACCTGACCTCACCCTCATCTTCTCCTGGACTCTGTCCTCTTCTGCTCTATTCTCTTTTTTTCTCTTCTTTTCTCTTCTCCTATTCTCTATTCTGCTCTCCTCTTCTCTTTTCTTCTTTTCCCTTCTCTTGTCTTCTCTATATCAAATCCTCTGTTTGCCATATTCTATATTTCATTTCCCTTTAAGAACTTATAACGTACCATTTCATTTGCTGTGAAATCAGCACCAACACATTACATACCCCATCAATCTCTTCCTCTCTGTCTCCCTCTCTCTGTCTCTCTCTTCAGTTCCCCATGATCAGTGAGTTTGTGGAGGAGCGAAGCCCCTGTTGCTCGTGTGAGCCCAAAGAGTCCAGCCTCATGATGAGTGACAACAGCAGCCTGCAGCAGAAGATCAACTCCCTCACACAGGAGGTAGCCGCCTTCAAAGCACTAAATTAACTCCGTCACCCAGGAGGTATCCGCCTCCATAACACATAATCAACTTCATCACACAGGAGGTATCTAGTTCCATAACACAAAATCAACTCAAACCTTCAAAGCACTAATTAAACTCAGAACTCACACAGAAGGTAGCGGTCTTCATAACACAAAATCAGCTTCCTCACACAGGAGGTAGCCCCGCCCATAACACAAAATCAATTCCTGTCGCACAGGAGGTATCTGCCTCCATAACACAAAATCAACTCTGTCACACAGGATCTAGCCGCCTTCAAAACACTAAAAACTCCCTTACAAAGGAGGTAGCCACCTCCAAAGCGCTAACTTAAACTCCCTCTCATAGAAACACAAATCTGTCAATACCTCATAACCATAAGTATTTAGCAATGCCATTTTCCATAACACGGGGAAAACACTTATTTATGCACAAGGAATCAGCCAATAATATTGAAAGTTAAGTAGCGATGATATCAAGTACACTATGTATGAGGTGGTACTTAGAGCCAAATTAAAAACAAATGCACCAGTTTTTACATCAGTTTATTTGTACTACAGCTCCAGAAGAGCAAGGAGCGAGAGGAGAGGCTGGAGGATGTTATCCAGGCCTACGAGAAGATCCACCTGGAAAAGAGCAACGTTCAAAGAGACCTAGACAAGATGGTGAGCCACAGTGCCTCCTGTTGAACCCACCTGGTGTGAAATAAAAACACCTCTTTCAGGTGTCAAGAGGTCACATGTAACATGTCACACTGATTCCGGTGTCACCTAGTCGCTTTTTCTCAAGTCTTGGGAATAAAATAGTGCTGCCAGACAGGGTGACAAATCCGTCTCCTCCCACAAGGCTAGCCAGAGAAATTGGGTGTGTTGACACCTGTCTAAGATTGTGTAGACATCTGTCAAAGGCTGTTTCACAGTATGTTCTATTTCCGTTACCTTTTGAGTCAGGTGCATTTTGCTAGGGTCAGAAATGCTATTGATTTAGTTATCCGAGACACAGTAACCCATTTTGTGATGTTATCATCCATGCATATTCAGGCTTACAATGCATCCATGATGATTATAGTCTCTGCCATGGGACGTTGTAACTATTTATATACGGTGGTGATACAATACTTGAGAATATTTATAGTTTAAAGTAATGTGTTCAAATACATATTTACCTGTTCATAATCTGACTCGATTACCACAAATTACTTTAATGACGAGATAAAATATTTCTTGCTATGGGCTACTGCATACTCGATGGACATTCTACCATAGATTTAGCAAGAGGCATATAGCCTTGTATGAAGCCTTTTCATTTTCTACCACAAACCTGCCACATGCTAGGTGCTGATATGTGGGTCATATAATCATGTTTTTTTTCAAACCTGAGAAGTCCTAAAAATGGGTACCATGTTATATTCCTGTTTTACAGTGACTATGCATTGCAGAGGGGAGATTTCTATGAAGAACAAAAGTAACATAAAAATGAGCTTTAATTATGTAGGTTGGGAAATACCAGTACACATATAGTACTCATCTTTATTATCCAAAGGAAGCACATTGCTCACTGATTCACAAAAAAACAACTTGTATTATTCATACTCACACAGTCTTGCATATATTATTAATCTTCAGTTTTACCCTTAGGTATAGTTTTATGATTCGTCAGCCACAGTTCCAGTCAATTCAAGTCACTTTCAGCATCTGCACTTGTTAAAAAAAGATGACAGTTATATGCATTTATTTATATATTTTTTAGTAACCATGCACGGTGTGTATATGTGCGTGTACACGTGTGTGTCTGTGGTGAGTATGTGTGCATGCATGCGTGTGTGTGTGTGTTTCTCTGTGGTGTGTGTGTGTATCTGTGATGTCTGTGTGTGTGTGTCTATATGTGTGTTTGTGCATGCATCGATTGTATATGTGTACCTGTGGTGTGTGTATTTGCATTGTGTGGGTGTGCGTGCATTTGTTGAGCGTATGTGTGTACCCGTGGTGTGTGTATGTGCGGTATGTGTGTGTGTGTACCTGTGGTGTGTGTATGTGCGGTGTGTGTGTGTGTGTGTGTGTGTGTGTGTGTGTGTGTGTGTGTGTGTGTGTGTATACCCGTGCTGTGTGTATGAGCGGTATGTGTGTGTGTGTGTGTGTGTGTGTGTGTGTGTGTGTGTGTGTGTGTGTACCCGTGGTGTGTGTATGTGCGGTATGTGTGTGTGTGTGTGTGTGTACCCGTGGTGTGTGTATGTGCGGTATGTGTGTGTGTGTGTGTGTGTGTGTGTGTGTGTGTGTGTGTGTACCCGTGGTGTGTGTATGTGCGGTATGTGTGTGTGTGTGTATCCGTGGTGTGTGTGTGCTCAGACCAGTCTAGCGGAGCAGCATGTGGAGCGCATCCGTGGTCTGGAGGTGGCCCTGAGACAGAGAGATGACTCGCTGCAGAAGCTCAACTCTCGCCTGCGCAGCAGCACCAAGGACTCTCCCCCCGCCCAGCCTCACATGCGCAACACCAAGGTCTCTCCACAGACCCAGCCGCAGCCCCACATGCGCAGCAACAAGGTCTCTCCACAGACCCAGCTGCAGCCCCACATGCGCACCAAAGACACCCACCACCACCTGCAGCTGCACACCAGCCTGGATGTGCCCCGGGGTCAGTTGGTACTCACACACACACACACACACATGCACACACACTCACACACACACACAAATGCTCAGTCACACACACACACACACACACAGTCAAATGCACACACTTTTAGATGCATATAACACTCAGACACACACACACACACATGCATTTATAGCCTATACTTACAACACCAGCTGCATAGCAAAGGCAGACAGCACCTACAGCTACACACAGGCAGAGATGTCCTGTTATGTCCCATTCTAATGTATAATGTTAAAGCAGAAACACCGCTAGCTACGGCCCCTCAGTAGGCTATTAGCATGTGTGTAGCCTACTCACTGACTTTGTTGCTGAGCTAGCCGCGAGCCATTAGCGACGCTGAAGGTTAATTAATCCTCACACCTCTCTGACTGTCGACCGCCGTTATGAAGCACAGCACACAACACAACAGCGCCAGTGCCGTTCCCACCCTTTGGTCTCTCAGAGACGGAGGCATGTTTTGGTTGAGTGAGAAAAGCTCATTCACACATTGGCGCTGTGTGACTTACACCCCTGCAACTTCAAATTAGTTTCCCTGCATATTTATATGGGAACTAGCGTCTATGACTCTGTGTCTGCACCCATGCTTTCTCTACACACTCTCATTCTTTCTCTATGCACTCTCATTCTTTCTCTTTGCACTTTCATCCTTTCAATGTGCACTCTCATTCTTTCTCTATGCACTCTTATTCTTTCTCTTTCCCAGTCCCTTTCTCTCTCGCTCTTGAACTGTCTTTCTCTACATTCATATATTTGATTAATTTGTTCTTCATTTTTCAATCCTAATTTGTATTGTCATGTATATGCTGTTCTATATATGTATGTACAGTATACAGTATGTCACAAAAGTGAGTACACCCCTAACATTTTTGTACTTTTTTTATTATATCTTTCCATGGGAGAAGTCTAAAGATATAATACTTTTCTACAACGTAAAGTAGGCAGTGTACACCTTATTTAACAGTGTAAATTTGCTGTTCCCTCAAAATAACTCAACACACAACCATTAATGTCTAAACCACTGGCAACAAAAGTGAGTACACCCCTGGTGAGTGAGTACACCCCTGGTTCCTCCCTGGTGTCATGTGATCCATTAGTGTTAGAAGGTCTCAGATGTAAATGGGTAGAAGTTGTGTTACATTTGGTGTTATCACTCTCACACTCTCTCATACTGGTCATTGGAAGTTCAACATGGCACCAATTGTGACATACTGTATATGTATATGCCATAAAGTGCTGTGGGCCAACCCTGTAGATATTTGTGGTGTATATTCGGTTATGTATATGTATGTATATGTAAATAAATGTGCATATGTATTTATATGTATGTATATGTATGTAAATGTGTATATATATGTACATGTATGTATATGTGTACATGTATGTATATGTATGTAACTGTGTACATGTATGTATGTATATATGCCATAGAGTGCAGTGGGCCAACCTTGCAGAGTTCTCGTAGCCTGGACGCCCTCTCTGACCTCAAGGTGCAGCGGTTGGAGGCGGAGCTGGAGGGGGCGCGGCACGAAGCCCAGGGGGCGTGTCAGAGGGAGGAGGAGCTAAAGGCGGAGCTACAGCGACTTCAGGAAGAGATCCGCCAGCTGCAGGAGAATCAGAGACAGGTGTGAGATGCACTGACATCCCATGCGGTGCGTTGTTGACCTCCCTGAAATGAGTTTTTGCAGTTTGGGATGTCTGGACACAGGGCAAACCCAAAATGTTCACTCATTGAGTACAGCCATCTACTTACATATGAGTGAATGTTTTAAACACAGCAGTGGCAGTTCTACAGTGTTTTACTCCCCGGGCAAGACCACCTCTCAGCACCTCTCAGAGGGGGTCTTGCCCGAAGAGTAAAACACTGTAGAACCACTACTACACACATTCGTAATCTAAGCAGGTGCAGAAGCAAAACGCCGAAAGTATGTAAAAAATTGGAAAAAGTGGTGGCACACTTGAGCTCCCTTAGCTTAACTTTGATTTACACATCTGCTCTCACCACACATGTTTTATTCTGTAGGACATGCCGACCACGTGTGAACACTGTGATGTGGAATGGATCAAGAAGGCGGGAGATGAGCAGTAAGTTCAGTATATACTTCATGCTACTTAATTAACTTTAAATAAATTAATACTGTACACACAATATGCCCTCAGAGTCCTGTGACATTGTATGTTCCAGTCCTCAAGTAGGAAATAATGCTTTTGTTGATTTTCTTGTCCTTTACATTTGTGAGTGATTTCTTGAGTTTGTAGCAAGGGACATTTCTATGGACTGAATTCTCTATTAAAAGAAAAAAAAACAAACTCTTAATCGCAGCATACAGTATCACACTGTATTTAGTACGAAAAATGGAAAAGAAACTGTTTTGCTTTTCAGCAAGTGCTCGTATACAGCTTTTGAATGGCATACAAACCTCCATCCTTAAAGACCACGGAGTGCTGTCTAGAAATGTTTGGCCCTTTGAAAGGGCATCTCCTGTGCTTTAAGTGATGCCTTCTGAGTCTGGTGAAAGTGCTTCATTAGTTTGATTGGGAAGAAGAAGCGCAAGCCCATGGCTTTTTGCACTCTCCATAAATCATTCAGCACAATTGATTCCCCCGATGTAGGATCCCATCTGCAATTAACAGTGTTTCACATTCAGTAAATAGAACAGTGGGAGAGATAGAGCACTTAGCAGAGAACACACACACAGCGGTTTGTTATCAACCGCAACCATCGCAGCACTGTGACAGGAGCAGTCACGTCACCTCTCCCTTCTCTTCACTTCACCGTCTCCCTGTCCCCCCCCCCCCCCCCCCCCCCCCGCCATTGTTCCTCCACTCCGCGCTTTCATCCGTTTCCCTTTGAAACTTTCTCTGAATCTACACATTTACAAATCCCATTATCTTCGGCTCTTCCTCTCTGCATCCAACTGTCCATCTGTGCCTTCTCCCTATCTGTCTTTCTATCTCTCTCTTTCTGTCTCTGTGTCTCTCTCTCACTCTCGCTCTCTTTTGAGTTGTCTCTGGCTCTCCCCATTTTGATTAACTTTGTTCTTTCTCTCTCTTCTCCCCCCTCCTCATTCTCACTCCCCATCTTTCTTTCTGCTTATTTTCATTCTCCCTGCATTCACTCCCATCTGTTTTTTGTCCTCCTCCTCCATCTATCTCTCTTACTCTCTTACTAAATTCACTTTCTCCCCCCCCCCCTCTCGCTCTGTCTCTCCCTCTCTCTCCCCCTCTCTCTCCCTGTCTGCTTCTCAGAGTGAATTTGGCTCTGGCCTACACTGAGCTCACAGAGGAGCTTGGCCGTGTTCGCTCTCTGGCTGCCAAACAGAGTGAGATCCTTAGGCAAACAGCCCAGGAGCAGCACAGCCCAGGTTTGTGAATAACCATAATGGACACACACACTAACACACACATACACACACACACACACACAAAATAATGTACAGTATGCAGTATGCACATACACACACACATTCACACACTGACACATCGACACACAAATCAATATACACACACACACACACACACACACACACACACACACACACACATTCATTCACATACACACATACATTCACATACACATGCACATGCACATACATACAGTATATATGCATTGCACTTACACAGGTTCCTTGTCTTACTCTCTGATACACACATGTACACACATACAGTCACTACACTTACCTTTGCTTTGCATCAAGTCATTCATCAGCTGTTTAATAACTGCCTCTGTTATCATTAATCAGATGCAGGGTGGCTGCAATATGTAGTTAACTATCAAAAATAATGAATTATATGTTGGCTTTCTATGACATGCAATGTGCTGTGTGACGTGTGACAAATCTGGGGGTGTGTCATGATCATGCAAAGGTGATCACAGCAGGGACTCCTGCGATAGACTCAGAGCTGCAACTGGATTAGTAATTAACGATGAATCACTCTCATTTGCAATGTTACCTCAGCGTGAACTGGGTAGAAAATAGCAGCATGAGTCACTCTCTCTCTCTTGCACCTCTATAATCATCACAACCATAAATATGGCATCATAAAGCCCCTATAATGGACCCTTCAGAAACGCATCCAAAGTACCTCCTTCAGAAATGCCCCCATCACCTCACATCACCCCTTGCTGATTACCCATTTAACCCCAAGTGCCCTCACAGCTTACCCCATGACAACACCATCTGGAAATGCTCCATATAAAAACCATACATTACATAAAACACTGCCAACAAGGTCTCTACTTACAGGCCATCTGCTTACAGAAATGCAGTATTGCACTTATGTTAATGTTTTCACTCATGAATAATTAATTACCCATAAATTCAAATCATTTTGTCTTAATCATCTTAGAATGAGCCCATGTCATAAGGAGTGAGTCCCCTTCCTGAAAGTCTGCCATGCTGGCCTGTCATGTTCCTATGGTAGCCTAGAAGGGACAAACCAACATACAGTATTTCCTCTGGAGAAAGCTTTTCATGTTTTGAAGACATTTGAACTGGAGTAATAATCAGTTTGTCGTAATTTTTCAACCTTGCCGCGAGATGCTATTCTGGTAAACCAGCCCCTCATACTTCACTTCATTTTGTACAGAGGGTCTGGCTGTGCTGTACTGAGAAACATTTTTCTTCCTGAAGATGTGGACTCTGCTGAAATTTAAAAAGATTGGATCTGCCTTTACCCAAACATTAACTTGAAGGAAGTTACGAAGCTTTCCAGAAACTAACGGACCAACGATGCTCACGAATGCTCACAAACGCTCACAAACAGTCACGGAATAGTCGCTCTGTGTGCTTCTTGCTGTGCTGTAAAGCAACACTACATTTTTTTTTCAACCTTAAAATAATGTTTCCAAAATCATTTCAGTGGTCCATCAACTCGTAACAGGGTAAACAGCACTTCTGAATTTGCTTTTCGGCCTTTTGCGGCTTAACCGCACTATGCAAGTTTACCAAAGCAGGTCGCCGATCAGTAGTTTGAATGAGATATAAAAAAGACAATTCCACTTCCATGTTAAATGTTCTGCTCATTCTCTCCGCAGCCTCTCGGCACTCTCCTTCCTCCCAACGCTGCTCACCCTCCTCCCAACGCCCCTCCCCCTCCCCGGAGCACCTCCGCCCCTCGCCCCCCATCTCCCCGCCGGCAGGCCCCGCCTCCTACACCAGCCGCCCGCCAATCAGCCGGCTGCGGGAGCGCTTCCAGGGCCGCCGCAGCTACTCCGAGATGTCCGACCCCTCCTCTCACGCCCGCCCCCCCAGCCACGCCCGCCTGCTGTGCGACCCGGTGTCCACCCTGCCCAAGCCCAGAGCCCACGGCCGGGGGGAGAGCGGCTCCTTCCAGCGCCTGCCCCCCAGGGCCTCTCTGGCCGGAGCCAGGCCCGCGTCGGCCCACGGCGGCACCCTGGGGGGCAGGTGTGGTGGCATGGGGGGCAGTTTGGGGGGCAGTTTGGGGGGCAGCCCGGCGCGTCACCATCACCACCGCGGCCTGGACCTGGACCTGGACCTAGACCTGGAGCTGGAGCTGGAGCTGACCTTCCCCCTGGTGGAGATGCAGCACCTGTGCCACCTGGAGGACCCGCCCGTGGTGGTGCCCACCCTGGCGCCCGCCCCGCTGGTCACCCCACCGCAGTCCTCGGACGAGGAGGAGGAGGACGACTGGCACTGCCCCTCGCCCGTGCACAGCCCGCCGCGGACCCTGGGCGCCATCATGGCCCCCTGCCCGCCGCCGCCGTTTCCTGCCCCGGAGGGACCCAGCACCCTTACCTGCCACCTGCCGGGGCATCTGCACGGCGACCATGCCCAGTCGTGGCCCTCCATCAATGTGAGTCATGTGATGCTATTTCACAAGAGCCTTTCATAAATGTTTTTGTTAATGAAGGGATCAAATAATTTCCTTGGAATGTACCTTTTTTAAGTGCTTGGGGATGTGCTACCAATTCACTCCCTTAGAATTAGAAGTTTCTGTGTGTCAAATCGTAAAACTGGTTTATTGAAATATTCCTATTCTATGTAACTATGTTTGTATGTATGTAATGTTAAATATTCTTCTCGAAATGGTCTTATGTGGAAACACAACTACAAAAATAAAACTACCACAAATTTGTTTTCGTATCAGTGTGGCACAGCTTAAAGTTTAGCTAGTTAAACTGAGCTCCCTCTTGGCCATAGCTGTGCCCACAGCCAGTGACCAGACTGCATGTGTTTGACTCGGTTGCTGTGTGCCCCTGTCATGCTTGCATGCCCCCTACCCCACCCTATCCTTACTCCTACCCCTTAACCACCCCTACCCTCACCCCATCCTATCCCTACTCCTACCCCCAAACCACCCCTACCCCTACCCCATCCTATCCCTACTCCTACCCCCAAACCACCCCTACCCCTACCCCCACCCCATCCTATCCCTATTCCCCCCTCCACCCCTCTCCGCAGCTGTGGATGGAGACGGAGGAGAATGCCGCCCGCAGCTGCCCGCTGTGCCAGCTCACCTTCCCCACCGACTACCCCGACGACGCCCTCATCAAACACATCGACACGCACCTGGAGAACAGCAAGATCTGAGCAGTAAGACGCCAGCCACACGCCAACGCTGCTACCGGTGGCCAGAGTGGTAATGACACTTTATATGTGGAAAGGACTGTCTTTTGAGATCGGGGGGGCTGAGCGAAGCAAGGCTGAAAAAAAAGACCAGGGTTGTCCCTCCTGACTAGGCTACTACTGTACAGAGTTCTCCCACACCCCCATACGAGTCCCAATGGTATACCTAAGCCATATTTTAAAGCCCCGATATTTCATTCTCCTGCCAGCACACTCTGCTGAGGGGATGAGAGTGGATCTCAGAGGTGATATAGCCTAATAGCTTGGTAATGCATTTCTAACTACAGTTCATGAGTTTTTTTGTAATTTTTTTTGTCTTACACTGTACTAAAAAATAATAGATGAAGAAGGAAGTCAGAAAGGAAGCGAGAGTGAGCAAGTGAGAGAGGGAGAGAGAGAGAGAGAGAGAGAGAGCGAGAGAATGAAAATGAGAATGAGAATGAGAGATAGTGTTCAGTGAGGCAGAGATGCAGCAGAACTGGGCCCTTTCATCTAGAGAGGGCCTGTCTCCATTACTGCATAGTGACAGGACATTGTTTTAAAATGTGAAAAGACTGCTGGCAATGATAGCAGCAGTGTCTATTTTGGCACCGAGATGACAGGAAGCCATTACCAGAGATGTTGATGTTGCCAGCGTGCCAGCAAAGTTTTTCTGTTTGTAACAGCTTGGTAGGACATGTCCCGAACCTGTGATGTTTTCTTTTCTAAGCCTACCCACATAAGCTGACGAAGGGCTCGAACCATTTTTGGATCATTAGAATCTGCAGTCCCTCTGGGAATGAACAGTCTTGGAACTGATTTTGTATGTGTACTTTTATCACGACATTTGCAATGTTTTAAGGCAACCACAGAAGATGAAGTGACATTCAGGTGAAAAGAGGCAGGAAATGCCATGAAAACCAATCTTCGCAGAGAGCATTTTAGGGCTGAAGGCCTGGATCGATGTCAGGCCTTTATAAGGTGACGCTATCGATGCTGGATTTAGCATTTGTACCATAGAAAGGGCACAGCACTCGGCTGTTCTTAGCTTAAAATACCTCGTGTCAATATCTCATCTGACGGCTGTGTTAGATTTTATTTTTGTGTACATAGGACCCTTTAGAATGACCCCAGCCCCCCTAGAGGAAACCATTAGGCATTTTTAAGCCATGCAAATCAAGACATGTTGATGTTACCTGATTACTGCGTAACATAATAATAAATCAATTCTGAATCACTGCATTATATGTTTGTGTTTTTATTTAAATATTTGTTGAAAATGTTTCGTAGAACAGCAATGGTATGAGAGAGATAAAGCTTTGTATTCATGTATGTACTTGGATGTTCATCTGAGCAGTCACAGCAAACACTGCCATCTGGTGGTAGAGAAATAGCAATGACTCTAGGGGGTCCTGGCACACAGAACTAATTTTGTCAAGAGGATTCCCTCTGATGACAAAAAAGACACACTTTGACACGACATTGTAACTAACTGGGAGGAATTACCTGACTAGAACGACCAAAAACATTGAAACAATAAATCCAGTAACGTGCAGCCTTCGATTGGCATTTGAGTAAGGACACAAACATGTCAATGATGAAACCAGACTGCCTGACGACATTGTGGCATTTCGCTGAACAGGTTTCTGTGGTTCCCTGGTGCATGTTTTGGATGTTAGTCATGGCGTGAGCGACTGCTCATCGGTAACGGTGGCAGGGGGCCAGGCATGACTGGTAGAAGAAGCCCAGAGAGAAACACAGCCCATCTGAAACACATACATTTCCAAGATCTGGCAAGGGCAGTATTCCAAGAACATGGTTTACGGACAGACCCAGACAAGTTAACTTGAAGTGAGTGGTATAACTTTTAGTAGATATGGGTCTATATGGGTCTGATTTGCTATGGGAATGAGGTGATAAGCCCCCCTGCTCCAACATTAGTGATGAAACCTTTCTTTTGGAATATGCCCTTGGTTTAACAGAATGTAATGACCGACAACCGTGCAGAGCGGTTCCCTTCATCTGCCTTTCCAGAAAAACGGACACATTTTATTCTTTTCCGTTTTAATATTTATTTCCATCAGACTAAAAAGAGTTTACACAGATGAAACTTCATTTAAGAAATCAACATTAAAAGAATGTTAACAATGCCTCTCTTTTCCTCTAAACATAACTGTTGAAACATCCATACACCATCATCATTTCAACACTAAGGGCAAAAGCTTAAAAATACTACACACACACGCACACTTACACAGCAGATCTGGGAGAGCTCAACATTATATACAGATTAGCTTTAACAAGAAGCCCATTATCCCCAAACAGGACAAAAAGTAAGACAAGTATATCTGCCTGTGGTGCCTTGTTAAAAAAAGGGTAGCTAATGTAAACGTAAACACAAACATTCATAAACACACACACACACACACACACACACACACTAAAGTGAACACAATTACAATCCATTGATATAAACACAAGGCAAATATGCAGTTATGATCCATTACGGTAAGAACACTTCCTGTCCAGTGCAACCACCACCTTCTCATTCAGTTCTGACAGCACACAATACATCAGATCTACATACGATTGTACAAGGGGTAAAATCAATACACAAAGACTGTATGCAAGTAAAGGAGATTAAAAAAAATCATCTAATTGTTGCTGCCAATTGTCCCTAGTTGTCAGGATGGCAACAGCAGACAAGTAAGCCTTTACACTTGGATGAGTAGTGAAGCAATGTGTTCCTTCTGCACTGCAGCTCAGCACAATCCCCACACAGAGTGGCTCATCTCATGCAGACAAAAACAAAATTAAAAAAAGAAAAACTAAAAAAAAAAAAAAAAAAAAAAAAAAACGAATCAGTCTTTTCCCCACAGCAACACTGGACATGAGGGACATCAGCAGCAATGCCTCCTGGGAAAAAAACGACGACTGTCTACCGTACTACCACAGGTGCAGGTTATCAGTGTTGGCGAATCCGGGCTTTTCCCGAACCTTCCAGTAGGTGTCGTTAGTCAGCCATACTTCCCGTCCCTCATCGTCCAGTGTTTTCCTACAAGTAGAACACAATGTGTTTTAGACAGAGCCTGAGGGACACTGGGAATGACGCCTAAATGCATAATACAGTCCTACAGGTCTAAATGCATGCCTCATCCTGAAGCCTAAAGGCAATGGGGACTGGTCTCATTACCGCTACCATAAATAACAGGCCTCAGAAGGGGGTATGTAAATCAGTTACCGTTTTTAAAATAAATACATTTACCACCGAGGATTAAACAAAGTCGGGGAATATGTCTGTGAAGATTCGCATTCATCTAGGTCATGGTAGTCATAAAGGGAGGGAGATGGCCTCAACGTGTTTTTAAAAAAAAAAAAAAAGTTAGACTCACGTGAAGAAGCGCGGCACGTGTTCCTCGCCCTTCTTGGCCATCTCTTTTCGTCGGTCCCTCTGTTTCTCCTCCACCTCGTCCTTCTTCTTGTCAGCCTCCGACAGCTTCCCCTCCTCCAGGAGTCTACACACATTGCATCACATTTAGCAGATGCTTATATCTGAAGCCACTTACAATAAAGGAGAACGTGCAGAGGAGAAAACTGCCCTACAAAGCCAAAAAGCACATATTTTGTCAAACTAAGGTTACACTTGAAAATGACTTGTCTTGTGACTACATCTCTTGCTACTTGCTATTAAGAAAAGTACATAAAAGCACCACCACTATTATACGTACAGCACGTTCGACTGGGCAGTATGACAACGTAAAAGGGATTTTTCTCAGATTCTATGTTCACGTAGTTACTGCACTTTGCTTTTGTAGGGCAGAAAAGAGTAAGCAGAGACAGAGTAAGTGCAGCCAGAGTACATAAGATGGGCCTTCACGAGCTTACTGAAGTTAGGAAAGGATGACCCTGCTCTCATAGTGAGAGGTAGCTAGCTTAAGATGTGTAACATGGTCTGAGTGCACTGCATTTCACATAATTACTTTAACATAACTTAAGTTACCACAACTATTGCATCCTACTGCAACAGGATTGGTATTTTAGGCTGACAAGTTATTCAAGACATACTGCTTTCAGAGGACACTTAAAAAAACTGAACTGCCAGAAAAAAAAGAGGTCTTTATCAGAAACACACAAATGTAAAGGGTGTTCTTCTTCGCACTAAAACCTTGATTAGCATTTCCTCCTTGTAACCTTTCTAAATGCAAACCACCACTGAGTGTTAGACAGTATGGACAGGCCCAGGCTAGCATTGGCTATGACGCTACATTGAATTTCGTGTTCAAATTAGTGTGGCCAACTTGCCTATTCTCGGCTGTTCCTTTGCCTGAAAAATCGGTCACCAATGAAAAACGAACGCTACGCATTAGTCATTGGAATCAGTGGTTGGATTGGTTGCAGTGCTCTGTCCAGTAGTACATGAAGGGATTTTGAAAGATGCCCGTTGATGCTGCCTCTGAGAACTTCCTGTCTAAGGGAGGTTTGCAGGACAAAGCTCTGTCTACGAGGTTGGTGCGACAGCCAGGCCAAGGCAATGCTGCTTGTTGCATTACTAGAATGACTGCTGACAGCTGCTTGGCATATAACTTCATTCATATTGAACTTTTAATGGCTGCCGCTCTGTACCCTTCAAACGAACCATATCCGCCCAGTGTTACAATAAGAGCCTTGTCCCTGTATTTGTAATAAAGCAACCGATTTATTGAATAAAATAGAATAGAATTTACTCCATTGCCTCCTCAACATATATATCTGTGTATGTGGTGTGTATTGTGGTGTGTCAACTGTCTATCCTGTCATCTGTTTTAACACGATGGGTTTTTCTGAGATGTGCAGTGTTGGGCCACCTGACTGGCAGGATAATAAAGTTGACCTTGACCACATCAGGACGGTCTCAGTGCTTACCTCTGGTCCGGCCTGTAGCGGGAGTCTGTTGGGGGCAAGAGTTTTTCCAGCTCAGGGGTGAGTTCGTTCAGCTCTCTGGCATAACGCGAGAAGCCGTAGTACTGGGCATAGTCGTCAGGTTGAGTGTCTGCAACGCATAACAGACAAATGAAACTTCACTTACATCAATGGGGCTTGCTCGAGATGCAAGTTCACTAAATGGAGAGAATAAATTAATCAGCGAGAATAGATGTGGAAAACTATCTATTACACATTTAACATTAAGTGACAACTTTTTTTTTGCTGAGCGCCCATCGTCACTGCGACTGTAAGTCGGCCTTAAATCTGACAGGGACACATAATAGATGTGCCAGATAAAATCTATAACTCAGGGCCATCTTAGATATTAACCTTTAAAAGGACAAAGGGTCAAAAACAGGGTCTTGACATTTAAATTGGCTAGAGGCCTACAGGTAGGCAATGCTTACTTGGCTTCCAGATGCATTGTGGGTTGGGCAGAGTGTCACAGAAGATGCCCTCGTGCCAGGAACCTCCAAAGCGATGGACCACCTCGCCCTCTTTATTTAGTACTGTGCCGTGCACCTCGTTCTTGCTGTTCTCCGAGGTCCAGTAGCGAGACTGTGGGTAATACGACACAGGAGACATAGGAGTCAGTTTGGGGGGTGGGGGGTAGCCTGGTTTACTTCGTTCATTACCTCTGAAACTAGCATTGTAGTGTAGTGGAAGATAAAATGCACTTCATCATTTACCAACCTGTTCTCTCCCTGCATGCATCAAAGGCAACATCATTTACTCATCTTTTTTACCACTGCACGCATCATGCATCTACTTTTCTTTTCACCACTACTCGCCTGTCATTAAAAGGTAGGAGTTAATTCTGGCATCAATTATTAGTTATTAGCTCTGCTAAAGGAGTTTTCTTGTCATTACAATTTATTTTCTCTGTCTGAGTCATTATGGAAGAAACTACTGCCTCAATTTTTAACATGCCGAGGAGTGGACCATGGCTCAAAAAAAGAATCCTTTACATGCTAGAGCAGAATTTTTATTCTTTTCTTCTTCTTCATTTTCTTTGCGTCATGTCTTGAGCATCCCAATGAGTTGCTGGTAAAAGCATCAGTTCCACAGATGTAATGCAATATAATGCCTTGCTTTTGATGGGCTCCTGCGGCTCAACAAAGTAGGGCAAGGTGCCCACTAGAGGAGTCAAACTAACACACTCATGGGGTTTGCTGCTTTACAAGCGGTTCTGCCTGAAAGTGTCTACTAAATGGACAAAAAAAAAAAAGAACAAAAACAAGAAAATGTCATGTGAATATCCACAGTCCTGGGGCCAGGCACTCACTTTGACAAAGGTGATCTTGCACGTGCACACGTCGCTGTTCTTGTTGCGGATCAGCACGTCTCCATAGTGCTCCAGGTGCCGCTGCTGGCTAAACACATTGTGGATGCAGGTGATGGCTTTGTTCCACTCATAGTGGTCTCCGGAACTGTGAGAAAATAGATAACATTTACAATTACCATCCCATGGCAGGTTTGTTTTACTGATTGATTAGTATTTTATTAAGATTCTCTTTGTGAATCTTCTAAGCCTGATAAACATTAATAAATCCTTAACATAGGAGTATGTAATTATATGCTATAAAAACACATCATGGTTTGTGTTTCATTTCTAAAAAGTACCCTTTATGTTGCTAGGACATAAAAAGAGACACACATTAGTGTAGTGTTTAACTCACTTGGGCAAAGAAACATTGACCTGCCCACTGGAGATGATCTCCACTGATTTGCCCCAGAACTTGTTCTTCCAACGCTGGTCTGCAGGAGGGGAGACAACAAGGAAAATGGATCAATATGAGCAAAAACATTTTGCAGACCCAACTGCTCAATAAAATGACATGGGCTACTATTGGACTGTATTAAATACATACAGGAAAAAAAAAATCCAATTTTTTTATATCTGAAGATTCTCATTCATCCAGGTCATGGTAGTCAAAGAAGCTAAGCTGTCAGCTCCAAAAAGAAGTCCAGTTGCCTACAACTTAGCTCCTTGAATTCTTCATTTTGTTTGCTTACCTTGCCAGAATTGGAAGTTTTCAGATTCAGCGTGACATGCAGATATTGGTGGGTGATGGCTGACCTAACGTGGGGAAAACAAAGAACCATCAACCATCATCCTCTTTCATAGACGCTCATGTTTACTTCAACATAAAACAATATCAACAATATTTATACAAGGATGTATACATCATAACTCTCATATTACAAAAGTCATTATGAATAAATATAAAAGCCACATACATATATAAAATATACGTATAAAATGTAACAGTGAAGTCAAAGAGGTTGTGTAACACACTGTTAGCATTGGCATAGTTGGCATAGGAGCGCTCCTCTCATTAATTGCAGACCAAGACTTTCATAAACAAGCCAAGAGGTCTTAATAAGTGCCGCTTTAAAACCATTTTGCCATTAAGGGGCAGCAAAGGTCTGTCAGAAGGAGCTTACGTCAGCCTTAAGGTAGCTGGACCTTTAAAAGTGCGCATCATACCTGCTCAGCAACGTAGCGGAAGCCTCGGTCGTCCCTGATGCTCTCGTACGTCTCCCCCAGCACAGGGTTGAAGGGCTTGTAGCAATTCCTCCATGTGGCCCAGGCATAGCCGGAAATGGAGAAGGCAGCCACATAAACCTGAAATAGACAATATGATGTCAATAAGGATTATAGTATGCTAGATGCAGTAAAAAAGATGACATGTCTGCTTGAGGATATTTTATGACTGTTTAAGGTGCGATGTGCAAGAACTTTGCAGCAAGTAATTATAAAATGGTCCTCTGACGCCAGTGTGCTCCTTGATATCTGTAGGCATATGTTTTTATGACTTTGCTTTTTGGTCCAGCACCCAGACTACTTAAGGCGGACTACTTGTGCATGCTTTAGGCCTACACAGTTTGCATTGTGGTCTTCACCATCCTCACGTAATTTGTAACAGACTGAAATGCACTTCTGAATTCGCTTTGCCCTCCTCCATGGGCTATAGCCACACTAACAAAGTCTGGACGAGCGAGCCGTCTCTCTGTAGTTCGAATAAGATACATAGAACAATTCCGCTTCCAAACTGTAGGGCGGCCAAAGGAAAAGAGGAAAAAAAAAAAAAAAAAACTTTGTGTTGCTTTAAAACCACGCTAGAGGTTGCATTGTGGTCTTTACCATCCTCTCGTAGGGGTCCGCTGTGCGGTTGGCGATGTCCAGCAGCTCGGCGTACTCCAGCTCCTCGCTGACCCTCTGCAGGAAGTTGACGGGCTCGTTGAGCGCCACGGGCATGGAGATGCGCGACAGGTCCTTCCCGACGTTGTTGTACAGGATGGTGAGGATGCCGATGTGGCTGTTGTCGGCACACGCTGCGGGCAGGACCGTCCGCCGACCGGTGTCCTTGGGAATGCTGCTGGGAACGTCCGGAGCACTCGACACACTCTCCCTGTACTTGATGGATGCTGTGGCTGTATAACATGCAGGCAATGAAATAATGGGTTTCAATACTTGGCTCAACTGAAACAAGTCGATTCTATGGGACATTAGAAAGGAACTACACTGCATTATATTACTTATGGTATTATGTTTGTTACCTAAACCTTTTTTTATAAGACAGTCATTGGACAAATATTAAATTCTGATTCAGAATTATGGGGATTACTTTTTTTTAAAAACAGTTTAAGCACTGTGGAATCAATTTCTTATTATCCCCAATGATATGGCAAATTTATAATGTGTCTTTCACAAATGTTAGAGTTGATACATTCATCATCATCAATTAGTACTGAGAAGTCTTTATCTTTCTGCAGGTCATTTCAACAGTGGCTCACCGTGGCCCTCTTCAGGTTCGGAGTTGCTAGTGGTGACATCACTCAGGCCCGACTCATCGGAAGCCTCATTCTCAGACGAGCTCTCGCAGATGAGAACCTCGCTGGCGTCAAAATACTCCGCCACAGAGTCAGCGACCGAGAGCTGACGCATGTGCTGTCGAGCAGCTGAGGGGGCGGTCTGGAGTTGAGGGGTGAGGGGGTGGATTTGAGAGACAAGTGAAAGGTGAGGAAGAAAGAGGGGGAAGGGTTTGAGAGAGAGAGAGAGAGAGAGAGAGAGAGAGAGAGAGAGAGAGAGAGAGAGAGAGAGAGAGAGAGAGAGAGAGAGAGAGAGAGAGAGAGAGAGAGAGAGAGAGAGAGAGAGAGAGAGAGAGAGAGAGAGAGAGAGAGAGAGAGAGAGAAATATGGAGAAGAGGTTAATAAACGTGACTCAAAAGCGGTGCAGCAGGTCTGACCGAGGCTTGGGGCGATCGCTCAGCACTAAACAAGAAACAAAGGAATGTTAGTTACTTAAAGAAAAAAATAACATAAGGTGAAGCACATGCATGCATGCAAGGCATGCAACTTCACACAGACACACACACACACACACAGCTGTGCACGTAAACATGTACACAGGCACATGCATGTTAGGACTATGTTTTACACAAACACACGCAAACACACAAAGTCACACATGGGGCATTGGGATCCCCAACTTAACCCAAACCTTGTTTGCTTGGGTTTTATAGTCAAAATGCTAAACCACACACCACAAGCTAAACACAGGCTGTGGAAGGATTCTTTTTTTGTGTTAGCTTTGTGGTGGAAACTGAATCAAAGTGTTTTCCGATAGGGACAAAACAAGAAACCTTTTCTTTTGGAGAGCATGGCTGAGGCAAACACAAACACACACACCTGGTCTGGGCGCACAGTGCAGAACGACTCATCCGTTGACTCAGAGGACAGGGACAGGGAGTGAATTTTTGTTAAACGGGACTGCATATCCAGCTGCACACACACAACGCGCAAACACACGCACACACATACAAAGACTTATTAGAACGCCTGATGAGGCTTAATGTGTAAATGGAAGGTTGTATTCTTGTGATGTGTATTTAGGAATATTAAAAATATATAACAGATCAATGGGGAAAATAAACACATTTTGGTCAAAAGTCTAAAGAAATAAGCTTTTTTTTTGTTTGTGACAGCAAGACACAGAGACTCTAATGACAGAGACAGTCACATTGTTTTACTGTGATTCAACAACAGCATCCATGAAGGCTTATGGTTGCACTGTGGTATCTGAACAAATAATCAAATAATTTGTCTTCCTGTTAAAAACACGAGTGCACCACACGTGCACACAAGCACACACAGACATCCTCATTCACAGCAGACATGCGCACGCACACACACACACACACACACACACACACACACACACACACACACACACACACACACACACACACACACACACACACACACACACACACACACACACACACACACACACACACACACACACACACACACACACACACACACACACACACACACACACACACACACACACACACACACACACACACACACACACACACACACACACACACACACACACACACACACACACACACACACACACACACACACACACACACACACACACACACACACACACACACACACACACACACACACACACACGTCCCAACCCGTGATGGGCCTTGACAAATCCACCCCAAACAGACCAAACGAGTTCTGAGTTTCAGTTGCAGGCAGCACAAGAAAGAGAAAAAAAAGGAAACAGTCTTTTCTAAGAATGTTCTGTCGCCTTCTCTTTTGTTGAAGAGAGCCTCGGTGGCTAACAGCAAGTCTCGGAGCGCATCAGAATAACAAAGCAATGTCGAAACCATGTTGCCATCATTCCTAGACCAGTTAGAGGTTTTAAGAGTCAGAAAAAAGCAGTATTCAAGGCAGGCTAGCACTAGCAGTTGTGTCTTTTCTCTATCTTTGTACTAGGCTGCGTCAGGGAACTCTCGTAGGCCTTCGGTTTCCATCGACTATATTTTCAGCAACAAATCATTAAACAGAAATTGAGGGTAGACCCAATAGGTTTGAAGTTTAAACAACATGTCCACCTACTGCAAAATAAACATATGCTTAATTAAGTTGTCCAGACTTGTATAAAATTCTCTGCAACAGGTGAACAAGTTTTTGATTAATAGGGGCTACCACTTTCTCTCTGGTACAAAAGGTTCCCAATTGTCATGATTTTGCAAATCAGACTACAGGCTATAGGTGGTGCCAAAGAACTCATATCTGTTTCTAAACTACCCATTCCATGTATTGCGGTCAGGAAATGGTGACAGTTGCAGCGAATGCTTAAAAAAAATGCTTTTGAAGACCTGCCGCCAACAGCAGCTTTAAGAGTGCCAGATTTACCCCTATTCTAAATAACTCGATAAACAAACAGGTTTTGCTCCATGAAAAGGCAGTGAAAAATGTAGCCATATCTGTCTCTTACCTCGGACATGGTGGAGCAGAGCGTAGCCAGCTGCTCGGAGGTGCTCTGCTGCAGCTCTGGGCCTGTCCAGGCCTGCCGCACTCGCTCCCTCTCCATCGTCAGGACATCATGGATGGTCTTGAGAGAGGAGTGCACTGGGGAGAGCACGTGCACACACACACACACACACACACACACACACACACACACACACACACACACACACACACACCACATTAGAGATGAGCACAGACATCTGCATTTACTTCACATTACAGGCAAATCATTTACAACGTTCATCCCAAGAGTGACATCTAGTTAGTACAGTAGACATTAAACCAACGACTGAGGTGGTGTTAGTTACATTCTGCCACTTGCTTGGTCTGTTGAGCCACATTCAATGCTAGACAAACTAGAGATATGCTTTAGTTATGTATGACTTCAGTGTTGATCTACGAAAAAAAGTGTTGCATGAAAACACCTAAAGCTTGAGCTTGACATTTCAGGATCATGAGAAATTACTTGCTCAACCTAATCCTTTAGGATTAGAACCACAGACTTTTTATTAAGAGATAAAAACATGCATTTCTTCACTACAGGAAACTATTCATTTTTACATTACACTTAGAGACTTTTATCCAAAGCGACTTACAACAGGAGGACAAAGTCATTCACCACTAAGCAACCATGGGGAGTACTCAGTTGCTAAGACATTAATGCAAAGCTTCATAGTGTACTTTTTTGTGTGATGGCAAAAAAAGTCCTTGCGTCTATACAACTTGACAGCATAGTATGACAGACACTTGACACTTGAATATTATTATTATTATTATTATTATTATTATTATTATTATTAAGTAGCAGTAGTAGTAATCAGAGTGGCCAAAAGTGCAACAATTCACAAAACTGTAGAGCAGACACTTGTGCGTTGTGTCCTACCTCGTGTGGAGAGGACACAGATGTCCTGCTGGAGCTTCTTGCCTTCGGGGGAGGTCGCGGAGGGAGTGGACAGCTGGGAGTAGACGTAGTCAGGGATGGACTGCACAGAGGCGCCCAGAGTGGCTGTGCTGCCCAGGTGGTTGGAGGAATACATCTGGACATAAAAAAAGCACAAAAGGAAGATTGAAAAAAAAAAGGGGGCAGGGGAAAGGGGATGATTCACTCATATAACCTGTTTTTACCGTGACGTGTCTGCTAACTACAGTAAAGTAGCTACAGGAAGTTTATTTTTACCATTTCATCTCTCTTTAATCAGAGTCATCACCTATCTGTAACATTCTTTTAGTTTGTCAGTAAGAAACTCTGATACAATTGACTAGGGGGTAAGATACAGACACGATAACCAAGAGACAAAGACAGGGAGGTTAGTAACATCTGGGGTGAACCAAGAACCAGGTACTTCTCAGACTCACCGGCGTGTGAGAGTGCGAACGTGAGTGGCCCCAGATTTTCCCTGACTTTCTCTTAGGCTTGTCCAGGGTAAGATTCTGGAACACAAAGAAGAGCACCATTTGAACTCCATGGCTGCCCTCCAAAAAAGTAGCATCTTGTGGCAGGTCTCACATGTACCACTTCAAGACAATTGAAGGTATGAGGAAATATCTGTACTGTTACAAACACAAAGAACATCCTCAAACAACACCGACAAAAATGCTTTGTAACATCACAGTAGGGTGAATGGACCCTGTAATCATCTTCATTCAAAAATAACCTCCCTACATACTGCTAGCTTTTCAAAGCCAAAATAACAAGGGCCTGAGTTTTAGAATAGAACAGAACAGAATGTTTTTTATTATCACTATACACATGTACAATGTACACTACACATTTGAAATGTACTTGAAGACAAAGGCCCCTTGACTTAACTAGCTCCTCCAGTCCCGCCCATAGATGACAGATGCACCAATGACAGGAAGTTGATGTTCACAGATGTGATGTCAAAGACAAAATGTGGAGGTTTGTGCCCTCATTTAATGCATACAAAGACTACCGGAATAAACCAAGCACTTTGATCCCCAGATAACAGTTTAAATTGACTGATTTGAAAGACTGGGGAAGGAATTTGGCTTTTTTTTTTTCAGAACTGGATGTTCCAGCCCTTGTCTGGTAGGCAGGCGTGACCTGGGCATACCTGCATGTTGATGCGTGTCTGCAGGTCCGACTGGGTGACCGGCAGGCCGCCCTCCAACCAGTGCAGTCTCTGGATCAGACGACCCAACTCGGCAAGGTCCAGTTCACACCGGTTCAGCTCTGTGAGGACAAGAGACAGAGGTCGAAGGTTATGGAGACAGCGCTTAAAGGTTATGGCTGAGAGACCAGGTCAGAGCTGGGGTTACATGTGGCCTGAAACATCATGCTCAGCAAGTTTCACTAATGAATGCGCCGTTTTCTATTTTACTTCATAATAAAGAAAACTACAAAGTTTTATCTGTAGATGTGAGGAACACCATTTCAAATCAGCAATAAATTAACCACACAAATTAGCCAATAAATAAGTGCCAAGACCCAATACAGTTCATCTTGGGTATTATACAAGGTTGATATTTTATTGATTGATGTAATGTCATTAATTTATTCAAAAAGAACAAGACATGCGAGTGGACACATTCCCCTTTGTGCAGTCAGTTTTATTTTACACCGTCCCTGTTCAAATAAATAAATGATGTCACATGTAATAACCATACATGCAGACGCCAGTGGACACATACCCTGGGTACAGGAGTCCGCCTCTGTGGTCTGCTTGAGCCAGGCGGAGACTTTGTGGTTCACTCCTGACGAGGCCACGGCGGGCTGTTCAAACTCAGGGGTGTAGATAGAGGCCATGCTCTGGTATGGAGGCAGCTGGAGGGTGGAGAGGGAAGGCTGGAGAAGCGCATAAACGTGTGACAGAGAGAGGTGGAGAGTGGAGGAGAGAGACAAAACGAACGTGAGGGAGAGAGAGAGAGAGAGAGACAGACAGAACGAGCAAGAGAGACAGACAGAACGAGCGAGAGAGAGAGAGAGAGGAGCAAGAGGCAGGAGAAAAGCAATTAATGAATGAAGAAGTTGTACCAAATAAACAGAGTGATATGAGAAAAAAATGCACAAACTAACATCAAGACGAAGCCAACAGGGAGACAGAATACCTATTTATCTATACATCAACTTTATGAAACATTTAAGGTTATTAATCTTTGAGATGCACTTAAATACATCAAGTCACTGAGAGCTTTTTAAAAAGGGAAGTAACAGTCTTGTGCAGGTAAGATGTTCTACTTCCTGGACACTAAACTCATGACTCCTCTGCTTCCTGCTCTACCAGTTAAGCCACAGTGACAGGATCAGCCAATCTCCTATAAGGGCTGAAATCCAGACGCTGGGGAACGTTTGCTCACCATGCAGGACATGGACCGGTTCCTCTGGGCAAGGCCGGCCATAGTGGGCAGCATGGTGGAGTTGGCGGACAGGGCCTGCAGCACCCCCTGGTGGAGAGTCATGGCCTCGTTCTTCTTGAACACGCGGTGGGCAGACAGCTTGGTCAGCCAGATGTAGAAGATGTCATGACTCTTGGCCTGTTTTGACACACACACACAATCAGGAACAGTCGTTATGAGCCCACAGTGAAAGTGTGCCTCCAGATGATTCAGAAGTACACCACTAATAATGTCCAGCAATCTTTTTAACGGCGTACTATCCAGATAGTTGCTGGCATAACAGTAAGAGCCTTTGCAGTGAACAGTGATGCTCATCACCCACCTTCATGTGGTATATGCTGTGGCCAGCATCCAGGTCAATGCGTTTAGACTTCTTATTGATGGACATTACTGCAAGACTCACATCCAAGGACCCATGGATCTTTCCTATAAAAAGCTGTAAAAAAAAAAAAGATTAAAATCAGTAAACCCACAGAATTAAAGTTTGCTTAATATTACTGCTAAAATATTTTAAAGTTCATGATTGTTGAATACATACATCGTGGTGAGATTTAGAGTATCTGAGGATTCCTTTGTCCAAGTGAAAATATCTCTGTGATAAAAAAGAGAGATATATAATAAACAGAACAACATACAGAAGACAAACAGAGCATAACTACCAAGACTACTATAAAACTTCCTAGTATCCTTTCATACTTCTAAAACACATGTGTGTCCCCTGCACTTTCAGAGAAACCCATGTGAGGTTTGACAGGAATTTTATGTTTGCATTGTACCTCACTTGTAACTGCTTTAGGACAATGCTTAGCCAGAAAGTGTATAAGTGAGTGAAGCTCTCCACAGTGCCCTGGCAGATTACTCTGGCGCTACTGGACTATAACGAAGCTTTGTACTGCGTTCCTTTGCCAAACTAATGAAGCACTATGAGCTACAGCCTTTGTATGAAATGTGCTACACAAGATGAGCACTGTTTATTTATTTATTTATTTATTCTAAGACAAAATACATGATGCCCACCCTGTGCCAACCCTTGAGAGGGTACTTCCTCTTCTTCATCATGTACCCCTCGCAGATGCCCGGCACGCTCAGGTCCAGGCTGGAGGAGGCCACTGGGGCCATGGGCTGGATGTCGTTCATCACCTCCCAGTCCCTGGAGTTCTGAGGGAAGAGCAGAAATGTTTATTTTATTTATCCTTTATTTTTTATTCTTTATTTTTACTTTATTTTAGCAGGGATGTCCCATTGAGATACATTATCTCTTCTTCCAGGGAGTTCTGGCAAAGGTAGCAGCAAATAAGTTCAAGAAAAGTTTTTACATACATAGACAACATGCCATTAAGTTGATGCTCTTATCCAGAGCACACCAGAGTTTTGTGAATTAAAATGTTTTCAGTTACAAGTTAAAATGCTACAAACATGTGATGCTGTTATAAATTTAGATATAGCCCTAGTCTATTTACAATGAAGAGTAACGGCTAAGTAAACGTAACTAAATGAGATTTAGTTCATTACTTTGAAATCAACAGGGGTGAGTTTGTGTTTTTGGTAGACTGACCACTCTAAAACGCGGTGAGGATACTGACGTTTTGTATTTTCGGAGTTGAGATTAAAATGACTAGTCATCCTGCAAGTCATCGTTTTATTGTCACACAATGCTTACAGTGTGAATTAAGTCCAAGGATACCTCACCCACATATTTTCTACCAGTACAGAAATTGAACCTGCAACCTGGTTGCTGGAACAAAAAGCTAAGTCAAAAAAATGACCTCAGGACCACTTTAGGCAGATGTGCATACTTTAGGCCTACACAATGGTCCAGACTACAGCTACATACTACATTCCACCCAAAGCAGTTCAAATCAGACCAGACCAGGCCTGGTATTCCAAGAACCTGGATTCTTCACAGGCCTGGCTAAGGTCACCTCCTGGTTAAGGGCCCCATGACTTTCAGTCTTTGTGGAAAAAAAAACAAAGCAACAGAACTACCTAAGTAGAATTACCAATTACTTCATCATTTAACCAGGGTTGCCAATTATCAATGTTCTCAGGAAGAAGCAAAAGATTTAGTCAGGACAAAACAGGTGCCAAATAATTTCCAGTGTAAACTCAATTTGACAAAATATGTAGTTACTGCCTTTTGGCTTTGTAGGGCTGTGTAGCACCGACTAGCTGCTTCTTGCTACCCGTGTGCCCACCTCATCCTTGCCCACCTGGCGAGAGTGGCGAGAGGACCCCGTGCTGCCCTGTCTGGAGTGCGAGGGCTTGAAGGTGGACACGGATGCGGACGCAGACACGGGGGACTTGTCCAGGCCACTGCTCACAGACTGGCTGCTGCTGAGGGTTCCACCCTGGTACTCCATCGTTGAGATGGCTCTACTGCTTTATAGGTAGAACACGCACGCACACACTTCCTGTCTGTCAGCTCCTTCTCATCGCAGGGAGCAGAAATCTGTAAATACAAGCAGAGGTGAGAGTGTAAGTAACACGTGGGTCAAAAAAGAGAAAGAAAACTGCATGCAAAAGTATGTTTTTTTTAAGATTGTAGAAAATCTTAAACCAATACCAACAGATAAGATTTTAAGCTAGTTCAATCACCCAAAGTAAATAACTCTACAGCATTCTGTTAGATGCAAATCGTGAATCTTTCTCTTCTGTGAACACATGATCCGTGTAGTAACTTTACCAACACCCAGGCTTCATTCCTACTTTATCACCCCATACATCAGATAAGAGCTGGAAGTCCTTAAAAGCTTGTTTTGGGTATTGCCATTCAGGTTTGTGGAATGAGATTTCACATGCGATTTCAGCGGTGGAACTCAAACAAGAACATTTAACCTACTAATCCTACTTAAGTACAAGGACCTTTTCAGTGGCCTCAAGTCCAAGGGAAGACCACAATTTGTACCAAAGGAGGCAAAGGGCAAAGTGTCTTACAAAAGAGGTAGAACCCAATTGGTGACAGAGAGGAAAAAACATTTTTTCCGAATTAACGATGCCCCTTCTGTCATCAAGAAATAAAAAAGTGTACAGGGCTTGTCAGATGTCATTAAAGTAAACAATAATATGTATTGAACAAAGCAAAGCATGGAATGAGGGGTCAAGCCTCAAATCTGATGAAGCGGGTTTTCCAAGTAGGTGGTTTAGTGACTCAGCCAGGTAAGTTAACTTTAAGTGAGCTGTTACCCTCCTAATAAAGAAGAAGTCTTTTGGCATTATTCTCCTAGGAAAACAAAGCCAGGTACTCCTTTCAAGAAGTTTACCACTTCTTCCGAGTTTACATACCCAGGTAAGTGACTAAACCTGCTTTCTGGAATATCTCCAAATGAGTGCCATATCAGAATCAGCCCCCACCCCATCCCCACTCCCTACCAAGGCCAGATTTAGCCCAGATTGGGCTGCTCACTGTATGATTTTTCACAGAATCCACTGCTATTAAGTCAAGTGGCAGTGGTGTTTTTTACCAACCATATAAGGAACTTGGATGATACTGTTAAAAATGTTCATGATTAAAAATATCAAAACAACAAAACATAGTTCTACACCTCAGCAGAACTGAGTCATACTATGAGTCAAGAGAAGAAAGGGAACACAGCAAAGCATAGAAATACCCAACAAGAAATAGCCTACTATTGCATCAACAACATCTGCCTAGGAGGAGTGCCCCTCTACAATACATGTCGAAGCCTGATCCATTGACTGCTGAATATTTGAGGATCATTGGTGCATACCATTTTCACACGTCAACAATGCTGTGCTACTCTGCTTCACAAAAGCAGTAAGAAAAATTTACAGTTCATTGACTTATTATCTACAGCTGGTGTACGTGGTCCAACCGGTCGCTGAGAATGATGCAAAACAAAGACAACACTTTATGAGTACAGCACAGACGCACCAAGGTGACTCAAGTGTCTGGGCAGTAAGCTAACAGCTTGTATCTGATAGCAGTGTGTATCTGATCTTCATTTGTACATTTTAGCATGATGACAGTTCATACCACTTAATGCTATTCATACAGATGGATATCTCCTACAGAGACAGACACACAGACTGACCGACCGAACGACCGACACTTCTACACAAAGCAGAGGTGACTGAAAATGTCGTAGGGTTGGAGGGCCCTGGGTTACGTTCAAATACTTTCTACCACGGCCCTCGAGCAGCACAATGAAGTACAATCAAAAGCAGCATGGAACATGCATGGAAACCACCTTGCATGTGTGGAAACCACCTTGCATGCAAGCCATCACTGTTTATGTGCTAAAATTCCTACCAGATCTCTCCAGACAGATATTCTGTATGTTTACACTGTAGTACAGCGACCTCAGCAATGAGAAAAAAACATCCTAATTGCTTAGATAGAACCAATACAGTCAACATTTTCCAGAGTTAGTAGTATTTTGCTTTAGAAGTTCAACAGTCTCGCATTAAATAGGAGGTAATGAGTGGGAACATTCACTCTGAAAGGAAAAAAACAAATTCCTGTAGTGGCAGAACCACATTCCAGTGTGAAGGGTAACTTTACTTTTTGATTCCTCTTTAAAAACAAAAACAGCACCGAAGACTTGAAGCCACATCCCACCAAGTAAGGGTTTGAAAGTAACACGTGCAAATTTTGAAGATGTGTGAGGAAAAAGGTGTTGGTGGGTGTGTGTGGGGCGGGGGTTACTATGGATGCGTCATGAAAATGCCCTGCTAAATTGTTGAGCCTGTTAGTAACAGCTTTAGAAGGGCCAAAACAGAGAAAACGTCTCACCTTGAACTTTTGTACTTAAAGAAACATTTGCAAATTGTATTTAATGCTAAAACCCGAGGCCTAAAAAGAGATTCTATAACATTGTGGTTAGTGTTACTGTATTTTAGCCTACATGATGCAAAAAAATAAAATTGTCAAACTTCACACGTGCCTGCACAGAAGATTTCTTAGCTGGCTTAGCTATGTTGGAAGAGTATGTTACAGGCTCCCACTGAAACGACACAGACTCAACTTGACAGGCATATTAATATTATTTAAATGGGTCACTCAGAAAGCAAGATAAGTAATAAGGAGAAGAGGTTGAACAGGGGGGAGGAGGTGGGTGGTGCAGATTTCTTCAGCATTTACCTAATACCACGTGGGTTTAGTGATCAACCAGATCAAGATATCAGAATTAAGATAAACAGGACGCTGTAGCCCTGGTCAGTTATGGATTACAAGGGATAGTGTGCTCCTTCTGCAGATTTGAGGTCAGGCTGTGTGAAAGGAAAAGTGAGGCCATCACACCTCAACAGGAAATACCAAACTGCCCAACATCTCTAAATCATATTGGAATCAAAAGAAACATACAAAACAAAATGTCACCAAAAACGCTTAGACATTTTCAATATATATTGCCAGATAACAAATAGAGCCAATGTAAAACGTGTAAAATTTGTAAGGCCACATTTTGCAAAAGAACTCTTCTTAAGTAAGTGTTGCGTGTGCAACCAAGTCGAGGAAATACAGCTTTAAACATTCCCATAGTAAAACACCTCTAGCATACATCCGAGTGGATGTTTCACTGGGAATCTTCATTTAATTAGCTTTAGTAAGTAGCCCAGAAGTGCCGCGGGAAACCTTCAATATGAAATGGCAGTTTTATAATCTTGTCAGGAGGAATATGTTCTCACATGCTCTAACGCTGACAACTTGGCTTTATGTGACTCATATCCTCTTTGGCAAACACTTGAGTACCCTGAACTTGACTTCCCTTCATCGATACATCATGAAAATCCAGCCTGAATAAGGTCTTATAATGGCGGCCAACAGAAAACACTTTATTATGGATGAATAATTAAATGCAGTAAAATTAAAAACATAACTGGACACCAGCTGTAAATTCTGATGCAAATTGTATGGGTTTCCTTGTGTTGGTACTGAAACTGGTTATAGCCCTACTAGGGTATTTCGATTTGGGTCCTGGGCCCCGCTTACCAATACAACATGTTCAGTTTAATTGTCAAAAAATCTAATGTCAACAAACTGAGCAAGACAAGACCCGAGTAAACTTCATCATACTCACTACATCAGGTCCCACACCAAAACCTGCTGGACAAGTTGTTCACGCCCTCGAGAAGGGCGTTAAAATGGGAATTATAGTATCGACAAAGCTACATCCTTTTCAACTGCACAACTCACGGGGCAGCGCAACATTTAGAGACCAGATAATGTAGTTTCCAGCAGATTAATCTTCGAATATCTCATGAACTCAACACTTAGCCTGCACGTGGTGCCGTTTACTCAAGCGGAGCAAGGATGCGACCAGTCTACAACACCAACGTTGTACTGAAAGTCAAATAACCACGAACCTTCTCCTTTACTCAGTAAAATCCCTGAAGAGCAAGAGGCTGGTGCAACAAACAAACAAACATCGTTTAGAATTTAACCACCAGGTTAGTAATTCAGACATTAGGCTACCACTAATAACGTAAAACACAAATTCACCGCTTGCAAACGTCAGAAAACATTTCCCCTGAATGGTGGACACAAACACATTCAATACCAGCAAACAAAACTAAGTGTCTGGCATACAGTTAGGCTATTTGAAAAATTTGATGATTGATAACTTGCCTATTTAATACACAAAATTACAGGAGTTGTAGGCTACACACCTGTCTACCATAGCATGAAGCATGACAAAAATTATCTCTACCTGATCTGTAATCCTGACGTGTTGTTGCACCGTGAGTCTGAGAAACTAGCCTCTCAACCTACAAGCAACCAATTTTCTTATCCCGGTGTGAAATTGAACGCCTACGTCATTAGACGTCAGGTGCACACCTGTTGCTTGGGGAGGTGCGACTTCAGAGGGTGGAGGTTATAACACAATTTCCCCACCCCCCATGCAGATGCACCACAGTCTTCAAAGCACACCTAAGCACCCAGTGATTTGAGAGAGAATGTAAACACTGCGGGAAGATCATTGGTATCAATGATCCAAGGATGTGCCGTTAGATTTATATATTGCTCACTCTGTTACATTGCTGTCATTTGGCTGTGACACTTAATAACGCCATCCAAGGTGTGCGCCTGCACAGTACTTTATACTGGGCTCAAGCTAGCCTTGGTTAAATCTTCTTTCTTCCTTTCGTGAATATAAAATAATTCAAACCTTCATGTACAGGAAAAAAACTGTATCAATAGCCCCGTTTATATGGACACCTTTTTTGAATCCGATTGAATTTAATCAGATTATTAGAATTCTACCGAACTGTTTATATGAGCCTCAAATAAAGAGATTCGCGTTTGAAGAAAGGTGTAAACCACCTATTTTAATCGGTTTGAAAATTTAAACGGTTTCATTTGAATCCGATTATTTGACTGTATATATGGGACGTTTTTAATCGGTTTCTGTAAATAAAGAGATTAAAAGTGAAATTTTGTGTCCATGTAAACGGGGCTATTGGGGGATGCCAGTACAATAACCAGGCAGTAACCACAGCCTTTAGAGTTTAGGATTTAGAGGCATCTCTTATTTGGCAGCAGAATTGTGCTTGTATAGAATTCCATGTTCTCTGTTGTTGAAAGCAAGGTTAACAGTTCCTATTTCCTATTGTTCTGTTAGTGTTTTGCTCAAGTGAAATGTAGACTTGCGGAACATGTCTCTCTCTGTGTCTGTCTCTGACACACACACACACACACACAGACACACACACACACACACACACACACACACACACACAAATAAACAAAATAAACAAACACGCTGAAATCACACACTCGTGTTATATCCCCACTCTTCTCCCTAAAGCCAACCACCTGTGGTTCCCGCTCCGGGGGTGGGGGGTAGTCCAGCTGTCAACTGCCAACAAAGCTTGATATAGCCTACATAAAAGAAAAATGGAGCTGGATGGATTGGGCACACTCTACATAAAAATCCAGCTAACATACAAAAAATTGGCACACACTTGTTTAAGCAGCACGGGACAAAGCTGGATGGAAGCACATTGCGTGTGGCCTGTGCTCCACATATGAGCTGAAAAGCGTAGAAGTAAGTAGGTCCAACTGTCCTACGTAAGGAGAGGGCCGTCACTTACTCACAGTGATAAGTAAAGGCTCCAACCTCATTGTCAAGACTCCTTTCCTCCTCCTGCTCCTCCTCACCAAACTGGTATTACATGCTCCTGCGTCTCCTCTGGGGACACTGTCAAGGCCAGCCCAGTGAAAACTCCCTCTGCCATCTTGAGAATGGTAGGTATTTCTGCTCTTTCTCTGTCCCCCATTTCTGGTCGAGCCAGTGACGCGGGTATCGATAAGCTTGGCCCACATAGCCACAGACAAATTTCTTTGCCTCTGTGACTCCAGAGGCACGAATTTGTAATGCATGAAATCGTAGAGGGTCACCATAAAGACACTTGTCTTCTGTGATCTTTGCACACAGGGCTGCCACTTAGGTGGGGTAGATCAGGACAATTCAGGAGGCCCTGAGTTTCACAGGGGCCCACAGAGGACTATGGTATGGTATGGGTGGGGGACCAAATTTATTTTCTTTCAGGGGCCCCACAATTTCTAGCGGAGTCCCTGTTTGCACGTAAAAAAAAAACTGGAAGAAAATGATCACAGAGTAGTATGTAGGCCACTACATGTATGTACACTGTATGTAGGTCGTTTTCATAGTATTGGTTGACACATTTTCGTTTTATGTATTCTTAGTCTTTGTGGGGTTGCACTTTCAGTAATTTGTGTAGGAATGAATGCTTAATTGAAAAACACTTACTAAAAAATAGCACTTTAGCACAAAGCATGACTTTCCAAAATACACGAGTTGGTCATTATTGTGTCAGTTTAAGTCAACAGAAAGGCAGATTTTTTTACTTCCTGAATCCTGCCTTTTACATCTTTTTCCAGCTAATTTTGAAAACATAAGACTATTAATAACTGTATAATTTGATTGAATTTATAGTTATTGTGAAAACTAATCTGTTTAAGACAAATATGTCTTCTGTATGCAATTACAGATGCGACTGACAAAGACAAATATTTTGAATTCAAGCACGTTGCCATCACCAGGTTAGTCAGCATAAGGACATGCCCTGGTAGTTTTCCAGGGTGACTACAATCTCTGGTATGAAAGGGTAGCCTACACCGTGACTGGCAGAAACAATGGCAAACAATCTAGCATCTTTATTCCATAAAAGGACAGAGAGGTACATGACATAGGAATATTCATTTTAATAATATGACACTGACAGCAATATTACAAAATATAACAAGCAGTTTTAGCGATTATGAGGCACATTTTGATTGGGAAACTATCGCAGAATGTATATATACAATCCCTATCAGGATTTGGTTGCAGTGTAAACAGACAAGTTATAGTGCATGGCAGGTGACAGGTGAAAACACATTATTAAAATGCTCAAATGCGTGTTAAATCTGCACTCTGCAGCAACTTACCATTATCCAGAGCATTTTTCATCAAGCAACTATTGTGATTATATTCAAAACCATTTTGATGGTACACAGTCCAATGAAAGATAATCACACGTCATTTCCTATGGCTACCAAAACTTTGTATTATGTGGTTCTGTGGTCAGAAAGTATAACAAACACTTTCCCAGCATGTCTTTCCCTATTACCATGTATCCTAAAAAGTAAAAACTGGTTGGCATGTAAGCAAGCTTGCATCCATGTCATCTCAGAATTACCTCACATATCTAGTGTAGCTTAGCCTGGGCCCATCCATACTGTCTGTAACGGTACATTCAATTCCACGCTTAAGTCAGTCTGGCCAACCTGCCTATTCTCAGTTCTTCCTGGTCCAGAAAACTCTGGAACCAATGACAATCGAACACTATGCATACATCATCAGAATCAGTGGTCAGATTGGTTGTAGCTCTGTCCGGTAGTATACAGAGACATTTGAGAGATCCCACCTTTGAGAACGTCCTGTCTATGGAGGTTTGCCAGACCAAGGTTCATCTATGAGCTTGGTGGAACAGCCAGACTTGGAGTAACTAACAAGAAGGTAATGCTACCTCCTGTATTGCTGAGTATGTCTGAAGAGCCCTTAAAGTCATCCACAAAAATCTCATGTCAATCTGGAATCTAATCCCAAGAGAGATTCTGGTTTAACAGAGAGTAGGCACTTTTTTGTAAATCATGTGTCAAAAAGGTAAAATATACTTCATGTTGATCTGGGAGACTTAAGCACACTCTCTTGCCATTTTTGCTTTTCAATTCCAGACCGTTGATCCACATTTTAACTAACTAAACTAACTAAAATCATCTTTGAAATTAAGCAGAGAGCACCAAATAATCTTTTGCCAGACGTATAGGCAAAAAGTAGGAAATCCCTAAAAATATTTAGCCGTCTTCACTGTCAGGTGTGTTTCTGTAGCCCTGCTCAATGCTGGCCACCTGGAATCTTTTAGGGCTTTCCCTGTTTTCCACACCCTAAGTCAAGGGAGTTACCACATATACTTTATACATGTTTCGCACCCCCACAAGATATACATCCAGATACAATGGGCTCGTTTAAAATGACTGATTGGCTGAGTAGCTGATTTAAAGCAGTGCATTCTGGATTTGAAGTTGTGATGTTTTGGGCAATCTCGTCCAAACGTCACCATACCCAGTGGCGTCACCATACCCCCCCCCCCACCACCCCCGAGACAGAGAGACGCGCTGCATCTGTGCATGGCACCTTCTCAGCAAGAAGGGCGCCTGCAGTTCAGCAGTTCACCAGGGGGGCGCCAATGTGCAGATTGCAGCGATATGACACACGGAGCGTTTTTATTTTATTTTTTTTCCCCCAAGCGCTCGTGGCGCCCCCCACGAAATGGCGCCCCGATCAGCTGCCCGGTTTGCCCGTGCCTAAAACCGCTACTGACCATACCACATGGTTGTGCTTTTTCTTTTGGTTTATCAAAGTTATAGTCAGTGTCAAAGTGGCCCTCCAAGGTGTGTAGGTCTCCTCTTGTTGATTAGGAGAGCCTGAAATGAATCATACTACATGCCAGTTTACTTACCTTAGCCACAAATTAAAATGTCATCCCTGCTCATATTGCACCTATTTAGCAAAGAAGTCATTTTACATAATCACAGTGCCCTGGAGCCTGCAAACACATATTTGGCTGTTCGTAAGCGTGCATTCTTGAAGACCCAGCGTGAAGACACTCATTCATGTTGTTTCACTCTTATGTAACACATTACATACAGTTTCAGGGGGCCATCAGCATTCTGTAATGGTGTTGCAACATGCTTGTATTGTTCAGAGCTTTCTACTCGCTGCTGTCTAAAGGTTGGAGAGGAACTCATCATGGGGACATCTAAAATCGGCCTCTGAAAGGTCAAATGTCCACCAGCTGTATGACTGAGCAGCTGTATGACTTAGCAATTGCTAAGGGACATACTAACTTAACCTTGAGGTAATTTAGAGGATCAAAGGTTACTAAAAGTCAAGTAAGACCATCTGAATATATTTGACCTCCGCTCTGACCTTGGATAGACTACTAAGGGTCTGTCCTATTGACTGAGACAATATTCTTGGCTATCTTTCCCCTTCCCTGACCTTTTAAATCTGAAAGATATTTAAGGAGGAAAACGTGATGGACAGTATTAAGTATTTTTAAGTATGTACACTACAAAAAAACATTTTACCTTATGACATAAACAAAACATGTGATTAGGTATTTTTAGTTGATAAAAAATAGTCCTACTATAGTACACTAACAGTCATACTATAGTATTACTAACTGTCAGTTACACTCTGTTAGTATTCAATACAAACAGCATAAACACCATTCTTCGCATACTACCCAGTGACTGTAAGTATGCCAATAATCCCAGCAGGGCCTCCCACATCTCAGCCATTACAAGCTGCCTGCTTGCTCATGATGAATGACAGCACTCCTCCCCTATGCACTGATATGAACTCAAAGCCTCTATTGCTGTGTGTGCTGGCCTGGGGAAGTACAGTGTCTACTTAAAAAAAATCACGCAAAAATTTTTCAACCATCAACAGCCTAGAACATACCATGTTAACTGGTTTCTTTTGGTAGTAATGTCTGCAATGCAACCCTACCCCTACCCCTAATTCTAACCCTAATTGTAACCCTAACCCTTAAAGGGGAACGTCCATCGTTATTTATATTCATATTTCTGTGTCGCCACTATGGTTGAATGCATTGTGCGTAATTTCTGTGAAAAATTATGTCCTAGATCTCTTGTTTGACGCTGTTTTCTGTAAGCTATAACAGGTCTAGTGGTTGAACGACTGGCTTTTCCGGTGTTCCTCGTGAATATTCATGATGTGTCAATAAGGCACCTCTGATTGGGCAAATTCGCTGTCTTTCGCTCACCTAGCTTCTGTCCACTGTTCTCAATGGATGTGAGCGTGCCATACATGGCTCTGGGCGGGGCTTACAACCTAGTAACATAGATAGGTTTAGGATGCTCTGATCCGCTCGTTTTGGTTAGCTCGACCCTTCAATGACCAGTAAAACCATGAGGTTTCACATCTTGGAATGCTGCGTGCATATACTGCTTGTTGTGACCCACCACATTGTAAATAGAGCTACTAAAAGTGTTTTTTTGACAGAAGGACCCCTTTAATTCTTAACTCATGAGGTCCAGGCCCTGTGTGTCACTTTTAGAAACTCTGATAGGCAAAAACATTGTGGAAACGTGACACATAATGTTATATTCTGGAGAACTTCAGCAATAAATTGAGAGTAAAGTGAATGCAATGAATATTGTTTTTTTATTTAGTGTCTCATCACAGGGAGAAAAACGCGTTGCGATGCACCAATTCACACAAGACTTTCGGTGAAGCTCACATTAAACTTCAGTATGAAAATTCACATACAATTTGTTGTCTTCTCTCACAATTGACATCATGCCATCCTCCAGATGTCGCCGAGTTTACTACGATACAGTCCCCAGCATTTCGTGGTTCACCACTAGCCCATTTAATGAAAGTCAAAGGGTTGTCATGTAGGTCAGTAAACTGTCCTTCAACCTTTCGGTCAGTAGCTGCAATGAATGGGTGACTGGAAGGGTACTCTTCATGCACCTTTGCCAGTGCCTGGTTTTCTTCTGTTGTTCTTGGCAAGACAAGTGTGGCTCCAACATCAGAGCAGTACTTCAACCCCTCATCAAAAGTAGACAGATGCCCATCTGTCACATAGTACTTCTGCCCAATCTTTCTGAAGGTGCGGAAGCTTGATGCTTAGAGAAATTATATTGGCATGCCATTATTATCATTTGTATTTTAACCTCTTTATATAATGATATGACATATTGTGCAACTGTTGGTTGCCATCTCACCTTTTTCTAGCAGGGAGAGTCTACTTCTAAGGATCTGCATCTCAGATTGTAGAGATATGATGATATTGTCATTAGGCAAAAGTCCTGAATAAATAAAACAAATAATTAATTCAAGTTAACATGATATGAACACCTATTTAAATACCTTTTAATACAATTCGGTTTCCCCAGCTGTTCACATCCAACCACAAATAATAATAATAATAATAATAATAACAATAATAATAATAATAATAATCATTTTGGTAATTATTCCTTTAAACAAAGGCACCAAAATGCAAAGATACTGTCTATTGCACTTTGTTTGTAACGCATTTGCGCTGTTGGAAAACATGCACACACTTTCTTTTATTTCTTACACTGTTGTTCATACACACAAAACACATGTAAAATGTTAACACAGAAAACAACACACAATCTCTGACCCACAGCCCTACAAATTTACCTGGTAATGCAACCACACAAAAGCCTCTTCTATGGGGCTATTTTCATCATCATCACCATCATTATTATTAATATTAGGCCTATTATTTGATGGCACAGAGATATGGGGCTATTCCCAGAATATCCGTGGCTATAGCCTCAAATGCCCAGGTCTAACATAGCCCCTGACCACTGCACTACAAATGTACCTCAGATATCCTCTTTTTGTGGACATTGCAAGAGAAAAAGACACTAAGAAGGAGAATTAAGGCAAAGAAAAGTAAAAGGAAGATGGGAATATCTCAATAACTCAAGGGCAAGGCATTACAGTTTTGTCCCATTGCTTATAAAGTTATTACAGAATTATTTCAAAAACTCAGCATGCAAACCAATTGACAAAACAACACTTCGAGACTGACATTATATTTTATGTAATGTCAAATCACGTCATGTTGATTATACTTTTATATTTTAATTTTTATCTCAAGGGTGTGAAAATTTAAAGACAGCTTACATGCTTTATTAATACACTCCATATTTTTGCCTTACAGTACCTGATGTTCCTGGATCCCCTGGTGGACCTGCTGGACCAGTGGGATCCATTTGTCCAGGAGGACTTTGGACTCCTGCTCCTGTGGACAGAAAAACATAATGTCTAGCTGCAGTGATGTCTTCATACTCTAAATGTCACGTTACTATAATATTGGCTTCAGTTACATTAATCGAACTGGCCAGCAATGCACATACATTAGTTATTTGTGGTTGGATGTGAACAGCTGGGGAAACCAAATTGTATTAAAAGGTATTTAAAAGTGTTCATATCATGTTTACTTGAATGAATTATTTGTTTTATTTATTCAGGACTTTTGCCTAATGAAAAAAGGGACTTATTTTAGTAGCTTGAAGATGTTTCACCTCTCATCCAAAAGGCTGAAGAAGTTGCTTACAACTTAGCTCTTTTGACTAATACTAATACACCTGGATGAACCTTCATAGACATAACAACATTAGTTCAACTCTTTGGCCCTGGTGCTGACATAGATCTAGTAATAGCCAGCCACCACTTGTCTCTCCATAAATCTGCTGCATAGTTAAAGCATGTACTTGAACATACTGATATGCATATAATTATGCCCTATGAAGAGATGACCCATAGTTAGGAGTTTGTAAAGTGTACATAATCAAAGACCAATGTGTAAATCCCTTTGTTTAAGAATTCATGTTATTTCTGTCCACTGGTGGGTGATCAATCCCATCATGCATTTATTTAAGTAAGCAGTCTACTTGTCTGTGTATGTGTCCCTGTGTGCCGTGTGTGTGTGTGTGTGTGTGTGTGTGTGTGTGTGTGTGTGTGTGTGTTTGTGTGTGTGTCATGTTGCTGCTAGATGTGATCTGCCCTAGTGTATGGACACAATCACAATTTGTGTAAATTTTTAGCAGTGTTACAACCATGCTTACACACCCACCTGAAGTCGGTGGAGCAGGAGGTGTTGGAAGAAAAGCATAGCTCAAATCTGTTAGGAGTTTTTCCAAAACATAAATAAGAATTTAGAACAGTGGTGACTCCTAGTGGAAACCGAGCTAAGCCTTAAACATATCTACTATATCTTAATTTTAATTATATGAAATATATACTCTAAAACATTATCTATGAAAACAAAGTACTCATTAATGTCATTTAAGGAGGAAATATATTTCACAAAAGCATTTGCTTTGTCTCTTTTTCCATCTCTCTCTTTCTCCCACATACACACACACACACACCCACACACACACACCTACTTGAAGTTGTTGGAATGGAGGTGGCAGTTGGAAGGACGTCATCGCTCAAATCTAGAAAGAGGTTTTCAGATGCAGCCATGTATTAGGACCAGTACAATGCCATTGAAGACTTTGCAGTCTCAATATAATATTGGGCATTGATGTAAAATGTACATACACACATATTAATAAAAATCTATGATCTTGGGCAACTTTGACGTAAAGAAAAGATACCAGCGGAAGAAATTGTTACATAAAATGGAATGTGTTTAGGTTAAAAAATATTTCCAATAATGCTCACAGGAAGTAAACATCATTAAAACATTTCTTTGACACTATAGTTACATTTTGATCATTTTTGCAAACATTCTCTCTCTTACATACACACACACACACACACACACACACACACACACACACACACACACACACACACACACACACACACACACACACACACATACTTGAAGTTGTCCTTGGCAGGATTCCCTTAAAGCTCAAATCTGTGGAAAATATAAAAAATACAATGAGAATCCAACCCAAGAGGACAACATTACATAAAAATGGAAGAAAATGTACAGTAAAACACACAACAAACTGTGATAAACACAGTGAAGACACTCACCTGCACAGTATGCCACGTGACAGTAGAAAGGGTCCACAAACTTGTACACGGTGTAGTTTCCAGGACAGGCTTTCACCTGGATGGGCGGTATGGGGGCGGATACGGGGAAACAACAGAAGCCAGCGAAGCTGGCACAAACCTGCCTGGTGACTACGCCATCTGTTGGGCTGGGGTGGGATCCGTTCAGCCAGAGGGGGGCAGCGGTGCCGCAGCTGTAGGCAGGCACACAGCTCTCAGGCATCCTAACACTGTGGTCCTGATGGGCCAGCAGGTACCAGCCATGCCACTGGACATGGCGGTCACACCTGAACACCGAGGCGTTGTGGTTGGTGGAGGCCCTCCAGGTGGCATTCAGCACCGTGTAGCTGTCACAGGGGTCACTCTGCTCAGCTGATGTAGATCCAGGGGTAGACAAAACTAATGTGGGATAAATGAACACACACGCACACACACATACATACATACAAACAACCATAAACATAGTCGTTACAGTTGACCCCATATTTCAACTAAAATCAGCATTGTATCTGTAATACTTGATTAGTGATTGTTAGAATCTAACAAATGTGCATCTATATGTAGTTTTTTTTTGGCTTACACACCCACCTGAAGTCGGTGGAGCAGGAGGTGTTGGAAGAAAAGCATAGCTCAAATCTGTTGGGAGGTTTTCCAAAACATAAATAAGTCTCTGAATTTAGAACAGTGGTGACTCCTAGTGGAAACTCCGAGGGAAGCCAGTCTTCCTCAAAATTAAATCATTTAAATTGTAAAAATCTCTGCAAGGGCCTTACACTTAAACATATCTACTATATCTTAATTTTAATTATATAAAATATATACTCTAAAACATTATCTATGAAAACAAAGTAAGTACTCATTAATGTCATTTAAGGATGAAATATATTTCACAAAATCATTTGCTTTATCTCTTTTTCCATCTCTCTCTTTCTCCGACATACACACACACACCCACACACACAGACACACACACACCTACTTGAAGTTGTTGGAATGGAGGTGGCAGTTGGAAGGACGTCATCGCTCAAATCTAAAAGGAGGTTTTCAGATGCAGCCATGTATTAGCATGGTACAATGCCATTGAAGACTTTGCAGTCTCGATATAATATTGGGCATTGATGTAAAATGTACATATACACATATTAATAAACATATATGATCTTGGGCAACTCTGACATAAAGAAAATATACCAGAGGAAGAAATGGTTACATAAAATGGAATGTGTTTAGGTTAAAAAATATTTCCAATAATGCTCACAGGAAGTAAACATCATTAAAACATTTCTTTGACACTATAGTTACATTTTGATCATTTTTGCAAACATTCTCTCTCTCACATACACACACACACACACACAAACATACACACACACACACACACACACACACACACACACATACTTGAAGTTGTCCTTGGCAGGATTCCCCTAAAGCTCAAATCTGAGGAAAATATAAAAAATACAATGAGAATCCAACCCAAGAGGACAACATTACATAAAAATTGAAGAAAATGTACAGTAAAACACACAACAAACTGTGATAAACACAGTGAAGACACTCACCTGCACAGTATGCCACGTGACAGAAGAAAGGGTCCACAAACTTGTACACGGTGTAGTTTCCAGGACAGGCTTTCACCTGGATGGGCGGTAGGGGGGGGGATACGGGGAAGCAACAGTAGCCATCGAAGCTGACACAGACCTGCCTGGTGACTACGCCCAGGGGCGGATTAAGAAATTATGAGACCCTGGGCCACATATTGCCTTGGCCCCCCCTTAAGGTCGCATCAACGCATCACGCGCGCACACGCACACACACTATAATGCTTTCCTTCTTGCTTTTAATTTTGCAAAATCATCCACCACATCTTTTTTTTTCTTTTCTTGCTGAATTTTCCGTCTAGCTGCTCCACTTATCTTCCTTGTGGACACACAGTTTTGAGATATTGTGATAACGTTTTTGTACAAGTCAGTGAAGCAGTATCACAATTGAACTGTATTGCTGTATCCTACTACAACTGTGTGTGTGTGAGAGAGTCTCTGTGTGTGTGTATGTGTGTGTGTGTGTGTGTGTGTGTGTGTGTGTGTGAATGAGTGAGTGACTGAGTAAGAGAGAGAGAGAAAAAGAAAGAAAGAGAGAGAAATGTAAGAACAGAGGGTAAGCGATAATTCAGTGTGAGGGTAGGGATTTCTGAAGAGCTGATATCGAGTATTGCGACCAGAGCACCGAAAGGCATTATTTTTCGGGTAGGCAAACTAGCATTGCCAAAAATTCACAGAAGGGCACTATTGGTTCTCTGATAAGTCGCAAGTTGACATCATGACATTACGTATGAAAAACTCATCTTTAAGTGACAAAATCATTGTTTTTCAACATAACTATAGCTCTTTGATAATTGCTTAAGAATTTGAGCAAGTTCTTTGATCCAAAGTCGAGATTGAGCTTTGGTAATTGATTAGAGTAACTGTGTGCTAACTGTACACTAGAAGCAGAGAGCATAGCGACCAGAGCACCGAAAGGCATTATTTTTTGGGTTGGCAAACTAGCATTGCCAAAAATTCACAAAAGGTCACTATTGGTTCTCTGATAAGTCGCAAGATGACGTCATGACATTACGTATGATAACATAGTGTCACACGCACATCGCTAATTTCTAGAAAAAGTGTCTTTATGGCTACGTCCATAAGGCAAAAAGTGTGTGTCACTGAAAGCAGTGTTGCCGATCTAGCGACTTTTGGGCGTCCCTGGCAACTGGTGACTTTTTGGTGAATCTGGCGATGTTGAAAAACTTGTCTTTAAGTGACAAAATCATTGTTTTTCAACATAACTGTAGCTCTGCGCCACTGTCAGAACCATTTCTCACAGTGAAGCAGTGCTACAGATTAGCTCTGATCTGTAAAAAAGTCGCTAGCACTGCCTTCTTGTATTAGAGACATTGCCGCCCACACACGTTTTCTAGATAATACCGTTGGGTGCAGGACGCTGTGATGTCATGACGTCATGACGTCATCTAGCGACTTTTCAGAGAACCAATAGCGTCTTCTGGTGAATTTCTTTTGGCAACAATGGCTGGAAGGTTTCTGAAAAAGTTACGGGGGTGTTTATTCAAAAAGCTCGAACTGAATTAGTCAAAAAAAAAAATGGGCTAATGACCCTAAATGGCAATAAGTACCGCGGGGTGTAACAGGCAGAGGCATTTCATAGAGGTCTCTGGCCTGACTGTAATCTCAGTTTGAAGGGTTTGAAGGGTCGCAATAGCCAGACTGGCATTGGTGATCTTAAAGGGGCGGTTATGGGGCCAAGTTGGGGCCCTAATGAAGCAACTTGGAAAGAAGCAGTCGCGGGGCCAAGTTGGCCTGGCCCCCCTTGGGCCTCTGGCCCCCTGGGCCATGGCCCGGTTGGCCCGTTCATTAATCCACCCCTGACTACGCCATCTGTTGGGCTGGGGTGGGATCCTTTCAGCCAGAGGGGAGCAGCGGTGCCGCAGCTGTAGGCAGGCACACAGCTCTCAGGCATCCTAACACTGTGGTCCTGATGGGCCAGCAGGTACCAGCCCTGCCACTGGACATGGCGGTCACACCTGAACACAGAAGCGTTGTGGTTGGTGGTGGCCCTCCAGGTGGCATTCAGCACCGTGTAGCTGTCACAGGGGTCACTCTGCTCAGCTGATGTAGATCCAGGGGTAGACAGAACTAATGTGGGATAAATGAAGACACACACACATACATACGTACAAACAAACAAACAACCACAAACATAGTCATTACAGTTGACCCCATATCTCAACTAAAATCAGCAGTGTATCTCTAATACTTGATTAGTGATTTTTAGAATCTAACAAATGTGCATCTATATGTACTTATTTTTTTATGAATAAATCATTTTTTTACTCATGGCCAGCAGGGGGAGACATAACAACAGCAGGCCCATTGTCGTCACGTTTTTCTGTCCGTATCTACTGCACCTGTGACACATAGGGTAAACAGTTGACAAGCAGCCTGTATTTTATAGACTGTTATTTAACTGCTCCACTATGTCAAGCACCAGACATGTTTGTACACTGATTCATGGATTTATAAACAGTAAGCCAAACACATATCAGCTGTAGAAAAATACTTCAAAATAATTCAAAAACTCACTGCATCATATGCAAATATTAAAAGGTAAAAATCCCATTTTGAAATGATATTTTTTATTGCATTGAAAGAGAAAATTAGAGATGGTAATCCATGATCAGAAATACCCTTATCAAAATGTAAGGAAAATCTGTTAAAGTTTAATTAACCATATTAATTTAAATACTCTACGAACTTTTGAAAAAATAACTAAATTCAGAAGAATCTAAAACATGACCTTTTGTTAACACATTTTGCAGTGTTTCCAATGTTGACCTACAAACCTTAATGCACTTCAACAGAGAGCAGCTATTGCCAAAGATGATGCCATAATAATGCTGACATCACTCACAGTATGTCTGTAGGTGTTAAAAGAGGTCAATGTCCTTTGCAAACAGAATCAGCTTGTAGGTCCGTGTTAGTGTGAAGTATGAAAGATCTAGTAAATCAGTAGATATTCACTGATTTCCAAATGAGTGAAAATGATGATGATGATGACACACACACACACACACACACACACACACACACACACACACACACACACACACACACAAATAGAGAGAGACATGCACACACACACACACACACACAAACAGAGTAAGTAACACAGTCAAAAATGTTGACCCTTACCGAAGACGGCCGATAGCTGCTCAGTGGACAGACAGACAGACAGACACACACACACACACATTAGTAACACTCTCAAAAATGTTGACCCTTACCTAAGACGGCTGTGAGCTGCTCAGTGGAGGATCTCCCGCTCCTGTGGGCATGAAGGAGGCGTCTTGCTCCTCTGGCCACACAGACTCTACAGCGCTGCCATAAATAGGACTACAAGACAATCCAGCCACTGTTTTTACATTTGGAAAGATAACCCACTCCTCTGCAATATTTGTCAGGTTTACAATATCAGACACCACTTCCTTCCATTGTTAATACAGGTTTTATTAACAATGGTGTGCAGCAGAGGTGTCACTGGTATTGTCATTTCTGGTGAGGATAAATGACATATTAAAGGTCAACAATGACTAGAGAAACAAAAGGAAGCGTGAACAGATGCTTCATTTTTAGTAGATTTTCTTCAGTCTACAGTCCTGTAATGCCACAATAAGAAAGACAAAAATGTCCAAAATCACTATGAACAGCTCCAAAGAAGGACTGAGAATGATAGTAGGGTCGTCACATTTCTTGGTATATCCATCTGGACAATGACTTGGAGAAAACACAACAGCATTGTCTTCATTTTTAGCAGGTAAAACAGATGTAGGTAGTGTGGGGAAAGACCGTAAGAGTTTGATCGGCTTAATAGAGGCAGAGACAGAGGGGTGATAGAGGCAGAGACAGAGGGGTGATAGGCTACATAGAGGCAGGGGGTAGGCTTTTTAAAGGCAGAGGCAGAGAGCCTTAATAGAGGCAGAGACAGAGGGGTGATAGGCTTAATAGAGGCAGAGACAGAGGGGTGATAGGCTACATAGAGGCAGGGGGTAGGCTTTTTAAAGGCAGAGGCAGAGAGCCTTAATAGAGGCAGAGACAGAGGGGTGATAGGCTTAATAGAGGCAGAGACAGAGGGGTAATAGGGTAAAGAGAGGATGAGACAGAGGAGTGGGAGGCTAAATAGGAGAGAAACTGAGGGCAAAATCAGGAACAGACGAACATAAACAGGGAAAAGTGTAGTCAACCAAGGCAGGGAGTGACAAGGAAAAAGAGCTGGGTCAGGAGATGAACAATAGCACATGGCCCACAACAGACAGGTGGAAAATACACCAAGTGGCCCACCGGAGGCTGCTGATAAACAAACAAAACAGTCCTGACAAAACCTCAATGTTTATCTTGTGTGTGTATTGGATACTGTATGTCCTGTTCTTGTTCCTCAGTGCCCAGTAGGAACACTAATGATGCACACCATGTGGTGAGCTGGCAGGTGAGTGTGTATCCTCCGTCCTCTTCATCCTCTCCTCAGTATCTTCTCTTCTCTGTCTTCATCCTCTCTTCATACTCTCATCGCTGTCTCTCAGGGCTCTTTCTCATAAAACCTTCGCAGGCGTATCCCAGACACGTCCACTCCACGTGTAAGCACACTTTTAGCATTTTCTGCGGAAATGTAGTCTAGTTATTGTTATTATTATTATTATTATTATTATTGTTATTATTATTATTATCATTATTAGAGTAGAGCAGGAAACCAGTTTTTGAAGGCTTGCGTCGTCAAAATAGTGCATCAGGTGAATAGTATTGTACTGCAAAAGTAGTGTAATGCTACAAAAATGGGGCAAGGGGCAATTAACATTAGGAGAGAAGGGGCAATTAACATTAGGAGAGAGACAGACCATCATAACACTTAAAAGTGTTAGTCTTTCCTACAGGACAATTGCAAAAGAAAGTCAAGGTGTCAGTGAGTCCCATCAAAAGGCACTTAAAAACTGGGGGAAACTGACAGGAAGTGGCCTGACAGACCCAAAGCCACAACTGAATCAGAGAACATGTCTGTAAAAGTTAACAAATTGTGTGATAGGCAGCTCACAGGACAACAACTTCAAGCAACCAACCAGAATGCTACTACAGCATTCTGCAGCGCCATGCAATACCTTCTGGTATGCGCCTAGTTGGTCAGAGGTTCATCCTACAGCAAGAAAATGACCCAAAACACTAGTCCAAACTATACCAAAACTACCACAGGAAAAAAGAACGAGATGGTAAGCTTGAAAACATGGAGTGGCCCACACAATCTCCAGACTTAAACCCCATCGAGCTGGTTTGGGAAGAACTGGACAGAAGAGTGAAAGTCAAGCTACCTACAAGTGCCACACATTTATGGGAACTTCTGCAACAAACTTAGGAAGAACTTTCTGAAGAATATTTGATTTCCCTTGCAGAAAAAATGCCACAGGTATGCTCAGGTGGCTACTTTGATAAGTCAAAAGTCTAGAATACATTTTGGTTCATAAATTGATTTCATGATTTTTTTCAACTTAAATTGCTTATTTGTTCTGTGCTTTCATGCTTTTGTGCAATGACACAATAAACTGAATTTTCAGTAAAAAACTGGAAAAAGTGTGGTGTTCTAAAACTTTTGACCCGTAGTGTATATAGATAGCTCACAAAGACACACACACACACATACACGCTCACATACAACCTCTCACATGCACATGCATGCATGCACACACGCACACATACACACACACCAGGATCTCCTTTATCCCACTTGGGTCCAGAAGCTCCATCTCTGCCATCTTTCCCGTCTCTCCCGTCTCTGCCAGGGAGGCCGTTGTGCCCCGGAGTGCCAAGGATGCCAGTGAGGGCAGGGCAGCTCAGCAATGAGTCCTGGGTGTGAGTTTCTCCAGCAGTTACCAGATTAGTCACAAGACTAGTCACCAGCGCAGCTGTGAAACACACTTTGAGTGGTGCCATACTCTCACAAAACATCTGTGGGACCCTATGAAGCATTCAGAGATCCTCAAGTATTTATAGAAGGGCTTATGCAATAATTCCTGGATTATTGTACAAACACCCCTATTGACCTTTAGTTTGTAGTTTTATGGTGAATGCATAAACAGGGTGCAGCCCAATCAATGCAGAATTTTTTATTTGGCATTTACGTACGATGCACAAACATTTACAACTATGTAAGTCATATACATGTTGAAGAGGTGCTGTCAACATCATTTTGTCCATAGAGGGTGCTGTTCTCCAGTGAGGAAACAACCTAAAAGCAGTTTTTGTGTAGTAATTCAGCAATCATTGCTTTTCTGTTCATTGATGTAGCCATATCAAGGGGCATTGTCATTATCATGTAGTATCACAATGGCAGTAGTTAGAAGTTTGCGAGTTGCATACAACTTGGTTCAAATGTGATGGTGGCCATGCTTGTTCATTTACCTTGCCCAAGCACTTGTTTAGGAGTTGAAATGGAACCTACAGTAACTTTAGGTTACCAAGGTGAGGGAGTTAACAGAGAGTCAATAATAAAAAAGAAATTGGGAAGGCAGTTAAGATGAAGTGGGAGGATATAAAGAAATAGCAAAAAAAAAGTCTTATTGATTATACAACAGAGAAGGAAAGTGCTGTCTATGCTGGATGGTTTTTTTGTACTCTGGCGTAAATAGCCTTTGCCTAATTTTAATGCATCTTGAAAAATATGGCTCATATTTGTGGCAACATTTTTCGGTTAACTTATCATCTTTATAAGTCAGTAGATGGCTAGATGACTCATTACAGGGCAAATGAATGTTCTCTTGGCCTCCCTAACCTTAACCCTAACCCTAATCTTGAAAAATGGTGGTGGCCATCTTGAAAAATGATTTCGTGAGGGAGAAAGATAATTCTCCATAAAAACATTCTTAACAAAGTATTTTCACAAAATGTTATTAAAACTGTTACATCACAGTTTTAATGGCCGATATAATGAGCATTTGTTGAGTGATCCTTAGAGAGTATCTGTGCCAAATTTCATGCTTTTGTATGGTACTATTGGATGGAATTTCTCAGGCTAGATTAAATCAAACTTGTTTCTGCTGCAGTGTCAGGTTCCACTTTTCATTATGGTGTATTGTGATATGAGGCCAAACACACACACACACACACACATGCACACACACACACACACACACACACACACACACACACACACACAGATACATAAAGAGTGCCACATGAACTCTCATCAATACAATATTAATGACCTTACATGACTGTAATAGAAATCAGTAAAATGTTGTTGTCTTCTCCAAGAGAGAAAAAAGCTCATTACATTACTAGTGATCTTACACTGATGCTTTACTGATGCTGTCTTTACTTCACATAGATGTTCTGTTTATTGAAGGATAACTAACGATAAAAAGGACAAGGCAAAAACACTTTTCATTTTTTTTTTAACTTAAAGTTTACAAGCAACTGTTCATTATTAGACCCCTATAAAGAAAATATGGAAAGCATAAGTGATCTGAAGCATACTTCAGAGATATGTATCTGGCTTTAGAAAAAATGTAGTGCCAAAGTGATAATGGTGACCGCTAGTGGTAGATGGACTATATTACCTTAAGTGGTAGTCTGGCGAGCCATAAAACAAATGGGGATGATATCTGCCTTCTGCTTTCTGGCTATAACTAAGCTTTACAGTTTGTTCTCCTTTAAAGAGCACAATGCATACCCAATGCATTCCCTAGGTATCCAGTGAAGAGTACTGGATCATGTTCATTACTTCATTACTGGTCAAATGCACAAGAGAAAAAAATCACTTCAAAAGAAATGAACACCACAGTAGCTGTGATGAATTGTCTTGCATAATTGTGACTGTCTAGGCAGCAGGAATTCTTAACTCATGAAGTCCGGCCCTGTGTGTCACTTCTAGAAACTCTGATAGACAAAAACATTGCAGAAAAGTGACACATAATGTTATATTCTGAAGAACTAAAGCAATAAATTGAGAGTAAAGTGAATGCAATGAAAATTGTTTTTTTTTATTTAGTGTCTCATCACAGGGAGAAAAACGCATTGCGATGCACCAATTCACACAAGACTTTCGGTGAAGCTCGCATTTAACTTCAGTATGAAAATTCACATACAATTAGTTCACTTCTCTCACAACTGACATCATGCCATCCTCCAGACGTCTTCGAGTTTACTACGATACAGTCCTCCCCGTGCCCAGCATTTTGTGGTTCACCACTAGCCCATTTGATGAAAGTCAAAGGCTTGTCATGTAGGTCAGTAAACTGTCCTTCAACCTTTCGGTCAGTAGCTTCAATGAATGGGTAACTGGAAGGGTACTCTTCATGCACCTTTGCCAGTGCCTGGTTTTCTTCTTTTGTTCTTGGCAAGACAAGTGTGGCTCCAACATCTGAGCAGTACTTCAACCCCTCATCAAAAGTAGACAGATGCCCATCTGTCACATAGTACTTCTGCCCAATCTTTCTGAAGGTGCGGAAGCTTGATGCTTAGAGAAATTATATTGGCATGCCATTATTATAATTTGTATTTTAACCTCTTTATATAATGATATGCCATATTGTGCAACTGTTGGTTGCCATCTCACCCTTTTCTAGCAGGGAGAGTCTACTTCTAAGGATCTGCATCTCAGATTGTAGAGATATGATATTGTCATTAGGCAAAAGTCCTGATTAAAAAAAAAAAATCATTATGAGTAAACATGATATGAGCACTTGTAAATACCTTTAATACAATTTGGTTTCCCTAGCTGTTCACATCCAACCACAAATAATAATAATAATAATAATAATAATAATAATAATAATAATAATAATAATAAGAAGAAGAAGAAGAAGAAGAAGAAGAAGAAGAAGAAGAAGAAGAAACTGTATTTGTACATCACAATTCATGCAAGATGTAGCTCAAAGTGCATATAATAAACCTTACATTTTGGTAATTATTCCTTTAAACAAAGGCACCAAAATGCAAAGATACTGTCTTGCACTTTGTTTGTAACGCATTTGCGCTGTTGGAAAACAATGCACACACTTTCTTTTATTTCTTACACTGTTGTTCATACACACACAAACACATGTAAAATGTTAACACAGAAAACAACACAATCTCCGACCCACAGCACTACAAATTTACCTGGTAATGCAACCACACAAAAGCCTCTTCTATGGGGCTATTTTCATCATCATCACCATCATTATTATTAATATTAGGCCTATTATTTGATGGCACAGAGATATGGGGCTATTCCCAGAATATCTGGGGCTATAGCCTCAAATGCCCAGGTCTAACATAGCCCCTGCCCACTGCACTACAAATGTACCTCAGATCTCCTCTTTATGTGGACATTGCAAGAGAAAAAGACACTAAGAAGAAGAATTAAGGCAAAGAAAAGTAAAAGGAAGATGGGAATATCTCAATAACTCAAGGGCAAGGCATTACAGTTTTGTCCCATTGCTTATAAAGTTATTACAGAATTATTTCAAAAACTCAGCATGCAAACCAATTGACAAAACATACTTCGAGACTGACATTATATTTTGTGTCAAATGAAAGTCTGCAATTGAAAAAATGCCTCTTTAAAAATGCCACTATTTGAGTTAGCCTCTGCGCTTTATATAAAATACTGACATTTTGTATAATTCCACTCTAATCTTCACAAACAAAACTTAAGTAAAGAGCAGTCATTATGTAATGTCAAATCACGTGATGTTGATTATACTTTTTTTTTTTCAAGGGTGTGAACATTTAAAGACAGCTTACATGTTTTATTAATACACTCCATATTTTTGCTTTGCAGTACCTGATGTTCCTGGATGCCCCCTGTCTCCCTTTGGGCCTGGTGGACCTGCTGCACCAGTGGGACCCATTTTTCCAGGAGGACCTTGGACTCCTGCTCCTGTGGACAGGAAAACATAATGTCTAGCTGCAGTAATGTCTTCATACTGTAAAGTTTTGTTTCCAACAAGTAGTACAGTACAGTTTGGTTTGGGACCTAACGGTTTGGTACAGAACGTTTTTGTGCGGTTCAGTACGGATTGTGTTTCCATTGCCAAAGGTAGAGTAGTCTGCTGAAAAAGTTAAACAATACACAGTTTTCCATTCCTAGCTATTTCACCACTACCTCATCTGAAGTAAAAAATCTTGGTGTCATCATTGATTCTGCTCTCTCTTTTGATTCACACATAAAGCATATCACTAAAACAGCATTCTTCCATCTCAAAACCATCTCCAGACTCCGCCCCTCTCTCAGCCTCACCACTGCTGAGACCCTCATTGATGCATTCATCACCTCCAGACTTGATTATTGCAACGCTCTGCTTACTGGCCTACCGGCCAAATCTATAAACAGACTTCAATACATCCAAAACTCTGCAGCTAGACTCCTTACCCATACTAGACCTTGGCATCACATAACACCCATCCTGCATCAACTTCACTGGCTTCCTGTTCAATATCACATTCACTTCAAAGTCCTCCTGCTTGTCTACAAGGCCCAACACAACCTAGCGCCCACATACCTCACTAATCTTCTCAACCCCTACCTGCCCACTCGCACTTTACGCTCCTCTGACTCACACCTTCTGTCCATCCCCTCAAATCTCCGCTCTATGGGTGACAGAGCATTTAGTGTCGCTGGCCCAAAACTCTGGAACAGCCTCCCACTTTCATTACGCCAATGTCCTTCCCTCTCCTCGTTCAAGTCCTCCCTGAAAACCCACCTTTTTACCCTTGCCTTTCCTTCAGAATGACACTGTGTTGTGCTGTATTTCTTCTTGTTTTATTCTTATTTACTTTACTTTATTTCATTGTACTCCTTGTTATTCTATTTTATTAAGTTTTATCTGTCTCTGTTTTATTCAGTGTCCTACTGCCTGGTCTTTTAGTTCTATTAACTTTTATGCACTGTTTTACTGTCATATCTCTACTTTTTACTTATTGCTTTAACAATCTGTACTGTTCAGTGTCCTTGGGTACCTTGAAAGGCGCTTCAAATAAAATGTATTATTATTATTATTAGTAGAGTCGTCACAGCAACGGGCGTGTCTCTAAACCGTACCACAAACTGGTACCCCAACACAAGGGTGCCAGAACATGGTACGGTTCGGTACGGTTATTTAGGTACGCTTCAAAAATTCTTACCATGGAAACACAAACAATTGCGAACCGAACTGAACCAAACTGTACTGTACTGCTTGGTGGAAACGGGGCTTAAATGTCACGTTACTGTAATATTGGCTTCAGTTACATTAATCGAACTGGCCAGCAATGCACATACATTAATGCTCACTGCCTTTTCACATTCAACATGACCATATATAAATAGCTCACAAAGACACACACACACATACACTCTCACATACAACCTCTCACACGCACACACACATGCACACCCACACACACACACACACCAGTGTCTCCTTTATCCCCCTTGGGTCCCGGAGTTCCATCTCTGCCATCTTTCCCGTCTCTCCCGTCTCTGCCAGGGAGGCCGTTGAGTGCCAGGGAGGCCCCGGAGTGCCAGGGATACCAGCGAGGGCAGGGCAGCTCAGCAATGAGTCCTGGGTGTGAGTTTCTCCAGCAGTTACCAGATTAGTCACAAGACTAGTCACCAGCACAGCTGTGAAACACACTTTGAGTGGTGCCATACTCTCACAAACATCTGAGGAACCCTATGAAGCATTCAGAGATCCTCAAGTATTTATAGAAGGGCTTATGCAATAATTCCTGGATTATTGTACAAACACACCTATTGACCTTTAGTTTAGTTTAGTTTTATGGTGGTACTTTGTGGTATTTATCAGTGCACAGCTGATAGGTTAAGGTCTGAATTCACTTATGTATGCCCATGTGCATGTCTGTCTGAGGCATCTTGTTCATGCTGAATGCATAAACAGGGTGCAGCCCAATCAATGCAGAATTTTTTATTTGGCATTTACGTACGATGCACAAACATTTACAACTATGTAAGTCATATACATGTTGAAGAGGTGCTGTCAACATCATTTTGCCCATAGGGGGTGCTGTTCTCCAGTGAGGAAACAACCTAAAAGCAGTTTTTGTGTAGTAATTCAGCAATCATTGCTCTTCTGTTCATTGATGTAGCCATATCAAGGGGCATTGTCATTATCATGTAGTATCACAATGGCAGTAGTTAGAAGCTTGCGAGTTGCATACAACTGGGTCCAAATGTGATGGTGGCCATGCTTGTTCATTTACCTTGCCCAAGCACTTGTTTAGGAGTTGAAATGGAACCTAGAGTAACTTTAGGTTACCGAGGTGAGGGAGGTAACAGAGAGTCAATAATAAAAAGTGCTCTGTAGGGGAAAAACCTTGCTTGCAAGTTCACTCATGGCCTGACAAGTCTCGGGCATTGTGAGAGAGCTCAGCCTTGCATGACGATATAGCAGACTAGTTGCTAGCTATGCATGTAGACATTCAGTTTTATCATGACTGAGACAGCGAGAAAACAGCGATTGTAAGTAATATTGGAAAGATTTCTCTCTTTCTGTGTATGTCTGTGCTTTCACTATGGTAGTCATTGTTTAGAAACGGGTTTGTTTGACTTTTTCGTCTGTTGATAGCTAAGTGATCATTTGGTAGTGAAGATAAGATAAGAAAACCACCCAAGTGTTGCATGTCTCTTTAACTGAGACTTCAATATTAAATTGTATTTCTTGTGACCCTTGACTGAGTGTAAGAACTCCCATTGACCACGTGAAGAATACAGCACAAGTACCATACATGACAGCCTTGAGTTTGTGCTTGCAGCAGTACTTCTGGTTTGCTAGTGATTTCATTGCAGGGAGTGGTCATGGGAAGGCAACACAATTATGTTGAGTACATAGTCTGTGGTAGCATAAAAATAATCAAAGCTTTAGCCATTACACAGGAAACCTGCAGGACCACTTGCCTTTCAGAGTATAATGCAGTCATAGGAAATCCTCTCATATGTAGCCTGATTGGGGTGCAACAACTGCCAGCAGCAGTAGTAATGTCTTAGACGTCAACGTCGACCAAAGCACTGAATCACTGAGTGAGATTAAGAACCAGGTGAACCAGGTGATTGAACCTGATGAGCAACAACATGCTGGTGGTCATAATGAGGGACAGACAGCAAGGGGAATTTCACCAGAGGAAGAGGTACGGGCAAGTGAGAAGGACTGGATTTGCGTGATGATGAGAAATATGTAGCTTATTGCTGTCAAAACAAACTACCAATTTAACTTGACAACAGCATAAAAATAAATAAATGAACAAGCACACTTAATGTGTGCATAGCTATAACGTACAAAAGGTGCAGCATAATATTAAAACTGTAAAATGTGTTATGCAGGCTAATTCCTACACATAATAGAGCTAACAGGCTATTATAGGCCTATGTAATAGGATGTAGGATAAATCTCCAGATACGTCCTGAAACCCTATTTTAAACTCTTAAACTCTTTTCTAAAACTATTTAAAAAATGTTCATTCCTCTTGTCTGCATTAAATACTTTGATTAAGCAAAGTTGGCCAAGGTTGGTTTTTCAAAAATACGTTTTGAGGTTTAAAAACAGGTTTAAGGGCTGACATTCCGAATAGACTATCACACTAACAAACAAATAAACAATCAGTTTTATAACAAGTGCATTTTCTAGATATTAAAGATGTGCATTTATACAAGTTGAAATTCATTGTCATATGTACAATTAAACAATTGTTTTCCTGCACAATGCAATTCTTCCTTTGCTGTCCCCATTGAATGCCACATGTAATACCACACATACATTGAGGCATAATACAAGAAATAAGACATAGTAAAAAACAACTGAAAAAGTTTCTGTGTATACTGTGCAAGCTTACTTTAGCAAGCTTATTTCCCAGCTTGGAATCAATAAAGTAAATCTACCTATCTGTCCATGTATCCATGCTTTGTAGTGCAGCAGTTGAGAATGAGTCCCAGTGAAGCATAACATACGATTAAATAAGGTATCTGTGCAATGTGCAAGCTGTTCTGTATGTGCAAGGCTCTTTTAGTGCAAAGGTGCGATGACAGTTCAAACAATCCTATGAGGTAGTGATACCAACTCTGAGTCTGATGGTCGCTATATCAGAAAGGACTCTGATAAAAGGATTAAAGATCAAAACATATCGACTTATGGCAGTCCATTTCTGGGTGTGGCTGATTGGCTTGTTGGATTCTTATCTATATGACATGGAAGATGGTACAAACTCCAGCTCAATAAGTTAATCACAGACCCAGTACCATACAGTCTATGCCCAGTACATGATGGATAGACTGTTGTCTCTGCACTTTTTTTTTCAGTCAAAGGCATAACCCTCTCCCCTTCATGGTTTTGCTTCTTTTCCTGACTGTATCGTACAGTATGAACACCCCTTCTAATGCACGTGGGTCAAAAATGAACTCCATTCATTTCCAAGGTTATTTCATGATGTTCAAAGTATATTTTAATACCAAATGGCTAAAACAAATATTTGTAAATATGAAGCAATATTTCAATTAAGGGCATATATAGGTTTCATACAGTGAATGGTGTATATTGTGTATGGTGTGGGAAGGAAAGTGAAAGTGCTGTCATAGTACAAGAGCTGGTTCCTTGTGTATTGAAATAAATAAAAACTCTTATCCACTATTCACTAGAACTCTAAGGTACAAATGTGTACCCTTTCTTACTAGTCCATGTTTGTTTTTGTTTACTACAGTAATTAGTTATCGATCATGACTATTAAAAAAAATTGGAATTACCTGCTCCTGAGCCTTGTACGTCTGCTGGATACATAACATGCTCAATGTACTTTAACTTATTTTGGCATAGGGCTAAGAATGTATCAATCTGTAGAACTATCATGACATCATTTTGAATTAGTCTTAATTTGCTCCTAATGAATTCATCTAATCTAAATCTATATCTAATGTAATCTAATCTAATCACAAACTAATCGGTGTTATTATTGTGTTTTTAACTTTAAAGAGGTTCATGAGGTTCTAAGTGTAACCTAAGTGTACAGGAACCAGGACCAGGAGACAGACAGAAACGGGAGAGCAGACCCAATAGCGTAGCGTAACCCAAAGGACTTTATTAAGGGATACAGGGGAACAGGGACAGAGTCAAGGGCCCAGAGCTGGGCAGACAAATACAGGTGAGCACGAGGCCTGGAATGGCTTCAGGCTGACAGACAGGCGTGAAGTTGGTGCTTGCTTGAGCACGCGGGCACGGATGTGGTCGAGAGTCGGTCCGGGTCTGGAGTCAGGGACTGGAGAATTGAGCGTGGTCAGGAGTCGGGCCGGGTCTGGAGCCAGGGATCAGAGAGCCGAGTGTGGTCAGGAATCGGTCCGGGTCTGGAGCCAGGAATAGGACAGCCGTGCATGGTCAGGAGATGGTCCGGGTCTGGATCCAGGGATCGGAGTGCCGTGCGTGGTCAGGAGACGGTCCAGGTCTGGAGCCAGGGATCGGAGAGCCGTGCGTGGTCAGGAGACGGTCCGGGTCTGGAGCCAGAGATCGATCCGAGGATACAAGGGCGGAAACACTGGGAAGTAGGGCTCACACAAAAGACTGGGGCTAGGCACAGGCACGAAAAAACAAGAAAACAGGAACGCGACACGATTCTAGGAAACACAAAGCAGTCAAGAGTCAAACTTAGCCGTAGAGATAAACGCCGTGGTTAGCAGACAAACCGACCAGGAGGGAGTGAAAAGTGAGGGTTTAAATAGTGGTGAACCTAAGGGGCAAAACGAGCGTAAACAAGGAAGTGCAGGTGCTGGGAATAATCAGAGAAACAGGGAAACGAGACGAGCAGGTGAGGAGGATTAACGTGGCAGTGCAAGTAGTGCGGGGTGCAGAGTGAATTAGTGAAACTAATAAAGTGATTAGGGGAAAATTGACGGTGAACAAAGGGAAAACAAAGCACTGCCAGAAAGCCCAACGGAGCACCGTGACAGAAATGCATGTCTCCAAGCATTTATAAGAACCTCTAGCTATACACCGATATTAGGAAATCATTGTTTGGTTTCCACTTCTACATGTGTCACGCAAGGTGCAAGGTTCTAATACCAGCGTTAAAGGGTTACCACTGTTGGAAAGATGGAACAGAGAGACAGATCCCCTTTTTGTAAATTTATTCAAGTGACATTTAAAAATACCTAGCCACACATAAAACAAATTAAAACAGGCGTGAATTGCTCAGTCTTTCAGATAAAATAAGTAGTCCACCGTAGAAGGACGCATTACGTCCTTAGGTCGGTATACCCGCAGTTATAGTCCCAAGCTATAAGTACAGTGAGATCCAATATATTCCACTCCTATCGCGGTAATCCAAATGTCCGGTTGTACTCGTCACCCGAACCCAATGGCCCAGTTCAAACGTCCGAACCCAAGAAATGCGTCGTCTCTGCAGTAGGCTAGGCTAGCTACTGGCTTCGGCACGGCGGGTTCCCTAAGACAGAGTAGAACAGTACTTAATCAGCCGTGTATCCTTAAGAAAGTAGCGCATACAAGCAAGCAACGATAAGGGCGAGCGAGGCGGTTGTACTTAACTTTAGATTGGCGCCTAAGCAGCTCCGCGCCTCTCCATCTCTGGCCGAGCACTCCAATTTCTCCGTCGTCGTGGGAGCTCAATTCTCCCACCCGCACCTCGCTGCCGTACTGTTCGTCTGGCCCGTTCCTCCTCCTCTGTCCCACCTGTTGTCCATTAAGTTACTCAAGTCATCTGTACCACTGCGCTCATCAGAGGGGAGAGTCAGCTGGAGGTAATGATCAGCTGATGGTGTTAATCAACTGGTTGTTTGCAATTCCTGGCCCACAGTTACAAATCAAATGTCACTGCAAACTCAAAGCAAAATATAACAGTAAATCATAACCACAACACACAAATATGAGCTGCAAATGAGAATAAACACACACAAGTCACAGCAAAGAATATACACTGCAAAGGAAATCCACACAAACAAATATGCACTGCAAATGAGAATAAACACACACAAATCGCAGCAAAGAATATACACTGCAAAAATAAGCCAAACACAACACTATATTGGGGTCAACAATTACAAACACCATTTTGAGGAGATCACTTTTGACACATGCAAAAGTACTTGTATAGATGGGTAAGTGGTCGAATATCCATAGGTTTGCTTTATATGTTCATTAAGATTTCACTCTAAGGATAATATCACTTTCTTCTATTCTCCTGTTTTTTCTGTTCTTTGTGTGATGTGTATGCTGTGACAGTCAGTTGGAGCCTGAAGAAGATTAAGATACTTCATGGTGTTAATAAAACAAGTAACTAGTGTTAGTAGTAGTAGTACAAAGCTTTTTGGTCCAAGGACCCACCTTCCCGTTGTGCCAGTGTCTGTGAAAGAGGGAAAGACCGCCAAAGGTTTTTGTAATTCAATGACCATTTCACCCAACAAAATCAATTTTTTGTGATATGTCAGCATTATGGAGGAGTACCGATTCAACCCATAAACACTCACTTGTAGCATAGAACCACCTAGTAAAATGGGTAAATGGAAAAACTGGGGTCTGGAATTGCCAATATCTTGGACAGAAAAGGCGGGAACTGCCAAAATATGTCATTACAGTACATTACACTTAGAAGACGCTTTTATCCAAAGCAACTTACAAAAAGGAGGACATAAGCTAACAGAGGTCTAGAGGAACACAGAGTAAGCAGACTACCTTTCTACATACAAGGAGATGCATGTGCCCAAGTAAGTTTCCCACAGCAGGGACACTGCAGTCACACATACTTCCTACACAGGGAGAATTATACAAGCATGAGGCACCTAGGGAGACAGTTGCTTTAGTGGTTGTTTGTTTTGTTAGGCAGGGAAGCAGTCTTGGAAGAGAAGGGTTTTTACAAGCTTTTTATAGGTAGAGGGATGTTGCTGTTCTTGTAGCAACTGGTAGGTTGTTCCACCATTGAGGAACAACAACAGAGAAAAGTTTAGAGTGACCTGGCCTTGTGAGAGGTGAGGGTATGGCCAGACAGTTTGTATTAGCGGATTGCAGCGCTCTGGGCTGCGTTTCCCAAAAGCACTGGGAAGTACTAAGCCTAAGTAGTACGTAAGTTCACACATAATACCATCGTAGAGTCCACGGGCCGTTTCCCGAAACCATCTTAGCTAAGAACTATCGTAGGATCACACGTAACTCTAAGTGTGGTCTGGAGTAGTCTTACCGCGCTAAGATTGATCTTAGCGGCGGGGCACAGTGGAGACACCCGGAGGACTTGTAGCGAAACTACTCCATGTGCGCAAGAATATAGTCTATGGTCGCTGCGTAACCATCATGGCACAGCGAAACCAGCGACATAACAGCCGTCCCTCATATTTCCATTTTCTTTTCATTAGCCTATGTATGTGAAGCACGTTGGTGCTGCCCCGCTGTTTGTAAATATGCTCATTAACCCTCCGGTCGTGTTCACCTCCAGCCCCCTACTTTAATGTCTGTTTTAACTGCTCTTAAATTAGCACAATTTTTTTCCACCACCATTTTTTTATTAAACATTCTTTAGTTGAGAACAATGTTTCAAAGTAGTGTCTAGCAACAGTTTATAGAAGTAAACATGAAATAACATCAGTGAAAATACAATTGCGCACTGAAAAGGAACTACAAAAATGTAGTTCTGTATTCTGTATTTTCTGTATGTTAAATGAATGTAGGCTACTCTGGATACCCATTCGTTTCCTATGGCGGTCACTTTTGACCGGGAACACCACAGGTGTAACCCGGTTAATTAAAACATCCAAAATTGAATGAAATAGGTAGGCTAATCATCACTTTTATATGTTCAAGTACACATGTGTGGAGGATATCATAAGGTCTGGAGGTAATCAGATGTAAAACATAATATTAATGAGTAGGCTATTATAAGTTGTAAAACGGTAAGATTTGACCCGAACACGACAGGAGGCTTAAATTACATAAAAATGGTTTTATAACCATATTATGTCGGACATTAGGGCCTATATCAACATAGGCCTAATTAAGATAAAGTGTTAAATACACAAAAACACAGACGCAGAAGTGGTACATTTCAAATGGGAGTGCAGGTTACTGAACATAAAAGTGCAAGTCTTTCAAAACAAACTCAAAAGAAAATTGTAATGACACGGTGACGGGCCTCAACACCCGCCAAACGGTCGCGGCCCTGGCCCTGTCTGTTTCCGCCACCACCGCCATAGTCATCGTCGTCATCATGGACCATGGACAGCTCCCTTTAAAAACGATCTTAGAAGCTGTGCACGCGCGTTCATGTACGACGGTGTTTGGGAAACAGGCGTAGAAAATCTAAGAACGTTCGTAGGATCAATCGTTTACGTTGCACTTAAGCCCAAGAACCATCGTTATCGGGAAACGAGGCCCTGGACCATTTGCAATGGTTTGATCGCACAAGCAGGTAGGCCGGCAAGGAGGGAGTTGCAGTAGTCAAGGTGAGAGGTGATCGTAGCCTGTATCAGGAGCTAAGCTAAGCTAAGCATTGGGTCAGGTATGCATTAACATTAACACATTTCCATTACAGCCAATTGAAATAGATGGAGAAGCCGCCAAACAAAAAATGATGTTGTATCTCAGTCAAACGTTGATATACAGTATTAACATGCGAGTGTTTACGACCGTGTGTCTGACGGTTTTGAGGCAGCAGTGTGCTTTTGCAACAAGAGTCAGAAGTTTTGGGAAATGCATGTGAGCAATTGGAGTTTGTGTTTACAGTTTTGAAAAAATGAGGTAAGGTTTCAAAAATTGAGTTTTAGCAATTGTGAAAAACTGTAATAATTCACCCCTCTGTGGTGGTAAAGGTCAGTGTACAAAAAATGTAAGGTTGACCAATAGCAGAAAACATAAAAGTCTTTTCACAATATATAGGCATAAAAAATCATGTCCTGCTAATCTCTTACAGTACTGTTTTGTCATATTTTTTAACAGATGCTGGATTTTCTTTTCTTTTAGTCCCAAATTAGGGACTGACAAGGAGTTCAAGGAAACCAAATCATAAAGCATCTTGAGGTGATAACAAGACTGGGGTGTGTGTATATTATAGGTATCAGAGGTCTTGTTTATGGGACTTGTTAGAGATACCAGAGTCTGCAACTGCGGAATAAAGGTTAACAGCCCTTGGTGGCAGGACAGGGGATTTTTCTGTGGCTGATCAGTTTGTTGGGTCAGCTCTTAACTACACCGAGTGACTACCATCAGACTGGGACAAAGTCTATGGATATAAGAATAGTAATACCCAATAGTCTAACTCTAGTGGGGATAGCAAATGACCCAACTTAATGAGCTAATTTCATGTTCCTTCAAAGCATTTGATTAAAATGGCAAAAAATAAATATTTGTAAATGTGTTTGAACCAGGTTGTTTACATTGTGTAAGAAGGGAAGTAAAATGGCTGTCACTTTCTAGACAGCACTTGGTGGACTAAAATAAATTAGAAATGTTTACTTAAATCTTCAGTTGGGACACAGAGTTGTACTCTTTATTATGTGTTCATGTTTGTGTTTTTTAACTACAGTAATTATGGGACAACATCCTGGAAAACATAGACATCATAATGAATGGCACCTGTTCCTCAGCCTTGTAAGTCTGCTAGACACATATGCTAAGTATTTTAACTGTTGCCATAGCAGTCAGAATGTACTATTCTCTAGAACTGGCATTAGCTCATAATTATGAAAGAAATGTCTTTGATTGCTCCTATGAATTAAACAGGACTAAACTAGTCAGTGTTATTGTGTTTTCAACACCATAGAGGTCCAAAACGTTTTACTTGAAATGTATGTGCGCACCCCCCCCCCCCCCCCTCCCAAATAAACAAAAAACAAACAAAACCAGCAGGTACTAAATCATTCGCAGGTGCTTGTCCCTACTAGTACAGTATTACCAGTTCCACCACCAACACACTCATTTTGAGCATAATATGTTTCAAGTGCACTGTAATGAACAAAAGTGCATTTTAAGTAAAATTTCATGTACCTCTGTGATGTCCTGAGACTGTACTGTGAATTGTTTCCAGACCTCTGGATAATGTATAATACAGTAATTTTTAACATTATGAAATATAGTTTAGTTTTTATAAAGCAGGAATACCAGCATTCATTCAGTTTTCATACAACATTCATTAAATCTATTTCAAGTGAGAAACAGTTCAGAAACAAAATAAGAACGACCCAAGTCTGAATGTGATGTTAAGGGATGTCACTTTCAACATTTTTTATAATTTTCATTTATATTCTGCTTTTGTGTGTAGAAACATGTTCTTTAATAAAGATCTGAAAGCATAATGACTTTTTAAGCACCCTGTTGGTACAGGGATAAACAGTGATCCCAGTTGAGGCCTGAAGAAGATTAAAATACTTGTTATTGGTAATAGAACAACTTCATTATTATAACTATATATAACTTATTATTATTATTATTATTATTAGTAGTAGTAGTAGTAGTAGCAGTAGTAGTAGTAGTAGTAGTAGTAGCAGTAGTAGTAGTAGTAGTAAAGGAAGTAGTAGTAGTAGTAGTAGTAGCAGTAGTAGTAGTAGTAAAGGAAGTAGTAGTAGTAGTAGTAGTACTCATTTTGTTATTGTTGTTGTTCACTATTATTATCTGTTAGTCACTGCCACACAAGTCAGGGGTACAAAACATTGTGAATGCAATTTCCTTCCTGTAGTTGTGAGGAGTTGTTAACTGTACTTATAGGGACCAACAGTCATTTTTCTTATCCCCGACTGTGGGGGTGGGGCTACATGAGTCATCAAAAGTAAATGAGAGCTGCAGTCACTGGCCTACAGCTCTGACCACACAGGTGCCTGCCTGACGGGTAAGACTGAAGTATGGGTATCTTACTTGGAACCAATAAATAATAGTTGTTTATTAATTAATTTAGTAGCAATTTATAATAAGTACTACCCTTAAAGCCTTTATTTTGTATTTATTAACTCCTAATTTAGTCTTTGTGTATGCACTACTTACATTTTCAAAACAAAAAACACTTTGGAATTAGTAAGATGCTTAAAATATCAATTGGTACCTGTTGTTATGTGTAACATTACCTTTACGGACTTCATCACCATATATTTCTCTGTGTAGTATTGTATTTCTATTATGTATTTCTAGTGTGAATTTTTGTTGTAGGGAACTTACTGTAAAATACTAATTTGTTTGATGATACATTGGTGTAATTACATTATTATGATGTTTAAGCATTCTTTAAATACCTTGTTTTTTTTTTTACCACAGATGTTGTTTCTATTTCCCCATCATACTACTAAAATAGTTTTTCTATTACTACATGAAGTTTGCATAAGCAGGGTCAAAAATGACCTGCATTCATTTCAAATTTGAATGAAAAAAATCGCTAAAATAAATATTTGTACATATGAAGCAATGTTCTAGTTAAGGGCGTATATAAGTTTCATACAGTGAATGGTGTATATCGTGTGAGAAGGAAAGTAAAAGTACTTTCACAGTAAAAGAGCAGGTTCCTTGAAGATTTAAATAAATCAAAAATCTTATCCAAATTTTACTAAAAATCTTCAGTTAAGGTACCCATTTGGCAAATGAGCTAATATATCGAGCTACATTCATGTTAATTACTTAAATCTTCAGTTGAGACACAGATTTGTAGTCTTCATTATGAGTTATTATGAGTCTTTATTATGAGTTATTATGAGTATTATGAGTATGTTTGTGCTTTTTAACTACAGTAATTATGGGACAAAAACATCCAGCACCACCTGCTCCTCAGCCTTGTAAGTCCACTAGACACATACACTATGTATTTTAACATATTGTTGCCATAGGACTCAGAATGTACCATTCTCTACAACTGTTATGACCTGCCCCATTAAAAATGTTTGAAAGATTTTGAAAAATCAAAGAAACTAGTTTCTTTGGCAGATGAATTAACATTAATCTGTGAACATTATGCTGAGTGTATTTCTAACTTTTATCACCTCTACTTTTTAACAAATTTAGTAATGGAAACATTTGCCAGGGAGCATCTAATATAGACATTACTTGTGAATGGCCACGAGGTGGCGCCTCATCACAGCACATCACAGAGCCGTGTATAGCTCTATATACGGCTCTGGAACATCATTCACATAAATGAATGTAGTCTAGACAGGCGGAGCTTCTGTCCAATCAGATACGACTTCTCCTTTCAAGAAGAGACCTACCATTGTAAATATATGTATATTTAAAACGGGTTAAAATTCGCTGGTTAATAATTTCTGTTTGGTAATTTATGTAGGTTATTGGCTTTACTAGTTTGTTGAATTCATCATGCCTCCTGTGGTTAAAATGTATTTATAATATTCTGATGCATTTACAATTTATTTAAAAGTATAAATTATAGTCTATTTTTGTATATGTAATGTTACATTTTCACAATTATCATGGTTTGATACTGCCAGTAAGTGGAGAAATTACCCAGAATGAATGTTTTCTCATGCTGCTGAGATAGAGATACTGTGTGAACCATAAGCGTGTTCCTCAAACCAGTTTTTGTAATTGTACCTGTGGCAATTGTATAAATGAATTCAAAATCTACAGTTTTCAGTAAGCTCTTTGAGGTACAGGATGTGTTGTGGTTACCCAAACTGGTAACTAGCAGTAATATACTGGTAATCTCAGACACTTTACATGTAATTTATGAATTACTGTGAAATATGTATTGTACATCATAGTTTTAGCCATGCTGATCTTTCCCCTTCATTGTCATTATGTGAAAGCTGATTTTACAGTTTAATCATTTTTTCCAGAAAAATTCTCATGTGGGTCCTATTTGTAGTTGAATGGGGTTTTCCATTGTCAGATGTTGTAATTCATTTTTGTTTGTTTTCAGAAAACAACTTGTGCCTCATGTAATTTGATTTTCTTTTCGGTGTGATTTGGCTAATAGGTTTTGTTCGTTTTGTCTTTCTAAGGTTTTTCCCCTAATCACCTGTCCTACTTGTAACACGCAAGAAAAATAAAAGGAAAAAGAAGGAACAACAGTCTGGTGTTTGAGTGGAACCTAGTTTAATGGTCATCTTTAGTTTAAACCCTTCAAGTGTGGGGAAAAAAGCACAGTAAAAGAACTAAAACACTCGACAGGCACACAACTGTTATGTTCTGACACTGTACAATCAAAGGTGCCCAAACCATTTTTTAACATTATTGAATGTATTTGCAAACTCATGTATGTATTTTAATGTAGGCCTATTTGGAAATCCTTACGTGGTTGTCACCTCTGCATGCAAGAGTTCTGGTATAGATTGGCACTTGGTTGTACAGTATATCCACAGCTTTGCTTTGAATTTTTTTTTAATTGCAGTCTGACAATAACCTTACTCTCTCTTCTATTCCTTCCCTTCTTTGGTCTGTGTGTGCTCTGTATTCTGTGGTGCTAGTGTTGGATAAGGACTGGAGGGATTTTGACTTTGATGCACCGTAAGTGGAGTGTCACCAAGATGCCTATATAATGCACAGCCATCAGGACTTTCATTTTCTGACACGGCCAGTTGGGGCCTAAAGAAGAATAAAATACTTGCTGGTGTTAATAGAACAAGTTCCTAATCTGGATACAAATTATTATTATTATTATCATGATTATTATGATGATGATGATTATTAGTAGTAGTAGTATTGTTGTTTACTATTATTATCTGCTATTTTAATTTTATTATTTGAAGGCTACTTTGGGTCAACCCCGCTGTGTTAAATGTGATCTACCCTAAAGCTGGAAATAATAGACTGAATTTGTCTTTTCCCAAATGGCTTAACAGAGTCGGTATTCTGACACCTGTTCTGCTTTTATTTGAGACTGATGTTTACAAGGATACAAGGATGGTTTATTGCCACATGCATAGACATACTGGGTAGAGTAGGACATGCAGTGAAATTGGTTTAATATGACATGTGACAATAAATCATCCTTGTATTCTGAATTTCATTTCCTCACATCTACAGAAAAAAGGGGGAGATTATAGAGGAGATAAGGAATCTGAAAATCAGCAACCAAGAGGTTCAGCGCTTGCATATTCTTTTGCATGGCCCAATCGCGGTGGGAAAGTCCAGCTTCATCAGCTCCATTACAAGCATCTTCAGGGGTCGCATGACTCAAGGGGCTTTAGTTGATGCTATAGGTGGTGGTGCAAGCTTCAGTAAGAAGGTGAGGTATCATTCATGGATGTTATAGATTTTAACTTCCTCATAAAAAAGTTTCTACACTGTGGAAAAAAAAACATTCCATTCCTGACAGAACATCCTATTTGTAGTTTTACTCCAAAAAAATCAGAGCTAAAGACGGGAAGGTCCTGCCTTTCATCATCAGTGACATCATGGGACTGGAGGAAACAGATGCAGCTGGGGCTCGTACTGATGACCTCATCATGGCTCTGGAAGGTCATCTCAAAGATGGCTACTGTGTATGAAGCACACACGCACACACACCCACCCACTTTTTTGTAACTTCTATAGACAAAGAAACTATAACCATTTATGTAGATCTTCTTGTTCAGTTTAACCCAGTAGGTCCTCTGCAAAAAAAAGACCCGTTCTACAACAGTTCCCCGACTCTGAATGATAAAGTCCATTGCCTGGTCAGCGTCCTGCCTGCAGACAAAATCGGTAGGATGGAAACCGAACAGGTCCATGCTGTCATCCTCAAACTCCGGGAAATTAGAGAGAAAGCTTCTGAACTGAGTAAGTCTTTTCTCTTGCAACAACAGATTGAGCTGTCTTGGCGCACTCTCAATTGTACACAATTAAACACAACTAAACACAATTAATATCTAAAGGTCTACTGTGATTTTAACCCAATGCACTTGTCTCAAATTCATTATTTTACTGCTTATTAAGTACATGCAAAAAAGGACATGGAAAATGGCAGCTCCAGCCAATCAACACATTGACTTAGTATGAAGGAGAGGGGTGGCTCAATGTCCATCTATTGTGATATACAGAAGTATATATGTATGCATTGTATAGTTAAACCGCCGCTGTATATTCTGTCAAAAAAGCAATTATTTAACTCTGGAACTCACTGGTGGCTTGAATCGATGCAATGCTGGACATGTACCCCCAAAAGTGTCAGCTGCCTGGCCATGTCTTGTGCTTGAACAGCCCTTGCTAGTCCTAAATTCTGCACACACTGTCAGGCTGGTGATCAAGGCTGTCGTGGTCCAAACCTGCTTGTTTTGAGGACCTGGAGACTATTCAGGGAGAATTACAGTATACAGTATAATACCTCCATGGGTCTGATGAAGGCCCCATAGGCTGCTCTGAGATGTCCCCTGATGATGACTCTGTGTCTTAACTTTTGGAAAGATATCAGTTGCCTTTTGAACATACTTGAGCAAGATTTTAGTAGAAATGGTAAAGACATAAATTAAATAAATTTGACCATAATTTCTGTAGGAATCCCTCAAGTTATTCTGATGACAATGGTGGATCAGGCCTGTCCTGAAGTCAATAAAGACCTGAAGATGATCTACAAAAGCAAGAAGATCAAAGAAAAGGTTTGTGTGTGCTTGTGTGTGTGTGTGTGTGTGTGTGTGTGTGCATGTGTGCATGCGTGGCTGTGTTTCTGTGTGTGATCGTTTACTTGTGTGTGGGGTGGTGTGTTTAATATATCTTTGTGTGTTCCGTATATGAAAGCCAGCTGAACAAATAAGTAGTCACAACCAAATATGGTGTATATGGTATGTATGTACATGTATGTGGTGTGTAGCCAATGCCAATCTTTCCATATGCTTTTGTGTGTGTGTGTGTGTATGTGTGTGCTTTTGTGTGTGTGTGTGACTTCAGATGCAGGAGTGCACCAACAAGCTGGGTGTCCCCGTTAACTATGTTTTCCCGGTGAAGAACTACCACCAGGAGATTGAGCTGCATAATGACGTAGACATTCTGCTTCTCTCTGCTCTCAAAAACATCCTCAACTTCGCTAATGACCATGTGGAAGAAATGATGGATGATTAAAGCCATTTACAGTACAGATCGCATGCAAATGAAGCATGATTTTTTTGAGCTTTTGTCTAGTTACCATAGTTTCTGACATTATCACTGTGAAGACATCGTGACATACTATTTCTAAAGAATGTTAAACGCCTTAATTAAGGGGCTCACTGATTTATTAAAGGAAATAATAAATATTATTTAATAAATATTATCCTTTAAAAACTGCATTTGGCTCCAGTACAGTTATTGCCTCAAAATGAAAGTGAAAGTGATTTCCATTTGTCATTGTGATTACACTGCACACCACACCACAGCACAGCATAGCACACAGCCCTTGGTGGCAGGACAGGTGATTTTTTAGTGTGGCTGATCAGTTTGTTGGGTCAGCTCTTACAGTTTTTCTCCATCGGTTTGGCTCATTTCTTGAAACTGAGATGACATTCCTATAACTATAAGGTCATTTGGCCAAACATTCTTACACTTCTGCGCAACACTTCAGATAACCAGCAAAATGTCATATGTCTGTAAAAACTGTTCATTCATTCTTCAAATACAAATCCATTTCCCATTTAAATAGTCAACACCATAAAAATGACACAGATCCTTCTCAATTGCTAGGCTCATTTTCACTCATTAAGTACTTTTGTCAAAACTAACTGGATGGTTCAGCACAACTACACGGATCACCTGCAAATGCTGATATCTCTCCCAAAACAGTTTACCCATGTGTCAAAACTAAATTTCCTTCTCTAATAAATAGTCAGTGCCCCCAAAATGCACAGTCCCTTTGGCATTGTGTAAGCACTGCAAGTCAAAATGCTTAGACGTTTTGTCATTATAGGTCTAGCTACACCACACACACTGCACTCATTCTGCCAAGGAAATTGTAACTATTTTTATTCACACATAAAGTAAATTTCACGCATTAGAGAACCTAAAAGGAAAATGTATACAGTATTCTGTAAAAAAAATCAAAATCAAAATTGTATCATGTCACTGCAATCGGCACATTGGCGCCCCCTAAGCTTGCTGAGAAGGTGCCATGCACAGAAGTAGCGTGACTCTCTGCCTTGGGGATGGGGGGGGCAAAGAGGTGTTCTTGCCCGGGGAGTAAAACACTGTAGAACCACCACTGAGCATGGTGTTCGCAAACTCTCCACCTGCAAGCGGAGAAAAACTCCTCAATAGGATTGAGTAACTGAGAATATGGTGGTAGTAACACATGCATCCTTGGATGAGTGGTGGACCATGGCACGGTGGAAGTTCACATTTCCTCACACAATGACAAAGTGTGGTAGGTGGGGCCCTTCGAGACCCCTCTCATTTTTGGGGACTAAATCCATATAAAGACTATCCAGGAAAATGAGGAGCCTCGGGGTGCTGTACGGGCCCAAGCTTGCAATGTGTGTGGCCACACCATTTTCAGATGTGGCCGCACACATTGTAATATTTCCCTCTCACTGACCCGTGACGTCCACTGTGGCCCATGGGCCAAGGATGTTTCGGCTGCGCCTGCGGCCCTTGGCCAGGTTGAAACTAGCTTCATCAACAAATAACAGGGTATTATATCCTTAACTAATTTTGACAATTGAACAGACTATTCTGCATATGATGACTTAAACAATGAAGTTGCGCTGACATGTTTTGAAGATAATGACCATTACACTGAGAACCAACTAATTGGAATAGATCGGCAAGATCAATTCATTTGGAAAATGTGCTAAATGTGGGCTAATTGTGTTAACTGTAGGTAAGTGTACATAACAATTTGCAAAGATGCACTACACACTTGAGACATGTACAAAGCATTTAAAAAAATGATGAACACAATGAGAAATGCCATTCTGTTGTGACAAAATGCAAGTTGGTTTGGGGATTTGTCCATGTTGTTTTGAGAATGTCATCTCAGTTTCAAAAAATGAGCCAAACCGATGGAGAAAAACTGTAATATGACATGTGACAATACACCATCCTTGTATCCTTGTATTCTGAATTTCATTTCCTCACATCTACAGAAAAAAGGGGGAGATTATAGAGGAGATAAGGAATCTGAAAATCCGCAACCAAGAGGTTCAGCGCTTGCATATTCTTCTGCATGGCCCAATTGCGGTGGGAAAGTCCAGCTTCATCAGCTCCATTACAAGCATCTTCAGGGGTCGCATGACTCAAGGGGCTTTAGCTGATGCTATAGGTGGTGGTGCAAGCTTCAGTAAGAAGGTGAGGTATCATTCATAAAAAAGTTTTTACACTGTGAAAAAAACATTCCATTCCTGACAGAACATCCTATTTGTAGTTTTACTCCAAAAAAATCAGAGATAAAGACGGGAAGGTCCTGCCTTTCGTCATCAGTGACATCATGGGACTGGAGGACGCAGATGCAGCTGGGGCTCGTACTGATGACCTCATCATGGCTCTGGAAGGTCATCTCAAAGATGGCTACTGTGTATGAAGCACGCACACACCCCCACCCACTTTTTTGTAACTTCTATACAAAAAGAAACTATAACATGTAGATCTTCTTATTCAGTTTAACCCAGTAGGTCCTCTGAAAAAAGAAGACCCATCCTACAACAGTGCCCCGACTCTGAATGATAAAGTCCACTGCCTGGTCAGCGTCCTGCCTGCAGACAAAATCGGTAGAATGGAAATCAAAGAGGTCCATACTGTCATCCGCAAACTCCGGGAAATTAGAGAGAAAGCTTCTGAACTGAGTAAGTCTTTTCTCTTGCAACAACAGATTGAGCTGTCTTAGTACACTCTTAATTGTACACAATTAAACACAACTAAACACAATTAATATCTAAAGGTCTACTGTGATTTTAACCCAATGCACTTGTCTCAAATTCATTATTTTACTGCTTATTAAGTACATGCAAAAAAGGACATGCCAAATGGCAGCTCCTGCCAATCAACACATTGACTTAGTATGAAAGAAAGGGGTGTAACTGGACTGACTGTAAAGATTATCAACCAGAATGCACTATTCCTTAAACGTACACTGATGCTAAATGTCTATCTATTGTGATATACAGAAGTATATATGTATTGTATAGTTAAACCTCCGCTGTATATTCTGTCAAAAAAGCAATTATTTAACTCTGGAACTCACTGGTGGCTTGAATCGATGCAATGCTGGACATGTACCCCCAAAAGTGTCAGCTGCCTGGCCATGTCTTGTGCTTGAACAGCCCTTGCTAGTCCTAAATTCTGCACACACTGTCAGGCTGGTGATCAAGGCTGTCGTGGTCCAAACCTGCTTGTTTTGAGGACCTGGAGACTATTCAGGGAGAATTACAGTATACAGTATAATACCTCCATGGGTCTGGTGAAGGCCCCATAGGCTGCTCTGAGATGTCCCCTGATGATGACTCTGTGTCTTAAGTTTTGGAAAGATATCAGTTGCCTTTTGAACATACTTGAGCAAGATTTTAGTAGAAATGGTAAAGACATAAATTAAATAAATTTGACCTTAATTTCTGTAGGAATCCCTCAAGTTATTGTAATGACAATGGTGGATCAGGCCTGTCCTGAAGTCAATAAAGACCTGAAGATGATCTACAGAAGCAAGAAGATCAAAGAAAAGGTTTGTGTGTTGTGTGCTTGTGCGTGTGTGTGTGTGTGTGTGTGTGTGTGTGTGTGTGTGTGTGTGTGTGTGTGTGTGTGTGTGTGTGTGTGTGTGTGTGTGTGTGTGCGGTTATCTGTGTTTCTGTGTGTTCGTGGCTTGGTCTAGGGGGTTGTTTAATATATATTATATATTATTCAATGTGTGTTCATATATGAAAGCTGAACAAATAAGTAGTCACAACCAAATATGGTGTATATGGTATGTACATATATGTGGTGTGTAATCAATGACAATCTTTCTATATGCTTTTGTGTGTGTGTGTGTGTGTGTGTGTGTGTGTGTGTGTGTGTGTGTGTGTGTGTGTGTGTGTGTGACTTCAGATGCAGGAGTGCACCAACAAGCTGGGTGTCCCCGTTAACTATGTTTTCCCGGTGAAGAACTACGACAAGGAGATTGAGTTGCATAATGACGTAGACATTCTGCTTCTCTCTGCTCTCAAAAACATCCTCAACTTCGCTAATGACCATGTGCAAGAAATGATGGATGATTAAAGCCATTTACAATACAGATCACATGCAAATAGAACACATTTTGTTAGATTGATTTTTTTGTCCAGCTTTTGTCTAGTTACCATATTTTCTGACATTATCACCGTGAAGACATCGTGACATACTATTTCTAAAGAATGTTAAATGCCTTAATTATTATTATTATCATTAAGTAATTCAATATTACCCAAGAAAGGGGGCTCACTGATTTATTAAAGGAAATAATACATATTATTTAATAAATATTATCCTTTAAAAACTGCATTTGGCTCCAGTACAGTTATTGCCTCAAAATGAAAGTGTAAGTGATTTCCATTTGTCATTGTGATTACACGGCACACCACAACACAGCATAGCACACAGTGCCTGCAACGAAATTGCAACCTGCATTTAAGCCATGACATATGTGAGCAGTAGGCAGCCATGACAACAGTGCCCTGTGAGCAGTGTGTGGGGACGGGAACCATGCTCAAGGTACCTCGGTGGCACTTTGGCAGTTGGTGAATTCTTACCTGCGGTGATACCAGTACATCAGAATACAATTTAGATAAGAAGGAAACAGTCTAAACTCTCTGGACCAGGAGTGGCCAAACATTTCTGCCTCTGCTTTCATACATAAAATTATAAGTTGACATGGGCTGATGCAAAATTAAGAGTGGCATGTTTTAAAGAAAACAATTCTACTGTCCAAACTATTCAGGTTGATGCTGGACAGTTTAATAGCTCATAATGACTCATATTTATGAGTAGATTATTATAGCATGTGTAAAGATGTGGGTCTGCACACTGCCTCGTTTGCTCCAAAAGTTAAACTTTATTGTTTTAAAATGCAACGTTTCGATCCTTGTGCATCTTCATCAGGCATATGGGTAACAGGAAGAAATGGTGGTCTATATCACATGACCCATCAAGCTACACCCGCCCAGGCAGGACGTCCGACGTATGCCAATCAACAAGGCTGACAGGCGACCTGGCCTGTGTCGGCAAAAACCAAAACATTGACATGTTTGAAAAAAATAAAGAATTATAAAGAAACAATGCAGATGCATAGTTATTTCAGACTCAATAAACATGCACATACACAGTAGTTAAAAACAGTTACAGAAAAGGTTTTAAATCAAAGTACATGTTGAGTCCCTTTGGTGAAATTGTGTTTAAAGTGTATATATAAAAAGCCTCTCTTCTGAGTAGTAAATTGTCAACATCTCCCCCCCGTCTAGGGGTGGCAACCTGTTCAATACAATATAAAAGATGCAGTAGATTATTATAGCAACCAATCAGTCTGTCCATCAAAAAAATAAACATTGACACTTAATGGCGGGCCACATGAAAGTGAGTGAGGGGCTGCATTTGCCCACTCCTGCTGTAGACTGACTGGCACTTGCAACATGGAATACAGACACTTACTGGTATCACTGGAAGAGCATGAGGAGCTCTGTGACCTGAGAAGAGGTCTCATACCAGATGTAAGACGTCTACCTCCAATGCCAACAGCTTGCCAGTTGCCACCATAAATACTTTACCTGCACCTACCATGCTTTTTGAAAGAAAACACAGTGCACACAACACAATTCAACCTTTGCATTTAACCCATCACAGGTATGGGAAGGGGGCAGCCATGACAACAACACCTGGGGCACGGTATGTAAGGACAATACCATTCTCAGGGTACCTCACTTCTGCCAGAGTGAACCTGCAAGCCTCCAGTCAAAGGTCCATTACCTTATTTTTTTGTTTTACCTTTTCCACTTGCACCTACCAGTCCGCCTGCCTTTCCTCTACTATCTACTATCGCTTGTGATTACTGGAGCTTAAATGTACTTGAATACCATAGCAAACGACACGGAAATCACATAAACATAAACCTGCACTTATTTCCTGAAGGGGGCTGGGATCTTTGAGGCCCCCAGTAAGAAGTAATCCTGGTGATTGTGCTTCCTGGAGGCTGAACTATTGAAATCATGATGTGAAAGTGATTATTTAGTTGCTTGTTTGTTTGTTATAGCTATTGTAGCATTAGCTACACAAAAACCCAACAAGCTAACAGTATATAATGAGGCTCGGCATTGATGGCATGTTATAGGCTGCACTGTCTGGGCTGTCTGGGTGAGTTGCTGTGTGTGAGTCTGCTGAGAGACAGGAAGAGGAGCTTTGTCTCTCTCAGCAGTCAGCATCAGCAGCGTGCCCTGTCTTCAAACCACCTCATGTGAGCTGGTAAACAAGTAACTACAAGAAACTACACGCCTGGGCACTTACACTTTGTGAAATGAAAGCCTGCGTAAGTTCTGCCAGGAAGACTCCAACATCACGGAAGCGCACTTCGCTTTCGGCCAATCAGCGGCCACCACCTGCTTTAAAATGACATATCTAACTCACCTTTTCCGCTGCTTTAGGTACCGGCGTTTTGAAGTCCCCTCCTCCATCCCCACCACCACCAGTTTGGTCCAGTCTACCCGTGCGCCCGGGGGGTGTGTCTCGGTTCCAGTTACACTCCGCGGCAGGATCCGTCAGACCCCTCAACATTAGACCCGGGCTGATGACTGGACCTCCGCCAAAGACTATTCTCTACTTGTCAACTATTGTTAAATCTCATATTAAACCCCTTTAAACCTTATGCCTTTCTCTGAGTCTTTCTGGCCGAACTGATGCTTTTGGGTGGGTTTTTTTTGCAGAGAAAGTGAGAGAGAAATGAGTGTTTTTGTGTTAAAAACTGTCAGACTAAGTTGTAACTACAAAATGTGATTTCACTTAAATGTGTGTCATGTGATTTCACTTAAATGTGTGTCATTGTATGGGTTGAGTCAGTGTAGTTATAGTGTGGTTATATAAACAGTTAATTGAGTGCATACAGTGAGAATGTAAAGAAAGCAAAAAAAAAATCAGATATGGAAAGATTGCTTTGTAAAGTGTCATTGTATGCAGTTGTTTCCTGTATTTGTAGGGACCAACAGTTGATTTTCTTCCCCCCAACTGTGGGTGTGGTGCTACATGAGCCATCACACATAAATAGGAGCTGATCTGTAAACACTGGCATACAGCTCTGACCACCGCCGACAGACAGGTAAGACTGATGCATGGGTACATTACTTGGAACTGTTACATTATTTAACAATTTGGTACCATTTTATAATAACTTTACCTTTAAGGGCTTTATTATGCATTTCTTAACATCTTTTTGTTGGAGGGAATATATAGGTTTCATACAGTGAATGGTGTATATCATATACAGTATGGTGTGGGAAGGAAAGTGAAAGTGCTGTCATAGTAGAAGAGCAGGTTCCTTCTTGAAATAAATAAAAAATCTTATCCACATTTCACTAGAACTCTAAGGTACAAATGTATACGTTCTTTTACGAGTCCATGTTTGTTTTTGTTTACTACAGTAATTATGGGAAGTTATCTATCACAACCATCACAACCACCACCACCACCATCACCTTCTCCTCAGCTTCGTATGTCTGCTGGATAAATAACATATTCAATGTACTTATTTTGGCATAGGGCTGAGAATGTATCAATCTCTAGAACTGTCATGACATCATTCTGAATGAGTCCTAATTTGCTCCTAATAAATTAATCTAAATCTAAATCTAATCTAATCTAAACACAAACTAATCTGTGTTATTATTGTGTTTTTAACTTTAAAGAGGTTCATGAGGTTCTAAGTTTAACCTGAAATGTATGTCTCCAAGCATTTATAAGAACCTCTAGCTATACAGAGATATTAGAAAATCATTGTTTGGTTTCCGAGGTGGAAAAACATACAAAAGTACTTGTATAGATGGGTAAATAGTTGAATATCCATAGGTTTGCTTTATATGTTAATTAACATTTCACTCTAAGAATAATATCACTTTCTTCTATTCTCCTGTTTTTTCTGTTCTTTGCGTGATGTGTATTCTGTGATGGTAGTGCTTCATGAAAACTGGAGGGATGTCAGCTTTGATGCATCGTAAGTGGAGTCAATAAGATTCTCATACAATGCACAATTACAATTTCATTTTCTGTCACGCTCAGTTGGGGCCTGAAGAAGATTAAGATACTTAATAGTGTTAATAGAACAAGTAACTAGTGTTAGTAGTAGTAGTATTAGTAGGCTAGTAGCGAAATAAAGCTTTTGGCCCAAGGGCCAACCCTCCCGTTGTGCCAGTGTCTGTGAAAGAAGCGAAAACCGCCAAAGGTTTTTGCTGAGTAACTCAATGATCATTTCAACCAAGAAAATCATTTTTTGGTGATATGTCAGTGTTATGGAGGAGTACCGATCCAACCCATACACACTCACTTGTAGCATGGCACCTAGTAAAATGGGTAAATGGAAAAACTGGGGTTTGGAATTGCCAATATCTTGGACAGAAAAGGTGGGAACTGTACAAAATATGTAATTACAGTACATTACACTTAGAAGACGCTTTTATCCAAAGCAACTTACAAAGGAGAACATAAGCTAACAGTGGTGTAGAGGAACACAAAGTAAGCAGACTACCTTTCTACATACAAGGAGATGCATGTGCCTAAGTAAGTTTCCCAGAGCAGAGACACATCAATCACACATACTTCCTACACAAGGAGAATTATACAAGCATGAGGCACCTAGGGAGAGAGTTGGTTTAGTGGTTGTTAGTTTTGTTAGGCAGGGAAGCAGTCTTGAAAGAGAAGGGTTTTTACAAGCTTTTTATAGGTAGAGAGGGGTGTTGCTGTTCTTGTAGCAACTGGTAGGTTGTTCCACCATTGAGGGGTAACAACAGAGAAAAGTTTAGAGTGACCTCGCCTTGTGAGAGGCGAGGGTATGGCCAGACAGTTTGTATTAGCGGATAACAATGGCTAATACTGTAGAGCGCTTTGTGTCAACCCTGTTTTGTTTATGTGCTATTTCAAGACAATGACTTGACTATAGGCAAATGAACAGCATGTCACAAACACCTATCTGTTGCTCCGGGGATACAATGATAGCAGTGGCCAATGTCATTATCAGTACAGAGCTGTATTCACTGGCACGCAAGTCAGGGGTACAAAACATTATGAATGCAATTTCCTTATGTCTACAGACAAAGGGAGGGGATGATAGAGGAGTTGGGAAATCTGAAGATCAGCAACCCAGAGGTGAAGCGCTTGCATATTCTGTTGCATGGCCCAATTGCGGCAGGAAAGTCCAGCTTCATCAGCTCCATTGAAAGTGTTTTTAGGGGTCGCATGGCTCAAGGGGCACTATCTGATGCCATAAGTGCTGGTTCAAGCTTCACCAAGAAGGTGAGGTATCAGCTATGATGGATCTTATGTGGACTTTCTACATTATAAAACTGCTTTAAAAAAAACTTTTTCTTATAAGTCCTTCTTCACCTGGCATGTACTATTTGTAGTTCCACACAAAGAAATTCAGAGATGGAAAAAGTGGGAATTTGCTGCCTTTCGTCATCAGTGACATCATGGGAATGGAAAACACAGATGCAGCTGGTGCTCATATTGATGACATCACCCAGGCTCTGGAGGGTCATCTCAAAGATGGCTACTGTGTATGAAGCAAGCATGCATACCCACACACATGGGGGGTAACTCCTATGGACATGGGGACTGTAACATTTACGTATATTTTCTTTCTTATTTAGTTTAACCCAGTAGGTCCTCTGCAAAAACAAGACCCGTTCTACAACAGTTGCCCGACTCTAAATGATAAAGTCCACTGCCTCGTCAGTGTCCTAAATGGAAACATAATCTCAATGATGAAAGATAAAGAGGCCCACCATGTCATCTGCAAACTGAAGGAAATTAGAAAGAAAGCCGCTGATATGGGTAAATCTTCACTTTTGCAGCAACACATTGGGTTGCTTCAACTGTCATAGGAATGCCTGACCCTTAACTCACGTCTAAAGGTTGAGTCTGGGGTGAATAATTCCTCATGGTCACATAAAAGCTCCTGTCTTGGAGGTATAACTTAAGCCAATTTAAAACTGTCCCAGAGTCTAACCCAGTGTTCTGGCCTGTGTAGTAAAATCTTGTAATCGACACTGTCAAACACTACACTGAGGTCTAAAGCAGTAAAACAGTAATATTGCCAGCATCTGTGTTCAGGCGTTTGTCATTTAAAACCTTGACAAGAGCAGTCTCAGTGCTGTGATTAGGAGCCAGAATGAAAGTGGTCATAGCAACACTGTGATGTTAAAAAGTGGTTCATTGGTTAATTTTATCAATAAAAAGCAGATTGGATACCAGCCTGCAGTTAAGACTTGTTGCATTAGGTTTTTCTTTTTAAGTAGGGGATTCACTACAACAGTTTTCAGGGGGCTGGGAAATAAAAAAAAACTTGTTTGGGGCTAAACTGTTTAATAAAACATGGTTGGGAATTCATTCATTCCTTGGTTTTGGAAAGCTGTTGCATAGTTCCTTTAAAATTTGCCTGGTTTAGTAGAAATTGTATTAATCAACTGTAACCTCCCTTCCTGCAGGAATCCCTCAAGTTGTTGTTATGACAATGGTGGATTGTGTCTGTCCTGAGGTCAACAAGGACCTGAAGATGATCTACAGAAGCAAGACAATCAAGGAACAGGTGTGTGTGTGTGTGTGTGTGTGTGTGTGTGTGTGTGTGTGTGTGTGTGTGTGTGTGTGTGTGTGTGCCTGTGTGTGTTTATGTGAACTGGAGGGCACAATCTAGATCTCTGTTCAGAATGTGAAAGCAAACTGAACAAAAAAGTAATACGACAGGAAGTATATGTGTGTGTTAAACAAGCCAATAACAGTCTTTGTATACTTTGTGTGTGTGTGTGTGTGTGTGTGTGTGTGTGTGTGTGTGTGTGTGTGACTTTAGATGCAGCATTGCACCAACAAGCTGGGTGTCCCCATGAACTTTGTCTACCCAGTGAAGAACTACCACGAGGAGATGGACCTTAATAACAATGTAGACATTCTGCTTCTCTTTGCTCTCAGAAACATCCTCAACTTTGCCAATGACCATGTGGACAAAATGTTAGATGATTAGATTAAAGATTAACCATTTACTGCACATACATGTCCAGAAGCAGTACATTTTGTTAGGTCATTATTATATATTTTTGTCTCATATTAAGGGTATATTGAACAGGTCTGCCCAGTTTCTGTCAATATCACTGTAAAGACATTGTGGTAACAAAAAATACTTTCTCCTAATAAACTATTTGTACACTACACATTTCTCAATGCCTTCTTTTGAATGCAAAGGGCCCTTGTTTTATTACCAAAGTAGTGTGGAGCAACTTCAAGCTGTGTTAATGGTTTAAAAATAGCTATATCTTCACACTTCCATCATGCATCACACTAGCATTGTGAGCCTATGCAGAAATGGTACAAACAGTTTAGTTTTGAATGCAACGGGTTAGCCTAGTTTTGTTCCTCAGCAAAAATACAAACTCATTATGATGTTTTAACAGACTCAAAGTTCATTTACACTGGAGTATCCCTTTAAGACAAGACAAGAGCCATCAATGTCACAAAGGACTCCACCCACCGCAGTATCTGCCTTTACAGCTTACAACAATCAGGGAGGCATTTTTCTTCTTGATTTCTGCTAGTGTAGTTGTAGAGAGTGGTCACAGGAGGGCGCTAAGACAACTATGTTAATAATTCACCCCTCTGTGGTGGTAAAGGTCAGTGTACAAAAAATGTAAGGTTGACCAATAACAAAAAACATAAAAGTCCATCCACTTTTCACAATATGTAGGCATCATCATGATGTCAATCATGTCCTGCTAATCTCTTGCAGTACTGTTTTGTCATATTTTTCAACAGATGCTGGATTTTCTTTTCTTTTAGTCCCAAATTAGGGACTGACAAGAAGTTCAAGGAAACCAAATCATAAAGCATCTTGAGGTGATAACAAACACGAAGTATGTGTATATTGTAGGTATCAGAGGTCTTGTTTATGGGACTTGTTAGAGATGCCAGAGGCTGCAACTGAAGGATTAAAGGTTAATAGCTCTTGGTGGCAGGCCAGGTGATTTCTGAGTGTGGCTGATCAGCTTGTTGGGTCAGTTCTTAACTACACAGAGTGACTACTATCAGACTGGGACAAAGCCTATGGTTATAACAACAGTAATACCCAATTGTGTAACTGTAGTGTAGATAGCAAATGACCTAATTTAATTAGCTAATTTCATGTTCCTTTAAAGCATTTGATTAAAATGACAAAAAAGAAATATTTGTGAATGTTTTCGAACCAGGTGGCGTACATTGTGTAAGAAGAAAAGTAAAAGTGCTGTCAGCACTTGGTGGACTAAAATAAATCAGAAATGTCTACTTACATCTTCAGTTGAGACACAGATATACAGTATACTCTTTGTTTCATGTTTCATGTTTGTGTTTTTTAACTACAGTAATTATGGGACAACATCCTGGAAAACATATACATCATAAAGGATGGCAACCATCACCACCTGTTTTTCAGCCTTGTAAGTCTGCTAGGCACATATGCTAAGTATTTCAACTGTTGCCATAGCAGTCATGAACTGTCATGAGCTCATAATTCTGAAAGAAATGTCTTGGATTATTCCTATGAATTAAACAGGACTAAACTAGTCAGTGTTATTGTATTTTCAACACCATAGAGGTCCAAAACGTTTTACTTGAAATGAATGTGCGCACCCCCCCCCCCCCCTAAAAAAAAAACAAAACAAGCAAAAAACAAACAAACTAAACCAGCACAACATTCATTCAGTCTATTTCAAGTGAGAAACAGTTCAGAAGCAAAATAAGAACGATCCAAGTCTGAATGTGATGTTAAGGGGTGTCACTTTCAACATGTTTTATGATTTTCATTTATATTCTGCTTTTATGTGTAGAAACATGTTCTTAAATAAAAATATGAAAGCATAATTACTTTTTAAGCACCCTGTTTGTACATGGATAAACAGTGATCCAAGTTGGGGCCTGAAGAAGATTAAAATACTTGTTATTGGTAATAGAACACCTCCCTAATGTGGATACAAATTTATATTATTATTATTAATATTATTATTATTAGTAGTAGTAGTAGTAGTATTATTAGCGGTAGTAGTAGTAGTAGTAGTAGTAGTATAGGAAGTAGTAGTAGTAGTAGTAGTAGTAGTAGTATTTTTGTTATTGTTGTTGTTCACTATTATTCTTTGTTAGTCACTGCAACACATGTGAGGGGTACAAAACATTGTGAATGCAATTTCCTTCCTGTAGTTGTAAGCAGTTGTTTACTGTACTTGTAGGGACCAACAGTTGTTTTTCTTCTCCCGACTGTGGGGGTGGGGCTACATGAGCTATCAAAAGTAAATGAGAGCTGCAGACACTGGCCTACAGCTCTGACCACACAGGTGCCTGCCTGACGGGTAAGACTGAAGTATGGGTATCTTACTTGGAACCAATAAATAATAGTTGTACATTAATTAATTTAGTAGCAATTTATAATAAGTACTACCCTTAAAACCTTTATTTTGTAATTGTTAACTCCTAATTTACACTTTGTACATGCACTACTTACATGTTAACATTTTCAAAACGGAAAACACATTGGATTTAGTAAAATGCTTAAAATTTCAATTGGTATCTGTTGTTATATGTGTGTAACATTACCTTTACGGACTTCATCACCATATGTTTCTCTGTGTAGTCATGTATTTCTAGTGTGAATTTTTGTTATAATGAACGTACTGTAAAATGTTAATTTGTTTGATTATACATTAGCATATTAAGATATATTATTATTTTTAAGTATTCTTTAAATACCTTGTTTTTTTTTACCACAGATATTGTTTCTATTTCCCCATCATACTACTAAAATAGTTTTTCTGTTACTACATGAAGTTTGCATAACATGGGTCAAAAATGACCTGCATTTGTTTCCAATTTGAATTAAAAAAAAAATGGCTAAAATAAATATTTGTACATATGAAGCAATGTTCTAGTTAAGGGCATATGTAAGTTTCATACAGTGACTGGTGTATATCATGTGAGAAGGAAAGTGAAAGTACTGTCACAGTAAAAGAGCAGGTTCCTTGAAGACTGAAATAAATACATTTTTATAAAAATCTTCAGTTAAAGTACACATTTGGCAAATGAGCTAATGTAACAACCTAAATTCATGTTTGATTTCTGTGAAAAATGATCGCATTAATGGCATAGGTTTCATACATAAAGAAAGTGTTTTGTTGTTAAGTTTTGTTCACACTGCGATGCATAGATCTTCTACTAAGCAATCACATTGTGTAAGAAGGAAAGTAAAAGTGCCACTTCATAGACAGCACTTGGTGGACTAAAATAAATCAGAAATGTTTACCTAATCTTCAGTTGAGACACAGATGTGTACTCTTTTTTATGAGTTCATGTTTGTGCTTTTTAACTACAGTAATTATGGGACAAAGACATGCATGCTTGTGATATGAATGGCCAGCAGAACCACCACCACCACCGCCACCACCACCAAAACCTGTTCCTCGGCCTTGTAAGTCCGCTAGACACATACATAATGTACAGTCCCTGACAAAAGTCTTGTCGCTTATCCATTTTGTAGAAACAAAAGCTTATAACCTGACTTTTAATTAATCTATTGGTTTTAGAAATGTCTCTATTGATAATTTAATGAACACAGAAAGGTCAGATTTTGGCAAGACAAAAGTTTTGTCGCCTACAGAAAATTGAACAAATAATTTACTTCAAATACAAAAATATGTTGCGTAACATCAGTGAATCAAGTAATGGTGCTGTGAGATTCATATTTAATATCTTGTATGACTTCCATGAGCTTGTAGGAATAGCAAAGAAAGCAGTCTTACATGCCTCCCAGAGTCCATAAAGAGCCAGTCCTGGAGCACCTTGATCTTTTTCGCCTTGAGGAATTTTGATGTCGAGATGGAAGTATGCGATGAAGCACCATCCTGCTGCAAAATTTGTGGTTGGGAATGTAAGAGGTTGCTTATACTTCTTGATATTTTAGGCTATTGATATTGCCTTCCACCCTGCAAATGTCTTACACTCCCATACTGGATGTAACCCCAGACCATGATTTTTCCGCCACCAAACTTAACTGTTTTCTGTGTCAATCTTGGATCCATGCGTGCTCCAGTAGGTCTCCTGCAATATTTGCGGCGGTTGTGATGTAATTCAACCGAAGATTTATCTGAGAAATCTTCTGCCACTTTTCCAGCGTCCATCCTTTTAGCAGGGTGTGGGCCTTACCAAATGTTTTTTAATTGCCTTTTGTTTAGTGCTGGTTTCTGTGTACTGATTTGACCATGGAGGGCATTTCGAGACAGAATTCTACAAACTGTTGACACAGGGACCAGGCCTGGTGGAGCTCTGCTGCAGTGGAAAAGGGGCTGACTCTGGATTTTTGAAACAACAAACGGTCCTCCCGAGCAGTTGTCTTGCGGGGTCTGCCGCACCTGGGCTTGTCAAAAACATCTCCAGTGTATTCAGATCTTTTTCTTATTCTTTGTACTTGACGCTGAGACACATTGAAGGTGTCTCTTGATAATTAATGCTTTGGTCTCAGGGTGCCTCTTAGGCATGTTGTCAGAGGGCAAGTTGGAGTTGATGTGAAGGTCTGGTATGCTGGGGTTCTTTTTATACACACCCACTAATTAATTGATCAATAACTGATCACAGGTGAGGCTGTAATCTAGGATTGGGTGCATCATATGACAAGGCGGCAAGACTTTTGTCTTTGGGAGCATAATTTGGGAGGGTTTTAGCTTTCATATGAGACATTTCTACAACCAATGTATTAATTAAAAGTCAGGTTATAAGCTTTTGTTCCTACAAAATGGATAAGCAACAAGACTTTTGTCAGGGACTGTATTTTAACATATAGTTGCCATAGGACTCATCATTCTGAAAGTCAAAACCAAACAAACAACCAAAGCAAAAAGCTCTACCACCAACACACTCTAACCATAATGTGTTTCGAGTGCACTGAATGAACACAACGGCCTTTCAGGAAAAACATTATGAACCAATGTGATGTTCTGACTCTGTACTGTGAATGGTTTCCAGACCTCATATATCATGGACGTCACAAGGCCTTTTTTTACTGTGGCATGTGCCCTAGTAAAAATCAGCTAAGCCCCATTAAACAATGTTTGAAAGATTTTAAAAGGTCAAAGAAACTAGTTTCTTTGGCAGATTAATTACAGTTTTTCTCAGTCGCTTTGGTACTTTTCTCACAACACTATTAACATTTGCGCAGCATTCAGTGCATTTCTCAAAACAGTTAGTGCAAACTGCAAAACCTAGTGGATAACCTGCAAAAGCAAGTCACTTGCTCAAAATGGATAGTCAATTCCTCAAAAGCAAGTATTCATGTCAATGAAACTGCCAGTGTCATCAAAATGAGAAGTCTTGACATCATGTTTATGAACAAGATAGTCAAATGGCTTTGTCATGTTTTCATTATGACAATTACTTCTCTTAGTGTTTTCCAATGCAGGAAAAAAAGGTTAGAACTCATTGACACTTCCTGAAAATGCTCAAGACAGCACTATACACTACCTGTACAGCCATTTTACGTAAAACTACAGTAAACAGTACACGTTGCTGTAAGTAGGGGAGTGAGTACAAGACACTGAATACGTACATTTCCTATTTTTACTGTATATGCTCTTTGCAATTCTACAGCATTGTGCAAAAGAAAAATACAATACAGTCACTTATTTAGAACAAACATAAGAAACACCCTTTTGGTAGAGCTGTGCACAAATGTGAACAACATACGTAACAGTACATATTGTAACTGAAAATAGGTAAATCATTCTGGCACATGCAGACGTTCCTGTCTGTCTAGCCATATATTTTCATCTACATCACAACGGATATCATCCCTTGCAATGCAGCGAGAAAAGTGTCTCCTGGAGTGGTAAATCCACCGTCTGCATGACTCTGCTGCAGCAAAGCAGACCATTTACAGTGCTGAACATTAGAGTATACATACAAGACATGTTTTACCTGTACATACTGGTGACGGCTGAACTAATAGTTATGAGAATTTACATTCTGATCTGAGAAAAGCACCAACGCAACTGAGAAAAACTGTAATACTTCACACACCTCCTTGTGAGTAAAAGCTTAAGTTCACCTGAGAGCAACTGTTCAATTTAGGAGACATTTCCAGCAAAAAAATATATAAAGAAAGGTATAAAATTTGCTTGACAGAATTTGATAACTAGTTCAACAATTTTGTATGTAATGACTCAAGCAATAAAACTAAGACTATTAGTTTTATTGGGAATGACTATTCAGCATCCACAAGTATAGTTCATTTTGACTGACATGACATAAGCAAATGAAAATGTTAAAAAACAACATTGTATTGTATAAAAGCAACTGACACATGTCCAAAAGCATTGGCAATTTGTTCAGAGGAAGGAGAAATTGCTATTATGAGGTGCACAAATGACTAAATGTTGTGGAGGTTGAACTAATAGTTATGAGAATTTACTTTCTGATCTGAGAAAAGCACCAAAGCAACTGAGAAAAACTGTAACATGCTGTCTATGAAGTGACAGCACTTTTACTTTCTGCATGCAGGAGACAGATTAATTAACATTAATCTGTCAACATTATGCTGAGTGTATTTTTTTTATCACTTCTACTTTCTAACAAATTTAGTAATGGAAACATTTGCCAGGGAGCATCTTATATAGACATTACTTATGAATAGCCATGAGGTGGCGCCTCATCTCAGCACATCATTACAGTTTTTCTCAGTTGCTTTGGTGCTTTTCTCAGATCAGAAAGCAAATTCTCATAACTATTAGTTCAACCTCCACAACATTTAGTCATTTGTGCACCTGATAATAGCAATTTCTCCTTCCTCTGAACAAATTGCAAATGCTTTTGGACATGTGTCAGTTGCTTTTATACAATACAATGTTGTTTTTTAACATTTTCATTTGCTTATGTCATGTCAGTCAAAATGAACTATACTTGTGGATGCTGAATAGTCATTCCCACTAAAACTAATAGTCTTAGTTTTATTGCTTGAGTCATTACATACAAAATTGTTGAACTAGTTATCAAATTCTGTCAAGCAAATTTTATACCTTTCTTTATAATTTTTTTGCTGGAAATGTCTCCTAAATTGAACAGTTGCTCTCAGGTGAACTTAAGCTTTTACTCACAAGGAGGTGTGTGAAATATTAGTTTTTCTCAGTTGCGTTGGTGCTTTTCTCAGATCAGAATGTAAATTCTCATAACTATTAGTTCAGCCGTCACCAGTATGTACAGGTAAAACATGTCTTGTATGTATACTCTAATGTTCAGCACTGTAAATGGTCTGCAGACGGTGGATTTACCACTCCAGGAGACACTTTTCTCGCTTCATTGCAAGGGATGATATCCGTTGTGATGTAGATGAAAATATATGGCTAGACAGACAGGAACGTCTGCATGTGCCAGAATGATTTACCTATTTTCAGTTACAATATGTACTGTTACGTATGTTGTTCACATTTGTGCACAGCTCTACCAAAAGGGTGTTTCTTATGTTTGTTCTAAATAAGTGACTGTATTGTATTTTTCTTTTGCACAATGCTGTAGAATTGCAAAGAGCATATACAGTAAAAATGGGAAATGTACGTATTCAGTGTCTTGTACTCACTCCCCTACCTACAGCAACGTGTACTGTTTACTGTAGTTTTACGTAAAATGGCTGTACAGGTAGTGTATAGTGCTGTCTTGAGCATTTTCAGGTAGTGTCAATGAGTTCTAACCTTTTTTTCCTGCATTGGAAAACACTAAGAGAAGTAATTGTCATAATGAAAACATGACAAAGCCATTTGACTATCTTGTTCATAAACATGATGTCAAGACTTCTCATTTTGATGACACTGGCAGTTTCATTGACATGAATACTTGCTTTTGAGGAATTGACTATCCATTTTGAGCAAGTGACGTGCTTTTGCAGGTTATCCACTAGGTTTTGCAGTTTGCACTAACTGTTTTGAGAAATGCACTAAATGCTGCGCAAATGTTAATGGTATTGTGAGAAAAGTACCAAAGCGACTGAGAAAAACTGTAACATGAATGAATGTAGTCTAGACAGGCGGAGCTTCTGTCCAATCAGAGACGACTTTTCCTTTTGAGAAGAGACCTACCCTTTCCGTAATAGTTACAGTTTTTCTCAGTCGCTTTGGTACTTTTCTCACAACACTATTAACATTTGTGCAGCATTTAGTGCATTTCTCAAAACAGTTAGTGCAAACTGCAAAACCTAGTGGATAACCTGCAAAAGCACGTCACTTGCTCAAAATGGATAGTCAATTCCTCAAAAGCAAGTATTCATGTCAATGAAACTGCCAGTGTCATCAAAATGAGAAGTCTTGACATCATGTTTATGAACAAGATAGTCAAATGGCTTTGTCATGTTTTCATTATGACAATTACTTCTCTTAGTGTTTTCCAATGCAGGAAAAAAAGGTTAGAACTCATTGACACTACCTGAAAATGCTCAAGACAGCACTATACACTACCTGTACAGCCATTTTACGTAAAACTACAGTAAACAGTACACGTTGCTGTAGGTAGGGGAGTGAGTACAAGACACTGAATACGTACATCTCCCATTTTTACTGTATATGCTCTTTGCAATTCTACAGCATTGTGCAAAAGAAAAATACACTACAGTCACTTATTTAGAACAAGCATAAGAAACACCCTTTTGGTAGAGCTGTGCACAAATGTGAACAACATACGCAACAGTACATATTGTAACTGAAAATAGGTAAATCATTCTGGCACATGCAGACGTTCCTGTCTGTCTAGCCATATATTTTCATCTACATCACAACGGATATCATCCCTTGCAATGCAGCGAGAAAAGTGTCCTGGAGTGGTAAATCCACCGTCTGCAGACCATTTATAGTGCTGAACATTAGAGTATACATACAAGACATGTTTTACCTGTACATACTGGTGACGGTGTCACGACTCTCGGTCTGAGCCCTGCTTTGTTCACGCTTTCCCTGACACTACCCTCATTAACGTAGTTAATCACGCACTCGTTTCCTTGTTTCCCCGACACGGTTCTCATTATTAAATCTTGTTTCGCACTCGTTTCCTTGTTTCCATGCACTCATTCTATTATCCCCCTCACCTGTGTCCGTGTCTCGTGTAACGCACTTCACCTGCTCTTCCTCATTTAAACCTTCATTCGATTATCACGATCACCTGCTCAGCACCACTATTTATACCCTCCGGTTTCAGTTCCCCGCTGTTAGTTCGTCTCTTCACAAAGGTTTGTTCACTGCGTAAAGTTAGACTCTTGACTCTCGTGTTTCCTGTAATCCTACTTCGTGTCTCAGTCCTTGTTTCCTTGTTCGGTTTTGCCTCGGTTTTTGTCTCTTGCTCGTGTTCTCTTAAGTTTCCCCCAGTTTCAGTTTTCTGTCTGGGTTTTTCTGTTTGTCTCGTGCAGTCTCGTTTTCGTGTTTTTTGCCCGTGTTTGTTTTCTCCCCGTTCTCTCTGTCCGCACCTCTCCCAGTTCCCCTGTGCTCCTCCTGACCTCCCCTGGCTCTGACCCGGACCGGCTCATCGACCACGCTTCGCCTGCCACCCAGATCCTGTTCGCCCCGACGACTCGGCCGTCGCCAGCTTAGGCGGTAGAGCTACCGCCTGCCAACCCCGGAGTCGCGGGTTCAAGCCCCGCTCAGCCCTCCAGTGCCGACTCTCCTCGGGTCCACGGATTACCTCCGCCACCACCTGCACTGCACCCCAGCGCTCCCGCACAACCACAGCCGCGGCACACCACCCCTGGGATCGTGGGTTCGAGCCCCGCTCGACCCATCTTCACTAAGCCCCTCTGGGGCCCTGGACTACTCTCCCATTCCCCCCAACCCTCAATAAAACTCTCTGTTGGCACTTGCACTTCGGGTCCGCTCACCTCCCTTGTTCTGTTCTGGTTCCAGCCCTAGACCTGACAGAACGAACTGACCAATATGAACCCGAGCAATGTGCCAACGGGCCCGGACTCCCAGCCCGAGGCTCCTCTTCCTTCCGCCATGGACTGGCTGAAGGAATCCGTCCGGATGCACCGGCAGATCGCCAGTGATGTCTCCGCCCTGTCTGGAGCCACCACCCAGCTGGTCGCCGGGGTCGAGGCGCTGCGCCAGCAGGGCGTTATCGCTGCTCCAGTCGCCTCTGTGGCGTCTCCTCCCCCAGTGAACAGCGGTCCGGAACCTAGGATTGGCGACCCCGAGCGGTTCGGTGGCAGCTCCGAGGAGGTCGAGGCCTTTATCACCAACTGCCAGTTAACCTTCGACCTCCAGCCCCGGAACTTCGCCACCGTGGCCGCCCGGGTCGCCTACACCATCAACCTCCTGACTGGGAGGGCTCGTCTGTGGGGGACCTCCGAGTACCAGCGGCGCACCTTGGCGTGCTCGAGCTTCGCGCTCTTCGCTGCAGAGCTGAGGAAGGTCTTCGGGCTGGGGTCTGCCGCCTCGGAGGCCTCCCGGGACCTCCTCAGTATCCGCCAGGGCCGGCGTTCGGTGGCTGACTACGCCATAGACTTCCGGACGTTGGCCAATCACAGCTCCTGGAACGCCGAGGCCCTGGTGGAGGTCTACCTCCACAGTCTGGCAGACTACATAAAGGATGAACTGGTTTCCCACGACACACCCGTCTCCTTGGATGACGCCATAGCCCTGACGAACCGCATAGATAGACGGGTACAGGCCCGCCGCCGCGAAAGGGGCCGCGGCGCTCCTGCAGCCCTCCGACCTGCCAATAGAGGCCCCTCTCCCCCGGGCCCCACCCGGAGGTCTGGATCTCCTGAGCCCATGGAACTGGGCCGCTCGTCCCTCACTGCCGCAGAGCGTCAGCACCGCCTGTTGGGGGGCCTGTGCCTCTATTGTGGGGGCGAAGGACATTTCGCCCTTGGCTGTCCGCTAAAAGGGCGAGCTCACCGGAGGTAGGAGGCATCCGGCTGAGCTCGGCCACCACCCACGCCTCCAAGACGGGCCAGCCTCTCCTGCAGGTCACCCTGAGGCTCTCGTCCCAAACCCTTGCACTGCCTGCCCTGATAGACTCCAGAGCTGATGCCAACATCATGGACGCTGCCTTTGCCCGCCACCAGGGGGTGCAGTTGACCGCCCTACCGTCCCCTGTGCCGGCCCGGGCCCTGGACGGCCACCTGCTGGGGCAAGTGTCTCACGTCACCGAACCCCTGGAACTGCGGCTCTCGGGCAACCACCTGGAACGTGTCCGGTTCCATCTGCTGCCTTCCCCGGGGCACCCCATCATCCTCGGCCTGCCATGGCTTCGACGGCACAACCCCCGCATAGACTGGCGCAGTGGGGCGATTCTGGAGTGGGGGAGTCGAGTGTCATCAGTCTTGTCTGCAGTCAGCTTCCGTCCCTGCCCCTAGTCCTGGCCCTATCTTGGCCCCTGATCTGTCCCATGTCCCGTCCTGCTATCATGACCTCGCTGAGGTCTTCTGTAAGGCCAAGGCCACGTCCCTACCCCCTCACCGTCCCTACGACTGTGCCATTGACCTAGTCCCGGGTTCCACTCCTCCGCGCGGCCGCCTCTACTCTCTCTCGGGTCCTGAGAGGCGGTCCATGGAGGAGTACATCTCGGACTCTTTGGCCGCTGGCATCATCCGCCCCTCCTCGTCCCCCGCCGGAGCGGGGTTCTTCTTCGTCGGCAAGAAGGACGGATCGCTCCGGCCCTGCATTGACTACCGCGGCCTCAACGATATTACAGTTAAGAACCGGTACCCTCTGCCCCTTCTGTCCACTGCTTTCGAGCTGCTCCAGGGGGCCACGGTATTCTCCAAGCTGGACCTGCGCAATGCCTACCATCTTGTGCGCATCCGGGAGGGGGATGAATGGAAGACGGCATTCAACACTCAAGTATCTCGTGATGCCCTTTGGCCTTACCAACGCTCCCGCCGTCTTTCAAGGACTGGTCAATGACGTGCTGCGGGACATGCTGGACCGGTTCGTGTTCGTCTACCTCGACGACATCCTGATCTTCTCCCGGTCCCTCGAAGAACACAGGCAGCACGTCAGGCTAGTCCTTCACCGCCTCCTGGAGAACTCCCTGTTCGTCAAGGCTGAAAAGTGCGAGTTCCACGTCAAGACCGTGGCCTTCCTGGGGTACGTGGTGGCAGAGGGAACCATTGCCATGGACCCAGCTAAAGTGTCGGCGGTCACGGCCTGGCCCGCGCCCCAGAACCGCAAGCAACTGCAGCAATTTCTGGGGTTCGCTAACTTCTATAGAAGATTTATCAGGAACTATAGCACTATTGCTGCCCCCCTCACGGCCCTGACCAGTACCAAGACCCAGTTCTCCTGGACCTTGGCCGCCGACACTGCCTTCACTGCCCTTAAGTCCCGGTTCACTTCTGCCCCTGTCCTCCAGGTTCCTGTCCCTGCCCGCCAATTTATCGTTGAGGTCGATGCTTCGGATGTCGGGGTCGGGGTGGTCCTGTCCCAACGAGCGGCGGAGGACAACGTGCACCCGTGCGCCTTCTTCTCCCGCCGACTGTCCCCGGCGGAACGTAACTACAACATCGGGGACCGGGAGCTCTTGGCCGTCAAGCTGGCTCTGGAGGAGTGGCGTCACTGGCTGGAGGGGGCGCCTGTGCCCTTCATAGTGTGGACCGACCATAAGAACTTGGAATACCTGCGCACTGCTAAGAGACTCAATCCTAGACAGTCTAGATGGTCGCTCTTTTTCTCACGTTTTCAATTTTCTCTCTCTTACCGCCCAGGTTCGAAGAATACCAAGCCTGACGCCCTCTCCCGCCAGTTCCAGAGACCTGAGGACGCCTCTGTGGAGCCAGCCACCATCCTTCCCGGTCCCTGCATCGTGGCGGCCCTCACCTGGGACGTAGAGGAACAGGTACTACGGGCCCTCCAGGGCCAGCCGGGCCCGAGTACCTGCCCCGAGGGTAAGCTCTACGTCCCAGAAGCCCTGCGCCCTCGCGTGCTGCAGTGGGGGCATGACTCCCTCCTGGCCTGCCACCCGGGGGCAACCCGCACCAGCCACCTCATAACTCAGAGATTCTGGTGGCCTGCCCTCGAGAGGGAGGTCCGGGAGTATGTGGGGGCCTGTCCTGTCTGCAACCGGAACAAGTCCTCTAACCGCCCTCCTGCCGGCCTTCTCCAGCCCCTGCCTATCCCTTCCCGTCCCTGGTCCCATGTCAGCCTGGACTTTGTCTCTGGACTGCCTGCGTCGGACGGATGCACTGTCATCCTCACCATTGTGGATCGATTTAGTAAAATGGCCCATTTTGTCCCTCTCCCCAAGCTTCCGTCAGCCCTTGAGACGGCGCAGGCGGTCCAGCACCATGTGTTTAGGCTGCATGGGATACCCAGTGACTTTGTGTCTGACCGTGGCCCCCAGTTCATTTCCTCCTTTTGGAAGGTCAGCCTCACCTCGGGGTTCCATCCCCAATCCAACGGCCAGACGGAGCGCACCAACCAGGAGCTGGAGAAGGCCCTCCGGTGTATCGCCTCCCAGGATCCCCTCTCGTGGGCCAAACGGCTGGTGTGGGTTGAGTATGCCCACAACTCCCTGGCCTGCTCGGCTACAGGTATGTCCCCCTTCCAATGTGTTTATGGGTATCAGCCTCCCTTGTTTCCCTGCCAGGAGGGGGAGTCGTCTTGCCCCTCTGCGCTCGCCAACGCTCGCCACTGTCGGAGGACCTGGGCCAGGGCTCGTACTGCACTCAGGAGGGCTGCCACCTCCTACTCCGCCGGGGCCAACCGCCGCAGGACTCCTGCACCCGCCTACCAAGTAGGCCAGAAGGTCTGGCTCTCAGCTCGGGACCTCCCCCTGAGGGTCGAGTCCCGCAAACTGGCTCCCCGTTTCCTGGGCCCGTTCGTCGTCGAACGGGTCATCAGTCCGGTGGCGGTGCGCCTTAAGCTGCCGGCCTCCATGAAGGTGCATCCCACCTTCCATGTATCCCGGATCAAGCCGGTGCGGGTCTCCCCGCACACTCCCCCTGAGCCTCCTCCCCCTGCCCCTCGTATGCTGGAGGGGGATCCTATCTACACGGTCCGGCGCCTCCTCCGGTCCCGGCGGCGCGGCCGGGGATTCCACTCTCGTCTTCCTTGGGGTCTTCTGTTTCTGTTCTCTCTCCCTGGGGGACTTCTGGGGCCGTCCCTTGGGGGGGGGGGGTTCTGTCACGACTCTCGGTCTGAGCCCTGCTTTGTTCACGCTTTCCCTGACACTACCCTCATTAACGTAGTTAATCACGCACTCGTTTCCTTGTTTCCCCGACACAGTTCTCATTATTAAATCTTGTTTCGCACTCGTTTCCTTGTTTCCATGCACTCATTCTATTATCCCCCTCACCTGTGTCCGTGTCTCGTGTAACGCACTTCACCTGCTCTTCCTCATTTAAACCTTCATTCGATTATCACGATCACCTGCTCAGCACCACTATTTATACCCTCCGGTTTCAGTTCCCCGCTGTCAGTTCGTCTCTTCACAAAGGTTTGTTCACTGCGTAAAGTTAGACTCTTGACTCTCGTGTTTCCTGTAATCCTAGTTCGTGTCTCAGTCCTTGTTTCCTTGTTCGGTTTTGCCTCGGTTTTTGTCTCTTGCTCGTGTTCTCTTAAGTTTCCCCCAGTTTCAGTTTTCTGTCTGGGTTTTTCTGTTTGTCTCGTGCAGTCTCGTTTTCGTGTTTTTTGCCCGTGTTTGTTTTCTCCCCGTTCTCTCTGTCCGCACCTCTCCCAGTTCCCCTGTGCTCCTCCTGACCTCCCCTGGCTCTGACCCAGACCGGCTCATCGACCACGCTTCGCCTGCCACCCCGATCCTGTTCGCCCCGACGACTCGGCCGTCGCCAGCTCAGGCGGTAGAGCTACCGCCTGCCAACCCCGGAGTCGCGGGTTCAAGCCCCGCTCAGCCCTCCAGTGCCGACTCTCCTCGGGTCCACGGATTACCTCCGCCACCACCTGCACTGCACCCCAGCGCTCCCGCACAACCACAGCCGCGGCACACCACCCCTGGGATCGTGGGTTCGAGCCCCGCTCGACCCATCTTCACTAAGCCCCTCTGGGGCCCTGGACTACTCTCCCATTCCCCCCAATCCTCAATAAAACTCTCTCTGTTGGCACTTGCACTTCGGGTCCGCCTCCCTTGTTCTGTTCTGGTTCCAGCCCTAGACCTGACAGATGGTTGAACTAATAGTTATGAGAATTTACATTCTGATCTGAGAAAAGCACCAACGCAACTGAGAAAAACTGTAATACTTCACACACCTCCTTGTGAGTAAAAGCTTAAGTTCACCTGAGAGCAACTGTTCAATTTAGGAGACATTTCCAGCAAAAAAATATATAAAGAAAGGTATAAAATTTGCTTGACAGAATTTGATAACTAGTTCAACAATTTTGTATGTAATGACTCAAGCAATAAAACTAAGACTATTAGTTTTATTGGGAATGACTATTCAGCATCCACAAGTATAGTTCATTTTGACTGACATGACATAAGCAAATGAAAATGTTAAAAAACAACATTGTATTGTATAAAAGCAACTGACACATGTCCAAAAGCATTTGCAATTTGTTCAGAGGAAGGATAAATTGCTATTATGAGGTGCACAAATGACAATGTTGTGGAGGTTGAACTAATAGTTATGAGAATTTACTTTCTGATCTGAGAAAAGCACCAAAGCAACTGAGAAAAACTGTAATGTAGTTTTGTTTCCCTTAATGTTGTTGTGTTTCGGATTTGCCGTTGTGTCTTATTTGTCGTTGTGTTTAATGATTTTGCCTTTGTGGTTTATATTTTGGTTTTGTGTGGTTGTATTTTTGCATTTGATGTAATTTGTGCAGCAAGTAGTCAGAATGTATCAAACTCTAGAACTGTCATGAGGTCATCATTCTGAAACACAAGTCTTTAATTGCTCCTATGAAACAACCACAGAACTAATTTATGGTATTGTGTTTTCAACAAAGAACTCATGAGGTTTTAGACTTAGTCTCTGTTTTACCCGAAATGCATGTGGAAAAAAAAACATGTCAGCAGGTGCTTAACCCTACTAGTGTAACCAGCTACCCCTTCAATACACTCACAGTGTGAGTATAATGTGTGCAAGCTTTATTATGGGGGCACGCAACTGTTACATTCTGACACTGTACATTCAAAGGTGCCCAAACCATTTTTTTAACCTTATTGAATGTATGTGCACACGGTAGCTAAGTGCAGAGATCAGGAAATCCTTACATGGTTGTCACCTCTGCATGCAAGAGTTCTGGTATAGATTGGCAATTGGTTGTATATATCCACAGCCTTTGAATGTTTTATTAAATTCCAGTCTGACAATAACCTTACTCTCTCTTCTATTCCTTCCCTTCTTTGGTCTGTGTGTGCCCTCTATTCTGTGGTGGTAGTGTTGGATGCAAACTGGAGGCCTTTTGACTTTGATGCATTGTAAGTGGAGTGTCACCAAGATGCCTATATAATGCACAGCCATCAGGACTTTCATTTTTCTGATACGGACAGTTGGGGTCTAAAGAAGATTAAAATACTTGCTGGTGTTAATAGAACAAGTTCCTAATCTGGATACAAATTATTATTATTATTCTTATCATGATTATTATGATTATGACTATGATGATGATGATGATGATGATGATGATGATGATGATGATGATGATGATGATTAGTAGTAGTGGTGGTGGTAGTAGTAGTAGTAGTAGTAGTAGTATTGTTGTTGTTTACTATTATTATCTGCTATTTTAATTTTATTATTTGAAGGCTACTTTGGGTCAACCCCGCTTAAATGTGATCTACCCTAAAGCTGGAAATAATAGACTGGACTTGTCTTTTCCCAAAGACAAGGTGTGACACCTGTTCTGCTTTTATTTAAGACCGATGTTTACAAGGACACAAGGTCCTTGTAAACATCGTGCAGTGAACATTGTGCAGTGAACATTGTGCAGTGAAATTGGTTGCATGCAGTGAAATTGGTTTAATATGACATGTGACAATAAACCATCCTTCTATCCTTGTATCCTTGTATTCTGAATTTAATTTCCTCACATGTACAGAAAAAAGGGGGAGATTATAGAGGAGATAAGGAATCTGAAAATCAGCAACCAAGTGGTTCAGCGCTTGCGTATTCTTGTGCATGGCCCAATTGGGGCCGGAAAGTCCAGCTTTATCAGCTCCATTACAAGCATCTTCAGGGGTCGCATGACTCAAGGGGCTTTAGTTGATGCTAGCTCTGGTACAAGCTTCACTAAGAAGGTGAGGTATCATTCAAATGGATGTTATAGATTTTAACTTCCTCATAAAAAAGTTTCTACATTGTGAAAAGAAAATTCCATTCCTGACAGAACATCCTATTTGTAGTTTTACTCCAAAAAAATCAGAGATAAAGACGGGAAGGTCCTGCCTTTCGTCATCAGTGACATCATGGGACTGGAGGACGCAGATGCAGCTGGGGCTCGTACTGATGACCTCATCATGGCTCTGGAAGGTCATCTCAAAGATGGCTACTGTGTATGAAGCACGCACACACACCCACCCACTTTTTTTGTAACTTCTATACACAAAGAAACTATAACCATTTATGTAGATCTTCTTATTCAGTTTAACCCAGTAGGTCCTCTGCAAAAAAAAGACCCGTTCTACAACAGTTGCCCGACTCTGAATGATAAAGTCCACTGCCTGGTCAGCGTCCTGCCTGCAGACAAAATCGGTATGATGGAAACCGAACAGGTCCATACTGTCATCCGCAAACTCCGGGAAATTAGAGAGAAAGCTTCTGAACTGAGTAAGTCTCAATTGTACACAATTAAACACAACTAAACACAATTAATATCTTACGTAAGGTCCACTGTGATTTTAACCCAATGCACTTGTCTCAAATTAATTATTTTACTGCTTATTAAGAACATGCAAAAAGTACATGCCAAATGGCAGCTCCAGCCAATCAACACATTGACTTAGTATGAAGGAGAGGGGTGTAACTGGACTGACTGTAAAGATCATCAAACAGAATGCACTAACACTGATGCTAAATGTCCATCTATTGTGATATACAGAAGTATATATGTATGCATTGTATAGTTAAACCTCTGTATATTGGGGCATTGTATAGTTAAACCTCTGTATTAAACCGCTGTATATTCTATCAAAAAAGCAATTATTTAATTCTGGACCTTACTGGTGGCTTGAAGCGATGCAATGCTGGACATGTACCCCCAAGAGTGTCAGCAGCCTGGCCATTACTTGTGCTTGAACAGCCCACACTAGTCCTAAACGCTGCACGCGCTGTCAGAGGCTGGTGATCAAGGCTGTCGTGGTCCAAGCCTGCTTCTTTCGAGGACCTGGAAACTATTCTGGGGGCTTCTGGTGAGTCTGGAGACGTCCAGTGGGACGTGCCCACCCCTAGAGCAGCTGCTGGTAGAGCAGGGAAGTGCAAGGTCACTGGCTCAGCTGGCTTTTGACCCTCCCGTCAGTGAGTCTGATCAGGGGGTCAGGATTTGCCTGTTTGGCTTCAGCCAACTCGCAAGGCATTTCCTCAACACCATTTTCCAAAAACTGCATCATATCTGCCCCTGTTTCCTCCGTCCTAATTGGTGGGTGCTCCACTCTCAGCTTCTGCACAAGGTTGTGTCACTGTTAATTTTTGAACATCCAATGCCCTTCTTTGACATAGCTTTCTGCTCTACTTAACAGCAATCAGTGACATGGCACTTTATTGGCTTAGAACAATGGCAGTGAGAATGAGCCTCATTGAAATCTAGTTTGAAACTTTAAAAAAAAATATTTTTTTCTGAATTCACTAGCCTAGCATTTCATCAACCATTGTTTATTCAGGGAGAATTGACTGAGCATGAAGCTGTTTTGCAGCAATTCCCTGAAATGAATGGTGGTGGGACTTCCTCTGTTTCTCCAGTTATTATAATACCTCCATGGGTCTGGTGAAGGCCCCATAGGCTGCTCTGAGATGTCCCCCGATGATGACTCTGTGTCTTAACTTTTGGAAAACATACTTGAAAATACTTGAACAAGATTTTAGTAGAAATGGTAAAGACATAAATTACATAAATGTGACCTTAATTTCTGTAGGAATCCCTCAAGTTATTGTGATGACAATGGTGGATCAGGCCTGTCCTGAAGTCAATAAAAACCTGAGGATGATCTACAGAAGCAAGAAGATCAAAGAAAAGGTTTGTGCATGCTTGTGCCTGTGTGTGTGTGTGTGTGTGTGTGTGTGTGTGTGTGTGTGTGCATGCGTGCATGTGTGGCTGTGTTTCTGTGTGTAATCGTTCACTTGTGTGTGGGGCGGTGTTTAATATATCTTTGTGTCTTTCGTATATGAAAGCCAGCTGAACAAATAAGTAGTCACAACCAAATATGGTGTATATGGTATGTACGTGTATGTGATGTGTAGCCAATGGCAATCTTTCCATATGCTTTTGTGTGTGTGTGTGTGTGTGTGTGTGTGTGTGTGTGTGTGTGTGTGTGTGTGTGTGTGTGTGTGTGACTTCAGATGCAGGAGTGCACCAACAAGCTGGGTGTCCCCGTTAACTATGTTTTCCCGGTGAAGAACTACCACGAGGAGATTGAGCTGCATAATGACGTAGACATTCTGCTTCTCTCTGCTCTCAAAAACATCCTCAACTTCGCTAATGACCATGTGGAAGAAAGGATGGATGATTAAAGCCATTTACAGTACAGATCACATGCAAATGAAGCACATTTTGTTCGATTGATTTTTTTGTCCAGCTTTTGTCTAGTTACCATAGTTTCTGACATTATCACTGTGAAGACATTGTGACATACTATTTCTAAAGGATGTTAAACGCTTTAATTATCATTATTATCATTACATAATTCATTATTACCCAAGAAAGGGGGCTCACTGATTTATTAAAGGAAATAATAAATATTATTTCATAAATATTATCCTTTAAAAACTGCATTTGGCTCCAGTACAGTTATTGCCTCAAAATGAAAGTGAAAGTGATTTCCATTTGTCATTGTGATTACACTGCACACACTACACACCACAACTACACACACTACACACCACAACACAGCATAGCACACAGTGCCTGCAACAAATTGCAACCTGCATTTAAGCCATGACATATGTGAGCAGTAGGCAGCCATGACAACAGTGCCCTGTGAGCAGTGTGTGGGGATGGGAACCATGCTCAAGGTACCTCGGTGGCACTTTGGCAGTTGGTGGATTCTTACCTGCGTTGATACCAATACATCAGAATACAACTTAGATAAGAAGGAAACAGTCTAAACTCTCTGGACCAGGAGTGGCCAAACATTTCTGCCTCTGCTTTCATACATAAAATTATAAGTTGACACGGGCTGATGCAAAATTAAGAGTGGCATGTTTTAAAGAAAACAATTCTGCTGTCCAAAATATTCAGGTTGATGCTGAACAGTTTAATAGCTCATAATGACTATTATATTACTATTATAATGAATGAGTAGATTATTATAGCAACCAATCAGGCTGTCTTCGAGGCCCCTTGTAAAACAAATTGCTGGTGATTGTGCTTCCTGGGGGCTGAACTATTGGAATCATAATGTGAAAGTCATAAGTGATTATTTAGTTTGTTTGTTAGTTATTATAGCATTTAGCATTGCCTAGACAGAAACACAACAGTGCTTGATGGCATGTTACAGGCTGCACTGTCTAGCCTGCCACTCTGACCGAGGTGAGTTGCTGTGTGAGAGTCTGCTGAGAGACAGGAAGAGGAGCTTTGTCTCTCTCAGCAGTCAGCATCAGCAGCGTGCCCTGCAGAGCCATGACAACAGCACTCAGTGAGCAGTGTGTGGGGACAGTACCATTCTCAGGGTACCTCAGTGACACTTCTGCCAGTGTGAACCTGCAAGCCTCCAGTCACAGGTGCATTACCTTATGTTTTTTACCTGTTCTCCTTGCACCTACCAGTCCGCCTGCCTTTCTTCTACTATCTACTATCGCTTGTGATTACTGGAGCTTAAATGTCCTTGAATACCATAACAAACACCACGGAAATCACATAAACATAAACCTGCACTTATTTCCTGAAGGGGGCTGGGGTCTTTGATGCCCCCAGTAAGAAATATTGCTGTGATTGTGCTTCCTGGAGGCTGATTTGTTATTAATCATAATGTGAAAGTGATTATCTACTTGTTTGTTTGTTAGTTATTATAGCATTAACTAGACAGAAACCCAACAAGCTAACAGTATATAATGAGGCTCAGCATTGATGGCATGTTACAGGCTGCACTGTCTGGGTGAGTTGCTGTGTGAGAGTCTGCTGAGAGACAGGAAGAGGAGCTGAGCGTGTCTGAGCTTGATTGTCATTGAGCTGGTAAAGGAAGTCAATTCTTTTACAGGAAACGTCTAGGCACTTTCTGAACTGATGTTTTTTTGGATTTTAGTGTTTTGTGTTTAATAACTGTCAGACTAAGTTGTAACTACAAAATCTGATTTAACTGAAATGTGTGTCATGTGAGTCACAATTAATTACCTTAGAGTAAGTTAATGAACTTCAAAGACATGTTTGATCTTAGTTTGCATGGATTCAGTCAGTGTAGTTATGTAACGTGTCGTTGTGAGCAGTTGTTTCCTGTATTTGTAGATGTTTTTTCTCCCCCCCAACTGTGGGCGTGGTGCTACATGAGCCATCAAAAATAAGTAAGAGCTGATCTGCAAACACTGGCATACAGCTCTGACCACCACAGACAGACAGGTAAGACTGAAGTGTGGGTACATTACTTAGAACCATTTCATTATTTAAAAAATTGGTACCATTTTATAGTAACTACTACCTTTAAGACCTTTATTATGCATTTCTTAACATCTTTTTGTTGGAAGGAACTTACTGTAAAATACAAATGAAAGATACTTAAGCCTCAAGTGTAACACAGCATTTCATTTTTTTAGAAATGTAAAAATATGTATGAATATGTAGTGAGGTTAGGTTAAGTAAGGTTCAGTTAATCCTTCGATATGCAATATATGAACACCCCTTCTAATGCACATGGGTCAAAAATGAACCCCATTCATTTCCAAGGTTATGTCATGCTATTCTGAGTATATTTTAATTAAAAATGGCAAAAATAAATATTTCTAATTATAAAGCAATATTTCAATTAAGGGCATATATAGGTTTCATACAGTGAATTGTGTATGATGTCAGAAGTAAAATGAAAGTGCTGTCATAGTAGAAGAGCAGGCTCCTTGTGTATTAAAATAAATAAAAAATCTTATCCACATTTCACTAGAAATCTAAGGTACAAATGTGTAACCTTCCTTATGAGTCCTAGTTTGTTTTTGTTTACTACAGTAATTATGGGACATTCTCAATCAAAACAACCATGTGCTCCTCAGCCTTGTAAGTCTGCTGGATACATATTCAATGTACTTTAACTTATTTTGGCATAGGGCTGAGAATGTATCAATCTCTAGAACTATCATGGCATCATTCTGAATGAGTCTTGAATTGCTCATAATGAATGAATCTGGGCCAAACTAATGTTTTATTATTGTTTTTAACTTTAAAGAGGTTTATGAGGTTCTAAGCTTAACCTGAAATGTATGTCACCAAGCATGTATAAGAACTTCTAGCTATACCCAGATATTAGGAAATCATTGCTTGGTTTTCACCGCTACATGCTTGTATAGATGGGTAAATAGTTCAATATCCATAGGTTTGCTTTATATGTTTATTAAGTTTTTACTCTGACAATAATAGCACTTTCTTCTATTCTCCTGTTTTTTCTGTTCTTTGCATGTTGTGTATGCTGTGATGGTAGTGCTTCATGAAAACTGGAGGAATGTCAGCTTTGATGCATCGTAAGTGGAGTGTGTCAGTAAGATTCTCATACAATGCACAATTACAATTTCATTTTCTGTCACGGTCAGTTGGAGCCTGAAGAAGATTAAGATACTTCATGGTGTTAATAGAACAAGTAACTAGTGTTAGTAGTAGTAGTACTAGTAGGCTAGTACCGAACCAGCTTTTGGCCCAAGGCCTTACCCTGTTGTTGTGCCAGTGTCCGTGAAAGAGTGGAAGACTGCCAAAAGATTTTGCTGAGTAACTCAATGACGATTTCACCCAACAAAATCACGTTTGCCCCATCCCCACAGCCACCCACCCTAGAACACACAGCATGCAGGACACAGCCCTTGCACCCCCAACCGCCTGATTGTACATGACACTTTGTGCAGTTCCCCCCTTCTGGGTTGGCAGAGATATTGGCAGTTCATAATTCCAAGTTTTACTTTTACTCATTTCACTAAGTGGCACTATGCTGCAAACAAGCATTTATGGCCTTCGTAGATATGCCAACAATGGCATACTAAAAAAATATTGTCTTGGGCAACATTTTTGGAGTTATTTAGCCAAAACTGTTTGGACTTCTGTCTTTGATGGGTAACAGCGCCCCCTACGATGAAATGTCACAAAATTTGGTGTACATTCAAATACAACTGTGTAGAGTTTGCATGTCATGTTTGGCCAAATTTGGGCAATTAAAAGCAATGATATGGGCTGTCAAATAATTTTGAGTTACATCTTCAATTTTGATTGAGATGTAACTTTGAAGGGGTTCATCTCAACATTAATCCTTTGATAACTTTTTGTCAGCATTGTCTGCAGATAACACATACCAATTTTGATAAGATTAACATGAATGCCATATGACAAGTTTATTTACTTTCATTTTCGTCATTTTAAAATTTGATATTGTTTTTCTTTGAAATAGGCATTGATGTTTTTATAGTGTTAGGTCCAGTGGACTTCAGGACAAAAAATAATTAGATTTAAAATGTAGAAATGTAGCATTCTCCAGAAAATAGGGGAAAATGTCATTTTGTAGCATTATTCTACGGCCCTCTAGAATGTTGTGACAGCTCCCATTCACTTTGAATGGACTTTCCCAGCGTTCTACGGGAGGATATTTTTCGATAACCGCCCGCTGCGCCATTAACGCCCGCTGCCAATGGCAACGAGTTTTGTCACTTCAGATTCACGGTACCTTATCACTCCGCAAGTAGTTCGACCACTTTAAAAAGTAAATATTCGCTACGGTAACCTGGCAGTTGTAACGGCTATTTTATCCAGGCTGTTAGAGAAGTAGGGCCTACGTCTACGAAGTTTTTGGCGACATCTGGTGGAAAAAAAATGGAGGAGTTTCCAATTAATTTTAATATATACAGCGACTATGGCGCTTCTGAGCGCTGGTGGGAAGCGCAATTTACAGAGACAGACTGCACGGAGACTAAAACAAGAAGACATCAAGATTTGCAGGAGGAGGAAAAAGACAAAAACAATTGTCTGTCTTTTCTCAAAATAAGCAGTAATAAGCTGCAATAAGCCGTAGAATAAGTGGGATAATGTATTGTCCACGGGCGACTATAGGAAATTATTCTACGGCCCTCTAGAATGTTGTGACAGCTCCCATTAACTTTGAATGGACTTTCCCAGCGTTCTACGGGAGGATATTTTTCGATAACCGCCCGCTGCGCCATTAACGCCCGCTGCCAATGGCAACGAGTTTTGTCACTTCAGATTCACGGTACCTTATCACTCCGCAAGTAGTTCGACCACTTTAAAAAGTAAATATTCGCTACGGTAACCTGGCAGTTGTAACGGCTATTTTATCCAGGCTGTTAGAGAAGTAGGGCCTACGTCTACGAAGTTTTTGGCGACATCTGGTGGAAAAAAAATGGAGGAGTTTCCAATTAATTTTAATATATACAGCGACTATGGCGCTTCTGAGCGCTGGTGGGAAGCGCAATTTACAGAGACAGACTGCACGGAGACTAAAACAAGAAGACATCAAGATTTGCAGGAGGAGGAAAAAGACAAAAACAATTGTCTGTCTTTTCTCAAAATAAGCAGTAATAAGCTGCAATAAGCCGTAGAATAAGTGGGATAATGTATTGTCCACGGGCGACTATAGGAAAATATTTCCCTTCAGGGGCGGAACAATACCCCTCCGCCTTCGGCGTCGGGGTGCTGTTCGCCCCTGTCGGGAAATATTTTCCTATAGTCGCCTGTGGACAATACATTATCCCTTACATATTTCCCGTCAGGGGCGGAACAATACCCCTCCGCCTTCGGCGTCGGGGTGCTGTTCGCCCCTGTCGGGAAATATTTTCCTATAGTCGCCTGTGGACAATACATTATCCCTTACTTACAGCACCTCCTATAAGCCGCATTTTACAGTACTTGCTGTGCTTTTGGAGGTTTTGTGCTGATTGTACATGACATATTTTGTACAGTTCCTGTCTTCTCGGTCTAAGATATTGGCAATCCAAAACCCCAAGTTTTGCATTTAGCCATTTCACTAGGTGGCACTATGTTGCAAGTGAGTGTGTTTGAGCTGGGTTACTGTAATATCCCTCTGTATCACTGGTATACTAAAACATGTTGTTTTAGGCTAAATTGGCGCGTTATTTAGCGAAAACTGTTTTTCAACTTCTAGCTTCAATGGGAAACAGCACACACTGTGAAGAAATATCACAAACTTTGGTGGACATTCAAAGAAAGCTGTATAGAGTTTGCATGTCACGTTTGACCCCATTTGGACAATCATGAGCCAAAATATGCCCTGTCAAACTATTTTAAACTACATGTTCAATTTTGATTGACATGTAACTTTGAAACAGTTACAGACAATGTATTGTCTGACTGGTTCATCGAGTTTTAAAAGATATTAAAGCATATCAAGATCAACAGAGGTGGGTGTACCAGTTGCTCAGACATGACGCTCAGTTCAACAAGGAAAACAAACAAAACACATTAATAGCCACATCCTGTGTAAACTGTCAGAAGAGAAAGTACATGATCACCTCAGATGAACTGTGCTTCTGTCTTTTAGTTGTAAACATTAGACTCCAGTAACTTGTGTCATCTTGTTTTACACTGAAATTAAATAGAACATAACATTATTGGACATGCTAAATCTTCATGAACCATGTAATATTTCACCTAAACTATAAAGCTTTAAGCCAATGCCATGCTAAGATATCGTTAGCTTGATAGCATAATTGCCTAAGTCATTTTTTGTGTTTTTGGAAAACAAGAAAAAACACACTTTCTAAAAATCACATGCATATTTTTTATTGATATTTTCACAGAACATTCAAGTAGATGTGAGAAAAAGTTTGGAAAAAGAACAAAACCGAACATCATTTTTTTAATCAAATAAAAGTGACTTAGGCAGTTTTGATGTATGCACAATGGCTGAGAAGATGTAATGTTTATTTTATATTCTCAGAAAAACTGCCTAAGTCATAGGCAAAATCTGCCTAAGTCAAATAGATTGTATAAAAACTGCCTAAGTCCAATGGTAATACTGCCTAAGTCAAATGAATGGCTTAGGCAGCTATGTTTTTTTTTTTTAACTTTTATGAGTGTTGTGATTGACCAATGACATAGGCAGACAGACAGGATGATGCAGAAGTGGTAGGGGAGTAAAGTTATGCAAAAATCTCAATTTGACCAAAAAATGACTTAGGCAATTATGCTATGAAGCTAACGATATGCTTTTTCATCATAATTGAAAGTAACAAACTTCTGTTACTGTTATTTGGCACTAATAACCCCTGCATTCGTTCTCTAAAAAAGTCATCAGTTAAAAGTCTAAAACCTATTGTTGGATTTACAAAATTAACAGTGACTATGTTAAAGTGCACATCATACTTCAATTTAGAAACTCCTTTATGTTCTTTTATGGTTTGCAGGGAGTGTTGCAGTGTAAAACAAATGATAATGGAGTTCAAGACAGAGAATTAGCTTATGGGTTTTCCAAATTGGTGTGGAAACAATCAGACCACTGTGGCAATCAGACCAGGGATGTAGTGGTGCGTAAACGCACGTAAACGCCGTTTACCCACCTCCAGATTTTAGGAAATAGCGTTTATGAACCTCTAAATATAGTTTACGCACGTCCAAGCATAGTTTATCCACCTCTACATACAGTTTACGCACGCATGTCTCTTGTTTTATACAGATATTAATAAAGCTTTTCCTTTATTTTTCAATTACCTACACCTAGTAGATCCTGCACAAGTTCTTGTGGGTTTTATCACTGCGTACGCATAGTAATTCGCCCTCTTGCGGGAGCCAGCAGACTGCGAGATTACATAAATCACTGATTACGTGTGTGAATTTATGAAGAAATGGATATTGGGCGATTTCTGAAGCGTCGGAGCATCACCCTTCCAGCTGATACCAGCAAAATATCTCGACACAATGAGTCCAAAAAGAATCCTAAACGACAAATGACGTTGTAAGTGCAGTCTAAAGTTTTGGGTAATTATTATATCAACAGAAATTCAGTATTTGTAGCGCATTGTAAGACAAAAGTTGCCATTTCATGTTAATCTCGAAGTCACGATGACAGCATGCTAGCTTTATGTCACGGACATAATAGGCCTATAGAGAACTTAGCCTAAAGTAACGTTAGGCAAGTCACTCCTCCCCGCCCTTGTGTGTGTTTATTTTTTATTTACAGTTGCTTAAACTCAATTTTAAAAACTGGGCCCATGTTGACAAAACACTACACACAGTTAATGCAACCATACACCCAATTAACAGAACACCCCAGCTATTGCAAAATGCTATTCTTTTGTCAAAAGTGTACACATATTTATAAAAATGCAATTGTGGCACCAAATTGCACACACATGAGTCACATCATATGTTTGTGTTGGAATAAGTTAGACACAGTGGTAATTAATGCAAAATACTTGTAACATTTGCTCTTTCTTGTAAATTACACAGACAAAGTAAAATATAGTAAATTCACCACTAATGACACCAATTCACAAATTCAACACTACATGACAGCAATTCTGCAGACCAATGAAAATGTTTATTTTTTTATCCTGTAACTAGACTCAACCCAGCCAATAGTCGCAGTTTGATAACAAAGTATATACTGAACAAAACAATACACAACAGTATCTTTAACCATGTTGAAGAAAAAAATAGGCATCCCTTCTCCTTGCTGCATCTGGCCACAGAATTTCATCGAGATCGTAAACCTTCCACCGCCATGCTGAGAAATACTCTTCTATTGGATTTAGAAAAGGAGAGTATGGTGGAAGAAAAAGGACTGTAAACTGTGGATGCTGTAGAAACCAATTTCATACCAAAGGAGATCTATGAAAGGACACATTGTCCCACACAACAATGTAAAGCATGCGTTCATTCGTGTTCACTGCAGTTAGAATGTTGTGTACTCTGTCCAAAAAAGCAAGGATAAGTTCAGTGTTGTATGGACCCACGTTAGCATGGCGGTGGAGGACTCCATGTACTGTTATAGCAGCGCAAAGGGTAATGTTACCCCGCGTTGCCCAGGGACATTGACAATAGCCCTCTGCCCAATCACATTTCTACCCCTTCTCCGGACTCTAGAGAGGTTGAACCTCATCAATGGTTTTTTTTCATCATCAATCTACATGACTCTCTGAAACACATGAAAAAGACGACTGTTACATTTATGCCACATTATTCTGTGTTTTATGTGTTGTGGCAAATTATGTGCACACAATACTGTTGTGATGGAGTGACATTTGGGTGTGCTCTGAGTACCATACCACTGAGTCTGGCTCTTTGGTGATGCATGTTTGGTACCCTGGAGACCTGGGTTCAAACCCTAGTGGGGTAACTTTTTTTCCCTCCCCTTCACTAAAACTGTGGTAAAGTTCAAAATACATACTGAGACCACTACACACAGTTAACACATGACAAATGCTGTTCACTAAATATATTTCAGTAGATATTTTTTTACTTTTATGTAATCCAAAATCAGTCAATATGCTGAAGTGTTTGCTTGTTGCATGGTTGCATATTGAAAACCATTTTTTCAAAGAACCATATTCACAGCAAACATAGGAAAACACAGTGTTGTTGGAGACAAAAAGTTACTCTAAGCATCATGTCTGGCTAATTTGGTGGCAAGTCTCAACATAGTGTTTTCAAGGTAGTCAACCAATGTCATTCCAATGTGATCAATTTAGTCCTTGTCTTTTCTGTCTGCTCTCCTCCCATTGTACGTTGCAGTGATAGTATTTACCTCTTCCTCTTGTTACATGTCATCTCACTCTAATCTTTACTGTCCCTCTTTCTTTTCCTCTTGCTACAACACTGCCTTGCATTCATATTCAAGTCAAAGTTACGCCCCTGTTTTCTATTTTACAGTGTTTAAGTATGATTACTGTGTTTTGCATTTTATCCCTTAGTGTTTTGGCACATGACAATTGTGTTTAACCAGTTGGTTGCAAGTGTGTGGTCATTTGGTAGCTAGTGTTTTGAAATGGAAAACAGGTGACATTACAAAAGCATCATGTGTGTAATGCATGTAAATGTGTGTAATGTTTTGCAAATTGCTGTGTGTAGTGTTTTGCAAAAAGTGTGAAGCTGAAAATGTGCTTAGAGTGGTGCCTACCTGAGCCGATGTTTTGGTGTTTGAGTATTGGGTTTCATTAATTGTGGAAAACTTTAGATTTTAGCATGTAAGCAAACATAAAAAACTGTATTATGACCGCCACTAGCGAAGCTAGCGAAAGCGGTCATTATAGTGTTGCCGAGACTTTTTTCCCTTTTTTTTTTCACCGATTTTTCGTCAACGATTGCCAGGACACTGGAAGTCTGGGGGACATGAATCTTTGTAGGCATGTAGCCCTAGAAGTTTTTGAGCGAATAGAAGCTTTTGCCCCCCAAGGGGAAATCTATTGACCCTCCCGCATTGAAAACACTGGTCGATGCCCACTTCCAACAAAAAGAATTTTCGTGGAATTTTAACATCGCGAAAACGAAACCAAACGAACTCGTCATAGGCCGTTCATGTGAATCTCACCAAATTTGGTACATGTCATATACACACATTGGTGACAAAAAGTTATCAAAGGATTTATCTTGAGATAAACCGTTTAAAAGTTATTTGTCAATGAAAATTTGAAACATAGCTTAACATTTTTCAAAAGTCTATATTTTGGCTTCTAATTGCTCCAATGTTGTGAAAATTGACATGCTAACTCTAAACAGCTTTCTTATCATGCTCATCAATTTTTTTTGACATTTTGTCAAAGGGAACAATGTTTTTTGTCGAAGCTAGGTGTCCAAAAACAGTTTTTTTTTTAAACTCGTCAACAATGTTTCCCAAGACGGCAATTTTGTTTTAGTATGCTGATGTTACAGAGTCGTATCAACTCAGCCCATAAACATTAACTTGAAGCATAGCACCACCTAGTGATATGGGTAAATGCAAAAAATGGGATTTTATATTGGCAATATCTTGGACCGAGAAGGTGGGAACTGCACAAAATATGTCATGCACGATCAGCGCAAAGACCTCTAAAAGCACAGCACATGCCATCAAATTTGGCTGATAGGGGGCGCTGTAATTGTACAAAATGTCGTTTTGTCTATTATCTAGAGAGAGTAATGTTTACAAGCAGTTCTTTTTTGTCGTGACATCTGTTGACCCTCCTGCATTGAAAACACTGGTCAACACTCACTTCCAACAAAAAGAATTTCTGTGAAATTTTAACATTGTGAAAGTGAAACCAAACGAACTCGTCATAGGCCGTTCATGTGAATCTCACCAAATTTGGTACTTGTCATCTACAGACAATGATTACAAAAAGTTATCGAAGGATTTGTCTTGAGATAAACCGTTTAAAAGTTACCTGTCAATGAAAATTTGAAACATGGCTTAAAATTCTTCAAAAGTCCATATCTTGGCTTCTAATTGCTCCAATGTTGTGAAAATTGACATGCCACCTCTAAACAGCTTTCTGTTCATGTGCATCAAATTTTGTGATATTTTGTCAAAGGGGACAATGTTTTTTGTCGAAGCTAGGGGTCCAAAAACAGGTTTTTTTAAAAAAAACTCAACATTTTTTCCCAAGACAGTGATTTTGTGGTAGTATGTCGGGGTTACAAAGCCGCATTGACCCAGCCCATAAACTGTCACTTGAAGCATGGCACCACCTAGTGACAGGGGTAAATGCAAAAATTGGGATTTTGTATTGCCAATGTCTTAGACTGGTGGGAACTGTACAAAATATGTCATGCACAATCAGCCCAAAGACCTCTAAAAGCACAGCACATGCCATACAGTTTGGCCCATAGGGGGCGCTGTAATTGTACAAAATGTAATTTTGGCTATTATCTAGAGAACAGTAATGTTTACAAGTAGTGTTTTTTTTGTCGTGAAATCTATTGACCCTCCCACATTGAAAACACTTGGTGACGCCCACTTCCAACAAAAAGAATTTCTGTGAAATTTTAACATTGTGAAAGCGAAACCAAACGAACTCGTCATAGGCCATTCATGTGAATCTCACCAAATTTGGTACGTCATCTACAGACAATGCTGACAAAAAGTTATTAAAGGATTTATCTTGAGATGGATTGTTTCAAAGTTACATGTCAATCAAAATTCAATTCTTCAAAAGTCCATATCTTGGCTTCTAATTGCTCCAATGTTGTGAAAATTGACATGCCACCTCTAAACAGCTTTCTGTTCATGTGCATCAAATTTTGTGATATTTTGTCAAAGGGGACAATGTTTTTTTGTCAAAGCTAGGTGTCCAAAAACAGTTTTTGTTAAATAACTTATCAAAAATTTTGCCCAAGACAATGATTTTGTGTTAGTAAGCCAGTGTTAAAGAGGTGTATCAACCCATCCCATAAACACTCAAATAAGAAATAACGCCACCTAGTCAGGTAGTTAAATGCACAAATAGGGATTTTGCATTGCCAATATCTTGGACCGAGGAGGTGGGAACTACACAAAATATACACAAACACACAGAATGTCATTCATTCAAAACCCACATCCATGCCCACTTCCAGCAAATCATTTCCACACAAACTCTCACCTCACAACACTGACCTACCACAAACTCACCATACCTATGATTCCCACACTTCAATACACTGCGGCGGTCATACCATGTACCGCTATGCGGTACATCTAGTTGGTAGTAGGCTTTCAAGCCTATACAGCTTGGAGTAGGACAACATGCATAAAAAGGATGATATGGTCAAAATACTTATTTGTCTAATAATTCTGCACACAGTGTATAGCTACAACATAATAGAATTTTTTTCTGACCTCTAATTCGCAAACCCGCATGCCACAGATACGACACATATCAAATGAAAGAGCAGAAGCTTTCCAATGATATTCAACACTCCAACCAGGCTTGTCCCAAATTCAGAATTTCAGAATTCAATTCAATTCAGGAAGTGAATTTGAATTGAATTTGAATTGGCTCCACCCCAGGGGATATGGAATTGAATGTGAATTGGAATTACAGGAAGTGGAATTTCAAATTCAGTGCAATTCAAAGAAATTCATTCAAACCACATATCAATAAGAATGTGATTCTTGGCATGTGTTCTTCTTCCATATTGGAATAATTATATATGAAACACAACTAAAGCTATACAGAGACTAATACTAAGCATATATTTATGCTTATATATATTTTTAAGCAATATTTTCATTTTAAACGTCATGGTGTTAATGGTCAAAATTGACCGCCTAAACTACAATAATACATTTATTAAAAATCTGATTTGCATATGTTTTGATTATCTACTGTATTAGACATCCCTTTGAAACATGGCCAAGGTGATTTAAATGTTATTCTACTTTGTTGTATCATTTATAGGCTTTATTTTCCTGATCTTGCACCAATTCGATTCATTAAAATTAAGTTCTAATAATGAAAAAACTAATACAACACAATTAATTCAAATTTCAGTTTTATTCTCAATATAATAACATTGAAAGTAATTAACTTCTCGTCTGCTCATAGACATGTTGATGTTTTAGTTGTAACAACAAAGTAACATTTCCTTGTCGCTGTGGAGGTCAACTAGGTCAAGCATCCTCCAGTTAGTGCCATACACACGGTGACCCTCAATGTTTGTCATCTCCAGTATGAAGCCTTGAATTGGATTTGTTATGAACAACTCACTGACAGAATGCCATCTGTGTGGGCGATGGTATATCTGGTAGGCCCTGGTCTCAGGGGAATAATGTTTTCTGTGGTGGCTCTACTTGGAGTAACAGTTGCGGATGGATGCCACATGATATTTCCATTTTTTTTATTGGAAATGGTGTTCCTGCATTTGCCTCTTCTATTTCTATTCTCATCACCATATTCGGCGTCATCATCCTCCTCTGACACATTGTCTTCATTCTCTTCCGTTATCATCAAAAAGTAACTGAAGAGCCTCATCTCTTGTAAATCTCTTGGTCATGTTCATGCCTTGTTCCGTGTTCATGTTCATGCCATCAATATTCTGGAATGTTTGCTTCCCGCAAAGAGCAAGAAAGTGTGGCCTTTTTCTGTTAAATAAATGTACAAAATCATGCTGTGGACATGAGATAATGTCCTATATTAATATGCAGTAGATATTAAATTCATAGTGTAATCATAAAAGTCTGTATATAATCTTTGTTAATGGTACTTTCATTATCATGAATTTCTTTGAATTTCAAGGAATTCCAATTCTACTTCCTGCAATTCGAATTTGAATTGCAATTCCACTTCCTGTTTGAATTTCAATTCAAATTCATTTTGAAATTCAGGAATTGAATTTGAATTTGGGGGTCATTCTCAATTCAATTCTGAATTTGGGACAAGCCTGACTCCAACACATATTCAAGACATTCCAGTTGGAGAGTGATAGTTTTGTTGTTTTATGTTCAAGACATTCCAATCAGTAGGTCCAGACCCCATTCAAAGTATGCACAATTCATTTGTCAATATTTGGCCAGTATACATACCTTATTTGTCATCATTGGTGTTTTGGCATATATTTGGTCCAAAAAATCACGAAACTTGATCTTCAGACCATGCTTGACAGTTATCACATAAATATTTTGTCTATTGTCTATCTTGTATCTTAGTCAAACTTTGATATATTAACATGAAACTTGTGAGTGTTTGCGACCATGTCTCTGACTTTTGTGATTTTGCCCAACTTTGATGCTTACCCTTTATTATTATTATTATTATTATTATTATTATTGTTGTTGTTGTTATTATTATTATTACTAGTAGTAGTAGTCCTTCATTATTTCTTGTAAAGCTCTTCAGATCAACCCTGATTTTTATGTGCTATATTAAGAAAATGACTGGACAATAGGCTATATGAACAGCATGTCACATGTAATCAACAACTATCTGTTGCTCCAGGGATACAATGATAGCAGTGGCCAATGTCATTATCAGTACAGAGCTGTATTCACTGGCACGCAAGTCAGAGGTACAAAACATTATGAATGCAATTTCCTTATGTCTACAGAAAAAGGGAGGAGATGATAGAGGAGTTGAGAAATCTGAAGATCAGCAACCCAGAGGTTGATCACTTGCGTATTCTGTTGCATGGCCCAATTGCGGCAGGAAAGTCCAGCTTCATCAGCTCAATTGAAAGTGTATTTAGGGGTCACATGGCTCAAGGGGCAATAGCTGATGCTATTGGTGCTGGTTCAAGCTTCACCAAGAAGGTGAGATATCAGCTGAGGTGGATGTTATGTTTCTACATTATAAACTGCAAATTAAAAAAAAAGTTTTCTTATAAATCATCTTTAAAAAATAAGTCATTCTTCACCTGCCATATACTATTTGTAGCTCCACACAAAGAAATTCAAAGATGGAAAAAGTGGGAAATTGCTGCCTTTCGTCATCAGTGACATCATGGGACTGGAAAACGCAGATGCAGCTGGTGCTCATATTGATGACATCACCCAGGCTCTGGAGGGTCGTCTTGAGGATGGCTACTGCGTACGAAGCCAGCATGCATACCCACACACAGAGGGGGGGTTGCGGTTAACTCCTATGACACAGAGACTGTAACATTTACGCAGATTTTCTTTCTTATTTAGCTTAACCCTGTAGGCCCTCTGCAAAAAGAAGACCCGTTCTACAACAGTTGCCCGACTCTGAATGATAAAGTCCACTGTCTGGTCAGTGTCCTACCTGGTCACACGATCAGCATGATGGAAACTGAACAGGTCCACTATGTCATCTGCAAACTGAGGGAAATTAGAAAGAAAGCCGCTGATATGGGTAAGTCTTCGCTTTTGCAGTAACACATTGGGTTGCCTAACTCAAGAAATGCCTAACTCATGTCTAAAGGTTGAGTGTGATTTTAACCCAGTGTACTTCTGCAGTGGTCATTCAGTACATGCTAAATATGTCTGGTGTTTATTCTGATTTTAAAGCCAGAGACTGTTTGTAGGAGAACAGGACAAACCCTCTATGATGTCACGCATAGACTTTCTCATACATGGGATGAAGCCAAAGTTGAAGGTTCTAGGTGCTGCCATCTTGCAATGCAAGACAATTTTATTTCTATAGCACATTTCATATAGTAACTTAACGTGCTTTATACATGTGATACATTAATCTGCAGAAGGCATAATAAAATCCAAATATAAGTATCATAAAAAGCATTGAGAATAAAATAAAATAAGAAAAATAAATACATAAAACTGAAGAAGTAGTTCAGAGAAAGCAATGGAAAGCAGACTTATCTTAAATCTGGATTTAAAACAGGTGATGGTAGGTGCATTTTTAATGTTATATGACAGCTGATTCCAAAGTTGAACAGCATGCCCACTAAAAGCTGCCTCGCTACCTTTGGTTTTGATGCTGGGCTGAAAGAGCAGTTGCTTCTCCTGGGACCTACGGGGTCTTATTGGCCTATAGGGCTGAAGCATGTCAAGTACATATTTCAGGCTAGTCCTATTTAGGGACTTGTAGATAAGCTGCAAAATAGATTCTGTAGCCCCCTGGAAGCCAGTGCAGGGATTTAAGTGCATGGGTGATCCCTTCTTCTTGGTTTCATAAGAGCTCTCGCTGCTGTGTTCTGTGTCACCTGTAAGCAATTAATTGTTTGGTTAGGGAGACAAGTAAAAAGCCCACTACAGCAATCCACCCGACTGGAGATAAAAGCATAAATAAGTTTCTCTAAGTCATTTTGAGACGTAAGACTCCTAAGTTTGTCAATATTTTTGAGGTGATAAACGGCTAATTTAAAACTTCACTGACATCCACTGATTGATTTGATCAATGCATTGAAGGAGCAGGGGAGGGGGCCATAGTCTTTAGGAGCGGAAGTTATGTAGACCTAGGTATCGCCCACATAGCTACGATATGACATCATATATAATAATGACCATATATCAATCATAATGACCAAGTGGGAGCATATACAAATTGAAGAGGAGCAGCCCCAAAATGTATCCTTCATGAACACCACAGGTTAGGCATAAGTTTACAGCAGTTTTCAGGCCGCTGGGAAATAAATACCTTAAGATTTACTTGAAAATGGTTTAGTAGAAATGGCATGAATCAACTGTAATGTCACTTCCTGCAGGAATCCCACAAGTTGTTGTTATGACATGGGTGGATTGTGTCTGTCCTGAGGTCAAGAAGGACCTAAAGATGATATACAGAAGCCTGAGGATCAAGGAGAAGGTGTGTGTGTGTGTTTTTATGTGTATTGGAGGGCACAATCTTAAAGGGATTTTTTTTACATTACATTACATTGCATTTGGCAGATGCTTTTATCCTAAGCGACTTACAAAAAGGAGGACATAAGCAACAGAGGTGTAAAAAGACACAGAGTAGGGACACAACAGACATATATACTTCTGCATAGGGACACAGAAAGAGAGAGAGTTGGTTTAGTGATTGTTAGTTATGTTAGTTTTCTTGGGAAGGGAAGTAATCTCGGAAGAGAAGGGTTTTTACAAGCTTTTTAAAGATGGGGAGGGATGATGCTGTTCTTGTCGCAACTGGTAGGTCATTCCACCATTTGGGGACAACAACGGAGAAAAGTTTAGAGTGACCTCGCTTTGTGAGAGGCGAGGGTACGATAGATGATTTGTGTGAGCGGAACGCAGCGCCCTGGACGGGACATGAGCCTTTAGTAAGACACTGAGGTAGGAGGGGGCGGAACCCGAAATGACTTTGTAGGCTAGTGTCAGAGCCTTATGTTTAATTCTGGCAGCTACTGGCAGCCAGTGAAGGTCTCTGAAGAGTGGGGTAACATGTGTCCTTTTGGGTTGGTTGAAAACCAGTCGCACTGCCGCGTTCTGGACCATTTGCAATGGTTTGATCGCACAGGCAGGTAGACCGACTAGGAGAGAGTTACAGTAATCGAGCCGCGCGGTGATTGACGCCTGTATTAGCAGTTGAGCGGCATATTGGGTCAGGTACGGTCTGATTTTTCTAATATTGTATAATGCATAGTGACATGATCTCGCTACGGAAGAAATGTGATCAGAGACAGATAGACGGTCGTCTAATATGACACCTAGGTTCCTAGCCACGTTGCTCGGGGCAACAGTGACACGCCAATATTCAAGGTGATGTCGTGGCAGATTGACTCATGGGCAGGGATGACCAGGAGTTTGGTTTTAGACAGATTAAGCTGGAGATGGTGATCTCTCATCCAGGAGGATAGGTCCGAGAGACAGGCGGAGATGCGTGTAGAGACCGTGGTGTCATCTGGTTGGAACGACAGGTACAGCTGTGTGTCGTCGGCATAGCAGTGATAAGAGAAGCCGTGTGAGCGGATAACATGAGACAGGGAGGTGGTGTAGATAGCAAACAGAAGGGGGCCCAGCACCGACCCCTGGGGAACCCCTGTGGAGAGGGTGTGAGTCGATGACAGACGACCTTGCCAGGCCACATTAAAGGAGCGCCCAGTGAGGTAAGATTTGAGCCAGGAGAGGGCAGTGCCTGCAATGCCCATGTTGGCTAGTGTGGATAGCAGAATGTCATGGTTGACTGTATCGAAGGCAGCCGATAGGTCCAGAAGGATGAGCACAGATGACTGACTGCATGATCTGGCTGTTTTGAGGGCTTCCGTGACAGATAATAGAGCCGTCTCAGTGGAGTGGCCGCTCCTGAAGCCAGACTGTTTTGGGTCGAGTAGGTGGTTATGGGCGAGGAAGCTATTGAGTTGTTTAGCGACCGCCCTCTCAATGGTTTTTGAGAGGAAGGGAAGCAGTGAGACAGGTCGGTAATTTTCGACCTGGGCAGGGTTAAGCGTGGACTTTTTTTAGCAGTGGCGTAACTCCTGTCTGTTTGAAGGCAGCAGGAAATACGCCAGAGGATAATGAGGTATTGATCACGGAGGTGATCGGTGGGACTACCGTAGGGGCGATAGCTTGCAGGAGTTTAGAGGGGACTGGGTCCAGATCACCATCTCCAGCTTAATCTGTCTAAAACCGAACTCCTGGTCATCCCTGCCCATGAGTCAATCTGCCACGACATCACCTTGAATATTGGCGTGTCACTGTTGCCCCGAGCAACGTGGCTAGGAACCTAGGTGTCATATTAGACGACCGTCTATCTGTCTCTGATCACATTTCTTCCGTAGCAAGATCATGTAGTGGGGCGATTGTTCGTAATAAGTTTGGATACATCGTCTTCTGAGAGAGGGGAGAACGAGGAGAGTTTCGCGCTGTTGTCCTGTGGGGGTAATGGGTTCTGAGTGGGGGGGTCACAGAATTGTTTGCTGATAGCCTTAACCTTGTCTATGAAGAAGGAGGCGAAGCTGTCAGCAGTGAGGTTGGTGGCAGGTGGGGGTGGGGGAGGGTTGAGGAGCGACTTGAAGGCAGAGAAGAGTTTGCGTGAGTCAGTGGTGCTGCTAATTTTGTTATTATAATAGTTCTTTTTTGCTGTCGCGACCGAGGTGGAGAATGACGCTAGGAGCGATTGGAAGGTCTTTAGGTCAGCAGGGTTGTTGGATTTGTGCCATTTGCGTTCTGCAGCTCTAAGTGCGGTGCGTGATGAGCGGATGGCATCGGTTAGCCAAGGTGGAGCGTGCGGGTTTGGTGGAGAGAGGACACAGGGTATCTAAACAGGAGGCTAGTGTGGAGCTGAGAGATTCTGTGGCAGCATCGACATCTAGTGGAGAGAAACTGTTGGGAGGGGGAAGGGCAGAAGCAACTATTGAGGAAAAGTGAGTGGCAGACAAGCTGCGGAGATTGCGGCGGAAGGTGACCATGGGTGGAGGGGTGGGAGGTATTTCCCATAGGGACACCATGAGGTGGATGAAAAAGTGGTCTGATGTATGTAAAGGAGTGACCATCACGTCATCAGGTTTGCAGTTTTTTTGTTAAGATGAGGTCTAGAAATCACCAAGAACCAGCAGCGGGCAGTCAAGATCCGGGATGGAGGACAGTAGTGTGTCTAGTTCATTGACAAAGTCACCCAGAGGTCCTGGCGGACGGTAGATGACAATGACTGAGCATCTGATTGGAGTTATTACCTTGATTGCATGGTATTCAAATGAGCCGTGGTTACTGGTGAGGAGCAGAGGGACATAATTCCATGTGTTGTTGACCAGAACCCCAGTCCCTCCTCCTCTCTTAGAGAGGCGGGGGGTGTGAGAGAATGAATGCGCTGCGGAAAGGGCTGCCTGAGTAGCGGTGTTTTCAGGTTTAATCCAGGTTTCGGTGAGGGCCAGCAGGTCCAGGGATAGACTGTTGGTATAGGCGGGGATGAAGTCTGCTTTGTTGACTGCGGACTGGCAGTTCCACAGACCAACGCAGACGGCATTGGTGGGTCTATGCTGCTCCAGTGGCCGGAGATTCAGCAGGTTTCGGGTGCGACGGTTGTGGTGGAGGGGTCTGCGAGCAACAGAGACTACAGGGATCTCCTAGACGCACATGATATGAGAGTAGGTCAGAAGGGGGATGGTTTAGCCTTGTCGGTGGCCTTGCTCAGTGGACTCGCACAGGTATTTAATAAATCTCTGTTCAGTATGTGAAAGCAAACTGAACAAAAAAGTAATACGACAGGAAGTACATGTGTGTTTTGAACAAGCCAACAACAGTCTTTGTATACTGTGTGTGTGTGTGTGTGTGTGTGTGTGTGTGTGACTTCAGATGCAGCAGTGCACCAACAAGCTGGGTGTCCCCATGAACTTTGTCTACCCAGTGAAGAACTACCATGAGGAGATGGAACTACATAATGATGTAGACATTCTGCTTCTCTCTGCTCTCAAAAACATCCTCAACCTTGCCAATGACCATGTGGACAAAATGTTAGATGATTAAAGCCATTTGCTGCACATACGTGTACATTTTGTTAGGTCATTATTATATATTTTTGTCTTTTATTAATGAGCAGGTCTGCCCAGTTTCTGTCAATATCACTGTGAAGACATTGTGATAAAAAAAAAACTTTCTCCTAATAAACAATTTGTACACTACAAGTTTCTCAATGCCTTTTTTTGAATGCCAGGGCTCTTGTTATATTATTAAGGCAGTGTGGAGTAACTTTGAGCTATGTTAATGGTTTAACACTAGCTATGTATATCTTCACACACAGTTTGTCGCTAGCATTGGGGTCACTAGCATTGTGAGCCTATGCAGGGTCACTAGCATTGTGAGCCTATGCAGAAATGGTACAAACTGTTTAGTTCTGAATGAAACATGTTAGCCTAGTTTTGCTCAGCAAACATACAAACTCATTATGATGTTTTAAACAGACCCAAAGTTAATTTACATCAGAGTATTCCTTTAAGACAAGACAAGAGCCATCAATGTCATAAAGGACTCCACCCACCTCCTTGATTGCCTATACAGTTTACAACAATCAGGCAGGTGTTTTTGTAGTGTAATAGCCAAAACTTACAAACTGAGAGAGTGTTTTTCTTCCGGCCATCAGACTCCTCAACATAGACATGCCTGCCAGTTTAAAAGCTACATAGCCTGTTATTTTTCACTGCCCAGCTATGCATAATTAGTAGTATATAGGCCGACATGTATTTATTTTTAATATATGTTATATGGAGTTAACCAGTCTATATTCCACTGCGAGCTATACATGTTATAACTGTGCATGTGACAATCTATCTTGTATTGCTTTTCAAAAATATAAGGTGGGTTTAGTTAAGGAGTGCAGTTACTCTAGTTGCATACTGTACACACCAGCTAATCATATTATCCCAAAATACTTTAAGGAAAAAAATACTTAGTTATCCACAGCTACACTTTTGTTAATCCACTAGGGATCCAGGTTTTTACACTCATCAACCCACCTGGCAGACGTTTTACATGAGATTCACTGACTCAGTCATGAAAGTGGTGGGCCAAATCACCTGCTGGCCTCTCTCATCTGAAGCTCCTTTGCCTACAGTCTGAGTGAGTTACAAGACGGTTGTGTTGTGTGCACATAGAATCAGTCTATCTACAATTCCCCTGGATGAATGACCAGCACCCTTCTTTATCCTCCATGTGACTGAGGTGCCCTGAGCATGGTACCATCCCCACACACTGCTCCCTGGGGAGCCTGTCGGGCTGCCCCCCTGCTCCCCTGCTCACGCGTGTGATGGGTTAAATGCAGAGACTGAATTTTGTTGTGTGTGCACTGTGTGATCACAATGACAAAATGGGAATCACTTCACTTCAAACACAGTCAACCCCAATTTAAACTTGCTGTAGTAGCACACAGTGCCCGCACACAAGGGGTTATAAAAAAAAGCATCAAAATAAACTAATACAAATTCATATTCCATAAGAGAAGTAAGGATTCTAAACACTCTACCCAGGGATGGCCAAAACTGAAAGAAAATAAATGAAAGAAAAATTATATTAAAGCCTTAACTACAAACATGCTAACAGTATACAATGAGACTGACCAAGGTGAGTTGCTGCATGGGAGTCTACTGAGAGAAAGAAAGAGGAGCTTTGCCTCACCCAACAGTCAGCATCAGCTCTATGGTTCTTCAGAGCACCTCATGTGGGTAAAGCACACCTTTGGGCCTGGTGGACCTGGAATACAGACACTTACTGGTATCACTGGAAGAGCATGAGGAGCTCTGTGACCTGAGAAGAGGTCTCATACCAGATGTGAGATGTCTACCTTCAATGCCAACAGCTTGCCAGTTGCCACCATAAATACTTTACCTGCACCTACCATGCTCTTTGAAAGAAAACACAGTGCACACAACACAATTCAACCTTTGCATTTAACCCATCACACGTATGAGAAGGGGGCAGCCATGACAACAACACCCGGGGCACGATATGTGAGGACAATACCATTCTCAGGGTACCTCAGTGACACTTCTGCCAGTGTGAACCTGCAAGCCTCCAGTCACAGGTGCGTTACCTTATGTTTTTTTTACCTGTTCTCCTTGCACCTACCAGTCCGCCTGCCTTTCCTCTATCTACTATAGGTTGTGATTACTGGAGCTTAAATGTCCTTGAATACCATAGCAAACACCACGGAAATCACATAAACATAAACCTGCACTTATTTCCTGAACAGGGGGTGGGGGTCTTTGAGGCCCCCAGTAAGAAATATTGCAATCATAATGTGAAAGTGATTATTTAATGCTTGTTTGTTTGTTATAGCTATTGTAGCATTAGCTACACAAAAACCCAACAAGGTAACAGTATATAATGAGGCTCTGCATTGATGGCATGTTACAGGCTGCACTGTATGACGAGGTGCAATTGAAAACCATCTCGGATCGGTGTGACAGCATGTTGGAGAAATATAAAACAGAACTGACTGAGATGAAAATGCGGAAATATCGACGCGATACACTGGATTATAAAAACAACCAGGTATACCGCTGGCTGTCCGCCCCTAGACGTAGGCCACGATCAAACTTCAATGTCGAGACGGATATCTCCTCGAGTGGCATGGACACAGACGAATCTGGACCTGAGGCTGCTGCTGCAGGTAATACATCTGCGCCTTTTTTATTCAGACGGGAAAGGGGACGTCGCCCACAACAATACAGAGACAGAGACAGAGACATAGGCCAACGCGGAGAGGGGACAGGAAACACAAGATACAGAGGCAAACCACGGAAATGTCCAATGTCTTAAACTTCTCTAAAAGACCATTAGACAACAATGAGATCTCAGTGTTACAAAAAGGACTGTCGTTTGTGCCATCCAAGAATACGGACCCATTTGCTACCAAAATCGAACTGTTCAAGTTTTTCCGATCTGTAAAACTCAAGGCTTTTTTTTTTTTTTTTTACAAAAGACAAAATCATTACCACTGATGGCCAACAGATAGCTGAACAACAGCGACGCTTTAAATCGAGAAGCACGTTCATGCCCCCAACTTTTAACCCATCGGTTCAAACATTTTGCCGCTTAGTCGACCAGGAAGTGAGCTGTTTATTCGGCTCCACCAGAGACACCAAATTCTACCCAAGCCTATCCACACAAGAGCGCGCGTCATTGCGCACCCTGCAGGCGGACAATTCAATTGTCATAAAACCGGCGAACAAAGGCGGAGCCATTGTTATCCAAGACAATGAAACATATCGTCTGGAAATAAAAAGACAATTGGATAACACGGAATTCTACACTGCCTTGCCAACTGACCCCACAATCAGATTCCAAAGTAGGATAAAACGAACACTGAATGCTGCACTAACCAGTGGTGAGATCAACAAGGATGAGTTTGATTTTCTATATCAAGAACATCCCATTAGAGCATTGTTTTACACGTTACCTAAGGTACATAAACGATCGGGAGATAACATCCCAGGGCGGCCGATTGTTGCAGGCTGCCAGTCCCTTACAGAACCCATTTCGCAATATGTGGATTACCACATCAAACCACTTGTTTGCGCACTGCCATCATACCTAAAGGACACTACTGACTTCCTTAACAAAATTCAATCAGTAAACATATGTGATTCTGATTTGCTGTGCACTGTTGATGTAACCAGCCTTTATACGAACATCCCTCACGATTTAGGTCTGGATGCTCTGGACTATTACCTCAAGGCTAGAGATAACAGCCAACCCCCGACCAAATTGTTGTGGGATCTGGCCCACACCATCCTCACCATGAACACTTTTCTCTTTGAGGACACCTTTTACCATCAGATAAAGGGCACAGCTATGGGCTCTCCATTTGCCCCAAATTATGCCAATCTCTTTATGGGTAAATTTGAAGAAGATTTTGTGTATAACAACAACGAGTTCAGTCAATATCTTAAGTGCTTTTTTCGTTATATTGATGATTGCTTTTTTGTGTTTAGTGGGTCTGTTGAGACGTTACATGCATTCCATGGGTACCTTAACACCAGGCTTGAATCCATCAAATTCTCATTAGAATTTAACACTGACACAATTCCCTTTCTGGATGTGCAGGTTAACAGAACCGGCCTGAATTTAGAGACTTCAGTCTATCGCAAGGCAACAGACAGAAATAGCCTTCTAAAGCACAGTAGCCACCACCCACCGGCCATGAAGAGATCTTTGCCATATAGTCAATTTGTACGCGTCCGCAGAATCTGTAGCACCGACGACGAATTTGAAAATCAGGCAAAAATTGTTTACGAGCGCTTCATTAACAAAGGCTACAGTGCTGATAATTTAAACACATGCCTGATGAAAGCGCGCGAATCGGTGCGCAGTACCCTATTGGAAAAGCAGGTGCGCAAAAATGAAGAACCACGTATAGCTCTGGTCCCCCTTCTCCAACGACATAAAAAACATAGTCAAAAAACACTGGCACATTCTATCAAGTGACCCAACCGTAGGACCATCTTTCTCTAACCCTCCAAGATTCGCTTACAAAAGACAAAATAATCTGCGCGATTTATTGGTCAAAGCGGACACATACACGCCACCTCACAACTGGCTACGAGACCTCCCCCTGGTAACTTTCCCTGCCGAAACTGTGTTAATTGCAATGCCATGACAAAAGGCGACACCTTCTCGCATCCACGCACTGGCAAAGTGTTTAAGGTAAAGGGGAGAATTACATGCCGCACACCCTCAGTTGTATACATGTTAAAATGTCCTTGTGGCCTGTGCTACGTGGGTAAAACGAACAGAGAACTTCGGCTGAGGATTACTGAACACAAGAGCAGCATAAGGCTTAAATGTGAAACATCCCCTGTTGCACGGCATTTCAATGGCATGGGTCATGATATATGCAGCCTGAAATTCCAGGGCCTTGAACTGGTTAACCAGCACAGACGGGGGGCGACAGGGAGCGCACTTTATTACAGAGAGAAGCATTCTGGATCTTCACGCTCCAGACGGTGCACCCTAGTGGTCTTAATGAAGAACTGGAATTAAACTGTTTCCTTTGAGTCAGGTCTTTATATGTGATAAGGACATGTTTATGTATATATCACCTATGGGTTTTATATGGTAGGCCTACTGATTAACGTCCATGATTGTTATATATATAAATATATATATATATTTTCTTTGTTCTTTTTCTTTTGTCACTATTATCACACTTAATGTTTATACTGCACTTTGTTCTATGCTTACGTGGCAATTAGCTGACGTCATGACTGGCTTTTTTTTAAAAAGCACACCTTGCCTACATCCTCTGTAAGACACTGAGGAAGGCCGCTGGGCCGAAACGTCTGTCTTCATGCTGACCCATTAAACAGAGAACAAGAACGATAACCGAGAGTGCGGCTTCCTATCTACAAATATACTATTTCCAGTTGCCCGCACCCGAAGACGCTGATAAAAAAACTTTTGGAGTTGAACTTTCCAAAAAAGACTGCACTGTCTGGGCTGCCACTCTGACCGAGGTGAGTTGCTGTGTGAGAGTTTGCTGAGAGACAGGAAGAGGAGCTTTGTCTCTCTCAGCAGTCAGCATCAGCAGCGTGCCCTGCGGTTCATCAAAGCACCTCATGTGGGTAAAGCACACGGGAGTGTCACTGAGCTGGTAAAGGAAGTCACTGCTTTTACAGGAAACGTCTGGGCACTTACACCTTCTGAACTGATGTTTTTTTTGCAGAGAAAGTGAAAGAAAAATGAGTGTTTTGAGTTTAATAACTCTCAAACTAGGTTGTAACTACAAAATCTGATTTCACTGAAATGTATGTCACATGAGTTACAATTAGTTACCTCAGAGTAAGTTAATGAACTAATGAAAGATGTGTGTTTGATCTTAGTTTGCATGGGTTTAGTCAGTGTAATTAAACTAGGTTTACAGACATACAATCAGTATACACACAGGTAATTGAGTGTATAAAGTAAGAATATAAAGAAAGCAAAAAAAATCCATATGGGGAGATTGTAAAGATTTGTAAAGTGTCACTGTGAGCAGTTGTTATCTGTACGTGTGGTGATGAACAGTTGTTTTCTCCCCCCCGACTGTGGGGGTGGGGCTACCTGCATCAGCCATCACAGCCATCTGCAAACACTGCCACACAGCTCTAACCACGGCCAACAGACAGGTAAGACTGATGTATGGGTAACTTTCTTGGAACCATTAAATAACAGTTCATTTATATAATAATAATTATTAATTAATTTGGTGGAATTTCATAATAACTACTATACTTAAAGCCTTTATTATGCGTTTGTTAACTGATAATTTAGACTTTGTGCATGCACTGCTAACATTTTCAAAACTGAAAAAAAAACATGTTCAGATTTAGCAAAATGCTTACGTATTTGTTGTAATATGTGTGTTACACCATCTTAAGGAACTTTGTCACCATATGTTTGTCTGTGGATTCATGTATTTCTAGTCTGAGTTTTTTGGTGTAGGAAACTAACTGGTGTGGTGTTCTGAAAACTTGACAGCATTTGAAATGTGAATATCTAGGCAATTAAAAGTCCTGGGCAAATAAAATTAAAAAGGCTTCACACTGAATAATAAAAGATTTATTGTATTTATCAAAATTCAAACAAGGTAGCCAGAAAGATCAGTAAAACCATGAGGGTCGAATCACGTCTTGGAATGCTGCGTGCATATACTGCTTGTTGTGACCCACCACATTGTAAATAGAGCTACTAAAAGTGGTTTTTGACAGAAGGACCCCTTTAAAGCCTTTATTGTGCATTTTTAAAAAAAAAATGTTGGAGGGAATATAAAGGCTTCATATTGTGTGAGAAGGAAAGTGAAAGTGTTGTCATACTAGAAGTCAAGTCAAGTCAAGTGAAGTCAAATTTATTTGTATAGCGCATTTCATACACAAGGGCAGTTCAATGTGCTTAACAAAAATAAAAGCAAAGGACAATATAAAAGCATAAAAGATAAAATACGTTTAAAATATGTGTAAGATAAGTAAAAGACAGAAAGAAAGCAACAGGTAAACATAAAAGATAAAAGAGGTAAAAAATAAATTAATTAAAGTGAATCACTAGCAAAAAGCATCTGAGAACAGTTTGGTCTTCAGTCTAGATTTGAAACTTCCAAGAGTAGGAGCATTTTTGATGTCTTCTAGAAGTTGGTTCCAAAGCTGAACTGCATAGCAGCTAAAAGCTGCTTCACCACATTTTGCTGTGACAGCAGGTTTTACCAACAGATGTTTCTGCTGTGATCTTAAAGGCCTAATTGGTTCATATAGCAAGAACATATCCAACAAGTATTTTGGTCCCAACCCATTTAGTGTTTTAAACACAAGAAGCAATGCCTTAAAGTCAATTCTATAACTTACTGGGAGCCAGTGCAGGGACCTTAAAATTGGAGTAATGTGTTCAGTTCTTCTTGCTTTTGTAAGAACCCTTGCTGCTGCATTTTGGACCAGTTGAAGCTGTTTGGTGGTCTTTTTAGGGAGGCCTGGGAAAAGGCCATTGCAGTAATCTACCCTGCTGGAAATAAAGGCATGTACAAGTTTTTCTAGATCTTGTTTTCACATAAGACCTCTAGGTTTGGTAATGTTTTTAGGTGATAAAATGCAAATTAGTGATTGCTTTAATGTGACTGTTGAAAGTTAGTTCACTGTCAATAAAGAACCAAGGTTTTTAACAGTATCTTTTGCTTTAAGCCCTTTAGTCTCAAGAGCTGTGGCAATCCTAAGTCTTTCTTTCTTTTTCCCAAATATAATTACTTCAGTTTTGTCTGTATTCAGCTGAAGAAAATTGTTGGATATCCAGTTGTTTATTTGGTCAATACACCTGTAGAGAGACTCAAGCGGATCAGAGTCATCAGGTGATAGAGCTAAATAGATTTGGGTGTCATCAGCTATGATAATTAATTGAGTTATTCTTGATGATTTGTCCAAGCAGGAGCATATAGAGATTGAATAGTAGGACCAAGGATTGACCCCTGAGGGACACCACAGGTCAAGGACACAGGTGCCAATGTATAGTTTCCAATAGCAACAAAGAAACTCCTTTGTTGCAAGTATGATTTCAACCAATTGATAACTTTACCAGTGAATCCTACCCAATCTTCGAGCCGATGTAGTAGTATGGAGTGATCAACAGTGTCAAAAGCAGCACTAAGATTTTGGGCTATTTGGAATTGAGAAGCTATACTCAGTCGAATTTTATCAATTTTGCCTTTGAAAAAAGATGCAAAGTCGTTGCATTTACTAACTGAGAGAAACTCGGGAGGCAATTGTGATTTGTTAACATCTCAACAGTAGAAAATAGCACACGGGCATTGTTGACATTGCTGTTTATGATGTTAGAGAAGTAAGACTGTCTTGCTTTAGAAATTTCCGAATTGTATTTACGGAGCATCTCTTCATGGATTTGATAGTGGATCTGAAGATTAGATTTACGCCATTTTCTTTCGGCCTTTCTACACTCTCTCTTTAGCAGTTTAACCATTGGATTCAGTTTCCAGGGTTTTTTGCTTCTTAGTGACTCTTTTGAGTTTTAAAGGAGCAATACTATCCATAATATGTGTCATTTTTGAAGTAAAATTTTTCATTAATTCATCTGCACAGTCTGATGGTTGACTTAGGGGCTGTGGGAGTGCCTGCTCAAAAAGAAGACGTGTCATTGTTTATGACTCTCCTTCTTACAGTCATAGACTGCTTCTGAATGTGAGGGGACATAAAAGCATCAAAGAAAACACAGAAATGATCAGATAAGGCCAAGTCTATAACAGTTGTAGAGACATTTGTGATGACAAGGTCAAGGGTATGGCCAAGAGAGTGTGTTGGTCCCTGTACATGCTGTGTTAGGTTGAATGTATTGATAAGTGTGAGTAATTCATTGGCAGGGGTGTTTTCCACATTATCTACATGCAAGTTAAAATCCCCTGATATAATAAGACTGTCAAATTCCAAACAAATGTTCAATAACAGTTCTGCAAACTCCTCCAGAAAAAGTGTTGCTGAGAGTCTTGGTGGTCTGTAGATAGTCAGTAGTAACATACTAGGAGAACACTTAATGAGTGCACTTAAGTACTCAAAGGATGTAAAATTGCCAAATGATGTCTGTTTGCACTGAAAAGATGCTTTGAATATGTTTGCTATTCCTCCTGCCCGTCTATTATCTCTTGTGTCAAGATTTGGGGGAGCCGATTAGATAAGGGTAGTAAAGCTGTTTGCTTGTTCCAGCCAGGTTTCAGTAAGAAGTAAAAAATCAAGTTTGTGTGAGCAAATATAATCATTAATTAAAACTGACTTGTTAGAGAGTGATCTGATATTCAGAAGAGCTAGTTTTACAGTGAGCTTAGGGGTCATATCCACTGATGGTTCTGAGGTTGTTTTGCACACGAATTCTTCTTCTTCTTGTAAGCACAGGAATAGAGAATGGCCTTGGCATCCTGGGTCCCAGCTTGTTTTCAAAACTACCCTTAATGCAGGGACCCACAGCATATCAGACAGTACACTCATCAAGGTCGTCACTACTGCCACTCAGTGCGTTCACATGGACGAGTCGAACTGGTTTGGGATCGTACCGGCTTCATGTGAACGGGGATACGATTGGTTTGATATTGGTTTTCCGAAACCACTTTGGACGCCAGGCTTGGGCTGGTTCCAAACCACTTGGTGCTGCCATGTGTACGGGGATCGGATTGGTTTCGGGTATTGTATCAACGAAATAAAAAACGCAGTTTTTTCCTTCATACGAACTTTCTAACACAGCAGAATGCACAACACGTACGCGAATGCATCAAACTCCTGGAACACCAGGAGTTTATTGTTTATTGTCTTTATTTAGTAGGAACAGTGCAGAGCCCATAGAAGATGTGCCAGAGTATTACGTTTTTGTTTAGACCACCTTGTTGTTTAAGTGGGTAATGATATCAGGTGAAAGGAGGAGGCTATGTAAATACATTTGCACTGACTGACTTGTAAGATTTTCTTTAGCCACTGTTTTGCGATGTGGAATAACCGGAATGAGAGGTGAAAAGTTCAGTCTCCTCTGTATGCACTGTAGGCATATGTGTGCAGTGCTGTAGTTTGCTGTTGCGTATCTTACCTACGTAGCAGCTTTGTTGTGGGCAAATGTTTACTTGTGTTATGTCCATTATTGTAGTTATGTGTCGTTAGTCGCATTATGTCCAACATTGTAGCAGCTAGCATTGTAAATCTTATCAGCCTGAGTCGTCATGGCTGGGTCGGCACGGTTTCACTGATATCTTTGGCATTTTTTGCCCAAACAACACGAAACTTGGCACTGCACACACTGGTAACATTACGATGACGCCCTCCAAATTTGAGATCAAGCGGATGAGGGGTTCAACTGTCCACATTCCAAACCGTTAGTTTGACCAGATCTTTCTGCCGGCAGAGGGGGTGGTGGTGCCCTGCGCTTTTTGGGTGCTGTAATGTATGGGTATGCAGTTGATGGTTGTTGGCTCACGAAGGCCTGTCCATAGGGGTTTTCTGCTTGTTTTGAGTGTCTCGGGCTGGAAAAACTCAGTCTAGCTATTGGCAGCAGTCTCCGCATATTTGCAGGGAACTGCAGGCGGGGTGGTGATGGAGATGGTATAAAATCAGGGGTTTCTGGTGAAACAGCTGTAGTTAGCGTTTTGTCAGTCATGCTGGGTGGTGAGGATGTTCCTCTGTTATCTGGTGCTGTGTGCTCATAGTCTCCATTTGATGGCTGAGGTCTGGGACAGCCTGATGCAGATAGTTGGTCATGAGTCGCTCCAGTAGTGTCCTTGTCATCATGCTCCCGCAGTGGCAAGGAGCTGGATGGTGCTGCATCAGAGGTCGGATGATTTCCCGGAACTGTATCAGATGCAGTTGCGACTGCCAGAGGCATATCCAAGGTCTCAGCAGAGGAGATGATTGGACCTTTCTCTTTTTCCGCTTGTGAGGGCCATTGTTTTGGCTCACCAGAATGTTTGTTGATGTACATCAGTGGTCCCCAACCTTTTTATCACCGCGGACCGGTGAATGCTTGACAATTTTACTGCGGCCCGGGGGGGGGGGGGGGGGGGGGGGGGCGTGGCCTCAGAGCGCTCTGACTCGTGACTGGTCGCTATCTTAACGTTTACTTTAAATATACCGTCAAAATAAGATACAGATGCGCCACAGATACATTTATAAATAAAAAAAATATTTTCATTCCTTCAACATTCAACAATATTTCAACATTCCTTCAAAATAAGATAACCAAATACGAATAAAGAACAGTTAAAACATAACGTCAAATCAATGGGAGCCCTGAGCTTGTTTCTCTGCAATGAGTCGGTCCCATCTGGGAGTGATGGAAGACATTGACATCTGAAGTGTGTTGCTAGTCTACTGTCACGGCAGAAAACCCCGCTTCACATAGATAGGATGTTGGAAATGGCAACAGGGTTTTCACTGCTGTGGTGGCGATCTCAGGGTAGCCTATTCTGCCATGACTTTAATCCAGAACACCGGCAGAGTTGCTGTCTCAAACAGACTTTTAAGGCCGCCGTCATTTGCAATCTCCAGCAGTTTATCTTCTTCTTGCACAAACATGCTGAGTTCACCTGGTTTGTTGACGAATGCGTCGCGGATCCATTCCTTGCCAGTTCGTGGGTCTTTTGTGGTTGGGAAGTAGCGCTCGAACTCCTTTAACAGCAAAGACAGGTGATCGTGCACCAGTTGGGTGAATGAAGGCTCAGGCTCAGTTTCACCCAAAATCCCTGCTAATATTTAAAACATGTCAAATATGCCTCTGTTCACGCGCCGTCCCCACAAATCTACTACTTTATCTGCCAACTTGAAGACAGTTGTCATTTCTCCTTGAAGTGACAAATTGAGTTCATTGAGCAGGTTGAATATGTCGCACAGGTAAGCCAGTTTTGCGACCCAATCCTCGTCACTGAAATGCGCTGTCAGCGCTGACTTCTTTTCTGAGAGAAATCTTTGCAGTGGCTCTCGTAATTTAAACACTCTGACCAGCGATTTCCCTCGGGACAGCCATGTTATTTCTGTGTATAGGAGAAGACGTCTGTGCTCCGCATCCATCTCCTCACAAAGCTGCTCAAACAGGCGCGAGTTAAGGGCTTGTGCTTTGACATGGTTAATAACTTTAACAACATCATTCAATACACTGTTCAATTCTGGTGGCATTTTCTGGCTTGCCAGCATTTCCCTGTGAATGATGCAATGTGTAGATTCACATTCAGGCGCAACTTCCTTAATGCTCGCAGTTAAACCAGACAGCCGTCCGGTCATGGGGACCACTGATGTACATGACCGTTTCAGTTTGTACCCCAACAGAGCAGGGTTCGAACTATAAATTTGAACCTATGGGGGTCTCTATCTTAAAAAAAAAAAAAAAGCGCTCTCTTGGACACATTTGCGCACTGCACAGCTTTTACATACAGGAGCATGTGCGTGCGCGCATACACACACACACACACACCTGTGAGCACGGTGTTGCACATATGTTGTTTTATTTATTTATTTATTTATTTTATTTTATTTTATTTATTTCCTTTTGAAAGTGTATCATTTGCGGAACTTACATTTCGTTTCAACGATGCATTGGCGTGCAATTCCATTTCAAATTATTTACAGCCATTAATGCATTAAAGCATAATTCAATTTTAAGTCATGTGAAGCCGGCGAACATACGTATAATTGTCTTCCCTGAGTGTTACAACTTTATACAGTGGAAGAAAGTAATTAATTTGTCTTACCATTACGGAGACAGAATGGACCACAGTGCGCGGCTTTCAGTTGGTTGAGGCCTTCTTCCGGGTACCCAGGATGCTGATGTCCGATGCCCTTTCTTAATCCATGATTTGACAAACGGGATCGGGTTAAATGTCTCTATGGGGGGTCCATTCAAGTCCACGAACAGCAAGGCAGTTAGACTCGGGGCACGCAATCTGTTTCTTGTTGAGTCGTCTGTGTCGTTGCAAGCCGAAAACCCTCTTTCGCACTCCGCTGACGTTGGGAGAACAGTCTTGCTGGCAATAAGAAGCCTTTTCAATGTTTGTCCATGAGCAGAGCCCTGTAGCTTCCAGTCCCTGTATTCACCAATGGCCTGGGTGGCAGATTCCCCGATCAGTTTTGCAAATCTCCCTACCTGGCCATCACCAAACAGCACTAGGTCTGATCTGTCCGTGGGCCAGAAATGCACATCCAAGGGCTTCAGCATAGCAACCAGCTCGCTGTCAGGAAGGCGCCGTTGGAGACTGTTGATGATGGACTGATAAAATTGGCCTCTGTTGATCTTGGGCTGCGTTTCCCTGAGCACAACATTTTTCAGTTGACCAGTTGTTATGCCAGCTTGAATTTTGGACTCGGTTTTACCAACAGCGTCTTTCATGGCAGTGAGCACTTCAATGGTTTGGTGAATTTGTCGACTGGCATCAACCAGAGACGTGTCCCGCCTCTGCAGTCTCAGGGAGAGCCCTTGCAGTTCACATAGAGTGTCCTTCATTACTGCCAAATCGGAGAGGAAACCAGTGGATGTGAGGTGCTTGAGTAAGCCTGCATACTTGTTCCTCTCTGTGCCACTACAAGTGTCATCCTCGCTGGCTATTCTGAAGTGCCGTGCCAACACAGGGAAATCTTTCAGGACCGCTTTAATGGTGTTGAAACTGCTGGCAACCCACCTTATCGTGAAGATTTTTCTGATTTTTAGAATCTGCATGTTGAGATCCGCCGCGGCTTTCTCTAACTCCCTTGCATTTTTTGTAGATTCATTGTACAGACTGTGCAGCTTGGAAATAAAAAATTCAAAATGATTGCACCCAGCCACAATCTTCAGAGAATCTGCAACAGCCAATTCCAACCTGTGAGCAAGGCAATGGACAGACTGAAGCTGGGGAAAGTCTCGCTTTAGTCTCTCAATCAGTCCTGTCTGTCTTCCAGTAAGTACAGCAGCTCCATCTGTGGCTATACTAATTAAGTGTCTTTTCAGAAAGTCCGAATTCAGCCCAGAGCTGTAGAGACTTTTCAGCAATGCGCTGTGAAGTGCTTCCGCATCCCCACCCTCCAACTCGATCAAATCCAAAAACACATTCTCCATATCTCCGTTACCAGTGACATCGCACCTCAGGTATATTATCATGTATGAGCGCCCATGAATCGTGCTTTCATCCAGCGTTATACTGATGCGTGAACCAAGTGTTAGAATATGTGAAACAAGTTTATTCTTCATTTCCCCTGCTATGTGTTCAACGATGGCTGCGCAAGAGTGATCAGAGCGGTGAGCAGGTCCCACTTTCGCACCATTAAGCTCGTTCAGTTTCATGATGGGTGTCATTTTGGTATATGGCATCCTTTCTTTTGCAACTGTGTAAGCCGCTCTGAATGAACTTGCCGTAACATTAACAGAAGCAGCATTTTGCTCCAACACTTTATTTGGCAGCGTATCTTTTTGTTTAAGGTCTGCTATTGCAAGTGCTTGTTTATGTGCAAAGCTGTCGCGGTGGATGTAAAAAAAAATTCTCAACTGCTTTTGTACTGGGCTACTCACTGTGCCGTTAATCCAAGCTTGGGAAATGTGAGCTCCCTTAGTTTTGTCAGTTAGCAGCATCTTTGCCGCCTTGCAGACAGAGCACCCAAGGCCACTCTTGCCTGCAGTTAGCCAAGGGTTTTTTTTCTTTCCAGGAGCGCCACTGCTCGCCTGTCCAGTTTATTGGTCCCATATCCCTCCCGAATCCAGGCTCGTCTGTAACGTCGTCGTCGTCTTTTATTTCACCGGGGTCATGCCCTTTGTCACTGTTAAGTTGTTCTTGTCCATGTTCTTGACTTTTTGTAGAACTGCCCTCTGTGGAGCTAGCTGCAGTTAAACTAGCAGAGGCTTCAGGTGTGTTCTCCGTTGTCACGTCTGCACTGTCCTTTTTAATTGTTTTCGCTGTGAAGCCAAACGACGCAAGGCCAGCCACTGTTGATTTTTTTTTTTCGGTGGCATGGCAGAAAGTTTAGGCAACCTACGTATTATTTTTTCTATTTCTAAAAACGGATTACAAAATGAGGGAAGATCGATATAGGAGGTAGATGAGAAGTCTTCTTCGGACTGAACTTCACATTCGCAAGACCCAAATTTCAGATTGCGCGCATAGTGGTGTAATGGTGAAGTACATCGTACATGTTCGGAATCAATATCACGTTGTCATTCAATACAAAGATGGCTGCATGGTGATCGTAAATGAAATGAGTTTTATTTATGTTTATATGGTGGTATATTTAAGCTTATCATGGTAATATAACATATTCGAGAAGCCTCCACAGTAAATGAAATTTGCTTCTTTCATTGGAGCCTGAGGTTTTTTTTTTTTTTTTTTTGACCCTGAAGGTATGGGAGCTCAGCTCCCATTGGCTCCCACCTAATTCAAACTATGCAACAGAGTCTTTATCAACCCTGATTGGTTCTGTCTGCACTGCTACAGAGCGCTTATCAGCAGGTTGACCCAAGGTCGGTAAAGAAAAGATTGCATGGTAGAGAGAGAGGCGATAGTGGTCAGCCAGGACTTTGGCCCCAGTCCAGCTAAGTTCTGTGCTATTTGGTCTGAAGAATGCTCTGCGATTCCAAAACAGGTTAAAATTGTCTATAAAATTCATCCCAAGTGAAGAGCATGTCTTTGTTAGCCAAGTGTTGCAAGAGAATGCAAAGCTTGCCTGTGGTGGAAGTGGGCCACTGATAAACGTTTGTATTCCAAGCTCATTTAGGGCAGAGAAAAGTTCTTTGAAGTCTTCTTTGACACTGAGCTGTTCTCTAAAAATGTCATTTGCTCCAACATGCACAATGATACGTTCAATAGCTTTATGATTTGACACTATCTTTGAGATACTGTTTTTAGTGTCAGAAATGAATGCATTAGGAAGGCAGCAAACGGTCATCCATTCTCCTTTTAAATTTCTTACCGTGGAGTCACCTATAACAAGGGTTGTTGGAGAAGCAGGTGTTGATGGCTGTTTTTCCTTTTTTCCCACTGCTCTTTTCTCACATTTCAGTCTCTGTCTATGGTGCATTGTCTCTCTAGGAACTTCTGGTTCCAGATGTCTGAGGCACTCAAATCTGTTTTGAAGTGTTATGGGCTGTTGGATTTGCATAGGCCCAGAAATATTGTAGTTGTCAGCACTAGCTCTGTGTCTGGACTGATGCCCAGAGTGTATGGGTGTAGTGACAGCAGAACGCACTGAGGTAAATACTCTTTTCTTTTTGGGTCTAGCACCTTCTTTATGCCAGCGGTCTGTACTCACATTTTGCTTTGTGAAGTTGATGGTATCAGCCTCTGCATTCACAAATGTGGAATCAGTTGCCGGACTCCTTTCATTAGATGTCCTGCGTATTTCGTCCGTCTTTGATAAACAGGCATCAATTTTTGATTCCAGGATGGAAATCCTCTGTTCAAGCTCAAAGCATTTTCCACAGAAGTTCCTGGGGCTTCGCATTTTGTTATAATCCCAGTCAAGGCGAACTGCTGTGCCAGCTGTGTTGTCTAACTTTTAAACTTAAACTTAAACTGTGAACTTACACTAACAACTGAAACTTTCTGTCCTTTGTTATACTGGCTAAATGTGTGAACGTTGTGAAAAGAAATCAAATAAAAACAGTAAGAATAGTGAAAAAAGAGAAGGTCAAGCAGGAGAAAGTGAAATAAGCGTCCTAGTCGCTTGAGTAGGAGGAGTGTGGAGGAGCGTGTAGAAGAGCACATTCCTTGTGTATTGAAATAAATAAAAAATCTTATCCACATTTCACTAAAAATCTAAGGTACAAATGGGTCCTCTTTCTTACGAGTCCATGTTTGTTTTTGTTTACTACAGTAATTATGGGAGGTTCTCAATCAAAAAAATCGTCTGCTCCTGCACCTGCTCCTGCTCCTGCTCCTGCTCCTGTGCCTCGTAAGTCTGCTGGATACATATATCTGCACAGCCAGGCCCTCTGTACAAAATGAAATAAAGTACCAAGGGCTGGTTTACCAGACGAAGATATTCTCACTGTAAACTGTAACGTGCGTCCAGTTTAGTGCACGATACTGAAGAGATATAAGGCCCGTTCGAGTAACAAATCAGTCTGTCTACGTTTGTCTAACTTCAGCTACATACGTCAGCAAGAACTCCGCCTCGCAGCATGGGCGAGTGTTTAAAAGGCGCCGGTCAAGTCGGACACAAGTCTTTCGTTTACACCACCTGATCTTCGTAGTAGATGGTGGAGAGGTCATGTGTTGTGTGTGAGGGACAAGGAGGGGGCGGGCGGTTGTAGTAGGGTGCATTGAGACTTCAAGTCAAGTCGAGTCGTTTTTTTAATAGCACATTTAAACAAAACAACAGAGATGTCCCAAAGTGCTGCACAACACAAGGATGAAAAATAACACGGCAAAACCATAACCCAAAGATCATTAATAGGTATAGCCTACTGACACAAAGCAATACAATAAAAACGAGATTAACAAATACATAAATAATTAAAAGATTGAGCTTGATAGCATCAGATACACGGCCCAGAACAAGCTAAAAAGAGAGAGAAAAGATATGTCTTCAAACTGGACTAAAATAACGTACATATAAGATGAGAAGTTCCGTGACACAGCGCTACACAACATCCGTGTCCAGACGTCAATGAACTTTAAACCAACCAGGGCAAAGTTGCGTCACCACGGAGGCGTTAGTTAGACGATTGTAGCCGCGGAAAAGCAACTGCAAGCGCTTGCACGATTTGTCTACATGCGGCTACAAGCGGCTACATCACATGGGTTTTTAGGTCATCTGACCTAAGCGCCACGCCTTTCTGGCAACTCTGACACAAAGTCTAACCATAATGCAACATTTTCAGCCCACAATGCATCGCTGACTACATGCGGCTACATCCGTCTGTAGACATTTACCCTCACCCGAACACGGCTAATGTGTGGTAGCGTGACGTTTCTGCAACATCATTTTAACGAACCAATTAGCTAAAATATTAGCTAAAACTGAATGACTTCTCTAAATGAATATCACGAAATTCCTCTCACGAAGCAGAGGGTGCAGGGAAACAATGACAGAGGTACGATTATTGTGATATATGGTAATCGGCGATAACTATAGCCAGCTAATCAGTGTTCGTAATGTGTAAGAGTTCAGACAAGACGTCCAAACTAACAGATTCTGGTCGTTCATATGTTGATATACGGTCAGCATCAGCATGCATTACAACGCTAAACAATTGTGTAAAGAATGGAAACATTTGCAAGGGAGCATCTAATATAGACATTACTTGTGAATGGCCACGAGGTGATGCCTTATCTCAGCACATCATTCACATAAACGAATGTAGTCTAGACAGGCAAAGCTTCTGTCCAATCAGAGACGACTTCTCCTTTTGAGAAGAGACCTACCCCTTCTGTAATAGTTAATGTAGTTGTTTCCCTTAATGTTTTTGTGTTTCAGATTTGCCGTTGTGTTTTTTTAATTTGTCGTTGTGTTTTATGATTTGCTTTTGTGGTTTATATTTTTGCATTTCTGTTTTTTTATTTGCCATTGTGACTTTTGATTTGTTGTTGTGTTTTTTCATTTGTAGTTGTGACTTGATTTGTTGTATTTTTTTTCATTTGTTTTTGTGTTTTGCACTACAGGCAGGGCCGGTATTAAGAAATTTGCGGCCATGGGCAAAGGAAAATTTAGAGCCCCCCACTCATAATTGATGATAAATAAAATGCGCAGAAAACAACTATCATAATGCAACGACGAGGCCTCCCGTTGGTCGAAGCCCAAGGCAATTGCCCGACCTTGCCTAATGACTTCAGGGCCATCAAAAAGTGTGTCACAGGGGTAGCTGAGTGCAGAGATCAGGAAACTAGTACTTGGTTGTCACCTGTTCTGGTATAGATTGATTACATAGGCAATTAATTGTACAGTGTATATCCACAGCTTTGCTTTGAATGTTTTTTAAATGGCAGTCTGACAATAACCTTATTCTCTCTTCTTTTTTTCCCCTTCTTTGGTCTGTGTGTGCTGTGTATGCTACACTGGTAGTGTTGGATGCAAACTGGAGGCCTTTTGACTTTGATGCATCGTAAGTGGAGTGTCACCAAGATGCTTATATAATGCACAGCCATCAGGACTTTCATTTTCTGACACGGCCAGTTGGGGCCTAAAGAAGAATAAAATACTTGTTGGTGTTAATAGAAAAAGTACAGAAATAATCTGGATACAAATTATTATTATTGTTATTATTATTATTATTATTATTAGTAGTAGTAGTAGTAGTATTGTTGTTCTTCACTATTATTATCTGCTATTTTAATTTTATTATTTGAAGGTTACTTTGGGTCAACCCTGCTGCCCTGAAGCTGCAAATTCTAGACTGGACTTGTCTTTTCCCAAATGGCTCAACAGAATCGGGGTTCTGTAGAGTAGGACATGCAGTGAAATTGGTTGCTTGCAGTGAAATTGGTTTAATATGACATGTGACAATATGTGACCATCATTTTATCCTTGTATTCTGAATTTAATTTCCTCACATCTACAGAAAAAAGGGGGAGATTATAGAGGAGATAAGGAATCTGAAAATCAGCAACCAAGAGGTTCAGCGCTTGCGTATTCTTGTGCATGGCCCAATTGGGGCCGGAAAGTCCAGCTTTATCAGCTCCATTACAAGCATCTTCAAGGGTCGCATGACTCAAGGGGCTTTAGTTGATGCTAGCTCTGGTACAAGCTTCACTAAGAAGGTGAGGTATCATTCAAATGGATGTTATAGATTTTAACTTCCTCATAAAAAAGTTTCTACATTGTGAAAAGAAAATTCCATTCCTGACAGAACATCCTATTTGTAGTTTTACTCCAAAACAAATCAGAGATAAAGACGGGAAGGTCCTGCCTTTCGTCATCAGTGACATCATGGGACTGGAGGATGCAGATGCAGCTGGGGCTCGTACTGATGACCTCATCATGGCTCTGGAAGGTCATCTCAAAGATGGCTACTGTGTATGAAGCACGCACACACACCCACCCACTTTTTTGTAACTTCTATGGACAAAGACACTATAACCATTTATGCATATCTTCTTATTCAGTTTAACCCAGTAGGTCCTCGGCAAAAAAAAGACCCGTTCTACAACAGTTGCCCCACTCTGAATGATAAAGTCCACTGCCTGGTCAGCGTCCTGCCTGCAGACAAAATCGGTATGATGGAAACCGAACAGGTCCATACTGTCATCCGCAAACTTCGGGAAATTAGAGAGAAAGCTTCTGAACTGAGTAAGTCTTTTCTCTTGCAACAACAGATTGAGCTGTCTTAGCGCACTCTCAATTGTACACAATTAAACACAACTAAACACAATATCTTAAGGTCCACTGTAATTTTAACCCAATGCACTTGTCTCAAATTAATTATTTTACAGCTTATTAAGAACATGCAAAAAAGTACATGCCAAATGGCAGCTCCAGCCAATCAACACATTGACTTAGTATGAAGGAGAGGGGTGTAACTGGGCTGACTGTAAAGATCATCAAACAGAATGCACTAACTTACACTGATGCTAAATGTCCATCTATTGTGATATACAGAAGTATATATGTATGCATTGTATAGTTAAACCTCCGCTGTATATTCTGTCAAAAAAGCAATTATTTAATTCTGGACCTCACTGGTGGCTTGAAGCAATGCAATGCTGGACATGTACCCCCAAAAGTGTCAGCTGCCTGGCCATTACTTGTGCTTGAACAGCCCACGCTAGTCCTAAACTCTGCACGCGCTGTCAGAGGCTGGTGATCAAGGCTGTCGTGGTCCAAGCCTGCTTCTTTCGAGGACCTGGAGACGTCTGGGGGCTTCTGGCGAGTCTGGAGATGTCTAGTGGGACGTGCCCACCCCCAGAGCAGCTGCTGGTAGAGCAGGGAAGTGCAAGGTCACTGGCTCAGCTGGCTTTTGACCCTCCCGTCAGTGAGTCTTATCAGGGGGTCAGGATTTGTCTGGTTAGCTTCAGCCAACTCACAAGGCATTTCCTCGTCACCACTTTCCAGAAACTGCATCATATCTGCCCCTGTTTCCTCCGTCCTAATTGGTGGGTGCTCCACTCTCAGCTTCTGCACAAGGTTGTGTCACTGTCAATTTTTGAACATCCAATGCCCTTCTTTGACATAGCTTTCTGCTCTACTTAACAGCAATCAGTAACATGGCGCTTTATTGGCTTAGAACAATGGCAGTGAGAATGAGCCTCATTGAAATCTAGTTTGAAACTTTAAAAAATGTTATTTTTTTCTGAATTCACTAGCCTAGCATTTCATCAACCATTGTTTATTCAGGGAGAATTGATTGAGCATGAAGCTCTTTTGCAGCAATGTCCTGAAATGAATGGTGGTGGGACTTCCTCTGTTTCTCCAGTTATTATAATACCTCCATGGGTCTGGTGAAGGCCCCATAGGCTGCTCTGAGATGTCCCCTGATGATGACTCTTGATGTCATCCTTACAAATTCCCTGCATAAATATACGGCTGTTGGAACATTTTGTAATGATATCAGTGACCATTGCACAATTGCTAGCGTTAGGAATTGTAAGCCTCCGAAATCTATTGCAAGATATGTCTTCAAAAGGGACTATAGTGACTATAGTGACATAGTGACTTGCGTTATGTGTGTAATATGACTGATGTTGAACAGGCTTGGGTCTTCTTTAAATCAACTTTTCTTTCTATAATTAACAAGCATGCCCCAATAAGATCCTTTAGAATATCTGGTAAGAATAATCCATGGTTTAAAAATTATATTGCTGTGGCCATTAGAGAAAGGGATCTGGCTTGGGCAAATGCTAAGAAATACAATGACCCTAAATTGTGGATTAATTACAGGACCCTCAGAAATCGCTGCACAAAGTTAGTTAAAAATGCTAAAAGTGATTATTACCATGAAATGATAAATGACAATCTAAATGACCCAAGAAAGTTCTGGAAATTAATAAAATCTACTGAATGTACAACTGCGCCACCTACCCTACCAAATTCTCTCACATGCCCCAAAGGGGATATTGTAGGGAAAGAAAATATTGCAAATGCCTTTAATAAACATTTTATAAATGCAGGGATTAAGACCCAAACTTCCGGTGCTACAAACACTGACTACAGCAGCACATCATCAAACCTGCCTTTTGCCTTTTTATTTTACACACATTTCTCCCGCACAGGTACACAAGGCACTGACAAACCTGGATTGTAAAAAATCAGCAGGCCCTGATCAAATAGATCCATTCTTTTATAAAACTGCAGCGCTTTTAATCTCTGATGCCATCACATCTATTTTTAACCTTAGTCTAACAAGTGGGTCAATCCCAGAATCCTGGAAATCGGCTCAAGTTCTTCCACTTTTAAAAGGGGGTGACCCATCTATCTTGGACAACTACCGGCCCATATCCAGGCTGTCAACATTAGCTAAAGTGTTTGAAACCCTTGTTAGTGAACAAATAAAACGTTACTTAGCTGAACATAACATACTGAGTTCAACACAATCTGGCTTCAGAGAAGGCCATAGCACAATAACGGCTGTAACATCTGTCTTAAATGATTTTATTTCTGCATTGGATACTAAAAAATCCTGTTGTGCACTTTTTGTTGATTTATCCAAGGCTTTTGACACCGTTGACTTTAGAATATTGTTGTATAGACTTAAGGCGATAGGTTTCAGTAATCCTGTGATACACTGGTTTTCTAATTACTTAGTAGGCAGGACGCAATGCGTTGTCATAGAAAACTATCAGTCTCCATTACTCACCATAAAAGCAGGTGTCCCTCAAGGGTCAGTTCTTGGACCAATCTTGTTTTCTTTGTATATAAATGACATAGATAAAGGCCTAAACACAGCCAAAGTGCATTTATATGCTGATGATACCATCATATACACTGTAGGATCCTCAGCTCAAGGTGCCATGGATGCCTTGCAAACTGCCTTCTCATCTATTCAAGATGCACTGTTGCAGTTGAAATTAGCTTTGAACACAAATAAAACAAAATATATGTTTTTCACACGCTCAAGATCATGCACTGATGGTAAAATAACTACACTTGACGGTACCTGTTTGGAGAGAGTAACTTGTTACAAATATCTTGGCATCTGGCTGGACCAAAAGCTTTCATTTGAAGTACACATCAATAATCTATTAAGAAAACTAAGACCTAAGGTTGGTTTTTATTTTCGCATGAAAAAATGTTTATCATTTTTAACAAGGAAAAGATTGGTCCTGAGTACTTTTCTCTCAGTATTGGACTATGGTGATACACTCTATATGCATGCTCCTTTGTGTCACCTTAAGAAGCTGGATGCTGTTTATCATTCTGCTCTGCGGTTTATAACAGGGGCTCCCTCAAGAACGCACCACTGTGATCTATATGCAATGGTTCAGTGCCCTTCTTTGTATTTAAGACGGAAATTGCACATGTTACTTTTTATTGCCAAGGCATTGCTGGGTAAACTTCCCCATTATATTTGTAATCTTCTCAGTCTCTGCACTTCATCTTATCGTACGCGTTCCTCACAGAAATTGCTTTTACAGTCTTATGCCCCTCGTACTGAACTAGGGAAAACAGGCTTTTCTCTTTTTGCTCCGTACCTCTGGAATGATCTACAGAATATATGGACTATGGAGACACTGTCATCATTGGACACTTTTAAAAACACAATTAATACTGTTTACACTGAGGTCTGCCATTGCTTTTAGACCTTTTCCTCATAGCTTTTTTTTTAAGCATCCTCTGAGTCTTATGTAAGTCTGTCTCCCATATGTGGCACTGTTTTATGTTTGTTAATTTCTCCCTGATATGTGTTATTGTGTTGTCTGTGTCTGAAACTTATTGTTTGCTGCCATTTTGACCAGGACTCCCTGGCAGAAGAGACGCTTAGTCTCAATGGGACAATCCTGGCTAAATAAAGGATAAATAAAATGAAATAAATGAAAAATGAAAAACTCTGTGTCTTAACTTTCGGAAAACATACTTGAAAATACTTGAACAAGATTTTAGTAGAAATGGTAAAGACATAAATTAAATAAATGTGACCTTAATTCCTGTAGGAATCCCTCAAGTTATTGTGATGACAATGGTGGATCAGGCCTGTCCTGAAGTCAAGAAAAACCTGAGGATGATCTACAGAAGCAAAAAGATAAAAGAAAAGGTTTGTGCGTGCTTGTGCCTGCATGTGCGTGTGTGTGTGTGTGCATGTGTGCATGCGTGGCTGTGTTTCTGTGTGTGATCGTTTACTTGTGTGTGGGGCGGTGTTTAATATATCTTTGTGTCTTTCGTATATGAAAGCTAGCTGAACAAATAAGTAGTCACAACCAAATATGGTGTATATGGTATGTACGTGTATGTGGTGTGTAGCCAATGGCAATCTTTCCATATGCTTTTGTGTGTGTGTGTGTGTGTGTGTGTGACTTCAGATGCAGGAGTGCACCAACAAGCTGGGTGTCCCCGTTAACTATGTTTTCCCGGTGAAGAACTACCACGAGGAGATTGAGCTGCATAATGACGTAGACATTCTGCTTCTCTCTGCTCTCAAAAACATCCTCAACTTCGCTAATGACCATGTGGAAGAAATGGATGATTAAAGCCATTTACAGTACAGATCACATGCAAATGAAGCACATTTTGTTCGATTGATTTTTTTGTCCAGCTTTTGTCTAGTTACCATAGTTTCTGACATTATCACTGTGAAGACATTGTGACATACAGTTCTGTGCTTAAGTATTTGCCCCCTGACCAATTTTTGACTTCATCTGCACTTCTGTCAAGGTCATTCATTTCAGATTAAGCAAACCTAAATATTATCCAAGGATAAAACACAAGTAAACACAAAATGCAGTTTATATGTGCCAATTTAATTTATTAAGGGGAAAACCTGCAAGGAACCTGCAAAGGCCCATGTGAATATGTAATTGCCCCCCTAAATCTAGTAGCTGGTTGAGCCACCTTTTGCAGCAATAACTGCAAACAAGCACTTGCGATAAGAAGCGATGAGTTTTTTACATCGCTGTGATGGGATTTTGGCCCACTCCTCTCTGCAAAATTGTTTGAGCTCAGCCAGATTGGATGGTTTTCGGGCATGAACAGCCTTTTTAAGGTCATGCCATAGCATCTCAATGGGGTTGAGGTCAGGACTTTGACTGGGCCACTCCAAAACCCTCATTTTGTTCTTTTTCAGCCATTCAGAGGTGGATTTGCTGGTGTGCTTTGGATCATTGTCCTGCTGCAGAACCCAGGAGCGCTTTAGGTGTGAGGTGTCGAATAGATGGCCGAACATTCTTCGCCAAGATGTCTTGGTAGCGAGCAGAATTCATAGTTCCATCGATCATAGCAAGTTGTCCTGGTCCTGAAGCAGCAAAACAGACCCAGATCACGCTTCCTCCACCATGTTTCACTGTTGGCACAATGTTCTTTTTCTCAAATGCAGTGTTCTTTTTACACCAGATGTAACAGGATGCATTGCTCCCAAAAAGTTCAGCCTTACTTTCATCAGTCCAAAGGACATTGTTACAAAAGCTTTGGGGATGATCCAGATGAGTGTTGGCAAAAGTGAGTCGTGCTTTGATATTCTTTTTTGTCAATAGTGGCTTTCGCCTTGGAACTCTTCCGTAAATCCCATTTTTGCCTAGTGTCTTTCGAATGGTGGAGTCATGAACATTGACATTAACTGAGGCAAGTGAGGCTTGCAATTGTTTAGAAGTGATTTTTGGATCTTTTGTGACTTCAGCAGTTAGTCTGCGTCATGCTCTTGGAGTCATTTTGGTAGGTCGGCCACTCCTGGGAAGGGTCACTACTGTTCCATACCTTCTCCATTTATGGATGATGGCTCTGACAGTGCTCCGATGGAGTCTCAAAGATTTACCAATGGCTTTGTATCCCTTCCCAGACTGATACATCACTGTAATCTTGTTTCTTGTTTGCTCTTGAAGCTCACTGGAACGCGGCATGGTGATGTGTGTTCAGTAAGGACTCTCTCACCTTGTCAGACAGGTTTTATGTTAGTGATCTCCTAATTGGAAATGTCTGGGAGCAGTCAGGCCTGGGTGTGGCCATGAAATTGAACTCAGCTTTCCCCAATATTAAGATTATTCACAATTACTCAGCTTTTTAACAAGGGGGCAATTACTTTTTCATAGAGGGTCATGTAGGTTTGGATAGGATTTTTCTCTTACCAAAAAAAAACAATCCAGGACAACTGCATTTTCTGAATACTTAGGTTATCTTTGTATACTGTTTCAATTTGTTTGATGATATGTAAAGGTTAAGTGTGTCAAACGAGCAACAGAGTAAAAAATCAGCAAGGGGGCAAAAAGATTTGCACAGCACTGTACTATTTCTAAAGGATGTTAAACGCTTTAATTATCATTATTATCATTACATAATTCATTATTACCCAAGAAAGGGGGCTCACTGATTTATTAAAGGAAATAATAAATATTATTTCATAAATATTATCCTTTAAAAACTGCATTTGGCTCCAGTACAGTTATTGCCTCAAAATGAAAGTGAAAGTGATTTCCATTTGTCATTGTGATTACACTGCACACCACACCACAGCACAGCATAGCACACAGTGCCTGCAACAAAATTGCAACCTGCATTTAACCCATCACATATGTGAGCAGTAGGCAGCCATGACAACAGTGCCCTGTGAGCAGTGTGTGGGGATGGGAACCATGCTCAAGGTACCTCGGTGGCACTTTGGCAGTTGGTGGATTCTTATCTGCGTTGATACCAATACATCAGAATACAACTTAGATAAGAAGGAAACAGTCTAAACTCTCTGGACCAGGAGTGGCCAAACATTTCTGCCTCTGCTTTCATACATAAAATTATAAGTTGACACGGCCTGATTAAGAATGATTAAGAAATTAAGAATGGCATGTTTTAAAGAAAACAATTCTGCTGTCCAAAATATTTAGGTTGATGCTGAACAGTTTAATAGCTCATAATGACTCATATTTATGAGTAGATTATTATAGCAACCAATCAGTCTGTCTTCGAGGCCCCTTGTAAAAAAAATTGCTGGTGATTGTGCTTCCTGGGGGCTGAACTATTGGAATCATAATGTGAAAGTGATAAGTGATTATTTAGTTTGTTTGTTAGTTATTATAGCATTTAGCATTGCCTAGACAGAAACACAACAGTGTTTGATGGCATGTTACAGGCTGCACTGTCTGGGCTGCCACTCTGACCGAGGTGAGTTGCTGTGTGAGAGTCTGCTGAGAGACAGGAAGAGGAGCTTTGTCTCTCTTAGATGTCAGCATCAGCAGCGTGCCTTGCGGAGAAGGGGGCAGCCATGACAACAGCACTCAGTGAGCAGTGTGTGGGGATGGTACCATTCTCAGGGTACCTCAGTGGCACTTCTGTCAGTGTGAACGTGCAAGCCTCCAGTCACAGGTCCGTTACCTTATGTTTGTTTACCTTTTCTACTTGCACCTACCAGTCCGCCTGCCTTTTCTCTACTGTCTACTATCGCTTGTGATTACTGGAGCTTGAATGTCCTTGAATACCATAGCAAACAACACGGAAATCACATAAACATAAACCTGCACTTATTTCCTGAAGGGGGCTGGGGTCTTTGATGCCCACAGTAAGAAATATTGCTGTGATTGTGCTTCCTGGAGGCTGAATTGTTATTAATCATAATGTGAAAGTGATTATCTACTTGTTTGTTTGTTAGTTATTATAGCATTAACTAGACAGAAACCCAACAAGCTAACAGTATATAATGAGGCTCAGCATTGATGGCATGTTACAGGCTGCACTGTCTGGGCTGTCTGGGTGAGTTGTGTGTGAGTCTGCTGAGAGACAGGAAGAGGAGCTTTGTCTCTCTCAGCAGTCAGCATCAGCAGCCTGCCCTGCGGTTCATCAAGGCACCTCATGTGGGTAAAGCATGTCTGAGCTTGATTGTTACGGAGCTGGTAAAGGAAGTCACTGCTTTTACAGGAAACGTCTGGGCACTTACACCTTCTGAACTTTTTTTTTTTTTGCAGAGAAAGTGAAAGAAAAATGAGTGTTTTGAGTTTAATAACTCTCAAACTAGGTTGTAACTACAAAATCTGATTTCACTGAAATGTATGTCACATGAGTCACAATTAGTTATCTCAGAGTAAGTTAATGAACTCCAAAGATGTGTGTTTGATCTTAGTTTGCATGGGTTTAGTCAGTGTAATTAAACTAGGTTTACTGTTATACAATCAGCTATACACACAGGTAATTGAGTGTATAAAGTGAGAATAAAGAAAGCAAAAAGAAATCCATATGGGAAGATTGTAAAGATTTGGAAAGTGTCACTGTGAGCAGTTGTTTCCTGTACGTGTGGTGATCAACAGTTGTTTTTCTTCCCCCCGACGGTTGGGTGGGGCTATCTACATTAACCATCACAGGCATCTGCAAACACTGGCACACAGCTCTAACCACGGCCACCAGACAGGTAAGACTGATGTATTGGTAACTTTCTTGGAACCATTAAATATCAGTTCATTTATATAATAATAATGATTAATTAATTTAGTGGAATTTTATAATAACCCCAACCCTTAAAGCCTTTATTATGCATGTGTTAACTCCTAATTCACACTGTGCATGCACTGATAACATTTTCAAAACTGAAAAAAAAAAAAAAACGTTCAGATTTAGCAAAATGCTTAAGTATTTGTTGTAATATGTGTGTTACACCATCTGAAGGAACTTTGTCACCATATGTTTGTCTGTGGATTCATGTATTTCTAGTCTGAGTCTTTGTTGTAGGGAACTAATTGGAAAATGCTAATTTGTTTGTCAGGGTGTTCTGGAAACTTGACATCATTTGAAATGTGAATATCTAAGCAATTAAAAGTCCTGGGCAGACAAAATTAAAAAGGCTTAACACTGAAAAATAAAAGATTTATGGTGCTTATCAAAATTCAACCAAGGTAGGCAGAGAGATGTTAAATGTTTAAATGATTTCTAAACTTCACAAAAGGGGAATATTCCAACAAAGTGTGTACATTTTTCATGCTCACCTCACATGATACCTTGTGTTTTTTCTTCTTCTATGGAGCTATGTGAATAACCGATCTGTTCCTACAATCCTAGAGAAACACCATCAGAGAATTAATAAGGCATAGCGGGCACTGAAGAATGTTGAACAAGACATGCTAGAGCATGCTTGCATAGCCTGGCTGTTGCACCAAGCTCGCAGACGGAGCTTGGTCTGGCAAAGCTCCCATAGACGGGAAGTCTTCAGAGGCAGGATCAACCGATTCCGATGCACTCGTTTTGCCATTGGTGCCTAATTTCTGGGCTAAAGGAACAGGCGAGAATAAGCAGGTTGGCCAGACTGACTTGAATGCGAAATTCAGTGTAGCATCACAGGCAGTATGAGTGGGCCCAGGCTGTGTTTTCCAGGAGCTGGACTGCAATGCAACAATATGAATGAATATGTAGTGAGGTTAAGTAAGGTCAAGCTAAGGTTTTTTTAAGTGTTTTAAATGTTTCTTTTTTATTTAAAATTTTGAAAAATGAAGGACAAGAATTTCATAACCACAGATGTCATAATTAGGTGCATGATAGAGGGATGGGGCCAAGTGTCATTATTACAGTGAAAGAACAGGTTCCTTACCACAGTTTAGGACATAGCATAGATACCCACCCCAATATTTACTTCAATCTTTAGTGAAGTGTTCTTTTGCATTTGTCATTGTTACATCAGGCCCAGGCCAAGTGTTCACATTGGTTGGTGTTTTTGTTTAATGCAGCAAATATGGGAGGCTCTCAGTCAAAAGCAGAACCAAACCCTGCACCTGTTTTAGACCTTTGTAAGTTTGATTTTACCTTTACACCCCCATACATGCAGACTTTCCCTATATGCACACACATATGCACCTGTGCACACACACACGCACACGCACACACACACACACACACACACACATGCACACACACACACACACACACAGGTGCAAGCACAAAGACTTCGTTCAGACATGAACATTTCTGTTCAGTTACTTTCAATTTAGTTTGTTTCAGTTGTGCAACCACTACACAAATGCCATTTTGTTATTTTTAACGTAACAAAATAAAAGGTGAATTTGAATTGATTTCAAGGTCTATTCAGATTGTACTTATCCTGGGCATTTTTGTCCTGTATGTGTGTGTGTGTGTGTGTGTGTGTGTGTGTGCACATGTGTATATGTGTGTTGTGGTGTTAGTGTTTCCTGAGAACTGGAGGGCGATAAACTTTGATGTGTCGTAAGTCAAGTGTTTAAACATTCAGTACAGCAAACACAAAGCAAGGACTTTTTCAGTTTAAAGTATCAAGTCATATTTTTGTTTATATATTTCATTACTGAATATATTAACATAACTAGTCACTGTTGTCAATGTGATTTGTTGTAAATAATAATGCAGTGGTGTCAATCACCTACAACATACTGTGTGACCAACGTACAGTCCTAACATGTAATCACAACATTACATAACCATGTTATCTGTCACACTACTGATAGCAGTGGTTACTGTGGTCAGCACATACATACAGTAAGACCAATGCATGCAATCCAGTGGTCCAGAATAGGCCTAGTCTTAATAAAATGTGCTCATATCTACAGAAGAAAGACACAGATGATTGAGCTGGTGCGGAATCTGAAGATCCGGCACCCAAAGGTGGAGCACTTGCGTGTTCTGGTGCTTGGACCTGTTGGGGCGGGCAAGTCAACCCTCATTAACTCCATTGAGAGCATCTTCCAGGGTCGGATATGTCAAGGGGCACTGGCAGACACTACCACTAACGCAAGCTTCACCCAGAAGGTGAGATGTCACTAGGGGTGGTGGTGGTGGTGGTGTTGGGGGGTTGTTGGTGGCCGTTAGTTCAGGACAACTCACGGGGGCCAGCACTTCACAGGGCCCTACAGAGGACTATAATATGGCTGGGGTTGGGGGACCTAAATTATTTTTTTCAGGGGGCCCACAATTTATAGCAGCGCCCCTGAATGTCACAACTCGTTAGCTTGATAGCATAATTGCCTAAGTCATTTTTTTGTGTTTTTGGAAAACAAGAAAAAACACATTTTCTAAAAATCACATGCATATTTTTTATTGATATTTTCACAGAACATTCATGTAGATGTGAGAAAAAGTTTGGAAAAAGAACAAAACCGAACATCATTTTTTTTATCAAATAAAAGTGACTTAGGCAGTTTTGATGTATGCAAAATGGCTGAGAAGATGTAATGTTTATTTTATATTCTCAGAAAAACTGCCTAAGTCATAGGCATAATCTGCCTAAGTCAAATTGATTGTATAAAACTGCATAAGTCCAATGGAAAAACTGCCTAAGTCATAGGCATAATCTGCCTAAGTCAAATTGATTGTATAAAAACTGCCTAAGTCCAATGGTAAAACTGCCTAAGTCAAATGAATGACTTGGGCAGCTATGTTTTTTTTTTACTTTTATGAGTGTTGTGATTGGCCAATGACATAGGCAGACAGACAGGATGATGCAGAAGTGGTAGGGGAGTAAAGTTGTGCAAAAATCTCAATTTGACCAAAAAATGACTTAGGCAATTATGCTATGAAGCTAACGAACTGTTACATGGCAGTTACACTTTACCCCTGCCATGGTAAGGTTTGTACATTTTTCATGAATGTTAGAGAAGCCCAGCACACCTTGGAGGGGAGTACCGCAGGTGCCACTTTGTCACTGACTGTAACATGGAAAACAAATGAACACTGTTTACTTGACAGACAAAATAGTAAACCACTGAGAAATTGACATGAATTTCTCTGTCAGTTTCTCAGATAACAAGCTAACCACAGCAGGCATTGTTAATAGAAGGACATTGCTGTTGTGTTCACAGTTCCAGACCAAGAAAATCAGAGATGGAGAAAGTGGGAAATTCCTGCCTTTCGCCATCAGTGATGTTATGGGCCTGGAGGACAAAACAGGAGGGGCTCATGTTGATGACATCACCATGGTTCTGGAGGGTCATGTCAAAGATGGCTACCGTGTATGAAGCAAAGACACAAATTTTCACAATGACACACACACACACACAATTTAACTTCCTGAAGATGTGGGTATTTGAACTTGACTCTACACAGACAGTGTTTCCTGTTTAGTTTAATCCAGCAGGCCCTCTAAGACAGGAAGAACCAGATTACCATCGCCGAACTACTCTGAATGACAAGGTCCACTGCTTGGTCTCTGTCCTCCCTGCCAACAAAATCGCCATGATGGAAGATGACAATGATAGTGTCATCGGTAAAATGCGGGAAATCAGGAAGGAAGCCGCTGCACTGAGTGAGTGCACTCTCTAGTGGCAAAACTTCCACTTGCTTCTAGGACATTGACAGATCCAGCTACTTAGCTGTTTATTCAGTTGTTTTAAAATACTTCCGACTTTTAATGTCCTGGTTCTGTAAGGATTCTTTGCTGAGGAGCAAAACTATGCTAGCCCGTTGCACTTCGAGCTTTACTATTTTTAACATTTTTGTTGAAAAGGCTTACAATGCTAGTGATGGGGGCACAAAGGAAGGTTCAAGAAAATTATTATTATTAAAATTATTCTATTATTATAAGTAGATCCAGTCTTTTTATTAAACAATTTGTACACTTACAACATTCTCAGTGCTTTGTTGTGAAGGTTAGTGCCCTTGTTATACTACTTAGGAAGTGTGGAGCTACTTCAACCTTTTTACTGTAATAATTTAAAAGTAGCAATATTTTCAATTTCTACTTTCGTCCAAGGTACTACCAAGGTACTACCTGTAAAACAGTCTTTTTAATAAATGATTTTTGCACTTACACAGTTTTCAATGCTTTGGTTTGAATGTCAGGGCCCTTGTTAGACTACCAAGGAAGTGCAGAGGTATTTCAAGCTTTTTATTGTAATGATTTTAAAAAAAGCAATATCTTTAATTGCTACTTCCTCCGTGGCCTCATCACCAGCATTGTGAGAATTTTTGACAAAAATAGTATATTTGAAACATATTACCTCATTATCATGTTTTAACATACCCAAGGTTTCCATTTAAGAGTACAGGGGGGCGGGGTAGATTTCAGCTGAATGTTATGTTACAGTGTGTGTGTACCTGTAAAAGAGCAAGCATGTGTTTGAATTGGGTCTAGAAATGTATTACTGTAAATGAAACAACCTCTTGCAGGAATCCCTCAAGTTGTTTTCATGACGATGGTTGATAAGGCCTGTACTGAAGTAAACAAGGACCTGAAGATGATCTACAGAAGCAAGAAAATCAAAGAGAAGGTGTGTAGGTGGCGTTGGGAAGGGAAATGTTGTCTTCTTGAGGGTAACACATAAACACTTGGAAGCAATACACTGGATGTGTGCTTATGTGTTCATGTGTGTGTCTGTGTGTGTGTCACTTCAGATGCAGGAGTGTTCTAACAAGTTGGGTGTTCCCATGAACTGTGTTTTCCCGGTGAAGAACTACCACGAGGAGATTGAGCTGCATAATGACATAGACATTCTGCTTCTCTCTGCTCTCATGCCCATTCTTAACTTTGCCAACGACCATGTGGGAGAACAGGTCAACAGTGAAGGGTAACCTTTCTGACAAAATTGGGGGCCAGATTGGGTACACTTTTTTAGATTTTTGTTATTCGGTCTCCTTCTTGAACATGTTTACCCAATATGTGTCATTTTTAGTTCTAATGACAGTCTTCAAGACATTCCTTATCACTAAATAACATGTTCTTTTCAAGATATTGTGTATTCACCATTGTTTTTAATCCTTATCATACTTAATAGAGGAAAAGGGTTACTACTCCAAAAAATTCATAAGGAAAAGTTGTTAGTTTTACCGTATGGGCTAAAGATGAAGAACCAAACTGATTCTGCACTTAAGTGTGCTTCTTATGTTGTTCTATGTTGGCCTGGTAAACCAGACCCTCGTACTTCACTTCATTTTGTACAGAGGGTCTGACTGTGCTGTATTGAGAAACGTTTTTCTTCCGGGAGTGGTGGACTCTGCTGAAATTTCAAAAGATTGAATCTGCCTTTACCCTAGTCGTTAGGGTCTAATCGTGACGTTAGTTGTTAGCCCAGAAACTAATGGACTAACGACTAACAGGGCAAGCTGAAAGGTTAAACTTTTCCTGAACCCCGTGCAGAGTAGGGCCATAACGTCTCATCCACAAATTAAAATCCTTAAGCATTTTTCTCGCTCTGACTTTAATTCCTTGATATTCCGAAATGTTGCCACAACACTGAATGGCCTTGCTTACTTTGTTCTCCATTGACATTGCCGAGCTACATCCACAGATAGACTACAAGTAAAATGTAGCGCACACAACGACGTCATCACTCACAAACACTCCTTCTGTCTGCTGATTGGCTAGGATTGAGTCTGCCTACAACCAGCACTTTCATTGAGACCTGTGCCAGATTCTCTGTACAAAACAAAGTGAAATACGAGGGGCTGGTTTAGCAGGCTAGTTCTATGTAGCCTATTAACTTGATGGCAATTAGTATTTCACATTTATAACGGTTTCTAGATTTGCCACTAAAGGGCATTAAGCTAGCAGTAATTCACATGTAACATTGGTTTGATGACATACAAATCTTTTGAGAACTTTTTGGCAACTCGGGACACCTTTGTTCAAAGTAGGACCTAGCAGGGGATCTGTGAAAAAGAGATTTATTTGTTTTTAGAGATATAGTTCTGTATATGTAAGCCAAAATGTCTTTTTAAAATTACAGTGCCCTCTTTGGACTGATTCCCATGACATATTATGTTTTCTGAGAATGTCAAGGTGGCACTACATCACAATTTTAATGCTGTAGAGGTTTTACCATTTCAAATCCTATTTTTATGTTTTCCACTAGGTGCCACCAGCCTGAAGTGTCTCTTGACAACTGGAGGGCGATAAACTTTGATGTGTCGTAAGTCGAGTGTTTTAACATACAGTACAGCAAACACAAAGCAAGGACTTTTTAAATTTAAAGCACCAAGTCATATTTTGGTTTATATATTTGATTATTGATTATATTAAGATGATTAGTCACTATTGTCAATGTAATTTGCTGTACATAATAAGGCAGTGGTGTCAATCACCTACAACATACTGTGTGACCAATGTACTGTCCTAACATGTAATCACAACATTACATAACCATGTTATCTGTCACACCTCTGATAGCAGTGCTTACTGTGGTCAGCAAATACATCAGACAAAGCCAGTGGTGTAGAATTAGCCTCAGCTGCTTTCACACCGTTTCACTTTATACAGAGCGTCTGAAACCTCTGCATTGGCAATTGTTTGCTCCACGGTGGGTGGATACTTTCTGCTTCAAACAATCGCTACTGCTTGGTACATTAAGCTTTTAGCAAAACCCATAGGAAGCAGGCTAATAACGTCTTCCCCCTCAAGCATTCTTCTTGTTCTGGGTTTAAATCCTCAATTTGAAAGTTTGAGTTCAACATCATCGTTTTCAGTCCTCCATCTGTTCACTGATTCGCAATACACATTCAGACATGGAGCGAACCAAGACTTATGTTCATGCTCCCTGACGCAGTTGCTGAAGGTAAATGAAATTGAGTGAAAGCACTAGTTGGTGCTAGCCTGGTTTGTCAAGAATAGGCCTAGTCTTAATGAAATGTCTTCATATCTGCAGAAGAAAGACACAGATGATTGAGGAATTGAGGAATCTGAAGATCAGCCACCCAAACGTCAAGCACCTGCGTGTTCTGGTGCTTGGACCTGTTGGGGCGGGGAAGTCAACCCTCATCAACTCCATTGAGAGCATCTTCCAGGGTCGCATGTGTCAAAGGGCACTGGCAGACACTGCCACTAACACAAGCTTCACCCAGAAGGTGAGATATCACTAGGGGTGACGGTAAGGGTAGTCAGGACAATTTAGGGGGACCAGAGCTTCACACGGCCCTACAGAGGACTATAATATGGCTGGGGTTGGGGGACCAAAATGATATACTTTCAGGGGGACCATCCCCGGATTTCACCACTGTTTAATGACAGTTACATTTTACCCCTGCCATGGTAAGGTTTGTACATTTTTCATGAACGTTAGAGAAGCCCAGCACACCTGGGAGGGCAGTACCGCAGGTGCCACTTTGTCACTGACTGTAACATGGAAAACAAATGAACACTGTTTACTTGACAGACAAAATACTTTTTAATACGTAAAACGCTGAGAACAACAACCTAACCACAGAAGGCATTGTTAATAGAAGGGCATTGCTGTTGTGTCCACAGTTCCAGACCCAGAAAATCAGAGATGGAGAAAGTGGGAAATTCCTGCCTTTTGCCATCAGTGACGTCATGGGACTGGAGGATGCAGCAGGAGGGGCTCACGTTGATGACATCACCATGGTTCTGGAGGGTCATGTCAAAGATGGCTACCGTGTATGAAGCATAGACACAAACCTTTACAATGACACACAGACACACACCTACACATACAATTTAACTTTTTGAGATGTGGGAATTTGAACTGGACTCGACATAGACTAATTTTATGTTCAGTTTAATCCAGCAGACCCTCTAAGAAAGGAAGACCCAAACTACCATCGCCACCCTACTCTGAAAGACAAGGTCCACTGCCTAGTCGCTGTCCTCCCTGCAGACAAAATCATTATGATGGATCATGAAGAAGATGATGTCATCGCTAAAATGCGGAAAATCAGGAACAGAGCCTCTGCATTGAGTCAGTGCACCCTCTAGTGGCAAAACTTCCAGTTGCTTTTAGGAATGCCTCAATCAACTTATTTGATCACCATTTACTTTTATGATGAATTTCTGATTCTAACCTTCTCAGATCCAGCTATTTAACTGTTTATTCAGTCGGTTTAGAATAGGTGTTCATTCAGTATCTTGGTTCTGTAAAAAGTTATGAAACATATCCTAAGAACTCCAGACAATCAACACATTGCCTTAAGAGTACAGAATGGAGGGTTAGATTTCAGCTGAATGTTAGGATACAGTGTATATGTACCTGTCATACATTTGAAATGGATCTAAAAATGTTAAAATACTCAATGAATTCACCTCTGTGCTTGCAGAAATCCCTCAAGTTGTTGTCATGACGATGGTTGATAAGGCCTGTACTGAGGTCAACAAGGACCTGAAGATGATCTACAGAAGCAAGAAAATCAAAGAGAAGGTTTGTATAGGTGGGGTTGGGTTATCCTGGTAAACCAGCCCCTTGTACTTCACCCTTTTTTGTACAGAGGGTCTGGCTGTTCTGTATTGAGAAGCATTTTAATTCCTGTAGGTGTGGACTCTGTTGAAATTCAAAAAGATTGGATCTGCCTTTAACACTAACATTAACGTGAAGGAAGTTACAAAGCTTTCCAGAAACGGGCTAACAACTAGCGCTCACAAATGCTCATGAACACTCGATCTGTGCATTGATTTGGCTAGGAAGGATTCTGCCTACATCCAGCCCATTTCAATCAGACCTGCGCCAGACCCTCTGTACAAAGCGAAGTGAAGTATGATGGGTTGGTTTACCAGGCTTGGGTTGAGTGGGGTATATGTTGTCTTTTTGACGGTAACACCACGGTAACACGACGGTAACACAAACTGAACAAAAAAAATAGCCACATCCATGACTGATAAGTATGCCCTTGGAAACAATACATTGGATGTGTGCTTATGTGTTTGTGTGTGTGTGTCCCTCTGTGTGTGTGTATGTCACTTTAGATGCAGGAGTGTTCCAAACAGTTGGGTGTTCCCATGAACTGTGTTTTCCCAGTGAAGAACTACCACGAGGAGACTGAGCTGCATAATGACATAGACATTCTGCTTCTCTCTGCTCTCATACCTATTCTTACCTTCGCCAACGACCATGTAGAACAGATCAAAGGTCAAAGTCAAAGGTTTTCTTTCAAAACCAGGCCCAGATTCAGCGCACTTTTTTAGTTTTTTTTCCCCCTTTGGTCTCATCCTTGAACATGCATATCCAATGTCTGTCAATTTTACCTCTAATTTTGTAATCATTGGGTACGGTTAAATAAAACAAGTTCCTTTCAAAATACTGTGTGTGTATTCACAATTGTCTTTACTCCTTCAGATAGTATACTTGAGAAAGGAAAAGGCTTACTGCTCTAAGAATTACATGAGGGAAAATAGTTATTTTTACAGCCTGTACCAGAGATAAAGAACCAAACTGATTCCGCACACAAGTGTGGTTCTTGTGTTGGTTTCTGTAGTTTAGCATATTTGATGAAATTGGCAATGAGTATTTTATATTTGTGGGGCAGCAGTGGCCTGGCAGCTAAGGCAACAGACCTGTGACCTGAGGGTTGCAGATTCAAATCCGCCACTGAGGTACCCTGAGTTTGGTACTGCAACTGGCACACGTTTTACCTGAGATAGACTGACATATTAGTACTGACCTGTCAGCCTCTCTCATTTAACTCTCCTCTGGCTGGGGTACATAATGGTTGCTGTGTGTGCACACACCCAGAACACAATCAACTCTAGTTGATCACCTGTTGCAGTGCCGAAAAAGTGTCTGCAAAAAGTGGATTGAGCTACAGTACAGTTACTGCATCAAAATAAAGGTGAAAGTGATTACCCACAGTGGTGGCTCCTGAAAATGTTGTGAGGGGGCATTTTTCCCCTATTATGTCCATGGTGACCAATAATGACCATAAATGTCCAATAATGACTAAAGTACATACAAAGTACAGCAATACAATTGTCCTAACTTGTCTTTCCTAGTAAATTCATAATAATCTGTTCTGTCCACTACATTTCCAGCTACAAGTTAAAGGTGGCAAGCTATGGAAGCAAAACATTTGGCTTCACAATCAATTATTATTATACTTACACATATAAATTCCAAATGGTAAGCAATGCAGTAAAAAAAGCGGCAGCATATAAGTCCAAAACAAGTGTTTATTGAGGTTTTGAAAAAAAAAGGCTTAAAAAAGCATAACAGATTATCAAAGCGACATGGTTTAGTGCAGCTTAATTATGTGTAATGTACATGAAACTGCCCCATTTCAACAATAAACAGTAAATAATCACAGCATGACAATTTTGGTTATTTTTCAAGAATTTCTTCAAAATGCCATGCCATAAAAGAACACTTAAAACATTCCAAACAACTCAATAAACTCATAAGGCTTTAGTTTGTTGTAGTCAGTGCAACTTGGCAACACATTGAACATCAGAATGATAAGGTGCTGCTAGTTTTGACCAATGAACTCAGTATATATAGCAGCAAAGTAGTCAACAACTCTCATTGAAATCAGGCATGCTAAGGACTAGTTCGCTTTCCACTGAAAGCATGGCCAGGGTGTTCAGACATTCCTGGTCCATTGAGTTGCGCAGGAATGTCTTAATCCTTTTCAAAGTTGAGAAACATCTCTCAGCTTCAGCCGTTGTCATAGGTATGGTTATGACAATATTCAACATAGCCACAGTCTCAGATAATGTCCTGGAGGATGTAGCTCATGATAAGCTGGTACAGTGTCAGTGCACCACGGCATACCTTGGATTCTGAGTTTTCGTAGATAACAGAGAGTTCTGTGTGGAGCTTTGCCTGGTTTAGCATGGGGTATGCCTTCACAGTGACATTCAGAGCTTCAACAGGAAATGACTGGCAGTACCTTCCAAACAGAACCCCTATGCAGTAAGGTGCCACTCACAAGGTGGTCAGTGAACAAAAACCCTTCTTTACAGTCAGCCAGCATGGTGTTGCAGATCTGTTTTGTCATCCTCTGCTTTTCCACTTCTCCTAAAGCTATTCTCGATCTGCACCTGGTTCTCCCTAGAGCTGTTAATGAGAGGAGTCCATGAGTGCATGAAGACCCATAATATGGTTTGTTAGGCTATTTGCAGTTGTGTAGTCTAGATGTTACACAGATGTATACTGCTTATCCACTTCAAGCACCAAGATTTCACCATACCCTTTTAACAATAGCAAAATACATGCAGAACTCTTTAGTACACAACTTATCTTTAGTTCTATTGCCTAGACTAGCAGGAATATCCATCATTGAAGTAAACTAGACTGCACCACTGCTTACATTTGATGGGTTACTTTAAATTTCACACAGGAAATCAGTTTTCTTTCATATCTGTTATTTCATGACAAAGTTCTAAATTGATAATTATTAAATAATAGTGTTTAATCCTAACTTATGGCCTGCATGCTTTTACAGAATGTTCTTGAATACCATAGCAAACAACACAGAAATCACATAAACATAAACCTGCACTTGTTTCCTGAAAAGGGAGATCTTTGAGGCCCCAATAGCAAATAATGCTGGTGATTGTGCTTACTGGAGGCTGAACTGTTGGAATCGGTGTAATTAAACTAGGTTTGCAGTCTAGTTATACAATTAGCTATACACACAGTTAATTGAGTGCATACAGTGAGAATGTAAAGAAAACAAAAAAATTCCATATGGGAAGATTCTAAAGGTTTGTAAAGTGTTGTTTCCTGTACGTGTGGTGATCAACAGTTGTTTTTCTTCCCCCCGACTGTGGGGGTGGGGCTACCTACACCAGCCATCACAGCCATCTGTAAACACTGGCACATAGCTCTAACCACAGCCGGCAGACAGGTAAGACTGATGTATGGGTAACTTTCTTGGAACAATTAAATAATAATTAATTAATATAATAGTCATTAATTAATTTGGTACCATTTTATAATAACTTATATCCCTAAAGCCTTTATTATGCATTTGTTAACTCCATGCACTGTTAGCATTTTCAAAAAAAAAAAAAGATATGAATTGGTATTTGTTGTAATATGTGTGTTACATCACCTCAAGGAACATTGTCACCATATGCTCGTCTGTGGATTCATGTATTTTTTGGTGTGAGTTTTTAGCTGTAGGGAACTAACTCCAATATGCTAATTTGTTTGATCATACAGGGTGTTCTGAAAACTTGACATCATTTGACATGTGAATATCTAGGCAATTAAAATCAAAATTTAAACAAGGTAGCCAGAGAGATGTTGAATTTCTAACTAAAAAACACACACATGGTGAATATTCTAATGAAATGTGTAAAAACAAACTAATTTCCATGTTCACCTGATATGACCTTGTGTCCTTTTCTTCTATGGAATAATATGTGAACAATATCTCTTTCTACAATCCTAGAGAAACACAATCAGAGTATTATGAAGGCACAGCAGAAACTAAAGAATTTTGAACAAGACATGCAAGAGCATGTTTGCTTGTAGACGGAGCTTGGTCTGGCAAAGCTCCCATAGACAGGAAGTCCTCAGAGGCAGGATCAACGGATTCTGATGATGTACGCTTAGTGTTTGTTTTTCCATTGGTGCCCAATGTCTGGGGCAAGCTGAACAGTCGAGAATAAGCAGGTTGGCCAGACTGACTTCAATGCGAAATTCGGTGTAGCATCGCAGACAATATGGGCGGGCCCAGGCTGCGTTTGCCAGGAGCTGGACTACAATGCAACAATATGCATGAATATGTAGTGAGGTTAAGTTAAGTAAGGTCAAGCTAAGGTTAAGTGTTTTAAATGTTTCTTTTTTATTTTACATTTCCAAAATTAAGGACAAGAATTTGATAACCACAGATGTCATAATTAGGTGCATGATAGAGGAATGGGGCCAAGTGTCATTATTACAGTGAAAGAACAGGTTCCTTACCACAGTTTAGGACATAGCATAGATACCCACCCCAATATTCACTTCAATCTTTAGTGAAGTGTTGTTTTGCATTTGTCATTGTTACATCAGGCCCAGGCCAAGTGTTCACATTGGTTGGTGTTTTTGTTTAATGCAGCAAATATGGGAGGCTCTCGGTCAAAACCAGCACCTGTTTTAGACCATTGTAAGTTTGGTTTTACATTTACACCCCCACACATGCAGACTTTCCCTATATGCACACACATATGCACCTGTGCACACACACACGCACACGCACACACACACACACACACACAGGTGCAAGCACAAAGACTTCGTTCAGACATGAACATTTCTGTTCAGTTACTTTCAATTTAGTTTGTTTCAGTTGTGCAACCACTACACAAATGCCATTTCGTTATTTTTAACGTAACAAAATAAAAGATGAATTTGACTTGATTTCAAGGTGTATTTAGATTGTACTCATCCTGGGAATTTTTGTCCCGTGTGTGTGTTTGTGTGTGTGTGTGTGTGCGTGCACATGTGTATATGTGTGTTGTGGTGTTAGTGTTTCCTGAGAACTGGAGGATGATAAACTTTGATGTGTCGTAAGTCAAGTGTTTTAACATTCAGTACAGCAAACACAAAGCAAGGACTTCAGTTTAAGTCATATTAAGTCATATTTTTGTTTATATATTTCATTACTGAATATATTAACATGACTAGTCACTATTGTCAATGTGATTTGTTATAAATAATAATGCAGTGGTGTCAATCACCTACAACATACTGTGTGACCAACCTAACATGTAATCACAACATTACATAACAATGTTATCTGTCACACTACTGATAGCAGTGGTTACTGTGGTCAGCACATACATACAGTAAGATCAAAGCATGCAAGCTAGTGGTCCAGAATAGGCCTAGTCTTAATAAAATGTGCTCATATCTACAGAAGGAAGACACAGATGATTGAGCTGGTGCGGAATCTGAAGATCCGGCACCCAGGGGTGGAGCACTTGCGTGTTCTGGTGCTTGGTCCCATTGGGGCCAGCAAGTCAACCCTCATCAACTCCATTGAGAGCATCTTCCAGGGTCGCATATGTCAAAGGGCACTGGCAGACACCATTAGTAATGAAAGCTTCACCCAGAAGGTGAGAGGTAAACAGGGGTGTCGCTGAAAGGGGGGTAGGAGTGGTGTTGGTGGCAGTTAGATGAGGACAACTCACAGGGGCCAGAGCTTCACAGAGGCCAAATTTATATTGTTTCAGGGGGGGCACAATTTTTAGTAGTGCCCCTGAATGTCACCACTGTCACTGACAGTTACACTTTAACCCTTGCCATGGTAAGGTTTGTACATTTTTCACGAAAGTTAGAGAAGGCCAGCACACCTTGGAGGCAAGTACTGCAGGTGCCACTTTGTCACTGACTGTAACATGGAAAACAAATGAAAAGCAAACCACTATTTATTTGACAAAATCTTTTTCATTAGGAAAAACACAGAGAAATTGACATGAGTTTCTCTGTCAGTTTCTCAGATAACTCAACCTAACCAGAGGAAGCATCGTTAATTGAAGAGCATTGCTGTTGTGTTTATAGTTCCAGACCCAGAAAATCAGAGATGGAGAAAATGGGAAATTCCTGCCGTTCGTCATCAGTGACGTCATGGGACTGGAGGATGCAGCAGGAGGGGCTCATGTTAATGAAATCACCATGATTCTGAAGGGTCATGCCAAAGATGGCTACTGTGTATGAAGTGTAGACACAAATTTTCACAATGACACACACACACACATACACACACACACACACACACACACACACACACACACACACACACACAGAATTTAACTTCCTAAAGATGTGAGTATTTGAGCTTGACTCTAAACAGACAATGTTTCCTGTTTAGTTTAATCCAACAGCCCCTCAGAAGGACACAAACTACCATCGCCGCCCTACTCTAAACAACAAGGTCCACTGCCTAGTTTTTGTCCTCCCTGCAGACAAAATCGTCATGATGGGAGATGACAATGATGGTGTCATCACTAAAATGCGGAACATCAGGAAGGAAGCCACTGCACTAAGTGAGTGCACGCTCTAGTGGCAAAACGTATAGTTGTTATCAAACATACCCTAAGAACTCCAGGCAATCAAAACAATGCTTTAAAGGGATACTTTGCCAAAGAGCAAAACTACGCCAGCCCATTGCATTTCGAGCTTTGCTATTTTTACCATTTTTGTTGAAAAGGCTTACAATACTAGTGAAGGGGGCACATAATTTTAAACCATTAAAAGAGTAGAGTAATTTAAAGAGTAAATTAAGTAGATCCAGTCTTTTTAAAAAACGATTTCTACACTCACAACATTCTCAATACCTGGTTTTGAATGTCATGGTTCTTGTTATATTACTAAGGAAGTTTGGAGCTACTTCAAGGTTTTTATGAAGCTTTATGAAGTGAAGCTAGCGAAAGCGGTCATTAGTGTTTTCGACCCAGCCCATAAATACTTACTTAAAGTATAGCGCCACCTAGTGATATGGGTAAATGCGAAAAATGGGATTTTATTTTGGCAATATCTTGGGCCGAGAAGGTCGGAACTGCACAAAATATGTCATGCACGTTCACCACAAAGACCTCTAAAAGCACAGCACATGCCATAAAATGTGACCCATAGGGGGCGCTGTGATTGTACAAAATGTTGTTTTGCCTATTATCTAGAGAACAGTAATGTTTACAAGCAGTTCTTTTTTGTTGTGAAATCTTTTGATCCTCCTGCATTGAAAACACTTAAAAAACAAGAAGAATGAAATTTTAACATTGCGAAAGCGAAATCAAACGAACTTGTCATAGGCAGTTCATGTGAATCTCGCCAAATTTGGTACATGTCATCCACAGGCGATGGTGACCAAAAGTTATCAAAGGATTTATCTTGAGATAAACCGTTTAAAAGTTACATGTGAATGAAAATTTAAAACACAGATTAAAATTCTTCAAAAGTCTATATCTTGGCTTCTAATTGCTCCAATGTGGTCAAAATTGACATGCCAACTCTAAACACCTTTCTTTTCATGCGCATCAAATTTTGTGACACTTTGTCAAAGGGGACGATGTTTTTTGTTGAAGCCTCAAGAGAACGATTTTATTTTAGTATGCTGATGTTACAAAGGCGTATCGACCCAACCCATAAACATTAACTTGAAGCATAGCACCACCTAGTGATATGGGTAAATGCAAAAATTCGGATTTTATATTGCCAATATCTTGGACCGAGAAGATGGCAACTGCACAAAATATGTCATGCATGATCAGCAAAAAGACCTCTAAAAGCCCAGCATATGCCATAAAATTTGGCTCATAGAGGGCGCTGTAATTGTACAAAATGTCATTTTGCCTATTATCTACAGAATGCTAATGTTTACGTCCATTTTTTACTGCATTGAAATCTATTGACTCTCAGGCATTGAAAACACTGGTCTACGCCCACTTCCAATGAAAACAATTTCCGTTAAATTTTAACATTACGAAAGCGAAACCAAACAAACTCGTCATACGCCATTCATATGAATGTCACCAAATTGGTACATGTCATCTACAGACAATATTGAAAGTTATCAAAGGATTTATCTTGAGATTAACTGTTTCAAAGTTACATGTCAATGAATATTTCAAACATAGCTTAAAATTCAGCAAAATACCATATCTTGGCTTCTAATTGCTCAAATTTGGCCAACGTTGATATGCCAACTCTACACAGACTTCTTTTCATGTGCACCAAATTTTGTGACATTTCGTCACAGGGGGCGATGTTTCTTGTCAAAGCTAGGTGTCCAAAAATGTTTTTTGTTAAATAACTTGTCAACAATTTTTCCCAAAACAATGATTTCGTGTTAGTATGCTAGTCTTACAGAGGTGTATCGACCCAGCCTATAAACATTCACTTGAAGCATAGCGCCACCTAATTATATGGTTAAATGCAAAAATGGGGATTTTGCATTGCCAAGATCTTGGATCGAGAAGGTGTGAACTACACAACATATGTCATGCACAATCAGCACAAAGACCTCTGAAAGCACAGCACATGCCATAAAATTTGGCCTATAGAGGGCGCTGTAATTGTACAAAACATCATTTTGCCCATTATCTACACAACGCTAATGTTTACAACCAAATTTTTTTTGTTGTGAAATCTGTTGGCCCTCCCACATTGACAACACTGGTTAATGGCCACTTCCAATGAAAATAATTTCCGTGAAATTTTTAAATTGCGAAAGTGAAAGTAAATGAACTCATCATAGGCCAATCACATGAATCTCACCACATTTGGTCCATGTCATCTACAGACAATGCTGACAAAAAGTTATCAAAGAATTTATCTTGAGATGGACTGTTTCAAAGTTACATGTCAATCAAAATTCAAAACATAGTTTAAAATTCTTCAAAAGTCCATATCTTGGCTTGTAATTGGTCATATTTGGTCAAAGTTGACAAGACAACTCTGAACAGCTTTCTTTCATGTGCACCAAATTTTGTGACACTTCGTCAAAGGGTGCAATGTTTCCCGTCAAAGCTAGGTGTACAAAAACAAAAACTCAAGACAATCATTTTGTGTTAGTATGCTGGTGTTAAAAAGGCATATCAACCCATCCCATAAACACTCACTTGAAGCATAGCACCACCTAGTGATATAGTTAAATGCAAAAATTGGGATTTTGCATTGCAAGGTGGGAACTACACAAAATATACACAAACACACACAATGGGCCCTATCATGCCAAATTGTGTCGGGAACGCCCCCAAAGCAACTTGTGCAACAGACTTTAGACATTGCGCATATGATGGTGAAAATAGAGCCCAATGTCATTTATTTAAAACCCACATCCATGCCCACTTCCAGCAAATCATTTTCCACACAAACTCTCACCTCACAACACTGACCTACCACAAACTCACCATACCTACGCAGTGGCGGTTCTATAGTGTTTTACGCCCCAGGCGAGACCACCTCTCAGCACCCTCCGAGGCAGAGAGACGCGCTACTTCTGTGCATGGCACCTTCTCAGCAAGAAGGGCGCCTGCAGTTCAGCAGTTCACCATCACCAGGGGGGCGCCAATGTGCCGATTGCAGTGATATGACACACGGAGCGTTTTTATTTTATTTTTATTGTTTTCCCCCAAGCGCTCATGGCGCCCCCCACGAAATGGCGCCCCGGGCGGCTGCCCGGTTCGCCCATGCCTAAAACCGCTACTGTACCTACGGTTCCCACACTTCAATACAGTGCGGCGGTCATACCATGTACCACTATGCGGTACATCTAGTTACTGTAATAATTATAGTTGAGCAATATCTTCAATTCCTACTTCCTTTCAGGGTACTTCCAAGGTACCACCTGTAAAAACAGTTTTTTAATAAATGATCTGTACACTTAAAAAGGTCTCAATGCTTTTGTTTAAATGTCAGGGCCCTTGTTATACTACCAAGGAAGGGTGGAGCTACTTCAAGCTTTTTATTCTAATGATTTAAAAGTAGCAATATCTTCAAATGCTACTTCCTTCGTGCCCTCATCACTAGCATTGTGAGCCTTTTTGACAAAAACAGTAAAAATAGTACATTCGAAACACATCAACTCATTATCATGTTTTAACATACCCAAAGTTAATTTTACACTGAAGTTTCCATTTAAGAGTGCAGAGAGGAGGGGTACATTTGAGCTGAATGTTATGATACAGTATGTGTGTACCTGTAAAAAAACAGTTATATGTTTAAATTGGGTCTAGAGATGTTAAAGTGTTATTGTAAATGAAACAACCTCGCTTGCAGGAATTCCTCAAGTTGTTTTCATGACGATGGTTGATAAGGCCTGTCCTGAAGTCAACAAGGACCTGAAGATGATTTACAGAAGCAAAAAAATCAAAGAGAAGGTGTGTAGGTGAAGTGGGGTGGGGAAATGTTCTCTTTTTGACGTTAACACATAAACACAGAGTGAACAAAAAGTATGAACTCTAAAACAATACACTGGATGTGTGCTTATGTGTGTGTGTGTGTGTGTGTGTGTGTGTGTGTGTGTGTGTGTGTGTGTGTGTGTGTGTCCATATCCATGTGTGTATTTGTGTCCCTTCAGATGCAGGAGTGTTCTAACAAGTTGGGTGTTCCCATGAACTGTGTTTTCCCGGTGAAGAACTACCACGAGACTGAGCTGCGTAATGATTTGGACATTCTGCTTCTATCTGCTCTAATACCCGTTCTTAACTCCGCCAACGACCATGTGGGAGAACAGGTCAACAGTGAAGGGTAACCTTTCTGACAAATTGGGGGCCAGATTGAGTACACATTTCTAGATTTCTTTTCTTTGGTCTCACTCTTAAACATGTGTTTAACACTAGGGGCCCCCAGCTTGAAGTGTCTCTTGACAACCAGAGGGATATAAACTTTGATATATCGTAAGTCGAGTGTTTTAACATACAGCACAGTAAACACAAAGCAAGGACTTTTTAAATGTAGAGTATCAAGTCATATTTTTGTTTATATACTTGATTATTGATGATGTTAGGATGACTAGTCACTATTGTCGATGTAATTTGTTGTAATTAATAATGCGCTTTCACTTTGTGCAAAGCACTTTGTTAGCTCCACAGTGGGTGGGTATTTTCTTCTTCAAACAATTGCTACTGCTTGGTACATTAAGCTTGTACCAAAACCTATAGGAGAAAGGCCAATAATGTCTTTCCCCTCGATAAAACTCCTCAAGCATTTTTCTTTTTCTGGCTTTAAATCAATGTCAATGAGTTCAATGTCATCGTTTTTATCCCTCCATCTGTTCGCTGATTGGCTTTTACACATTCAGAGGCGGAGGAAATTGTTCATGCTCCTTGACGCAGTTGCTGGAGGTACGCGTAGTCTTAATAAAATGTGCTCATATCTACAGAAGAAAGACACAGATGATTGAGGAGTTGAGGAATCTCAAGATCAGCCACCCAAACGTCAAGCACTTGCGTCTTTTGCTGTTTGGACCTGTTGGGGCGGGGAAGTCAGCTCTCATCAACTCCATTGACAGCATCTTCCAGGGTCGCATGTCTCAAAAGGCACTATCGGACATTGCCACTAACACAAGCTTCACCCAGATGGTGAGATATCACCAGGGGCGCCGCTAAAGGGGGGGGGGGGGGGTATTGCTGGCAGTTAGATCAGGGGGGCCAGAGCTTCACAAGGCCCTAGAGAGGACTATGATATGGCTGGGGGGGGGGGGGGGGGGGTGTTACACGTTACCTCTGTCATGGTAAGGTTTGTACATTTTTCATGAAAATTATAGAAGCCCAGCACTTATAGGGGAGTAGCACAGGTGCACTTTGTCACTGACTGTAACATGGAAAACAAATGAACACTGTTTACTTGACAGACAATATACTTTTTATTAGGAAAAACGCTGAGAAATTGACATGAGTTTCTCTGTCAGTTTCTCAGATAACAACCTAACCACAGCAGGCCTTGTTAATAGAAGGGCATTGCTATTGTGTTCACAGTTCGAGACCCACAAAATCAGAGATGGAGAAAGTGGGAAATTCCTACCTTTTGCCATCAGTGACGTCATGGGACTGGAGGATGAAGCAGGAGGGGCTCACGTTGATGACATCAACATGGTTCTGGAGGGTCATGTCAAAGATGGCTACCGTGTATGAAGCATAGACACAAACCTTTACAATGACACACACACACACACAGACACACAAACAATTGAACGGGACTCTACACAGACTAATTTTCTGTTTAGTTTAATCCAGCAGAGCCTCTAAGAAAGGAAGACCTAAACTACCATCACTGCCCTACTCTGAATGACAACGTCCACTGCCTGATCGCTGTCCTCCCTGCAGACAAAATCACCATGATGAATCATGAAGAAGATGATGTTCTCGCTAAAATGCAGAAAATCAGGAACAAAGCTGCTGCACTGAGTAAGTGCACATTCTAGTGGCAAAACTTCCAGTTGCTTTTAGGAATGCCTCAATCAACTTATTTGATCACCATTTACTTTTAGGATGAATTTCTGATTCTAACCTTCAATACATTGTCAGATCCAGCTATTAGGTGTTTATTCAGTCGGTTTAAAATATGTG
>CM059266.1:18113780-18121280 GCA_030347295.1 Setipinna tenuifilis | reverse complement strand
ACACACACACACACACACACACACACACATGCACGCACGCACACACACACACAGAAACACTTGACATTTTTGGCTAGTTTCCCTCTAACTTTGGTCGCCCTGACAAACTTTCCTTTGGCTTAAGACAATGTGTGTAAATGCCTTAGTGTGCCCCTATATGTGTGTGCGTGTGTGTGTGTGTGTGTGTGTGTGTGTGTGTGTGTCTGTCTGTCTATATTCCAGTGTACTTGTTTGCAGATGATCAGTTAGCCTCGGCTGATGGGGTCAGGGATGTTTAGTGGGGGCTGGAGTGTTGGTATGTGAATAAGCTGCATTATGTTTGGGCAGAGGAACCCCAAAATCCCCTATCTCAGCCCTATCTGAGACACAGGGCAGGAGTGACTGGGTCACAATTGGAGTGCCCCAAAGCTTCATGTCTGAGACACTGGGTGCCTGGGCTGGCCCTAGTTGTTTGCTATGCTGACAGAATAGCAATTAGTGTGCTGCCTATGCATGTATATGTATTAGTATATTAGTATATTAGTATATTAGTATATGTAATTGTATAGGTTTAGGGGTGTATACACTTTTGTTATGTGTTTGTTATTGTTTTTGCATACGTGTGTTTGCATCTGTGTGTGTGTTGCATTTAACGTCTCGCCTTTGTGAAGCGCCTTGATGTAATTGCACTTGTTTTCCTGTTATATAAATAAAACTAAATTTAATTATATTGACCATGTGGTAACAGAGAGAGTCAGGGAGAGAGAGAGACAGAGAGAGAGAGAGAGAAAGAGAGAGAGAGAAAGAGAGAGAGTGAAAAAAGTGTCCCAGGGAGTAGGGGACAACAACAGAGAGATGAGGAACTAAGAAGCATCATGCTGATGGAGTGAAACGGAACACATGTATAGAAAATAGCTTGAAGCTGATTACTGGTTTCTTGCTGCATATACGGACGACCCAAACAAAGATGAAGGATAAAGAGACAGGGATAGACAGAGATCGAGGAAATGGAACAGGGAGAGAGCCCTGGTTGTCTGTATGTAGTAGATAGATAATCTTACAAACGTTGTGGTTAAAACCTCACACATTTCTTCCTCTCCTTCACAAAAGACATGGCTGCTGTGTGTATATGTGTGTTCGTGCATGTATGTGTGTGGGCATGTGTGTGTGTGTGTGTGTGTGCGTGCATGTATGTGTGCATGGGTGTGCGTGTACAGTATGTGTGTGTGTGTGTGTGTGTTATGGCTAGTAGCCAACACATTTGAGATGCTTTATTTGTCCCAGGAGGGAGGGCTTCTCCAACATCTCAAACGCCTATCTCTCATGCCTGCCTCAGAGCACTAGTTGGCCTTGACACCAACACACACACACACACACACACACACACACATGCATGCATGCATGCACACACCCACGCACCCAGGCAGACACACGCACATGGGAACACACACACACACTCTCTCTCTCTCTCTCTCTCACACACACACACACACACACACACACACACACACACACACACACACACACACACACAGTCTTGAGGCAGCACACAAAAGTCATTGAAAGTGTAAGCAACCACACACACACACACACACACAAACACACACACACACCCACACACACACACACACACAAGTGTAATATATAAAAGTCATTTATGAGGAATGATACTTGTACATACAGCATAACAGCAGTCCAACAATGCACCTTGTTTGCATGGGAAGTGTTCCCTAGTTTAAGTAGTGGACATTAGCTTATTGGTATGTCATTCAATAGACATGTTTTGCATGTACAGGTTGTAAACTGTTGTATACTCAAGAGCTCTTTGTCTGACTATAAGGGATGTCCTGAAAGGAGGCTGTTGTAAAGGGGACTGAATACCATTATACCATGTGTTGCCACACAAACCTCACAAACACACACACACACACACACACACACACACACACACACACACACACACACACACACACACACATAAACACACAGTTAATGCATAGCCAACGGCTCTGTTGTTCGTAACCTAGGTCCCCCAAGGGAAGTGTGTTCTCAGCCCTTTCTCTCAGCTCCCACTGCACTCTGAAGAGTTCCCATGTGCCTGAATCCCCAGGTGTGCGTGTGTGTCGGAGCGATAATTAAGCTTCATGCAGACATGCCAGTGCTGCTGTGATACACAGCTGGTGATGGCAGAGAGAAACACATTTACATCGTTATTACAGAAATAACAAAGACTCTCTCACTCCCTCTCTGGGGATGGATGACGCATGAAAAATCAGGCCCTGCTCAGAACAGAATAAGAAACTCGTATACAGAAACAGAAAGAAAGAAAGAAAGAAAGAAAGAAAGAAAGAAAGAAAGAAAGAAAGAAAGAAAGAAAGAAAGAAAGAAAGTCTGTCTGTCTGTCTCTGTCTGTCTGAACATAGATGCTTAACCACTTAGTGAGATTGGAGCAGAGAGCAGTTTTTTATCATCTCCTATAATATCCATTTATCAGTTTTATAATACACTACATTACATTACACTTAGCTGATGCTGTTTTTCAGAGCAACTTACAGTTATTTAGGTACAGGGTTTCAGTTACTGTCCCTGGGAGCAAATGTGGGGTTAGATGCCTTGCTCAAGGGCACTTCAGCCATGGGTGAGGGTGCAGAAGAGCACTAGTTATTTACTAGTTGTATATTACTGTTTCAGAATTGAGATGATGCAGTTACAGTACGTCAGTGACAGTATGATTGAGTTAGAGGGAGGTCAGGGTCAGAAACCTAAGAGATGTGCCTTTGTATCGTTATGGCTTTCAGGTTATCACCCCAATTACTGTACGCAAAGGGTTCCACTATTGGCTGTTGCCTCAACATGGAGTTGGAGCTATGAAATTGTTGGTGTCCAGAGATTCAGGACATCATGACCTTCTCATCACTCCAAGATGGTGAATATCTCTAGCCTGGTAAAACAGCCCCTTGTACTTTACTTCATTTTGTATGGAGCATCTGCCTTAACCCAAACATTAACATGAAGGAAATTACTTACTGTAGCTTTCCAGAAACTAATGGACTAACAACTAATGCTCACGAACACTCGCTCTGTGCGCTGATTTGGCTAGGAAGGATTCTGCCTACAACCAGCCAGTAAGACCTGCGCCAGACCTTCTGTACAAAATGAAGTGAAGTACAAGGGGCTGGTTTACCAGGCTAGAATATCTCTAGGGTTGGTATTTTTTATAAACTGTTAGATGTTAGATTGTGGGTACCTTTTGTGACCCTGACTTCTAACCTTTGACCTCTAACCATGGGCACCTCTACGATTCCAGGACTGCTTAGCCTCAAGACAGTAGCATGTCATACAGTTGTGGGCAATAGGAAATCCAAGGATCTGGACATTTTGAGTTCTGTGCACTGCATGAAGGAACTTATGACCATTTTATGTACTGATACCATTATTAGATTGAATATACCGTAACAAGGAACACAACAGCAAATTGGCAAGTACAAAATGTCCATGCACATTATTTGCATTAATGCAATAGAACTCTGGGTCAGTAACAAACGGGGCATGGATCTGAATTTTGTTAGCGTGTTACAAAGCTAGCATTCATTACCTGTAATTGTGATATAGTTGCAATAAATCACAAGGATCCCAAATGACCCCGATAGTTGCTGCCTCTGGAAAAAGATCCACTCTTTGGCCTGGGCTGGTCCTATCTGGGGATTTCTAAAGGCAAAAAAGGGCCCAGGTGCAGAGGAGATAAATCTGTAAAAGTGGGCAGAAAAGAAAAGCTGCCTGGGACCTGCTGACTGATCTCCAGCAGAGCTGCCCTGTCCCCTGTGCTCACCGCTCCCTCCGTCTGGCCAGAACTGTTGTTTAAGCCTGGCCCATTTGTATGATTGTGTCAGATTAATGGTCTGTGCTGAGTCTGCCCTGTACACCACACCACGGCAGCAGGACAAGCTCGGAATGAATGAGGCAAACAGGGAATGCATCCTCACTAAACACTTCCTCTGTGGACAGGATGCACACATTTATTACAGTCTACTGAGGCCACCAAAAAGGGGTGCACTGCATGATTCTGTGGCCAGCTAAATAAGTGACAATTATCTAAATGACCCTCTGTGCTTGTAGTATTGATTGATATTGAATGTACTGAAAACAACTGTAAGGACATGTTGCAAACTAGCACTCAGGCATTCTTTAAACAAAATTCATTAAACAATGCTTTTTTCAGTCATTACAGGAAAGCGAACTATTCAAACTATCTAATCAAATATAATGGGATACAAAGTACTGCTCATTTTGACAGCAAAGCACAGCCACTATCTTAGGTCTTGGCTGTCCCACATGAGAAATGTGTACGTGGGGCAATATCTGTGTTGTGACTAAGGACCAGTGTAGGGTTCCTAGCTGGCCTCAGTGTAATGACCAGCAGACGCAATGCTGTGTTGCTGTCCGAGTGACTGTGATGTGTGTTGTTAGAGGATGTTGGTGGTGATCAGGTGTGGTGATGCTGTGCAGGGGACTGGGATGCTGGGTGCTGGTGATGACATGATGCTTCTAAGTATAGCCTGCTGCCGGGTTGGGCTGCAGTGTGTGCCAGATGCGGTTGCCCTGGCGATAGAAACCTCTCATCACGCTGCTCTCTCTCTCCAGCTGACAGTTGGTTCAAGTGGATCATTGTGAACCTGTAAAGGAGAGATGTGAATGGACTTCATCCAACGGATAAAAAAGGTTCCACTTTGTTTAATTGTAAATGAAACAATTGAATTCTAATTCAGGTTTTTTAAAAGCTCACCCCCCAAAATGTTATTGTCACACAATTTCTTAAACCTGTTACTTAAACAGCAAAAAACATAGATATTCAGCAAATTATCAGCTAATTGTCAACATTTGAATCTGGGTTCAATTTAATAAAACTCTTGGCAAAATGTTACACTTTCTATGTTATTCTCTCATATCTCTCCTATCTCTCTTTTGATTAAAAAGCATTTACGGTGCCTGGACTTTCTCTTTCTAAGACACAATGATTGGACCTTAGACACATTGTTCAAATTTATGTAAGACACTCATAGCTTTTATATCCATATAACATTACTGTAACATTATTAAGATGAAGAGTTGTATGGAAAATGGATTACTACATTTTGATTGAAGTGCTTTAGTTTTGCAGTATATTTGTGGTTTTGCAATATCACTGCACAGTTTTGTAAACTGTGGATGGAGTGTGAGTGCCTGTGTACGCACATGGCTGAGTGCGTGTGTGCGTGCGTCCGTGTGTCCACGTGCGCACGTGTGTGTAGGTGTGTCAGTGAGTTTTACTGCTGGTTTTCTAAGCCTGCAAGTGCAAGTAGTGAAAGTCAGTGAATATAGATGTGAATATGTGTGGAGGCGGTCGGAGGTTTCCAATGCAAAAGTGTGAGTCTATAAATGTCCCTAAACATGCATGTGTGTGGGCGTGTTTCTGTTCAAGAGTGTGAGTACATATACGCATGTCTTTAAGCATATGTGTGTGTAGGTGTGAGTTTGAGCACATCCATGAGTAAAGCTGGTGCATGAATGGTGTGTGTGTGTGTGAGATGCATTCAAGGAGTGTCTTTTTCATATCTGATAATAATCAGTTACGGTATTATTATTATTATTATTATACGGTATATTAATTATAACACATTAATTTATTGTTATAACTTTATAAATGTTGGTATTATTGTTGCTATTACTATTGTGTGTCGACAAGATCAGTCTTTGTAGGTTATCTCACAATCCACATCAGGCATGTGTGTTTGAACATTTACACTTGTTTAGATGAAAAAACAAGACTTCTCAACAGAGCTGTCAATCCCGAAGTCCAGAAAGTAAAAACCCTGCCACATTTTCCTTCTACCACAGGTGACTTCACCGAGTAGCTAATCTACCTGTCTTGAGTGCTCATTACGATCAGCTGATTCAGAGCCCACTGGATCAAATTTGTGGCAGGAAATTTGTTTCCTGAACCTAGGATTGACACCTCTGCAACCAACACGCTGTATGTGTTTAGAGGCAAGCACATCTCTATGTGTTCAAAAGGAGATGTACACATAAACTCATGCATGGAGGAGAGACAGAGACATCACACTTCCATGGCCCATGAAGAAGTGTGTATGCCCCATGTCCAGTGGTGTGTGGTTGCAGGGGTGGCAATTAACTGTACAAAATGTGAACCTTCATCATCAGCTGATGACAAATAAATGGTAAAACTCACCAGCCACTCAGCAGTAAATCATCATTCTGTGTCCGAAATCTATGAGCCAATTATATATTTTACCAGCATGTGGCTGGTGCCGATGTTCATCCCTGGTGTGGTGGTAAAGGACATGTATAGGTAAACAATACACATAGTGCTTGAAAAGGTGGGTAAACTATGCATATCTTTGAAATTGGCAATCATGTAAAGGCAAGTAAATGCTGTCGTGTAATGGGTGATTAACCTTCAGTGACACCACAAACCATTGTCATTGAATTACTCTTTGGTGAGACGGGGGGCCGTGGAGGAAATCTCATTTATATTCTAAGTTATTTATCATTTATTATCGACACACACTACTTCCTGACTTCCTGACTATTTTTGCTTGTTAAGCACATGAGAAAGTTCGTGTTGTGTGGAAACACACTTAAGAGTAACACAACATATGACACCATTTTTTTTACATCTGTACAGAAGTCTTACAAATGTCTTTGAGGAGCCCACATTTTAACAAGATGGATTGGGTTAAATTTTGTTTACGTTTTTAAAACGTCATGTTACATGGATAAGCTTGGGCCTGGTTTTTCATCTAATGGGGACTTGGTGGGAAAGGGAGAGAGCACAGCAAGAGAGAAAGAGAGAGAGAGAGAGAGAGAGAGAGAGAGAGAGAGAGAGAGAGAGAGAGAAGGGTGGGGGGGGGGGCGACAGAGGAAAAAAACAAATGGGGAAAAAAAAGACAGAACACTTTGCAATGTCAGGAAGGGGGGATTAGAATGAAAAGACACAGAGCAGGTTTAGTGAGTAAAAGAGCAGAGGAGCAGAGAGGAACACAGGAAATGTCCAAAAATAATCCTCCAATCTGTCCCCTCTGCCTGACCGGATGCTTCCATCTCTCTGCCTCTTTCTCTGTCTCTGTCTCTCTCTTTCTCTCTCTCTCTGTTATGTCACCCTGACAGAGGTCCAACTGCACTCATAGGCAATGTTGCATCACCCACACGGGACAGTAGCTTTTAGCCTCTTTTTTTTTTGCACTCGTAACACTCATCACTGCTGACAATAATGGATGATGGTGGATGACTGACTCCCTTACACAACATGCCAGACCAGACTGTAATCCTCTGGCCCAGATCTGGCTCTGATCCACTCCTGCTGAGTGATGCTCCTACATCAGGGGCCTTCTGGGACTGAGGGCTACCCGAAGGATTCTCTACCACACGCATATGTTCACATGTCTGACTGCTCGCATAGACTAAACTTTTTTCTTTATTCATTCATTCGAGGAGAATACCACAGAGCAGACACACCAGACACAC
>CM059266.1:18098780-18108780 GCA_030347295.1 Setipinna tenuifilis | reverse complement strand
TAAGCACCTTTATTTTTTAGAGTGTAGTCCTAATCTAAAACAGTGGGCAGCAGCCTGCAATCCAGCACCACATATTCCAAATTGCCTGGTTCTACCTGTGTGGTTGATATAAGCGATTTAACTGGTTAAGGGTTCGTGCTAATTACAATCAGCTGATTTAGAGAATGGCTGGAACAAATATCTGGAGCTGGATTGCAGCTTCTGAATCCAGGTTTCCCATCACTGATCTAAGGTATGGACATACTGTCTTATTTGGGCCAGCTAAATGTGAACAAATCTTATACAGTACTATACTATATCAACCAGTGTATAATACAGAAATATAAATGCATATTTTTATTGGAATGTACATCTGCTCTATCTTCACACATTTTTTACAGACTGGATGTATGGTGGAGGTTTTAGCTATGAGCTATCATACTGTAGCTGGGCAATGACCAACACCTGTTTTTTTCAGTGTGTCTGTGTGAGTGCATGTCTGCGTGGCACCCGTGTGTGTGTATGTCTGCGGGTCTGTGTGAGTGCATGCATGTGTGTGTGTGTCTATAAAGGCCTAAATCACATATATAGTCAGACTATATGTATTTTATGTTACCCCTGAATGTACACAATTACACTGTGTCAAATTACCTTTGAATGTTCAAATGAAAACTTCTCTTAAAAAATCTCTTAATTACACCATTTTATTCCTTTCTTTCATCGTATTACCTTTCATTCCACTACAAATAAAAATGTTACTAATTAGTTCTCTGGTTATGTTCTTTTTATCATATATTCTATTATTATGTTTATTGTGTTCACTGTGTGTGTGTGTGTGTGTGTGTGTGTGTGTGTGTGTGTGAGAGAGAGAGAGAGAGAGAGAGAGAGAGAGAGAGAGAGAGACTGAGACTGTGTTAGTAGTGTTCAGCATGGGTATTTTGTCAGCAAACCCCAGTAATAAAGATAGGATTTAAGACTTACCGTCTCTGTCTCTATATCACTTTCTGTCAGTCTCTCCTTCTGTGTCTTTGTCAGATATAAGAGGGCACCTCTAGTGTCCATCCTCTACCTTTTTCCTTCAAAATGCACAGATGTGTTCAGAGTCTGACCATCACCCTACTGAGACCTGTGCTGGTTTTACAGGACTTTCAGGAGCCATGCTGGAGATTGGTTTATCTGGATGCTACATGATTTTTTTTTTTTTTGTGTGTGTGTGTGTGTGTGTGTGGGTGTGTGTGGGTGTGTGTGTCTGTGTGTGTGTGTGTGTGTGTGTGTGTGTGTGTGTGTGTGTGTGTGTGTGTGTGTGTGTGTTTTAACTACATATCTACACCCATTGTAACTGCCCATCCTTTTTTTTACTGATGCAATGTGATATAATTAAGAAAAATGAAGTTTTTTGTCTTGTGTCTGTGTAACCTGCTACATAACAGTCATACTGTTAAAGGTTGTATGTCTCATGTTTAAGACAATGTCAGTGATGGAACCGACCCATGATGGTGGGGGTTTGGGGCCAGCTCGAAAGAAGTCATGGTCATGATGAATATGCGTTATTTGCACTGAAAAGCGGAAGGTTTGTCATCTCCAGACCTTACACAGTATACTGCCTTTTTATTACATTAGTTACATTTTAAAGCTTCTGTTTCCTTCAACTACATTTTATAGTATTCAATTGAATGCAGAGCCACAACGTTTCAAGTTCAAACAAAGTGATCACCCACTGCAAAGTAAACATGCTTATCGAGATTGCCCAGGTTCGCTGTACACAGTGAGTCTGGTCAACAGGACTAACAGACTATCAAAAAAAGAAAGAAATCCATTTCATTGTGGTGCAATATGTTATCTTGAAGAGGAATTTTGTGTTAAAGTATAAGCAAAGAGGTATCCTGTATGAGTTGGGATTACTAGGCGCTCTAAGGCAATAGGCAATAATAGTAAGACAGCCTGACCAAACACATAAGGAACAATGTGCAAACCACGTTTCTTTTCTGCTTTTCTGCTACACAGAATGTTCTATACAACTCTCTCTGATCCTCTTCTGTGGTCTTGACTGTTTAATAAGCAGACACCTCCCAGTCCTGAACTTTACACCACAGGGTCAAGCCACTTACTCCATGACATAGTGGTGGTGGTGGTGGTGGTGGTGTGTGTGTGTGTGTGTGTGTGTGTGTGTGTGTGTGTGTGTGTGTGTGTGTATGTGTGTGAGAGAGAGAGAGAGAAGGACGCAAGAGACTGCCCTCCCCTAACATCTGATCTGATGACACTGTCATATGTATAATTTCTCTGCATCCTTCGGTTTCATTTAGTCAACACGATGGCTGACCCTAGAGTGACACTGAGCAGGGGACTGCTATGTCTGTTTTGTGGTAAGTCTATGTTAACACTTTATACCACAGAGGTGTATGATAACTTAATGATTCCTAGCATTACATATATAACAGTAAGGTTTATGTCACAACCATAAGTAGATGTCGCATTTACCACGATGATTGATGTGTAAAAAATAATGTACATGCAGAGGCTCAATGGTGTTGAGTAAACCTTGACATGGTAATGCAAATCTTAGACACAAAGCAGAGTGTGTTTTAAATGAGTCATTTAATGACACATAAATTAACACATTTTTCCCACTATACAGTTTGCCACACTATATACTCCACATACCCTGCCTATTACAGAGACAACTGCTACTATCCATCATGACAACAAAAGACTGTTCAGTGATTCAAAAAGTATTTTATTCCTTCCAAATAAAAAGTCTGCTAAACCCTATGGTTTGCAGTTTCTTATCAATGCGTCTACTTTGCAACATAGTAACAGCATGTTGTGCACACCAACCATGTGTTGTACAGAAACATTATTTCTCTGAGCATTGGCAAAGCCTGTTCAGTTGAAAGGGCAAACCCTCTGCTGCGGTGTGAGGAGTTGTGTAATGATGAAAAAAAAATGCAGAAGTATCAATCCCAACTTTAGGAAGATAAAAACCCTCCCGTGTATTCTTTCTGCCTGTGCACTTCATACAGGTGATTTTACTAACTAGCCAATATCTGATGGTTTGTGTTGTCATCAGCATGGGCTGGTTTAGAAAATGATGGTTGGTTAAATATATGGCAGGGTTTTTACTTTCTGAAGCCAAAACTGACAACGTGTGTTTGCCAATGTCATTCAAGACAGTAAGAGAAGCAGTTCAGTTAGGGTTGGTGTTGGTGTTGTGTTGCTTCGTTAAAGCCCATAACCTTTTCTGTGTGTAAAAATTTAGTTTAATTAATACAGTGTTAATAGGTAGTTGACCAACAACTATGTACCTCCTCAGAATGTCTGCAATGGTAAGCAACGAATCCAAGCAAAGAATGTACCATATAGTGAGGGTGTATATTTACTCTCGTTCAAAGACCAGCAAGAGTATAATGTATATTATATATTTATCGCTGTATGTGTGTTTGTGACAGATGACCCAGCTACCCTGAAGGCACTGTCACTATCCTAAACACACCCTTCCTGTTTATTGAAGTGCAGACTCATACCCTAACACACACCCTAGATTGTGAAAGCAGCTGTCTGACAGACTAAAATGACCTTAAACTTCTGTTATAAACATCATGTCCTTCCATAAATATTGTATTGCTTCATTAAGGTTTATAACCCTTTCTGTGTGTAAACATTTAGTTTAGTTAGTACAGTGTTAATGAATAGTTGACCAACAGCTATGTACTTCCTCAGAATGTTTGCAATGGTAATAAACTCAAAGCAAAGAAAAAAGCTATTTGCAAATGTTGGTCTTTGTTTGCAAATGTAAACACACTTTTGGTACACCATTTCCCATGCCAAATCCATTTGAAATCCCGCCACTGTATGGCATATTACTGGCCAGAGATAGTCACGTCAGCTCTTGTTGGTCTTTTTACATGATATGCCCTTTTTACATCCTTGCTACACTGTGACTCTGCCCTCCAGCTCTGCAGACAGCAAAGCCTTTCAACGTTGACCCTCAGCCCTGGAGACACATAAACCTGACGGACGCTGCTTGGTTCGGGTACCGAGTGACACAGCTGAACAGAACCAGGTGACCTCCAAGAAAAATTGTGGGCCCCCTAAAAGAAGAGTTTTGGGCCCCCACCTCAACCATATCATAGTCCTCTGTGGGCTCCCTAAATCATCCTGACCTACTGTACCCCCCCTTAGCGATAGCCCTACAGTCGGGACAGGAGCTAGTCCCCAGTGTCTGATACACGAGACCTCTGAGGTCGTTCTCACTTAAGTCAATGGTGCTGTTCACATATCAACTATAATGACAATAACAGGCTGAATGACTATCCTTGGGATCACTTTCAAAGCGATTTTATGACATATGTAAAGATTGTTAGCCAATCAGAATTCGTTACAATTTATAGGACACCACGTTCTTTTAGTTGTTTACACTCATGATGAGAATCATATCATTATAAAATGTCACTCTTTAGTGTTGACGTTCATGTCGTTATAGTTGTCATTAATATTCTTGTTCTTGTAAAGTATAGTTGTGAACAGACCTTCAGGATTGTATTACGATGAGACCCATGATTATCATTATACAGATACAGGATGTTGACACAAGCAGCAGCAGCAGCTTTGCCAGCCAGTGGTACTAAGAAATGTGGCTTACGCATTTTCCCACTGATATTGGGCAATACATTTGTATCTGACAAATTGTGATAAGCAGTTGATAGAGTTTCATCATCAAGTCAAGTCATATGACTGTCAACATGATTCCAGAAGTTTCCTGATGCCCATGATACCACATTTAGAAGACATTTGATCATTATAGAATCTAGAGGTTTAGAATGTTCTTGTTAATCAATATAACACAAATGGGAGTGGGGTAGGTAGCTATGTAAAATGACGTCCTTTTTGTATGGGTAGCATAATCTTACAGACGGTTTTGGCCTATCCAATTTTGCTTCACTTAATGTTTTTTTTTTCACAACCTACCTATGAAAAGGACAAGAGCATGCTCCCCATGCTTTCACAGTGTCCGTGGAGTGAGTAGCTATGTAACAGACTGTGCATTTTGACCTTGCATGTCAATATCACCAAATGGTCTATGGTCTAGGAACACTTTCACAATCAAAACAAATTGATCAGAAAATCCAAGAAGAAAAGGGAATTAACAAAATAAAAAAACAATAAACAACAACAATGTCATTTCAAGGTTGACTAATAACTGGTAATGCATGTCATTGCCCTGAATCTAGCCTGCTTGTGAGTGCCCCTCTGCAGCCTTATGGTGTTGGTATGAGAGGACTAGTGTACCAGTGCCAGATCTCTACAGGCTCCTGTACACCTCTACACATGCCTGGTGATTATTGTTTACTCATACTCTAACCCAATGGCCCTCCCTTTGTGTCACAAATATCAATATAAACAATGAATTAAGTAAGAAACTACCACAAGGTACTACTTGTAAAGCATCATTTTAATAAATGATCTTGAAGTTCTTGATGCCTCATCTTGAATGCCAGGGCTCTTGTTATATTACCAAAAGAGTGTGGAGCTACTTCAAGCTTTTTAAATTGTTTAAAAATAGCAACATCTTCAAGGTTCCTCCATGCCCTGATCACTAGTACTGTGAGCCCTTTCGATAAAAACGTAAAAATAGTAAAATTTGAAATGTTAGAGGTTAGTGCAGTTTTTCTCCTCAGCAAATATATTACATGTTTTCACATACCGAAAGTTCACTTTACACCAACCATGGAAGTGTGCATATGGTCATTATGGGATGCCACTTCCTGCTTCATGACTTTGCATCTGTTGCAACAGTACCTAGCCAGGCAGTCAACCTGTCCATGGGCCTCACTATGACAACAGGAGGGACAGGCTCAATGCAAGTCGTGGTAAGTGCTGCTCAAAACAACGCTAGCTTTTCATGGAACCTTTTTTATCATTTTATAACAGGATAATGTGAGTTTTTCTTCTCCATCTCTTACTCTTTTTAACCTTTTTTATCTCAGTCATCCTCCTAATTCTTAATTTCCTTCTGCTTCTTCTTCTTCTTCTTGTTCTTCTTCTGTCAGGTTTGCGGCCCTACAATACCCAAAGAATGTGAAAACCTCACACTGTATATGGGAATGTGTTTCAGCATCAGTCAGAGTCTCTCAACCAGTGGTCCTGTACCCCCAACACTCAGAGGTATAGCATCATTTTAATCAGAACAACATCAATCAATCAATCAATCAATCAACCAATCAACCAATCAAACAACCAATCAATCAGTCAGGGCCAGATATGCCTATGGACCAACTATGTACTGTCTACAAATGGCTAAATTGAATGTTCACTCTAAGAGTTTTACCAAATGTAACTTCTGCTCTTGCATGTAACCTACTGCATGTATGTCTCAATGTCTGTCTCCTCCTCACAACAGATTGCCAAGGCAGCATTGATATAGCATTTCTGCTTGATGGCTCATTAAGTTTGACGCCCAGTGACTTTCGTGAAATGAAAAAAATTGTGAAAAAGGTGATTGAGAAGTTCATCACAAAAGACATACAGGTGAGGAGAAACTGACTCCAACTGACCGTCTTCATCATCTACTCTAAACCTATCTACCAGGCAGTAAGAAAAACTTCATATCAACTTTATATTAGTCCTATTGTGACTGTGGTGTAAGCACTTTTCATAGTTATTTATTCATTTAATTAACATTGTGCCATGTACAGAACAAATTATGTGTTAAGTATGTAGCTAATTTGCGTCTGTAGTTCCTTCTAAAAAAGAACACTTCGCAGTTTTCATAGACCCAAAAACTATTGAAAACCAACACAAACCAGGCTTTTGAACCAGGCAGGAAAAATGTCTTTTTTTTGGCTGTGAAATTTGACCTTTTAACATGGGAGTCTATGGCAAGTTGTTCCCTTCTGGAGCCAGCCCCCTGTGAGGTATTGCAACTTTAAAACGTTCAGTTTTGACTTCATTGTTTGACCTGGAACCTTGGTTTTAACTGAGTGGGATAAAGTAGAAAAGTGACAAACAGACCTACACAATAATATTCTTTTAAATCAACGTTTCGATCCATGAGTGTGGGAAGTAGACGTGTAGTGTGGGTGGCTGTTGAGATGAACTATTAACCAACATTTGCCACAATTAAGGGACTGTCACTAACTATAGGTCATTTTTTTCTGTGTGTGTTTGTTTGCAGTTTGCCATTGCACAGTATTCCACTGACTTTAAAATCCATATAAACTTTAAAGAATTTAACAAGCATAAAAATGCAGGAGACTGGAAGAAAAAAATCGATATAATTTTACAAGAACAAGCATCCACATACACTGCTGGAGCAATTAACTCAACTGTGTGAGTTACACATAATACTTTAACTTAAATGACAATGTTGATATGTTGTATGATAATGTTGATAGCGAGGCATAAGACATGCATGCATTTCTCACAACACTCATCTTTCATTGACAAAAAGCATGACGTACTGGATCTGCAATCACTTTTATGTACTGCCTTCCCTCTCTATCTCTCTCGCTCTCTCTCTTTCTCTCTCTCTCTCTCTCTCTCTCTGCCTATTTCTCTTTATGTATGCACATATGTATATACCATTTGCAGCACAGAGAGATAGCGAGAAACAGAAGTAAAGAATTTAGTTGTGTCTGCAGCTGACTTGAATTCTCCTCTCCACAGGTTTGAGTTGTTCACAGAGAGTGCTGGGGTTAGATCCAGTGCTAGTAAAGTTCTGGTGGTCATCACTGATGGTGCCTCAGATGACGGTGATAAGCTGGAGTCAGTTGTCGAGAATGCAGATAAGAAAAACATCATTCGATATGCAATTGGGGTAGGATCTTGCTACACTGAAAATAAAAATTGCAAACTAAGTAATACTTCTTTTACTACATCATGAAGTGCAGTAGTGGATTGTACTTAATGAAAAAGTGCATAGTCCATCATCTAGATAGCAGCTGACAGCTACGTCACACTTAACTGACACTCTTATCCAGAACAGCTTATAGTTATTCAGGTACAGCATTTTAGTCACAGCCCCCAGAGCAACATGGGCTTAGATGCCTTGCTCAAGGGCACTGCAGCCATGAATGAGGGTACAGGAGAGCACTACTGGATTTGAACCTAAGACCAACTTGCTAACCACTAGGCCACAGCTGACCTGTTGTCATGCTTTTCTCAAAAAACTGAGGTTTCAAAATGTCACAGATTTTGATCCATATTGTTGATCTTCTTATTAGCAAATCACAGTCCAATCACAGTACAAGCGCATGGGACTCAGATGAAATAAGTGTGCAAACCTACCTTGTTACAGGTTGGAAATCTGATTTCTGATAAAGAACTGAAGATTATTGCATCCAAACCAGAGGAAAAGCACAAGTTCACAATCAAGAACTTTGGGGTCCTTTACAAGCTGATGAAGCCACTGGAGAACATTGTATCTATCGAAGGTCTGTAATTCGTACTGGGAACCTCACCGGGCCCCACGCACCAAACGGTGTCTGTTAAATGATTGTGAATAAGTGTATTGTGAGTACATGCACACTTCTACTTCAGCATAGCAACAATTCACTTCAACCCCACATACTCACAGGTGTGTGTGTGTGTGTGTGTGTGTGTGTGTGTGTGTGTGTGTGTGTGTGTGTGTGTGTGTGTGTATGCATTGTGCTGTGATTTTATGTAGGAGGAGGTGGCTTGATGAAACAGGAACTGGCACAAGAGGGCTTCAGTGCAGCACCATCTCCTGAGGTAAACAAAGACAAGAGGCAAAAACAAACAAACAAACAAACAAACATGGGCAACATTGGGCGATTATGTTTTCATTGCCATCAGATATAACTCAGTGTTTGTTTTTACCTCTGAATTTGTCTTTAAATTAAGGACCAACCACATAGTTTTACATTAACAAAAGAAGAGTACAGAAGAAGAGTAATGAGGATAAGACATGTTTTTATCTTTTTTAACTTTAATTTGATCTGGCCCATTTGAAGGGGGGCATTATAATGAGTTCTGTTGGAGCGTACCAATGGAGAGGGGGGTATCAGGAGTACACACTCAGTGGGGGACACTCAACGTTTCATGTAGCTGACATACTTGGACAAAACGGAAATGACAGTTACCTAGGTAAGGATGCCTGCTCAATATGAAGACACCATATACAGTACTGGAACTGAAAACGTAATGCGTTCCAGCCATTCCTGTTGTTCCTATTCAACCTTTAACATTCATGGCAGCTACTTTTTGTTTTGTGTTCAAAACATTTAATATTACATAACATTTGTGCATAATACATTAGTGCAGTTAATTTGTTATCTATCCCATGTGGGCTATATTGTAGGCTATTCTCTGACTGTGGCACTGAGGAAGGGTCAGAAGCACATCATCATGGGGGCCCCGAGATACAGGCACAAAGGTGTGGTGGTGGTCTTCCATCCCTCCGGCACTCAGACAAACCTGGAGGAGGAAGACAAACAGGTGCAGTCACCACTATTCCTGCAGTACCTGTGAAAGACCTGAAGCTAAAGATTCACCAGGTTCTGTAATGTGTCTGATCTAAACTTTAGAACTCACCAGCTTCAGTAATATCTTTGAAGTTAAAGCTGAGGATTCAACATTCTCTGTAATGTTTGTGAAACACCGGGAGCTCATGGTTCACCAGCCTATGAAACGTGAAGAATATCAGTCACCAGCTTTATATTGTTTTATCTGAGGAGAACCTGAAACCGAGGATTGATCAGTTTCTGTAATATCTGTGAAATGACCTGGAGCTGACGATTAAGCAGTTGATGAATTACACTGGGCAACAAAACTTTTTTTTGGAAAATTGTCTTTGTTTTTTTAACTGATTTAGGACAATTTTGCACCGCTAAATCTGAAAATGACATTGATTTATCTTGATTAGGTCAGGTTTCTGTGCTAAGATCATTTTTAAAAATCTGATTTTCTTACTTTTACTATATATATTACATTATTTTCTTATTATTACTATATCTACTACATTTTTGCTACATTATCAGCTGATTTTTTTATTACAGTTTTTCTC
>CM059266.1:17716280-18093780 GCA_030347295.1 Setipinna tenuifilis | reverse complement strand
ACAAGTGCACTCTGCTCCCTATATTATTTTTATTTACTGCTCTCAGCGTTGCCCAGAGGATGCCTTGAACCCTATTGCTAACAGGTTGACGTTTACTCTTGATGGACTCCCTGTGGCTGGAGAGGGTAACTTGCATCCAATGCTGTCCAGAGATGCTCGTGTCACCTCAGATCACATGGTGAGGGGACCTGCATTATTAGCCACAGAGTTAATTGCCATCTGTCTCTCTCATTTATTTCATTTCAGACAAACAGTAAGGAAAGCACAGGAATGTAGCAAAAAATCAAAACAAACAGCAACTAAAAACAAAGCAAAAAAAGAAAAGAGAGCTTTAACTTTAATTAAAATAAGTAATGTATGTGAAGTATTTTCTGTGTCTATATTTTTACATTATTTTTGTATGTAAAGATTTATTGCTACTCTTGTCCCCACAGTTGGACTTTGAGATCAATTGTGGAACAGACAAGATCTGTCAGGATGACCTGCGAGTGGATTTCAACTTTTTGGGGTCAGTCTTATATAAAACTTCATTGGCCTGAAGGAAACTTGTCTTAGACGCATACAATATCTGTTGTTTAAACTGTAAATGTCAAAATCCTTAGATAGGTAGTTTATGAATAGACACCCTCAATATTTAACACACTCAAGCTTGCCTCGACATCAGATGGATGTAAGACATGCTGAAATTGCGATTGTGTGTCTGTTAGGGCCAAACACATTGTTGTGGGCATTAACCAGGAGATGAGTGTTATAGTGACGGTGGAGAACAGAGGAGAGGACTCCTACAACACCCGTGTGTCTCTCTCCCACCATCCTGGCCTCTCCTACAGGACTCTTACCAAGACACAGGTGTGTATAAGTGTCTGTGTTTCTGTGTGTGTGATTCCATGAATGTGTGTGTGTGTGTGTGTGTGTGTGCGTGTGTGTGTGTTTGTGTGAAATGGCTTTTCTATTAGAAGCCTATGAGTGTCTCTAATGAGAAGAAATGGTGACAGTGACCATTAGCTAATGGTATTTGTTGTGTTTGTTTGTTTTGTTGGTTTGTTTGTTTTGCATGCTGGTGCAGGGAAGGGTGGAGTGGGACAGTGAGAACAGCATCTCACAGGGAAAGACAGTCTGCACCATCAACACTCCCATCTTCAGGGGAGGACACAAGGTCAGAAAGAGCCATGTGTATGTGTGTGTGTGTGTGTGTGTGTGTGTGTGTGTGTGTGTGTGTGTGTGTGTGTGTGTGTGTGTGTGTGTACAGCCTGTGTGTGTTCATAATCAGATGCATACCATTTACTATTTTAATGAATTTCGATTTCGTTGTAACACAAAAACACATGCATTTGTAATGTAAACTACATGGCAACGTGTTTGGAAATGTACTGTCTTTTTTACAAAGTCAAACCAACCTACAGTAGTTGCAGTTTATTTTAGCTGAAATGCACAATTAAAAAATAAATAAACAAAAACAACATACTGTAGCCTTAAACGTTTGTGAAACAGTACAGCATACATCAACCAGTGTAACATGCCAGAATCATCCACACTACAGCTGCAGATGAGTCATAATGCAACATGTAGACTATTTTAGAGGTAACACTTTATTTGGAAAATCCACCCACAGAGTTGTGCTTTCCTGTTGGTTTGTCACTTGTGTGTTCCTTTGCACATAGTGTAGACTGCAGAGCACATTAGTAGTAGACAGACAGTCCCTGAATGTAGCATACATACTTACAAACATACAAACTTAACGCTTAAGTACAACATCATCACTTTGAGCTCAACCCCTAAGGTACACGGCCCTGTACCCTGTTGTCATACTGTAGCATAATGCAATATTAAGCAGAGTTGCTACATCAAGGACAGTGTGCCTACTACCAATGTGCTCTACTGTTTCCGTTGGTTTGTCACTTGTGTGTTCCTTTGCACATAGTGAGAGAGCTAAAAGTGATGGTGTTGTACTTAAGTGTTACATTTAAAAATGTATGCTACGTTCAGGGTTAGCATGCATTGCAAGAAAATGGTTGAAGGCAGGCTCAGTGCTTAAATACATCAGTTTGCACAACGTGTATCCACGAACCAGGAAGTAATGCATGCATATTGAGATCATTCAGACTCTTTGCACAAACTGTAAGAATCTGATGCACCAGGCTAGTTGGGTAGGGTAGAAAAAAGAAGATTTACAATAGTCCTCCAGACACAGTGTAGTGTTTTTAGCTGTTTGCTATGGGTGCTGAAGTGGTTTAGTCTCCATTATGTTGTGCGCAATAAGTTAAGCAATATGTAATAGTATGTCAAGTTCCCTGAAACAGGGTCAGTATCAGGATGCCTGTCTGAGGTAGCAACACCACTTCCTTTTACTCTTTTATTTCAGGCTGTCTTTGTGGTTCAGTATGGCGTTGATGACACACATCGCTTTGACCAAAATGTGTCGTTCAATGCAACTGTGACAAGGTAATGTAAAATGTACTGTATGTCACTTTGATGAGTGAGGTGCAACATTATTTAACATGTGTTTTAAAAATGCCTATTGTCATCCCAATTTCACGATTAATCCCCCCCCAAAAGAAAATATTGTAACTAGTCATTTACAGAGTTGGAAAAAGCACGATAAGAGGTGTACAGGAACAAATATAAATGGAGGGAAAGGCCTGGGTGCGTTTGTGATGTTTACTCCTCTTCCTGTTACTGCTGTTCTAGGATGATGTTGGTTCACAGCCATTCTCCTGTTATTGGTGTTTTAGAGCAATGGGTACTCAGTCAGTCTCCTGGTATTGGTGTTCTAGAACTGTGGTCCTCAGCCCTGTTCCTACTGGTTGTGATGTAGAGCAGAGGTCCTCAGCCCAATTCCTATTGGTTGTGTTCTAGACTTTAAGTTCTCAGCCCTGTTCCTGTCATTAATTGGTCATTGCTGTTGTGGTGCCCAGGGGCCACTTCCCCTCTGCGGTGTTATAATTCCCAACAATTACATTGTGGTTAATAACTACAACAAAAAATGTGTGTAGGTTGCGCAGTTGTGTTACAAAAATGTGAAGCTAAAATCATTGCTTGTGGAACAACTCACCAACCATTGCGACCACATTTTTTTTTCAGTTATTGGGCTTATCAAGGTATATGAACTCAGACCATAAATTTTCATTTTTCTGTGTAGCGCCAGGTAAGGAAAACTGTGCTTGTACAAATTGAGGTTTGCTTGTAAAAATTGTCTGGAGAAAGTCATTTGACTGCACTAGTTCTCTTATTAAAATGTGAAGCTGGCATTCACACCCTCTTATCAGCTTTCTTCCCCTTTCAGTGGAAATGAAGTTCACAGTGCGGACAGCAGAGTCTGGATTGTGAAAGAGATTGGAGTCAGACACCACATTTATCTTACCGCCAGCAGGTGCGTTGGGGGGGGGGGTAGTTGTGGGGGGTAGTTGTATGTGCAAGATCACAGGTTCATAAACTGTAAAGTCATGGAGGCATTTCAGTGTGCTTCAACATCAATGAAGTGCAATTCTGATAAAAAAAAACTATGTTGGACATTTGAAGCTTGGGGTGGCCAATTCAATTCAGTGAAAGTTACTGGAACCTTCTGACTCCAGTGGCAGTTCTATAGTGTTTTACACCCTGGGCGAGACCACCTCTCAGCCCCCCAATGTGCCGATTGCAGCGATATGACACACAGAGCTTTTTATTTTATTTAATTTATTTTTTCCCCCAAGCGCTCGTGGCGCCCCCCACGAAATGGCGCCCCAGGCAGCTGCCCTGTTTGCCTGTGCCTAAAACCGCTACTGTCTGACTCACTTCCCTTTTTTTCATGCATGGCCGGGACTAGGCACCGGAACTCTACTGGTCACATTAACTTCACAGCAACCGGAAGCAGTGCAGAGAAGCCAGTGACACAGCTTTTGCAGGTAGTCCTGCACCTCTGTACAATCTCTGTGCTGGGTTATGTAATTTATACAGCTTTTGCAGGTACTCCTGTGCACCTCTCAAACCATTTCTCTCAGGTCATTTTATTTAAAGTGATGCGTCCTCCAGGCTATGATTCATCGTATGTACAAACTGGAAAAAAAACTTCTAATCGGGGAGGGGTGCTGTGATGCAACTGTTACTGACTTGAGAAGCCAGTTACAGGAAGTACTGTATGTAATGTATGGAGGAAGTGACACACCATAACAAAGTTGTGGAGATAGAAAAAATGCAACACGTATGCTTAAAGTACAGAATAAAATACCATTTCTTGCATTTTAAAACTGATTAACAGGTCATTAGCTATGTGGTGGAAAACACTAGCAAAACATTCCAGCTTTTGTGTATGTCTGTGTGTTTGACTTTGTCTCCATAATTCTTCTCTGAGTTGAGACCAACAACCTCTCTATCCCATACTGATTCTGTTCTGTCTTTGTATTTATTGATTTCAGGTGGCTAATGGCAACAGACAAGTCAATTTAACTGTTATTATACGTGTTCCCATTAAACTGGGCAAAATGGATATTTGGTCCAATTCTGTACTGGTAAGAAACATAATTTAAACTGCCACTGTTCATGTTTTGACTTTTATGTCAAAATATTCAGGGGAAAAAAAGTCTAAGATGTTCTATTCACAAACAAGGGTAAGAAAGGGTAATTTTACTACAGGCTTTTGTTGAACTTACTGTGTTGAGTTTAGCCATTGTAGTTCTTAGGTCTGACTGTTGGCTTCTAAACAAACTGTGTTTGTCAAGGACAGCCATTTTGGTTCCTCCATTATCAAAAGCAGGCTTTAATTATACGTTGGGTATCCATGAGATTTCCTCTTAAGGATAGTGATTTTGTCCTTCTTATTTTAGATTGGAGGCCTGCCTTATGCTCTGTTTATTAAGGACAACCTTTGCAGATATTTTGTCAGCTTGCAGACCTCATTTGTACCTTTTGTGTTGAGGGCCAGCCCTTTTTGTTCTTGCCTCAGATTAAAGATTGCCAGAGGCAGCATGACATGGAACCAGACACTGACCAGCCTGTTGAAACTATAAAGACAACAAAAATCATAGTAAGTGTCTCTGTTTACTCTACCTGGCAACATCTCAACACTTAATTCTTTCAGCATAGCTAGCACACAGTAAGGAACTCAGCAGCATTATGGTAATAAATATCCATTGAAAGCCTCATTGGTTGACCATTCTCACGCTTGTCTCGTGTGTGTGTGTGTGTGTGTGTGTGTGTGTGTGTGTGTGTGTGTGTGTGTGTGTGTGTTTGTGTGTGTGTGTGCGCACGCTTCTCTTTCCACTGTACTCAGAACTGTTCGGTGGCTGCCTGTAGAGAGTTTAAGTGTGATGTGTACTTGAAGGAGAAGAATCACATTTTTTATGAAATCTCAGGGAAAGTGCACTCTGGCTGGATTGCACAGGTAATGTCTACACTAAGGAATCTTGGCTGTAATGTTGCTGCATGAAGAAAAAGATTGTGAAAAAAGTTTAACCTATTAATTCTCAGTCAAATAGAACAAAATATTGTCAAATGCTGAAACAGTAATCCTTTGCCAACCGATACTTTTTCTGTCCATCAGATTGGAGTTAGGTCTGGCCAGTTTATTTTGGCCAGTGAGTTCGGTCTGGAGTATGACACAAATAAGTACATCCTTCCTCTTGCTGATAACCTGCAGACTTCCTCTGTCACCATGGTAACTAATGCTAGAAACTTCCTCTGCGAATGTAATCATTAATGCAGTGGTATTTGCAACTTTATAACACTGATATTCACTGTTTAAATCAGGGGTGTCAAATGCAAATACACAGTGGGCCAAAATGTTAAACTTGGACAAAGCCACGGGCCAACATTGATATTTATTGTAAAAAATCTTCCTCCAGATATAATAACAAACCTTTTCATATGGGCCCAAACAAATTTTGCTCAAACATTGAATATGGAACAATGAAAGTGTATACTATACAATTTGCACACATGCAAAATCACATTACTGGCATTAATTTCTTGAATACAATTTAAATACAAGGCAAACAGGTCTGTCTTTTACATAGGTAAACAGATATTGTGTCTCCCACCTGCCCAGAAAGCTCCTGTTTTCTGCCTTTCTTTTTTGTCATTTTTGGGAAGGGTTGCACTGTGCCAGTAATAGCATGATGTCGCTATGACTACTGTCAACAGAAGAGAGGGTGTTTATGGGTCTTGTCCTGATTGACGTGGCAAAACACCAGCAGAGCATTCTGGGATTGGTTGTTATCGTGTTGTACTGCACTCCGCAAGCAAGGTGTCTGCCCCAGAGCATGGCAGTAGTGTTAGCGATACATGAACTGCAAGATACCGGCTTGCCAGCTCTAGTACTCATTTGGTATTGTCTCGCGGGCCAAACATTATTACTCTGGGAGTTTGACACCCCTGACTTAAATACACTAATGAATGTCTGAATTAATGAAATATGTATGCATGATAGAATGAAGAATGAATCAAACGAGTAATAGAAAGACATGATCTCTCCTTAGCTAAGGACTCAGGTGGAGGTGTATGATGAACCTGACTTCACTAAGGAGATCGCTGGTGGGGTGGTGGCTGGCCTGATTCTGCTGATTCTCATAACAGTGGCCTTGGTGAAGGTAAGCAACATGGCACATTACAGCTGACTCACTGACTTTCTGTACCCTAGAGGTCAGAGGTCCCTGACATGAATGCAGTTATTTCCTGGCAATGATAATCAGTTACAGTACATGCAGCATTTGTTTGTTGCTAATGTTAAAGCTATGAAAGATGTTAGAAGATGTTATATCGAGTTAAAGTTTTCCTCTGCTTGTTATAGATATGTAAGATAAGGATATGTGAAAGGTTTGTGTTATGTGGAAATAGTGTGGAGAATCACATGTGATGCCTGTAATGAGCAGAGACCTCAGGCACTTAGTGACTTACCCATCACTCACTCACCCTACTACCCAAGGCCTATTACACATAAAGAACATAAATGCAAAATCTTATAAAATGTAGCATCAAACACTGAGTTCGATATGACTAAACCCTAAAAATCTATTGTGACTGTGACACTGTATATTTTGCCATTTTGTATTTGTTGATGGTTCCTGTTGGTGTGTTGTTTATTTGTTTCTAGCTGGGATTCTTCAGCAGCCAGTATGGAGACCTGATGAAGGAATCAACTGACAAATATTAGCAGTACCAAGCCTCAAGCAATCCAGTTGAAGCAAAAGCATCAACCATTCAGTTGAAGCAAAAGCATCAAGCACTATTTTAGAAGCTCATGCTGATTAGCTTATGGCTTGCAGTATTTACATCACAATGCTCTGTAAAACGGCCTTAGCTGCACCCTATAGTTCTGCTGTCTCTAATAAAGCCTCATTGTCTCTATACTTAAATACTCTTTTTAAGGGCCACCTGTATAAAATATTTTCCATCCTTAGAGATATCAGTACGTACTGATGATATGAATAAATAAATGTATTGAACATTTTTCTTTAATAAATTCCTGAATAAATGTTTCTCTGTGTCAAGGAGTACCTAAGCCAATCATACACTGCAAATATTTTTTTCCAGTTCCAGATTTAAAGTGTTTAAGTATTCAAGTCTTTTATTGTCATTGTGCAGTTGTCTGTACACCGAAACTAAAATAGCAAGGCCACAAAGGTGCAAGATGTGTCACGATTTTCAGTCTGGGTTTTTTCCTCTGGCGCTGCTCTCACTCTTTCCACCACTATTCCCAGCACTTATTTCATTATTAGTTCAATCACTCACTCTACTCCCCATTTCTCCTCACTACCATGATCATTGCCCTCACCTGTGTTGCCTCTTGTCTGTGTCTGAGTGTTCATGCACTACACCTGCACTGCCTTGTTTGCCCATCACCTTGTTATCACGTTCACCTGCACCACACCCCGAATTAAACCCCTACGTTCAGTTCCTCTTTGTCAGTTCGTCTGCTAACCACGGTGTTTATCTCTACGGCTAAGTTTGACTCTTGACTGCTTCGTGTTTCCTAGTATCATGTCTTGTTCCCGTTTTCTTGTTTTTTCGTGCCTGTGCCTTGTCTCCAGTCTTTTGGGTGAGCCCTACTTCCCAGTGTTTCCTCCCTTGTCTCCTTGGACCAATCTCTGGCTCCAGACCCGGACCAACTCCTGGCCACACATGGCTCTCCAATCCCTGACTCCAGACCTGGCCCGACTCCTGATTACGCACGACTCTCCAGTCTCTGGCTCCAGACCTGGACCGACTCCTGACCACGCACGGGTCTCCGATCCCTAGCTCCTGACCCGGACCGATTCCTGACCACGCTCAACTCTCCAGTCCCTGGCTCCAGACCCGGCCCGACTCCTGATTACGCACGACTCTCCAGTCTCTGGCTCCAGACCTGGCCCGACTCCTGACCACGCACGGGTCTCCGATCCCTAGCTCCTGACCCGGACCGATTTCTGACCACGCTCGACTCTGGAATGGAAGATGGAAGAAATAAACACTAACAAGTGTCTAAGTCTGAATCATTCAAGTGTTTCTAACGCAAGGTAGAGACAGACAGGCTCATTGTTATATGCCTTCCTTCTCTAGTGGTTTGAGCCGTCTCCAAAAAGATGAGAAAATGGGAGATATAGTTATACTAGTATGATGCATCATAAAACAGTCTAAACAGTGGAAAATAACTTAAACGGAACCTAGTTCAGGAAGTACTGTCCACAAAGCTCATTGGTGCCACTCTGTCTCCAGCTGTGAGAACCACATATTAAAAAAAGACCAAATGAAGTCCTTTGTTACCATCTAAACAGCACTCAGTGTACTAGTCAAGGTGACCTTCTAAGTTTAGTCACAACTAGGCCGCACAGAACTGTCCTTTCCTGAACAGACATGAAAACGTATTCAGTTGGCGTTCATTTCACAGTTAAAAAGAATTCATAAAATCATTAGAATTCTACAGTGTGTGGGCTGAGGTCAGAAGAGGCTATGGACAGGCGTGTGTGCATGGCAGGGATGTTTACAGATTTCTCAAAGCAGGCAAAGAAGTGGACTTTTTTCAACAAGTTAGCATAAGTCAATGTGCTATAAAAACATGTATGTCTTTATTTTTCTCCTTTATGCAATGAGCTTCTTGCTGGCCACAATTGGCCCCACCCATCCCATGTTTGCAATTCATGTTCACTACACGTGGAAATGGCAAAAAGCAGAGGTACAATCCAACTGTATATGATTGACCGCGAGTCGGACCCAGAGCTAATGCTCCCTGAGCTGACATCAGCATGGGGGTAGCCAGAAAAATGGCTTAGATGCATACCATTCCTGACACCGAAATCATTTAACTGACTCACAGCAAATGAATGGATTTTTTTTCTTGCAGTGTTTATAAGAGCAGTAGAGACTGAAATGACAATATAATAACACACAAAAAGTGATTTTTGCATAATATAACCCCTTCAATATCTGTGGTTTGTTTGTCAGTGGGTCATTTCAATTGTTAACTGGTGATATAGAGGTAATTTCTCACCCATTTGCATTACTTCAAAATGTGTTACAGAAAGCTCATTTTATTCATTTCTTACCAAATGTGGTACCGGGTTAGTCTAGTTTGGTCCTCAGCAAACATACCAACCCGTTATTATGTTTTGCGTACCCAATATTTAACCAACGGACAGATTGTACTTTGCAGCTTTGTACTTTGTTTCAGTTTTTAAAACACATGTTACATTGAAGCTGTAGAGCTTAATAAACTTAAAATTGATGTTTGGAATATGCAAATCTTAAGCATATTTATGCACATTGGTAAATATGAATGATAAATAACATGTGAAATGTCATCTATTTCTGTAGCCTGACTATTTGTCTTCAGGGAAAAACAGGCTCTCTCCCTATAGAGATGCTTAGCTCACTAACAGCAGAATAAAATAGGACAGGAGAGAGAGCAACGCCACTTTTGGGTGTGATTGCATCTCAGTGTGCACCTTGAAGAGAAAAGCAACCTGGACACTATTTTTTTTTTCAATCCGTGTATCTTTGTGTCATTGTAGTCACATGACAACCACAAAAATGGAACATGCAGTTTGCCATAGAATTTATTTTAGTGATGAAATGAAATGAAATATGAAGACATTCGAACAGCGTTTGGCAAGAAGAAGTTAATTATGATAATAAACATAAAAAGTGATGGGTTTGAAAGCTCCTGATCAACAGGTCACTCACAAACGGTGAGTTTCCCACCCACACCAAGTAAGATGACAAACTACATTCATGTAGGATTATACATACCTGCCGCATGTATACTGTGGGGGGCTGTGGAAAGTCTATCAGACAGATAGAGAAAGAGAGGGAGGGTGCCAGAGAGGAGAAGGAGGGGGGGCTGGACTGGGAGAGACAGAAATGAAAGAAGATGACAAAGATCCATACATACCCGTAGTAGCATGTATACTATGTTGGCTATTATGTCTGACAGAAAGAAAGGGAGGGTGCCACAGAGAAAGAGAGGTGTTTGTGTGTGTGTGTGTGGGGGGGGGGGTGTGCAAAGAAAGCCTGAGTACCTGAGAAAAAAGAAAGAAAGAGAGGTGACGAAGATGAAAGTTACTAACCCTATGGGGAAGAGAAATCCCTCAAATATTCTACTACCTGTCAAGTCACATACCCTGCCAGGCCTGCCAGGATCTTACATTGTTCTACCTGTGCTAAACTGCAGTGACAGCAGTGTGGCCTGGCGGTTACCAGTGACGAACTGCCACTGAGGTACCCTGAGCATGGTACTGTTCCCACACACTGCTCCCCGGGTGCCGTTCTCATGGCTGGGTTTAATGGCTGGGTTTAATTTTTGTTTGTATTTGTTTGTAAGTATTTTAAGAGACCAATAAAAGCACTGAGCTGGCTTGCAGGGTAGTTGTACAGGGTGCTTCCTTTTTCACACGGCCCTTCCTGCAGCACAAGGTGAGAAATAGAGAGATAGTGAAAGTGTGTGTGTGTGTGTGTGTGTGTGTGTGTGTGTGTGTGTGTGTGTGTGTGTGTGTGTGTTTTATTTTATTGTTGCCTATTGTTGTCATATTATTTGCTTATTGTTGTCATGTTATTTTGAAAATGGGCAAGATGTTCTACTGTCTGTTAGGCTTTGGCAACACCGTATTTCAACAGCCATGCTAATAAAGCATGACTTCAGAAAGAGAGAGAGAGAGAGAGAGAGAGAGAAAGAGAGAGAGAGAGAGAGAGAGAGAGAGAAAACAACTTACTCTTACTTCACTTCCTACCCTCCTTCATCTGTGTTTCTCTTCCTCTTTACTCACTTTAAAGTATAACAGACATGCCAGAGGTTGTGTTGGTCATACTTTGCCTTTTTGCGCTCACTGCGCAGAGAGGCACAATGCCTGCCCTGGTGCTAACACTTGCCATTGCCTCAGGTGAGTAGGAACAAGAAGAAAATGTCTCTCACAGCATAGGCATTGTCAAACATGCTGAAATTAATGCACTTTGCTTTAAAAGTAATGACCAGTAGCAACAAATGAGCATTAAGTCTTCATGTAATGCAGCTGCTTTTGAGGTATATCTGTAGGATGACCAAAGGAAAAAAAAATGCTGTTTATTTCTTTTCAGTTAAACTCAAAGTGTATTATTTCTAGTAAGGAGTAAAGAGTAAAGAGTGAGGATGCTCCTTTTTTGTGGGTTGCACAAAAACAAGTATCAAAATGTAACGAGAAAACATTACATTGCATACGATGTGTTTAGTATGAGTTTGTTCAATTCCAACTACATTGTTTTCAGATAGTAATAGAATATTTCAGCAAGGATACTGGGATGGTACACATCTATTTCCTAGATGTGGAAATGTCTGGCTTCACAAAAGTTAACAATCGTGACGTGTATTTGTTTTATTCCTTCATTATATGACGTGATTTAGGTACACTTTATTTAACTGTCCCTGTTACATCAATTAGGCACAGTGCAACAAAGTGTGTAACGATATGTACATACTTACACTGTACTGGTTAGGGTTAGTGTTAGGTAATGCAAAAAGTGACATGGGTGTATTCTGGAAGTCCAATTAAATTATTTATGACAGAATTTGTTTAAACATTACTATATGGAAACTGGGCCTGTGTTTTGGTTGTTGACATTCGTTTACAGACTGTATGTTGTTTCACTCTAGAACAGTAGACTCTCAGAAAAGAAGGTACAGAATTGTACTTTTAGGAGTACAAAGCTTGTCACACAGGCAGTACCACCCGCAAGGGCACATAATTGTACCTACCACTGTCTTACAACTAGTTTGTACTATTTCCAGAGCTGAAGAGGTACACATCAGTACCTTATGGTACAAATATAGCCTTTGGGTGTACATTAATGCACATTGTGATTCACTAACCAACGGACAGGAAAAATGCAGAGACAGATTTCCCTCAAGGGATAAAGGAAGCAAATCAGACTTATGGCTGAATCCAAAATGTTTACTTATTCACTATGTAGTGGACAAAATGTAATGCAATCCAATGTAACTCACACCCTGTGTAGTGAACTACATAATGAACGAGTGAATGTTTCGGAAACGGCCTGTGATTTTGATGATTGAACATGAGCCCAGGTAAACATGTGCTGTGCCTGGGTGAAACAAATTCAAACAAATTTCATGAACAACTCTATTCGTTATTATTATTACTGAAATGGGCTGTGTCATATATCACTGCAAGGAATAACATGGTGAGCATAATTGGTCCCTCTTTTTCAATTAACGCACGTGACACACAAGTCGCAACCGCATAGTAGCCTAACTATGGTTAGTTTAGGTCTACATGAGATAATTGTGCTGTTTTGGTTTTTGGATCAAGGCACCTGAATTCGTTAAAGACAAAGGGAAATGCAAGTATTATTTCAAATATTATTTCAGTGGGCAGTTATTTAAAAAAACAAACAAGAAAAAAGGGAACACAACTTAATTTCCTCGTTATAGCGTCCTCTTTCCCACAGGGGGAACAATGTAAGATTAAGAATTAACTGATCATAGATTTCTGAAGAACAAAAAGGAGAACTTAAATGTGTCACTGAAGCCATATAAGGCAATTGGAGGCTTTAGGCTTCTTCAGTTTTGAGAATAATGTTATATTGCATGCTTAAGAATTCACCATGGGACACGTAAGAGTTACAACATCTTCAATCTTCAAAACAGAAGTCAGTCACACTGTATTTCACACTCAACGCCCTTTTTTTCTGTCACTGGGTGCTTAAACTTTCTATAAAATCTTGGTGGGTTGACTATCCAAATAAAGTGTTATCAAGAAGTCCAGTTGTCCTACACTATAAAAACAGTTGCTTAGGGCCAACTTTGGAAAAAAAAAAAAACATGCTGCAAGGATCTTTTTACATTGGTTTAGCTTGCATTATTTCCCTTGCACTATTTTTTTTTCAAGTATCAAGAGCACAGTCAGTTGAATCGTGCAAGTGAAAAAAACTAATGACTACCATGACATGAATAACTGAGAACTTATACAGAAAACACAGAACTGAATATGTGTTATTACATAGTTGATTCGTTTAGTTACATATTATAGGTTTATGTTAATATGGATACCCTGACAGTACCCAAATAAAGAACCTTTTATGCACAGCTGGGCCAGAGGGTCCTGAACAAGGAATAAGAAGCTGGTAAACTAATGGAAGAGCTATTTTTCAGGCAATATTCACATTTTTTGATGTTGATCTTTTGAGTTTGTGATCTTGTAATCTTGCGAGACGTCTTTTTCTGTTTCAAACCAGTCTGTCATATAGTGTTGGGTGTCAACATAGAGTCAACTGACTGGAAGTTTTTCAGTAAACCCGCTGATGGATTTGGTTATAGAGTCATCCAGCACAGCTCTTCAAGGTATGTTTTGGAAAAGGAAAGGAATTTGGAAATGTTTTGGAATACATAGAAGTATAATGACAAATAACAAATACGGTATATACCTTAATGTAAAAAGGTTTAAGTGATTGATGCATTATGTGACGTTAGTTGGTTTAACATATTATAGACTTCCAAACTTGTGTTGCTAGAGGTATTACACTATGTAAGGTGACAACTGCTCTTCATAAATGCTATTGTCCGTTTTGTCCAGTTTACTGGTTAGTGCCCCTCTCCAGCAGTACAGTGGCGACAGGAAAGGAGAGGTGTACAAGTGCATGGTGGATTCAGACTCCTGTTCACTTTTATCGATCAATGGTAGGCATAATTATTTATCGATTGGATTCTATCCTCTGTGTCCATGTGTCATTGTTGTTGTTACTTGTGTTGTTGTGTTGTTATATTTATAACACTGAAATGTGACACACTAAGTTATGTTTTCCATTCATATTTTGAAAAAGTACCAGATGCTGCTGTAAATATGTCCCTTGGTCTGTCAATGACAAAGACTGAAATGTCTAATATGGAAAAGACCTGGGTAGGTACTTACTTATCATATTGTACTTTTTTGTGTGTCACTGTGTAAATAATAATAATAATAATAATAATAATAATAATAATAATAATAATTAACTGTATTTGTATAGCACAATTTATACAACATGTAGCTCAAAGTGCTTCGAGAGTTTGGCAGGAAAATACAAGACAGCATTTGTTGCAGCTTGGTAGTGCTGGGAAAAAGGAAGTTCATTGGAATGCTGTCGAAAGGTCTGGTTAGTGTGCCTGGGGGGAGACTGGGATGAGGAGGAACTCTGGGTTTGCTTTGTTTTGTTTAAATCTAGTAAGACCAGGAAGGAAGGAAGCCCATCTGCCGGGGCTGGTAAAAAGAACTGTGATTGTCTTGAAGAGCTGTGACTAGAACAGATAAGTGTGGCAGGTCTCTGATTGTCCAAGGGGTCCTTCACAGCAAACTATCTCTATGGGGCATAGTATAAGAAGACTGCTTCCCCGATCCTTTTAGGTGGTGCCTCTGGAACACTCAGGAGGCTGGATTCAGCAGATCTAAGGGCTCGTGTAGGAATGTAAAAGGACAATGTGTCAGTGACATGGGGCAAGACTATTTACAGCTTTGAATACTAGTAAGACTATTTTAAAATCAATTCTGTAGTATACAGGTAGCCAGTGTCGTTCGGCTAGTACAGGAGTTATGTGCTCTCTTCTTCTAGTTTTGGCCGAGTTTCGAATAAGCTGTAGTTTTTCAATTTATTTTTCTGGGAGGCAAATAGGGCATTGTAGTAGTCTAATCTACTGGAGATAAATGCGTGGACTAGTTTTTTAGCGTCCTCCTGGGTGAGGAAGAAGTGAACTTTCACAAAGTTTCTAAGATGGAAGTATGTAGTTTTTATTCATTTATTGATGTGAAGTTCAAAGCTTACAGTAAGTCAGAGTTGAGGATCATACTTAGGCTTAGGCTACTTTTTCTCTAACATGTTGGTTTAGGTTTTCCAGATTAAAGTAGAGAGCCTCTTGTTTATCTTTGGGGTCAATACATAACACCTCAGTTTAGTCTTCATTTAGTTTTAAACCTCTGAGTAATAGCTGGTAAGCAGGATGTTAGAGCATTTAGGGCAGTGGTTTGCTTCAGCTCAACTGATACATAGAGTTGCGTGTCATCAGCATATCTATGAAAGTATATATTATGTATTATATATATTATGTATTATATATGTTAATTATCCATTTTTTGTGAGCTATTGTTTCCCATTCCTAACCATTTTGGTCAACCTCAGACTGTTCAAAACGGTGCTAACTGTGCCAGGTGCTATAACTGTGCCAGGTGTTTTTTTATGGTGCTAAATCAAACAGAGTTGAATTAAGAGCTAATTAAATCTTGCTAACTGTTACTCAGGTTTGTGGTCCAACTATCCCCAAAGAATGTCCCAGCGTCACCCAGTATGGTGGGATGTGTTTCAGTCTTAATTCCAACTTGCAGCAAGATGGACCTCTACCATTGTCTCTGGAAGGTACACTAAATTACATTATTACATTACATTGCATTTGGCAGACGCTTTTATCCAAAGTGACTTACAAAAAGGAGGACATAAGCAAACAGAGGTGTAAAGGGACACAGAGTAAGCAGACAACCTTTATACATACAGGGAGGTGCATGTGTCTGAATAAGTTTCCCGGGCACTACAGACATATGTACTTCTGCATAGGGACAGAGAAAGAGAGAGTTGGCATATTGTAATGAATGGAAGTGTTTCCCATACATTGCTAAGGCCCGCCATAGTCTTCTGTGCACCATTGTGTTATAAAGTGAAGGTGTCTTGACGAATGATGTTGAATGCATTGTACAAACATTTCATTTGTAATGGTTAACGTTAGCCCCGTCCTGTTATCCTCATCATGGGATATTAAAGAAGAACTACATAGCAGATAGATCCTCTGACCCTTCATCGCTGAACTGTCCCTGCCATGGGTTTTGTGAAGCCTAATTGCCACCGTGAGCTGCTGTTACAGGCTCAGATGAGCGAAGTGGCTAGCTTCTTTAAAATGTTGAACATCGACATCGTTAAGGGGACTCCTTTGTTCTGTGGGGTTGTGTTGGGAGAACTGCTATGGATTGGGTACCAACAAAAAATCACAGGAGGAACTTTAATTATGTGCTCTTATGTGCTGGTTGCTATTTACATGTAATACCATTCAAGTGCTATACGCACCATCTAGTGGTTAAAATGTGAAATACTGTAATGATCCAAAATGCAATAGAATATAACACTTAAATCATTATGACCGCCGCTAGCGAAGCTAGCGAAAGCGGTCATTATAGTGTTGCCGAGACTTTTTTCCCTTTTTAAAAAAATTTTTTTTTTTTTTTTCACCTATTTTTCGTCAACGATTGCCAGGACACTGGAAGGCTGGTGGACATGAATCTTTGTAGGCATGTAGCCCTAGAAGTTTTTTGAGCGAATAGGAGCTTTTGGCCGCCATAAAATTTGGCCCATAGGGGGCGCTGTAATTGTACAAAATGTCGTTTTGCCTATTATCTAGAGAACGGTAAAGTTTACAAGCAGTTCTTTTTTGTCGTGAAATCTATTGACCCTCCCGCATTGATCGACGCCTGGTCGATGCCCACTTCCAACAAAAACAATTTTCGTGAAATTTTAACATCGCTAAAACAAAACCAAACGAACTCGTCATAGGCCGTTCATGTGAATCTCACCAAATTTAGTACATGTCATCTACACACATTGGTGACAAAAAGTTATCAAAGGATTTATCTTGAGATAAACCGTTTAAAAGTCATATGTCAATGAAAATTTGAAACACAGCTTAAAATTCTTCAAAAGTCTATATTTTGGCTTCTAATTGCTCTAATGTGGTAAAAATTGACATGACAACTCTAAACAGCTTTCTGATCATGCTCATCAATATTTTTTGACATTTTGTCAAAGGGAACAATATTTTTTGTCGAAGCTAGGTGTCCAAAAACACTCACCAACATTTTTCCGAAGACAGTGATTTTGTGGTAGTATGTCGGGGTTACAAAGACGCATTGACTCAGCCCATAAACTGTCACTTGAAGCATAGCGCCACCTAGTGATAGGGGTAAATGCAAAAATTCGGATTTTGTATTGCCAATATCTTGGACCGAGAAGGTGGGAACTGCACAAAATATGCCATGCACAATCAGCACAAAGACTTCTGAAAGCACAGCACATGCCATAAAATTTGGCCCATAGGGGGCGCTGTAATTGTACAAAATGTCGGTTTGCTTATTATCTAGAGAACAGTAATGTTTACAAGCAGCTCTTTTTTGTTGTGAAATCTATTGAACCTCCCGCGTTGAAAACACTGGTCGAAATTTTAACATTGTGAAACTGAAAGTAAATGAACTTGTCATAGGCCGTTCATGTGAATCTCACCAAATTTGGTACATGTCATCTGCAGACAATGCTGACAAAAAGTTATCAAAGGATTTATCTTGAGATGGACTGTTTCAAAGTTACATGTCAATCAAAATTCAAAACATAGCTTAAAATTCTTCAAAAGTCCATATCTCGGCTTCTAATTGCTCATATTTCCTCAAAGTTGACATGACAACTTTAAATAGCTTTCTTTTCATGTGCACCAAATTTTGTGACATTTCGTCACAGGGTGCAATGTTTCCTGTCAAAGCTAGGTGTACAAAAAGTTTTTGTTAAATAACTCATCAAAAATTTTGACCAAGACAATGATTTTGTGTTAGTATGCCGGTGTTAAAGAGGCGTATCGACCCATCCCATAAACACTCACTTGAAGCATAGCACCACCTAGTGATATAGTTAAATGCAAAATTGTGATTTTTCTTTGCCAATATCTTGCACCGAGAAAGTGGGAACTACACAAAATATACACAAACACACAGAATGTAATTCATTTAAAACCCACATCCATGTCCACTTCTAGCAAATCATTTCCACACAAACTCTCACCTCACAACACTGACCTACCACAAACTCATCATACCTGCAGTTCCCACACTTCAATACACTGCGGCGGTCATACCATGTGCCGCTATGCGGTACATCTAGTTAAAAACACGAATGAAAATATTAATTAAAAAGTAAGCAGTGTCTGCTTTTCTTGATTTATTTTTTCAACTCTCTACACAATCACAAGCATGTATTTTAATCAAAATGTATATGCTTTAGTCAGTTACACTAAAATAATTTGTAATATATGTTTTCTTTTCAGAGTGCAAGTCTGGTACAGATATCTTATTTCTGTTGGATGGGTCTGGGAGTGTGAATGATTTCCAGTTCAACCAAATGAAAACATTTGTCAAAACTCTAATCAAAAGACTGCTGAAGTATAATACCAGAGTGAGTGTTGCAGTCAGGGTTAGACAAATTATACTGTTTTGTAATTATATCATTTTACATTGTTGTTATTATTGTACCAAGAAGTGAAAATATGTCTGCTTTCTCCGCTCACTTCTTTCATCACTTTATCAATCTGCCCTTTATCATGATTTACTGCAGTTTTCTATAGCACAGTACTCCCAAGACTGCACCATCCACATCAGTTTTAACCAGTTTCAGGAAACAGGGTGGGAAAAAAAGGTGGATGATATCATACAGAAAAGATCGTGGACATATACTCCAAGTGCCATCCAGAAAGTTGTGTAAGTTTTAAACCCGAGCTTGAGAATCTTAAGAAATTATTAGTGCCTGATTGGTATGTATCTGAACTAAAGTTTGTCTTGTGTTCTAACAGCACTCAGGGGTTTCACTCCTCAGCTGGAGCGAGGCCTGATGCAAAGGGAATTCTTATTGTCATCACAGATGGAGAGCACACAAAATGGGACCCGGTCTCCTATCCAACAGCTATTGCACAGGCTGAGAGCAAAAATATTACAAGATTTGCTATTGGGGTATGTAATAATACCAACAGCAATACATTGTCTCAATTCTCAAACTAAACCACTGACTTTTTTTTGACATGATGTTATTTCTCTGATTTTGTGATAGGTTGGCCAATTCTTTGGTGTGGACCCAGCAAAATCGGAACTTGAGACAATAGCATCTAGACCGATATCAGACCACAAGTTTAAAGTGGACAACTTTGAAGCACTGGACCAAATCAGCAGCCAACTGGAAGGGAACATTATTGGCATAGAAGGTATTGATGGGTCATATGCAATCTGGATTTAATGTGTGTGTGGACACATATGCATACTTATAGGCCTTAGTTCTTGCATAGTACAAAGTGGGAGACAAACAGAAGAAGTTAGAGTGAGCCGTATACTGTTCCTACTGAACTGCCTTATGTTACCTCAGTTTAAATGCCCATGACCTGACAGTTTGGTTTAAATGCAGTGGTAGGCAGTGAGCAGGCAAGCAATAGGGTATAGTTTATGTTTATAGTTAATTAGTTATCAGGCGCGGCTGCTTCATGTGGGCAGGTGGGGCAGAGCCCTCCCAAAGATTCCTCCACTAAGAAAACTAGATCCATTGATTAATAGTAAATAAAATGTTGTTTTATAAATGCAATGCGAACGAGAATCTTGTTATGTTTTGTACATTGTTAAGAATTTATAAGAGAAAAGTTTGCCGATTTTCTTGCTTGTCTCGATCACCGCCACACTGTAGCTGCTATTACATTGAATTCTATTGCTAGAGGGGCAGAGGATCTCTTCCCCTGAGAAATCCCAGCTCCCTATTGTCATTCTATGTAAATCTGTGCGCAGACGCAGAGAACACTGCAGAAAAAGCCATAGGAAAAAGCGCGGGTTTGTAGACGTCCACGGGGCAGAATTGATTCTGCCCTACCCGGAAAATAATAATAATAATAACCTTTACTTGTATAGCACAGTTCATACATACAAGATGCAGCTCAAAGTGCTTTACAGTTTGGCAAGGTCACAAACAAAACAGCATTTGCAGAATGCAATAATGGAGTGGTGTGGTGTTTTAACAATACAATGTCACAGCAACGCAATGCCCTGCTGATGCTGGCTCTTGCGTGAACACAGGTAGAACATTAGTTGAATTTTGGAACAATGAACAAAGGAATTTCAGGTAAAATCTGAGGAGCAGAACCAAACACGACTGACGAGGAGCAGATCAAGGGGAAGTGAGACGAGGCCAGATACCAGGTGATCAGGGAGTGCTGTTTAAATAGAGTGGAGACTAGGTGAAACCAATTAGTACTCAGGGGAACGTGAGCCTGAACCGGGAGGTGGCTGTGAACGAGGTGATAAGTCAATTAAGGAGCTGTGCGTTTGTGAAGCAGAGTGAGGGGGCATGGTCTTGGCCAGGGTTTGGTCATTTAAAGGCTGCTGGGACTCAGAACGACTGCGACAATTATGACCAATAGGACCTGCTAGTCTATAGCAATGGCGAATGGGCTTGCTTCCTCTAGCACAGTGGTTCCCAAACTTTTAACGGCTTTGTACCCCCTGAGACTCTCTGTCCTACCAAGTATCCCCAGCTTGCTTTGAGTATTTTTCTGCATAATATTTGTGCATATAATATGGTTTATAATAATGTGGTCCCAATTGGGTTGTATAGAAGATAGCTTGAATGTAAGATCTTTTCCCAGATAAAGTATGTATACTTAATCCTTATGCTAGTAGAAGCTGAGAACTCATTCACAAATTATTTTGTGTACCCCCTAGAGTTGATGCTGGCACCACTAGGGGTACTCGTACCCCAGTTTGACAATCACTGCTCCAGCAGCAAGGCTGGGTTTCCGTCCTACTTGTTCACTCACATTGTAGGAAATACAATAACAGATTTTTTGGGTATCATTTTGGAAATACGCATAAATCTTCTTTATGGTCTAAAACGGTCAATGTGTATCTCATTAAGCCAAATTACTATGAATGCATATTACCTGATCAAAAACAGAGCTCAGTAGGTTACCTTGAGTGTTTGCAAGCAATACAACTCACTACCCAGAATGGGTGAAGGCGGCCTTCACTACCCATCTATAACTAGACCTGTAGCACAATATTAAGGCGCAGGTGTACATGATTAACGCAAAAGATCCCACAACACACCAAATGACTCAATAAGGCCATGTAGTGGCCACAACTAGAAATAGCCAGTAACTCAGAAAGTCCTGACAATGGTCATCTACATCGGAATCAAGACAGACACTTTGCACTTCCTGTGCAGTACTTGTGTCTTACGTCAAATACATTGGAAGGGTGGGGTGACATAGGTATGGGTCTTCAATGTTTTTATTAAATTGTTCCAAATGAACTAATGCATGTGTGTATCAATCTGAGAGTATGCTAAACTCATTTTGTACTTTACCCTTAGGAAGTCAAACCGGTGGTGACTCTACAACATTGGAATTTCTACAGAACGGGTTCAGTGCAGCTCCTGTGTCTACCCCAGAGGTATTGCTCAGATAGTTTTAATGATAGTTTTCTCTCAAATATGAAAGTACTGTCTATATTTTTAGCCACTTTAATTGAATTATCGGTGGCATTGTCTTGTACACATACCTCCCAGACTGCAAACCAGGGCCATTCTGGCCAAGCTACTGTATACTGGCATGTCCTTCAGCCAATCACAATGTAAGCCTTGGCAGGAACTGCTTGTGGGTCCAGCTCCTTTTTCCTTTTCTGTTTGAAGGAAAGACTTCTGGTGGGTGTGGTTGGGGCACACGAGTGGAGAGGGGGTTACCAGGACATCCCTCTGTCTACCAGGACACCTTCATTCAGGAGGATGGGCGATATCACCACTGACAGTTACCTGGGTGGGACAATACTCACATACACCTGCATGTCTTCTACCTTGAGCTTTTTGTGTCTATTTCACATAGTAATATCCAAATGTCACACAAGCTGACAGCCAAAATATCATTAGATTTGCCATTGGGCTATAATGTACTAAAACCAACAGCAATACATTATCTCAATTCTCAGACTAATCCACTGACTGTTTTTTGACATGAAGTTGCTCTGTGTGTAAAAGGTTGGCAGTGCCTTTGACAACACTGAAAAAAATCAATGTTAGTTATCTTTCCATTGTCACACTCACTAAACCAGAGTGTCGATTACCCCTTTATAATTGTGGGGAAAGGGGGGGGGGGGGGGGGGGTACTAGAATTTTATGTTTTACATTACTTATTACATATTAATATATTTGTACCCTCCAACCCTAACATTTTTGTCTCCTTGGGAGGTAGGTGTTGATTGGGGGGGTACTGTACCCCCTATAATTTCAACTATGCACTAAACCCTCTCTAGGATACTCCATGGCTGTGGCGGTCAGGGACAGACAAAACTACATTATTATGGGAGCCCCCAGACATGAACATAAGGGGCTTATCATGGTTATCTTTCCTGATGACACCCGGAAGAAGTTCACACAGGTACTAAGGTCACTGTTATAGTAGTTGTAGTAGTAGTAATAATAATAGTGGTAGTAGTAACAATACTAGTAATAAAAAACACTACTAGTAGTGCTAGTAGTGGTAATAGTAACAGTAGTAGTAGTTCAGTACTGCTATTAGTTGTAGAACTTTATTTGTCCCCAATAGGACAGTTGTTTTTCACCACTGCCACACTCACATACACAATATCATATTGTAACATATGGTTGGGCACAGTAAATATGTGATATGAAAGGAAAAAAATAAGAAATTCTTAATTAAATTGATAATTAAAAAACTAATGCTAAATTATCTGCGCTTCTTGTTAAGTTTAAAAGTGAATTAACTGAGGGTACAAGTGTAGTAAATCTAGCTAGATGGTAAGTGATTCTAGCCAGACCATAAATGATTCTAGCTAGAGGGTAAGTGGTCCTGGAGGGCAGGAAAAGCATTAAAGGTGTAGGGGACCAATATTGGTGGAGAGAACAGATTCTGCCCCTTTTATTATCTCTCTCTCTCTCTCTCTCTCTCTCTCAGTCTCAGATAGGTGCCTACTTCGGAGCAGAGGTGTGTGTGGTGGATTTGGATGGAGACTCCAACACTGACCTGATTCTGGCATCTGCCCCCATGCACACAGAACAAGAGAGGGAGGGAGCAGTCTTTGTGTATAAGTTCAGTAAGGAGGTATGAGGACGTAGTCAGAATTAATATTATATGTAAAGTGAAAACGCGTAAAATCTTTAGTCACAGCAATCAAAGATTTTACAATATGAGTCACATTGTAGAACCACTGAAGCTCCAGTCAGACTGTCGGGTAATGACAGAACAGAACAATGGAACAATAACAGAAAGTACACCAGTGCGTTTGATGTATTTATTATGATGTATTTTATACTTCATTAGAGACCACAGATAACAGCAAATGCTGATTGACACGCATCAGACCACGAGGAGGGAAACTTATAGTGCTCTGTTTTTTTCTGTGCAGTATTCACAAACAATAGTGTCTGTCATGGGTGTGTCCCTGCTGGGGATGGAGGGACAGAGGGGGAGGTTTGGCATGGCTCTGGCCAGCCTGTCAGACCTAAACGGGGACGGGATCAGGGATGTGGCCGTGGGAGCTCCTCTGGAGGACAACGGACAGGGCAGCGTGTACATCTTCAACGGGAGAACAGGAGGGCTCAACCCCACATACTCACAGGTGAGGAGATAGATAGATAGATAGATAGATAGATAGATAGATAGATAGATAGATAGATAGATAGATAGATAGATAAATAGATAGATAGATAGATAGATAGATAGATAGATAGATAGATAGATAGATAGATAGATAGAGAGTGAGAAAGAGAGATGGTCAGATACATAATAAATGGATACTAAAACTTAATTGTTCTGAAATACTGTTAACTGAATTTATTTTGGTCTGAAAACACTGAGACACTAGTATAACCAATGATGACTTTATCATGTAGAGAATTGCAGGTTCAGCAGTGCGGTCCGGACTGCGGTTCTTTGGGTTGACTGTGGCCCAGTCTGCTTTGGACCAGAGTGGAGACGGGCTGCCTGACATCGCAGTCGGGTCCAAAGGAGCTGTTCTGCTGCTCAGGTTCACAAACACACACACACACACACACACACACACACACACACACATGCACAGACACACGCATACACACACACACACACACACACACACACACACACACACAGGCACATTGTGGTCTGATCCAAAGGAGCTGTTCTTCTGCTCAGGTTCACACACACACACACACACACACACAAACACACACACATGCACAGACACACGCATACTCACACACACACACACAGACACACACACACAGACACAGGCACATTGTGGTCAGATCCAAAGGAGCTGTTCTTCTGCTCAGGTTCTCCTGCTTTCCTCTTGCACCCATACCTAGACACTCCCATGACCGTCTATGCTGCTTGTTCTTAAGACACATCTAGCTCCCCAACTGGAGAAGCTCAACTAAAAGGAGACATGATTTATGGCTTTTTGGTTCTATTGAGGAGAGACAATTAAAAATAAAAAAAACTGTCTTTGAAAGGCCTGAGTTTATATGATTGCTTATGTTAGCCAACACAACAGCCAGATGAATTAGCAAGCTAGGCTACAGCCCATGTTAACTGCTGGCTACTAATTGGAGCTGTTGCTGTTTCACTTAGTCATGTAAGCTAAGGAAAACGCATGTAGTTGCCAAGGCAAACGTTCCCCGAAATGACCATTGTCATTTTTTGACACACAACCAAAAAGTGACTAGTGATGAACAAAATATTTTACATGTGCCTCAATGCAACAGAGAGATAGTCTGAAGGCGTCTGCATACTGGCTTTGACAAAGTGCACTTTGCTTTTGGCATTCTATTAGTATTCTATATAACATTTTTTTTTCAGTACAACCCTGTCACACCGGCATTGACATCTGCTGCCAACAGTGTGTTGATCACAATTCATGTCTATTTTGTTGACACTGCTGAATAAAATCTATTGTTTAGCATAATGGCCTTAGTTTGAATCCTATGTTCCTATTCATTGTGCAGTTGGCATGCAGGGGAAATTACATTGCCAAATTCTGTGTGTAGCGGTCTTTAAGACAATCCTGAAAGTGATTTAAGAGCTGATGCAGTGTTACTGATGATGTACCTCCTGTCACAGGTCAAGACCCTTGGTGGCCATAGCAACAACCATGACATTTCAGCCCTCCATAATCCCGACGTCCATTTCTGACTGTGCTGAGTTTGAAAACATCACAGCCAGAGTGTGCTTCAGCATGACAAAGGTCACGAGCGACAAGTTCAAAGGTACCCAACCATTGTCAAGGGGTCCACCGCTACTGGTGTAAAAAACTACTGTATGTCAATATTATGCAAAGATTACTGACTTTAGAACACAGAAAAGTACTATGCATGTATCGTAAAATATCCCATGTTTTCTGTCCTCCAAAGACAGCCCTTCACAATTTGTCACAGTCTAAGTTGTGGGTTAACGTTTTTCTTTCAGTACTACAAGCAAAACTCAATTATACACTGAGCTTGGATACTACCCGAACAAGTACTCGTGCATTCTTCACCTCAGAAGATAAGGAGAGGAGTATGAACACAGAGGTGACAGCGTCTCTGAAGAAGAACTGTTTTGATCACCCTTTCCTTGTTCAGGCAAGTCTATGGCTTATGTCAGCTATTATTCAATAAAATAACACTGTACAGTTAGCCTGGTAAACCGGCCCCTTGTACTTCACTTTGTTTGGTACAGAGGGTCTGCCTATGCTGTATTGAGAAAAATTTGTCTTCCTGGAGGTGTGGACTCTGCAGAAATTTAACTATTAATTATTAATTATTAAAATCTGCCTTTACCCAAACATTTATGTTTAATTATGATGTATGCAATGCACCGGATTGTGAAGGAAGTTACTTACTTAGTTTTCTTTTACTGTCTATGGGAAGGTAAGCTTTCCAGAAAGTAACAGACTAACGGAGCAAGCTGGAAGATTAAACACTTACGAACACTCCCTCTGTCCGTTGATTGGCTAGGAAGGATTCTGCCTACAGATAGCCATTTCAATGAGACCTGCACCAGACCTTCTGTACAAAATGAAGTGAAGTACTAGGGGCTGGTTTATCAGGCCAACATACACGTGCAGCTAATGTGACAGTGAAAAGGTCTAAAATTTAGACATTCAAAGGGCTTAAGTGTTGTTGCTTCTATTATGCATTCATCTGCAGTGATCTCTTGTTCTCTACCAGTGCCGGACGTTGGACGTTGTGCTTCCTATAGGTGTTCAAGTGGTCTTCTTTTTCCATGGGGTTTCCATTCAGAGTGCCTCCAAGCTAAAACCAAAGCTGGCCAGCAGCTCTCTCAGAACCACCAACCACATGGTATGAGCCTCTGCATCAAAGATGGCCCTCAATGCTATGCAAGTTCGCTTTGGCAGAGTGTATATGGCCTGATCTTTTGAGGTAATTGCTATTGTATTGGATGCCAGCTGGGATAGCTCAATGTAAGTGTAATGTTAGTAAACATCCCTCCTGACACCTCAATGGAGATACACGATGGGATAGTAGCCCATCTTTCTTCAGTCCATAGAAGCTGTGGGGTTGCAGGTTTGAGCCTGGGGGTGGACTGCACAGGGTGACCCTGGTCACACTATGGAGTGCCCTTCACAATGGTGAACACTTTCTGAATGCACAAGCACAATGGGACTAATTAGGGCCAATACAAAAAAAGTAACAGTTGCACCACGCCTGTCTTGCTTTCCATATAAATCTGGCTTCGGTTTCAATTTGAAAGAATGATTTTTTTATTTTGTCTCCTAGTTGAACTTTGAAATTGACTGTGGACCCGACCATGTGTGTATTGACAATATCCACCTCAACTTCAACTTCTCTGGGTAAGCCCTCCAAACACATGCATGGTTTTTTAGGGAGACGGAAAGAGTTGACCTTCTCCCAGTAGATCCAAGCCACAATAAAATACAGATAACTGGACAATTCAGTCATTTTTCCATTACTACTGCATGATAAAAAAGGAAAGCTTATATGTGGGGTAAAATGAAGAATACTTGTTTTGTATTGCATTGCCCAGATCCTCCCATATCCCATATCCCATATAGGTGGGCAGTTGTATCTATAAGAAAGTGTTTTTGTGGTAATGCAATTCTTAAGGGCACTGTTGCCTGGGTCTTGCAGGTCCTCCACTATAGAGGTGGGCATTGCCCAGGAGATGAGTGTTATAGTGACGGTGGAGAACAGAGGAGAGGACTCCTACAACACCCGTGTGTCTCTCTCCTACCCTCCTGGCCTCTCCTACAGGACTGTCACCAAGACACAGGTGAGGACACACACATACACTGGGAAATGTGATTAAAGACAGTACTTTATTTCAGTGGTATATACCGCTTGTTTAGCACAGCTTGGTGGAATTTAAACAAATTGACACATTTGCATGTCAATTTATTTAATTAATGCTGAAGAGTACTACGTACAGTGAAAGAGTTTAAAAAAAAAAAAAAACTCATAACAGCCACATTACTCTTTTTATCATTTCTTCTTGTACTACATCTACAGATAGCATATTGTCCTTTGCAGCAGTATTTTAGCCTTGGCCAACATCTATGTAGAAATAGCTACCTAACAAATAGGTCTGTGTAGGCACTGTACCAGGGTTAAGATTATGGTTAGTGTTAGGTATATACACTGCCCTACAAAGCCAAAAGGCAGTAACTACATATTCTGTCAAAATGAGTCTAGACTGGAAATTGACCTTTGTCTTGTGACACTGTAAAAGGAACCGTAAAAAAAGTGTTACTGGCTTTTGTCTATGGTCTATAAATATGATACTACTGATGGCCTTTCAGATATGTTTTTCACTGTTAAAACCTCATGTGTCTGTGCTGTAACAGGGGAGGGTGGAGTGCAGCTCTGTAGACAGCACTGATGGAGCCTCTCTTGGAAAGACTGACTGCAGAATCAACACACCTCTCCTTAGGGCTGGTTATAAGGTCTGGAGGACGCACACACACACACACACACACACACACACACACACACACACACACACACACACACACACACACACACACACACACACACACACACACACACACACACACACACACAGAATAAGAGAGTAAGAGAAAGAAAGTGACACACACTGGCATATACTATGTGTGTGAATGTATATCAATTTAAACCTCATGTAAAAAATGACCTTACCCATGTTATCTTTGTATTCTTTAGGCTGTCTTTGTGGTTCAATATGGAATTGATGCCAACAGTGATTTTAAGGATATAGTCACAATACAGGCCCAGGCTTTCAGGTAACTTCTGTTGATGTTACCTCCTAGCTAACCAATGCATCAAGCATTTATTGAGCAGTTATATTGGGATTTTTACTCTACCCATGACCATTCTACTTCACTACCATGACTCTGTTAATATAACACACACATATGAATTTACACCTGAATCTGCCCCCTGTTATAGAATGTAAAAGTCATGTAAGTCATGAAGTCCAGGTCCTGACTAGACTGCCTCTATGAAAAGAACCCTTTAGCCTTAAACTGTATAATTAAAAACTATGACAGACAGACAGATAGATATTGATCCTGAATGCAAACATTTAATACACAGTGAACTTAGTGATACAAATGATAAAACCTCATAACCACCACCCTTCTCTTTCAGCGACAATGATGTACATGCCACTGGGAGCCATGTGCCCAAGACTCTGTCCTACCCAGTCAAATACAGCATTTATGTCATTCTGAAAAGGTCAGTTTGTCTGAACACACTCGACATTCCCCTTTCCTTTAAACAAACTACAGTAATTTGTTCATAAGTAGAGTCTGCAAGGCAATCAGTTGAGTAAGCATGTCTAGAAAGTCCCTGGTGGTAGTGCATGGTCCTGGTGCTGTAACATTGGTATAATCGAAGGATCACTTTTGGCAGGGGTGCAACTTGATTGTCTTCCGAATGTTCGTTCTAATTTAATTCAAATATTTTTAACAAACTTTTGCCTGTATCCTGAACTCTACATTCACCTTAACCATTACAGCATAATGGGAAAAGTTTATTTTCTGCTTTCTCTTGAACACAGATTTGAAGGCACAACCAGCTACATTAATTTCACTGCAGGAAATTACAACTTGCAAAAACCAGTGATCCACAATTTAGAGGTGAAGTAGACCTCATCTTGCACTGCACTGTGTGTCATGATGTTTTCTTCTGTGTATTGTTCTCTTAAACCTATCTCTGCCTAAACACTGCACCAACTCAGCATTTACTACAATATGTGTTTTTATCAAATAACACTTTATCCATTTATAATGGCATCATCACATTACTTTAAGGAAGAACAAAATATACTGAATGCTTAAAACATAAAGTATTTATCTACCTACTGTTTTTGATGAACTTTTGCATATATCCAAGAGCACCTAAAACATTGCAGATATACAGTGAATTTTACAACTACTAGCCATCTGTCTTTAAGTGTCAGTCTGTCTGTCTCTAGGTGACAAATGGACTTCGAGGTCTCAATCTGACTGTTGTAATTCGTGTGCCTGTAAAACTCCAAGACAAGGACATCTGGACGAATGCAGACAGCTTGCATGTGTGTATACATGTACCTCAGACATACAAAAATGTACATCTTTGTCTGGTGCCAGAATGTAAAACATTCATTTTTCATATTTAGAAAAACATTTAAAAAAGAAATACATTGTGCAAAAAAATTATACATAATCAAAATATTTCAGGGGTTTCCAAAATCAGTAATTGTGTAGTACTTTTATATATACAGTAACTATATCATATGTGATTGTTTACAATGGTAACCATTATTACAGAAACAAAAATCATTAGTTACATAGCCTGGAAACACACTGAGGATTGCCTAATGTTATTTGTGTTTAGTTTTAGTGATACATTATTTCTAAATGGAGTATTATTTTTAATAGATTGTGTATTTTCCTGCTGTGTTAGATTGAGGGATGCACTAGAGGGCAGAAGTTGAACCCAGTCACCACAGACCTACAGCAGACCTTCAAGGACAACAAGCAGCCAACCCTGGTAATTAGCTGAGCTTTACATTTTACAGGACTGTAGAGTCTTATAAAGGAATGCAGGATTTGGTGTTGGTTACTCTCTTGTTTTCTCTCTCTATGTCCATCAGAACTGCTCCATCGCCCTGTGTCTGGAGTTTCGGTGTGCTTCATACATGCCAAAGGGGAGTCAAAATCAGTACAACATCTCAGGAAATGTGAGCTCAGGATGGATTGAACAGGTGCTAAAATGCTAAGTTTTTTTCCCTCTCATTTTGACAGGGTCCTATTTTGGAGATTTTGTCCTTTTATCCAGCTTTACATCTCTCCTTCTCATTTCTCATGTCTGCTTGCGTCTTACAGACTGGGCTGCGTTCTGCTTTGTTTTACCTGGTCACTTCGGCCACATTGGAGTACGACAACAACAAATACATCTTCTACTCCTCAGACTCCTCGCGGCAACCACCTGTTGCCAAGGTAACAAGAGCACAACCTATAACCAAAAATATAAATGTTTATGCAGAGGTTAAAGTGTCATGACTGAACTAAAGGGCAAAATGTTTATGCAACAAATGGGAGTGATTCATTTATTAAGGTCTGGCCTTACTGTATCCCATTGTTTTAAACTCATGTTATTCCTGTAGATTCAGACACATGTGGAAGTCTATGATGAGCCAGATCTAACAAAGGAGATCATTGGTGGAGTAGTGGGTGGTCTGATACTATTGGCTCTCTTGACAGCTGCCCTCGCCAAGGTAAACAATGAACAGTGTCCCCTCTGTGCAGTTGTCCTGTCAGTTTCTACTTTTTCTGACCTGTATACTCTTTCCGTTGCATTTACTTGTTAGCCACACAAATAATCGCTTTCTTTCCTCACGTCATCTTGTGGTATTGTGGATAACAATATTAAAATTGCAGTTTGATAGAGATTATTTGGATATTAGAATTAAGAGAAAGTACTTTTTGCATATTTCTGAAAATAGACTTATAGGGTTTTGCATCTGCAGCCTGGTGGACCAGACCTTCTCACTTTGTGAAATAGTGTGGCAAGAACACCCCAAAAAGCATACACTTCCTTCCTGGTGGGCAGATGCTTTCTGTGAAATGTAAAACTATTCAAACAATGGTAGATGCCTCAATGCAGCATTTAGCATACAATCTACATGTGAAAAGTATGAAGGCATGCTCCCCATGCTGTTACGGCGTCCATAGCAGAGAAGCTGTGTGATATAAGGTCATTTTGTAGGGGTAACCCTAGATCGAATAGGGTATTTTGGCTTATCTAATTGCGCCACCCTTGATGTTTTTTTGACAATGTACATGTAAAAAGTGTGAAGGCATGCTCCCCATGCTGTTAAAATGTCCATGGAACAAGGAACTGTGTGATACAAGGCAATTTTTGGGGGGGTAACATGATCTGATAGAGCATTTTGGTCTATCCAATTATGCTATCCTTGACATCTTATAACAATCTACATGTGAAAAGTATGAAGGCATGTTCCCCATACTGTTACAGTATCTATGGAGGAGCTATGTGATACAAGGTCATTTTTTGAGGTAGCATTATCTATAATACGGTGTTTTGGCCTATCAAATTGTGTTACCCCTTAATGTCTTTTAACAATGTACATATGAAAAGTATGAAAGCATGCTCCCCATGCTGTTAAAATGTTCATGGAGCTAGGCACTGTGTGATACAAGATCATTTTTGTCGGGGTAGCATGATCTGATACAGCGTTTTGGCTTATCCTATTACAAATTTCCAATAATTCCAAGAGTCCAATGTCATCGCTTTCAGTGCTCCCTTCCACCCTCTGATCGCTGATGAACACAAACCTAGAAATTGGGTTGAGCCACTATGGACCCTATGTAGTGTTATCTGAAGGAGTATTGTAGAAAAATACAAAATTGAGCAGAGGCACTATGGCTGTGCTAGCGTGTACATTTGTGCTTCTTGAGGCAAATTTGCTCAAGATTTATAGAGAATTTTTTATGGTGCCACCTTGCATTTGTTTAAAGTCTAGTGGTAGCTTTACTATGGTGTAAGCAAACAAAGATAAAAATAAAAGAGGTACATAAATATCGTTTTTCAACATGCTATATGTAAGGAATTACTTACAAGTAATTATATAATGGTCCTCATATGTCATCAGAGATTTTGTTAACTAAACATGGGGTTAACATAATTACTAAAATCGTGATTTTACTGACAACACTGCAGAAACCTGTGTATGTTTTTAAAGCAACAGTAAGTAGTCTTTTCAACCTTAAAAACCTTAAAAAAATGTTTCCAAAATCGTTTCAGTGGTTCATCAACTTGTAATAGGGTGAAAGGCACTGCTGAATGCGCTTTGCTGCCCTCCGTGAGCTATAACCGCACTAAGCAAGTTTGAAGGAGTGAAGCGTCGCTCTGTAGTTCTCTATGAGACACAATTCCGCTTCCAACCTGTAGGACGACCAAAGATGAAAACTGCTGAGTAATGCTTTAACTTGGGTTTTGCCTCATGCCTGTAGAGTCGGAACAATGCTTAGCAGTATTTGAAGTTTGATTGCAGTACCAGTTTTGACCGCAATTCTAAATACAGCACCTTTCCCCCATTTTGTTTGTAGTCGGGCTTCTTCAAGAGTTCGTACCAACAGAAGCTACAGGAGGCAGGAGATGAAGGCCAAGAAGGAGGGGAACCACCAGAAGCAGAGTAGCATCTTCCTGTTTCTCTTGCTCTCTTTCTTTCTTTCTTTCAAGTTAAACCCCTGCCACATATTTGATCGAAACTTTTTCTTAACCAGCCGATCCTAATGAACACAGAAATCAGCAGAAAGGTAGCTTGGCTAATTAGTAATGACCTGCGTTCACCTGGGTGTACCTTTAGTCTCAGCTTTGGTAGGGACACCACCATCACTTAACCTTATTTTTAGAGGGAGGAGTTGTAATGCTTTATGTTGTAATGCCAGGAGTTAAATCACAAGCTAAATATCACTAGTCAAGGATCACAGTGAGTTGCAATAGAAGTTGTTGGTAAATGTAAATATTTCCTTTCATTCGAATTGTTTATGCACTGACTAAAACGTCAGTATGGGTTGGTACTGTGAAAAAAAAATGTGATTTGTGGAAAATGGTAGGGGCGATTGAGCTAATTTGAAAATTGACATGGACATGTCCCTACCATCCATATTTACAGCCATTTCTGTACATACATTGGATTCGTATGTATTCCATATGTGGGTTTGCCTACTCACACTAGTCATGTAGGCTTGATTTGTTGTTGTTAAGGTATTTTTTTGCTAAGGTTATTTTTTGCTGAACTCTAGCTTGATTTGTATCCTCTATTGTACATTGCTGTGGACAACAGTGTCTGCTAAGTGTAATGTATTGTAATGTTATGCAAAGTTATGTTATTTATGTTTTGTGGGACATAGTCCAGAATGTCATATTGCATTAAAACGTTACTCTTTTTAAACAGAAAATTAATTGGAAATAAAATAGTCCTGGGCTATTCATTCTATGCTGTGAAGTCCATGATGTAGCCTGGTTTACACCTCATATGGTCCTGTGAAATAAGTTGTCCTGTCAGTGCAGTGCAGTTGTCCTGTCAGTTTTTTACTTTTTCTGACCTGTGATGCATCAAAAGAAGGGAAGTCCTACATCATCTTCCCTCTGAACACAGGCCAGTAACTTTAACTGTACAGTAACTCATTGATTGAGTATTAACTTTTGATTGTGTATCTTCTTCTGTAAACAACCTTGGAGATTCTCCTTCAAGCCAAGGATGTCAACCTTGCTTTTATTCACATAAGCCCGAGCCCTGGATGGTCATCTGTTAGGCTGAGTCACCCACGTCACCACGAACCCCTCGAGCTGCAACTCTCGGGCAACCACCGGGAGTGCGCCAAATTCCACCTCCTGCCGTCCCCCGGGAAGCCCGTGATCCTCGGGTTGCCCTGGTTAAGACTACACAATCCCCGCATCGATTGGCGCAGCGGGACCATCCTCGAATGGGGTGTCACCAGTCCTGCTTGCAGTCAGCCGCTACCCACCGCCTTCGAGCTTCTCCAGGGGGTCACTGTCTTCACTAAGCTGGACTTACGGAACACTTACCATCTGGTCCGTATCCGGGAGGGGGGCGAATGAAAGACGGCGTTCAACACCCCTATGACGTGCTGCGAGATATGCTGGACTGTTTCGTGTTCGTTTACCTGGACGACATTCTCATATTCTTCAGTTCGATGGAACAACACAAGCAGCACGTCCGACTAGTCCTTTGCCGCCTCCTGGAGAACTCCCTCTACGTTAAGGCCGAAAAATGTGAGTTCCACGCTAAGACCGTGGCCTTCCTGGGGTACGTCGTGGCGGAGGGTACCATCGGGATGGATCCAGCCAAAGTGTCGGCGGTCGCCTCCTGGCCCATTCCAGAGACCCGGAAACAGTTGCAACAGTTCCTGGAATTTGGCAATTTCTACAGGAGGTTCATTCGCAATTACAGCACTGTTGCTGCCCCACTCACAGGCCTGACCAGTGTTAAGATCCCGTTTGCCTGGACCCCGACCGCCAACACTGCCTTCGCCACCCTCATGTTCCTTTCACTTCCGCACCCATCCTCCAGGTGCTGGACCCTGCCCGCCAGTTTGTCATTGAGGTCGACTCCTCCGACATAGGGGTCGGAGCGATCCTGTCGCAGAGAGCGGAGGAGGATGGCAAAATGCAGCCCTGCGCCTACTTCTCCCACCCCTGTCCCCGGTGGAGCGGAACCACGACATTAGGGACCGGGAACCCCTTGCGGTTAAGCTGGCTCTGGAAGAGTGACGTCACTGGTTGGAGGGGGCGTTCGTGCCCTTCATTGTGTGGACAGACCATAAAAACCTAGAATATCTCCGTTCCGCCAAAAGAACCCCAGACAGTCTCGATGATCATTATTCTTCTCATGTTTCAACTTTTCTCTGTCTTATCGCCCCGGGGTCCAGGAACACCAAGTTAGATCTTCTCCCGCCAGTTACAGAAGGAGGAGGACGCTTCAATGGAGCCAGCCACCATTCTACCCGGTCCCTGTGTTGTGGCAGCCCTCACCTGGGACGTAGAAGGGCAGGTGCAGCGGGCCCTCCAGGAGCAGCCCCGCCCCAGTACCTGCCCCGAGGGTAAGCTGTTCGTCCCAGTTCATCTCCTCCTTCTGGAAGGAGTTTTGTCGGCTATTGGGGGTCACGGTCAGTCTCACCTCAGGGTTCCAGCCTGGGCCCGGGCTCGAGCTGCCGTCCGGAGGGCCGTCACGACGTACTCCGCCGGGGCCAACCACGGCAGGACCCCCGCACCCGCCTACCACGTCGGCCAGAAGGCTGTCTGCCAAGGACCTCCCTGTGCGGGTCGAATCACGGAAACCGGCCCCTGGTTCCTGGGGCCGTTCGTTTCATTATTAGTTCAATCACTCACTCTACTCCCCGTTTCCCCTCACTACCGTGATCATTGCCCTCACCTGTGTTGCCTCTTGTCCGTGTCTGAGTGTTCATGCACTACACCTGCACTTCCTTGTTTGCTCATCACCTCGTTATCACATTCACCTGCAGCCACACCCCTATTTAAACCCCTACGTTCAGTTCCTCCTTGTCAGTTCGTCTGCTAACCACGGTGTTTATCTCTACGGCTAAGTTTGACTCTTGACTGTGTTATTTTGCAAATGAGCAAGATGCTCTACTGTCTGTTATGCTTTGGCAACACTGTATTTCAACAGCCATGCTAATAAAGCATGACTTCAGAGAGAGAGAGAGAGAGAGAGCACAACTTACTCTTACCTCACGTCCTACCCTCCTTCATTTGTGTTTCTCTTCCTCTTTGCCCACTTTAAAGTATAACAGATATGCCAGAGGTTGTGTTGGTCATACTTTGCCTTTTTGCGTTCACTGCGCAGAGAGGCACAATGCCTGCCCTGGTGCTAACACTTGCCATTGCCTCAGGTGAGTAGGAACAAGAAGAAAATGTCTCTCACAGCATAGGCATTGTCAAACATGCTGAAATTAATGCACTTTGCTTTAAAAGTAATGACCAGTAGCAACAAATGAGCATTAAGTCTTCATGTAATGCAGCTGCTTTTGAGATATATCTGTAGGATGACCAAACGGGAAAAAATGCTGGTTTTTTTTTTCACTTAAACTCAAAGTGTATTATTTCTAGTAAGGAGTAAAGAGTGAGGATGCTCCTTTTTTGTGGGTTGCACAAAAACAAGTATCAAAAAGGTAACAAGAAAACATTACATTGCATACGATGTGTTTAGTATGAGTTTGTTCAATTCCAACTACATTGTTTTCACATAGTAATAGAATATTTCAGCAATGATACACATCTATTTCCTAGATGTGGAAATGTCTGGCTTCACAAAAGTTAACAATCATGACATGTATTTGTTTTATTCATTCATGAAATAAAGTGATTTAGGTACACTTTATTTTACTGTCCCTGTTACATCAATTAGGCAGTGTAACAAAGTGTGTAACAATATGTATATAATTGCACTGTACCGTAGCGTTAGGGTTAGTGTTAGGTAATGCAAAAAGTGACATGGTTGTATTCTGGACGTCCAATTAAATTATTTATGACAGAATTTGTTTAAACATTACTATATGAAAACTGGGCCTGTGTTTTGGTGGTGAGAGGTGGTCTTGCTACCGGCCCACTGCTCCAGGTTAGTGTGTGATTCACTACGGACGGGAAAAATGCAGAGACAGATTTCCCTCAAGGGATCAAGGAAGCAAATCAGAAAAAGAAGCTACTAATACATATCTAACTATGGCTGAATCACAAATGTTTAGTTATTCAAAATGTAATGCAATGCAATGTAACTCACATCCTGTGTAGTGAACTACATAGTGAACGAGTGAATGTTTCTGAAACGGCCTGTGATTTTGATGATTGAACATGAGCCCAGGTAAACATGTGCTGTGCCTGGGTGAAACAAATTCAAACAAATTTTAATGAACAACTCTATTCGTTATTATTATTACTGAAATGGGCTGTGTCATATATCACTGCAAGGAATAACATGGTGAGCATAATTGGTCCCTTCTTTTCAATTAACGCACGTGATACACAAGTCGCGACCCCATAGTAGCCTAACTATGGTTAGTTTAGGTCTACATGAGATAATTGTGCTGTTTTGGTTTTTGGATCAAGGCACCTGAATTCATTAAAGACAAAGTCAAAGGCAATGGAGGCCTACATAAGGTTTATCTTTAGCCTGTGACCATGTACTGTTATATGCCCAGCAATGCCCCTGATGCGAGTATTATTTCAGTGGGAAGTTATTTAAAAAACAAACAAGGAAAAAGGGAACACAACTTAATCTTTATAGCATCCTCTTTCCCACAGGTCGAACAATGTAAGATTGTTAACTGATAGTGACCATAGACATTCTGTACTACAGTCTGGCTTCAGGCAAGGCTGACATTACCACACTGCTGATGCATAGATTTCTGACGAACAAAAATGAGAACTTAAATGTGTCACTGAAGCCTTATAAGGCAATTGGACGTATTTCTAAAGAAGGCTTTAGGCTTCTTCAGTTTTGAGAATAATGTTATATTGCATTCTTAAGAATTCACCATGAGACACCTAAGAGTTAAAACATCTTCAATCTTCAAAACAGAAGTCAGTCACACTGTATTTCACGCTCAACACCATTTTTTCTGTTACTGGGTGCTTAAACTTTCTATAAAATCTTGGTTGACTATCCAAATAAAGTGTTATCAAGAATTCCAGTTGTCCTACACTATACACTATTGCTTAGAGCTAACTTTGGAAAAAGGGGAAAAAAAGTGCTGCAAGGATCTTTTTACATTGGTTTAGCTTGCATTATTTCCCATGCACTATTTTTTCAAGTATCAAGAGCACAGTCAGTTGAATCGTGCAAGTGAAAAAAACTAATGACTACCATGACATGAATAACTGAGAACTTATACAGAAAACACAGAACTGAACATGTGTTATTACATAGTTGATTCGTTTAGTTACATATTATAGGTTTATGATATCATGGATACCCTGGCAGTACCCAAATAAAGAACTTTTATGCACAGCTGGGCCAGAGGGTCCTGAACAAGGAATAAGCAGCTGGTAAAGTAATGGAAGAGCTATTTTTTAGGCAATATTCACATTTGATGTTGATCTTTTGAGTTTGTGATCTTGTAATCTTGCGAGACTTCTTTTTCTGTTTCAAACCAGTCTGTCATATAGTGTTGGGTGTCAACATAGAGTCAACTCACTGGAAGTTTTTCAGTAAACCCGCTGCTGGATTTGGTTATAGAGTCATCCAGCACAGCTCTTCAAGGTATGTTTTGGAAAAGGTGAAATGGCAAATTACAATACCAAAAAAACAACACAAATACATACAAGTATAATGACAAATAAGAAAAACTGTATATACCTTAATGTAAAAAGGTTTAAAGGGGTCCTTCCATCAAAAACACTTTTAGTAGCTCTATTTACAATGTGGTGGGTCACAACAAGAAGTATATGCACGCAGCATTCCAAGACGTGAAATTCGACCCTCATGGCTTTACTGGTCATTGAAGGGTCGAGCTAACCAAAACGAGCGGATCAGAGCATGCTAAACCTATCTACGTCACTAGGTCGTAAGCCCCGGCCAGAGCCATGTATGGCAAGCCCACATCCCAAAGGATTGGTGGACAGAAGCTAGGTGAGCGAAAGACAGCGAATTTGCCCAATCAGAGGTGCCTTATTGACACGGCATGGGTATTCATGAGGGACACCGGAAAAGCCAGTCGTTCAACCACTAGACCTGTTATAGCTTACAGAAAACAGTGTTAAACAAGAGATCTAGGACATAATTTTTCACAGAAATGACGCACAATGCATTCAACCATAGTGGCGACACAGAAATATGAATAAAAATAACGATGGAAGTTCCCCTTTAAGTGATTGATGCATTATGTGACGTTAGTTGGTTTAACATATTATAGACTTCCAAACTTGTGTTGCTGGAGGTATTACACTATGTAAGGTGACAACTGCTCTTTATGAATGCTATTGTCCGTTTTGTCCAGTTTACTGGTTAGTGCCCCTCTCCAGCAGTACAATGGCAACAGGAAAGGAGAGGTGTACAAGTGCATGGTGGATTCAGACTCCTGTTCACTTTTATCGATCAATGGTAGGCATAATTATTGATTGATTGGATTCTATTCTCTGTGTGTCCATGTGTCATTGTTGTTGTTACTTGTGTTGTTGTGTTGTTATATTTATTACACTGAAATGTGACACACTAAGTTATGTTTTCCATTCATATTTTGAAAAAGTACCAGATGCTGCTGTAAATATGTCCCTTGGTCTGTCAATGACAAAGACTGAAATGTCTAATATGGAAAAGATTTGGGTAGGTACAGTACTTACTTGTCATATTGTATTTTTTGTGTGTCACTGTGTAAATAATAATAATAATAATAATTAGCTGTATTTGTATAGCACTATTTATACAAGATGTAGCTCAAAGTGCTTCGAGAGTTTGGCAGGAAAATACAAGACAGCATTTGTTGCAGCTTGGTAGTGCTGGGAAAAAGGAAGTTCATTGGAATGCTGTCGAAAGTTCTGGTTGCCTGGTAAGACTCAGGCAGAAGCACGGCCCCCAAGGAAGCCCATCTGCCGGGGCTGGTAAAAAGAAGGTCTGTGATTGTCCAGGAGATCTGTGACTAGAACAGTTAAGTGTGGCAGGTCTCTGATTGTCTGGGGGGGTCCTTCACAGCAAACTATCTCTATGGGGCATAGTATAAGAAGACTGCTTCCCCGATCCTTTTAGGTGGTGCCTCTGGAACACTCAGGAGGCTGGCTTCAGCAGATCTAAGGGCTCGTGTAGGAATGTAAAAGGACAATATGTCAGTGACATGGGGCAAGACTATTTACAGCTTTGAATACAATTCTGTAGTATACAGGTAGCCAGTGTAGTTCAGCTAGTACAGGAGTTATGTGCTCTCTTCTTCTAGTTTTGGCCAAGTTTCAAATAAGCTGTAGTTTTTCAATTACTTTTCTGGGAGGCAAATAGGGCATTGTAGTAGTCTAATCTACTGGAGATAAATGCGTGGACAAGTTTTTCAGCGTCCTCCTGGATGAGGAAGAAGTGAACTTTCACAAAGTTTCTAAGATGGAAGTATGTAGTTTTTATTCATTTATTGATGTGAAGTTCAAAGCTTACAGTAAGTCAGAGTTAAGGATCATACTTAGGCTTAGGCTACTTTTTCTCTAACATGTTGGTTTAGGTTTTCCAGATAAAAGTAGAGAGCCTCTTGTTTATCTTTGGGGTCAATACATAACACCTCAGTTTAGTCTTCATTTAGTTTTAAACCTCTGAGTAACAGCTGGTAAGCAGGATGTTAGAGCATTTAGGGCAGTGGTTTGCTTCAGCTCAACTGATACATAGAGTTGCGTGTCATCAGCATATCTATGAAAGTATATATTATGTATTATATATATTATGTATTATATATGTTAATTATCCATTTTTTGTGAGCTATTGTTTCCCATTCCTAACCATTTTGGTCAACCTCAGACTGTTCAAAACGGTGCTATATAACTGTGCCAGGTGTTTTTTTATGGTGCTAAATCAAACAGAGTTGAATTAAGAGCTAATTGAATCTTGCTAACTGTTACTCAGGTTTGTGGTCCAACTATCCCAAAGAATGTCCCAACGTCACCCAGTATGGTGGGATGTGTTTCAGTCTTAATTCCAACTTGCAGCAAGATGGACCTCTACCATTGTCTCTGGAAGGTACACTAAATTACATTATTACATTACATTGCATTTGGCAGACGCTTTTATCCAAAGTGACTTACAAAATAGAGGACATAAGCAAACAGAGGTGTAAAGGGACACAGAGTAAGCAGACAACCTTTATACATACAGGGAGGTGCATGTGTCTGAATAAGTTTCCCGGGCACTACAGACATATGTACTTCTGCATAGGGACAGAGAAAGAGAGAGTTGGTTAGATTACATTACATTGCATATTGTAATTAATGGAAGTGTTTCCCATACATTGCTAAGGCCCGCCATAGTCTTCTGTGCACCATTGTGTTATAAAGGGAAGGTGTCTTGACGAATGACGTTGAATGCATTGTTTTAGACAAACATTTCATTTGTAATGGTTAATGTTAGGCCCGTCCTGTTATCCTCATCATGGAATATTAAAGAAAACCCTGCCATGGGTTTTGTGAAGCCTAATTGCCACCGTGAGCTGCTGTTACAGGCTCAGATGAGCGAAGCGGCTAGCTTGTTTAAAATGTTGAACATCGACATGTTAAAGGGACTCCTTTGCTCTGTGGGGTTCTGTTGGGAGAACTGCTATGGATTGGGTACCAACAAAAAATCACAGGAGGAACTTTAATTCGTCCTCTTATGTGCTGGTTGCTATTTACATGTAATACCATTCAAGTGCTATATGCACCATCTAGTGGTTAAAATGTGAAATACTGTAATGATCCAAAATGCAATAGAATATAACACTTAATTCATTATGACCGCGGCTAGCGAGGCTAGCGAAGCTAGCGAAAGTGGTAATTATAGTGTTGCCGAGACTTTTCCCCCTTTTTTTATTTATTTATTTTTTTTCACCTATTTTTGGTCAACGATTGCCAGGACACTGGAAGTCTGGTGGACATGAATCTTTGTAGGCATGTAGCCCTAGAAGTTTTTGAGCGAATAGGAGCTTTTGGCCGCCAAGGGCCACCCCCCCCGCTGTGCCAGTGTCCATCAACGAGGGGGAGACGCCGAAAAGTTTTTGCTGAATAACTCAATGAATGTTTCACCGAACAACATGAATTTTTTGTGATATGTCGGTGTTACAGGGGCGTATCAACCCTGCCCATAAACACTCCCTTAAAGTATAGCACCACCTAGTGATATGGGTAAATGCAAAAAATGGGATTTTATATTGGCAATATCTTGGACCGAGAAGGTGGGAACTGCACAAAATATGTCATGCACGATCAGCACAAAGACCTCTAAAAACACAGCACATGCCATAAAATTTGGCCCATAGGGGGCGCTGTAATTGTACGAAATGTCGTTTTGCCTATTATCTAGAGAACGGTAAAGTTTACAAGCAGGTCTTTTTTGGCGTGAAATCTATTGACCCTCCCGCATTGATCGACGCCTGGTCGACGCCCATTTCCAACAAAAACAATTTCCGTGAAATTTTAACATCGCTAAAACAAAACCAAACGAACTCGTCATAGGCCGTTCATGTGAATCTCACCAAATTTGGTACATGTCATCTACACACAATGGTGACAAAAAGTTATCAAAGGATTTATCTTGAGATAAACCGTTTAAAAGTTATATGTCAATGAAAATTTGAAACATAGCTTAAAATTCTTCAAAAGTCTATATTTTGGCTTCTAATTGCTCTAATTAAATGTGGTAAGAATTGACATGCCAACTCTAAACAGCTTTCTGATCATGCTCATCAATGTTTTGACATTTTGTCAAAGGGAACAATGTTTTTTGTCGAAGCTAGGTGTCCAAAAACAGTTTTTTTTTTAAAAAAAAACTCACCAACATTTTTTCCGAAGACAGTGATTTTGTGGTAGTATGTCGGGGTTACAAAGACGCATTGACACAGCCCATAAACTGTCACTTGAAGCATAGCGCCACCTAGTGATAGGGGTAAATGCAAAAATTCGGATTTTGTATTGCCAATATCTTGGACCCAGAAGGTGGGAACTGCACAAAATATGCCATGCACAATAAGCACAAAGACTTCTGAAAGCACAGCACATGCCATAAAATTTGGCCCATAGGGGGCGCTGTAATTGTACAAAATGTTGGTTTGCCTATTATCTAGAGAACGGTAATGTTTACAGGCAGTTCTTTTTTGTCGTGAAATCTATTGAACCTCCCGCGTTGAAAACACTGGTCGACGTCCACTTCCAACAAAAAGAATTTCCGTGAAATTTTAACATTGTGAAAGTGAAAGTAAATAAACTCATCATAGGCCGTTCATGTGAATCTCACCAAATTTGGTACATGTCATCTGCAGACAATGCTGACAAAAAGTTATCAAAGGATTTATCTTGAGATGGACTGTTTCAAAGTTACATGTCAATCAAAATTCAAAATATAGCTTAAAATTCTTCAAAAGTCCATATCTCGGCTTCTAATTGCTCATATTTCCTCAAAGTTGACATGACAACTTTGAATAGCTTTCTTTTCATGTGCACCAAATTTTGTGACATTTCGTCACAGGGGTGCAATCTTTCCCGTCAAAGCTAGGTGTACAAAAAGTTTTTGTTAAATAACTCATCAAAAATTTTGACCAAGACAATGATTTTGTGTTAGTATGCCAGTGTTAAAGAGGCGTATCGACCCATCCCATAAACACTCACTTGAAGCATAGCACCACCTAGTGATATAGTTAAATGCAAAATTGTGATTTTTCTTTGCCAATATCTTGCACCGAGAAAGTGGGAACTACACAAAATATACACAAACACACAGAATGTAATTCATTTAAAACCCACATCCATGTCCACTTCTAGCCAATCATTTCCACACAAACTCTCACCTCACAACACTGACCTACCACAAACTCATCATACCTGCAGTTCCCACACTTTAATACACTGCGGCGGTCATACCATGTACCGCTATGCGGTACATTTAGTTAAAAATACGAATGAAAATATTAATTAAAAAGTAAGCAGTGTCTGCTTTTCTTGATTTAGTTTTTCAACTCTCTACACAAGCACAAACGTGTATTTTAATCAAAATGTATATGCTTTAGTCAGTTACACTAAAATAATTTGTAATATATGTTTTCTTTTCAGAGTGCAAGTCTGGTACAGACATCTTATTTCTGTTGGATGGGTCTGGGAGTGTGAATGATTTCCAGTTCAACCAAATGAAAACATTTGTGAAAACTCTAATCAAAAGACTGCTGAAGTATAATACCACAGTGAGTGTTGCAGTCAGGGTCAGACAAATTATACTGTTTTGTAATTATATCATTTTACATTGTTGTTATTATTGTACCAAGAAGTGAAAATATGTCTCCTTTCTCCGCTCACTTCTTTCATCACTTTATCAATCTGCCCTTTATCATGATTTACTGCAGTTTTCTATAGCACAGTACTCCAAAAACTGCACCATCCACATCAGTTTTAACCAGTTTCAGGAAACAGGGTGGGAAAAAAAGGTGGATGATATCGGACAGAAAAGATCGTTGACATATACTCCAAGTGCCATCCAGAAAGTTGTGTAAGTTTTAAACCTGAGCTTGAGAATCTTAAGAAATTATTAGTGCCTGATTGGTATGTATCTGAACTAAAGTTTGTCTTGTGTTCTAACAGCACTCAGGGGTTTAACTCCTCAACTGGAGCAAGGCCTGATGCAAAGGGAATTCTTATTGTCATCACAGATGGAGTGCGCACAACATGGGACCCGGTCTCCTATTCAACAGCTATTGAACAGGCTGAGAGCAAAAATATTACAAGATTTGCTATTGGGGTATGTAATAATACCAACAGCAATACATTGTCTCAATTCTCAAACTAAACCACTGACTGTTTTTTGACATGATGTTATTTCTCTGATTTTGTGATAGGTTGGCGAATTCTTTGGTGTGGACCCAGCAAAATCGGAACTTGAGACAATAGCATCTAAACCGATATCAGACCACAAGTTTAAAGTGGACAACTTTGAAGCACTGGACCAAATCAGCAGCCAACTGGAAGGGAACATTATTGGCATAGAAGGTATTGATGGGTCATATGCAATCTGGATTTAAGAAACTAAGAAAACTAGATCCATTGATTAATAGTAAATAAAATGTTGTTTTATAAATGCAATGCTAACGAGAATCTTGTTATGTTTTGTTAAACATTGTTAAGAATTTGTAAGAGAAAAGTTTGCCGATTTTCTTGCTTGTCTCGATCACCGCCACACTGTAGCTGCTATTACATTGAATTCTATTGCTAGAGGGGCAGAGGATCTCTCTGCCCCTAAGAAATCCCAGCTCCCTATTGTCATTCTATGTAAATCTGTGCACAGACGCAGAGAACACTGCAGAAAAAGCCATAGGAAAAAGCGCGGGTTTGTAGACGTCCACGGGGCAGAATTGATTCTGCCTTACCCGGAAAATAATAATAATGATAACCTTTACTTGTATAGCACAGTTCATACATACAAGATGCAGCTCAAAGTGCTTTACAGTTTGGCAAGGTCACAAACAAAACAGCATTTGCAGAATGCAATAATGGAGTGGTGTGGTGTTTTAACAATACAATGTCAGGTAGAACATTAGTTGAATCTTGGAACAATGAACAAAGGAATTTCAGGCAAAATCTGAGGAGCAGAACCAAACGCGACTGATGAGGAGCAGATCAAGGGGAAGTGAGACAAGGCCAGATACCAGGTGATCAGGGAGTGCTGTTTAAATAGAGTGGAGACCAGGTGAAACCAATTAGTACTCAGGGGAACGTGAGCCTGAACCGGGAGGTGGCTGTGAACGAGGTGATGAGTCAATTAAGCTTTGTGAAGCAGAGTGAGGGGGCGTGGTATTGGCCAGATATGATGCAGACGTGACACAGGGTTTGGTCATTTAAAGGCTGCTGGGACTCAGAACGGCTGCGACAATTATGACCAATAGGACCTGCTAGTCTATAGCAATGGCAGATGGGCTTGCTTCCTCTAGCACAGTGGTTCCCAAACTTTTAACGGCTTTGTACCCCCTGAGACTCTCTGTCCTACCAAGTATCCCCAGCTTGCTTTGAGTATTTTTCTGCATAATATTTGTGCATATAATATGGTTTATAATAATGTGGTCCCAATTGGGTTGTATAGAAGATAGCTTGAATGTAAGATCTTTTCCCAGATAAAGTATGTATACTTAATCTTTATGCTAGTTGAAGCTGAAACTCATTCACAAATTATTTTGTGTACACCCTAGAGTTGATGCTGGCACCACTAGGGGTACTCGTACCCCAGGTTGACAATCACTGCTCCAGCAGCAAGGCTGGGTTTCCGTCCTACTTGTTCACTCACATTTTAGGAAATACAATAACAGATTTTTTGGGAATTTGGAAATACGCATTAATCTTCTTCATGGTCTAAACGGTCAATGTGTATCTCATTAAGCCAAATTACTATGAATGCATATTACCTGATCAAGAACAGAGCTCAGTAGGTTACCTTCCAGAGTGGTTGCAAGCAATACAACTCACTACCCAGAATGGGTGAAGGCGGCCTTCACTACCCATCTATAACTAGACCTGTAGCACAATATTAAGGCGCAGGTGTACATGATTAACGCAAAAGATCCCACAACACACAAATGACTCAATAAGGCCATGTAGTGGCCACAATTAGAAATAGCCAGTAACTCAGAAAGTCAAAAGATGGTCATCTACATCGGAATCAAGACAGACACTTTGCACTTCCTGTGCAGTACTTGTGTCTTACGTCAAATACATTGGAAGGGTGGGGTGACATAGGTATGGGTCTTCAATGTTTTTATTAAATTGTTCCAAATAAACTAATGCATGTGTGTATCAATCTGAGAGTATGCTAAACTCATTTTGTACTGTACCCTTAGGAAGTCAAACCAGTGGTGACTCTACAACATTGGAATTTCTACAGAACGGGTTCAGCGCAGCTCCTGTGTCTACCCCAGAGGTATTGCTCAGATAGTTTTAATGATAGTTTTCTCTCAAATATGAAAGTACTGTCTATATTTTTTAGCCACTTTAATTGAATTATCGGTGGCATTGTCTTGTTCACATACCTCCCAGACTGCAAACCAGGGCCATTCTGGCCAAGCTATACTGACATGTCCTTCAGCCAATCAGAATGTAAGCCTTGGCAGGAACTGCTTGTGGCTTCAGCTCCTTTTTCCTTTTCTGTTTGAAGGAAAGACTTCTGGTGGGTGTGGTTGGGGCACACGAGTGGAGAGGGGGTTACCAGGACATCCCTCTGTCTACCAGGACACCTTCATTCAGGAGGATGGGCGATATCACCACTGACAGTTACCTGGGTGGGACAATACTCACATACACCTGCATGTCTTCTACCTTGAGCTTTTTGTGTCTAATTCACATAGTAACATCCAAATGTCGCACAGGCTGACAGCCAAAATATCATTAGATTTGCCATTGGGCTATAATGTACTAAAACCAACAGCAACACATTATCTCAATTCTCAGACTAATCCACTGACTATTTTTTGACATGAAGTTACTCTGTGTGTGTAACAGGTTGGCAGTGCCCTTTGACAACATTGAAAAAAACCAATTTGTTAGTAGATCTTTCCATTGTCACACTCACTAAACCAGAGTGTGGATTACCCCTTTATAATTGGGGTGGGGGGGTGTACTAGAATTTTATGTTTTACATTACTTATTACATATTAATATATCGGTACCTTCCAGCCCTAATATTTCTGTCTCCTTGGGAGGTAGGTGTTGATTGGGGGGTACTGTACCCCCTATAATTTCAACTATGCACTAAACCCTCTCTAGGATACTCCATGGCTGTGGCGGTCAGGGACAGACAAAACTACATTATTATGGGAGCCCCCAGACATGAACATAAGGGGCTTATCATGGTTATCTTTCCTGATGACACCCGGAAGAAGTTCACACAGGTACTAAGGTCACTGTTATAGTAGTTGTAGTAGTGGTAATAATAATAGTGGTAGTAGTAACAATACTAGTAATAAAAAACATTACTAGTAGTGCTAGTAGTGGTATAGTAACAGTAGTAGTAGTTCAGTACTGCTATTAGTTGTAAACTTTATTTGCCCCAATAGGACAGTTGTTTTTCACCACTGCCACACTCACATACACAATATCATATTGTAACATATGGTTGGGCACAGTAAATATGTGATATGAAAGGAAAAAAATAAGATATTCTTAATTAAATTGATCATTAAAAAACGAATGCTAAATTCTGCGCTTCTTGTTAAGTTTAAAAGTGAATTAACTGAGGGTACAAGTGTAGTAAATCTAGCTAGATGGTAAGTGATTCTAGCCAGACCATAAATGATTCTAGCTAGAGGGTAAGTGGTCCTGGAGGGCAGGAAAAAGCATTAAAGATGTAGGGGACCAATATTGGTGGAGAGAACAGATTCTGCCCCTTTTATTATGTCTCTCTCTCTCTCTCTCTCTCTCTCTCCCTCTCTCAGTCTCAGATAGGTGCCTACTTCGGAGCAGAGGTGTGTGTGGTGGATTTGGATGGAGACTCCAACACTGACCTGATTCTGGCATCTGCCCCCATGCACACAGAACAAGAGAGGGAGGGAGCAGTCTTTGTGTATAAGTTCAGTAAGGAGGTATGAGGACGTATTCAGAATTCATATTATATGTAAAGTGAAAATGCGTAACATCTTTAGTCACAGCAATCAAAGATTTTACAATATGAGTCACATTGTAGAACCACTGAAGCTCCAGTCAGACTGTCGGGTAATGACAGAACAGAACAATAACAGAAAGTACACCAGTGCGTTTGATGTATTTATTATGATGTATTTTATACTTCATTAGAGACCACAGATAACAACAAATGCTGATTGGCACTCATCAGACCACGAGGAGGGAAACTTAGAGTGCTCTGTTTTTTTCTGTGCAGTATTCACAAACAATAGTGTCTGTCATGGGTGTGTCCCTGCTGGGGATGGAGGGACAGAGGGGGAGGTTTGGCATGGCTCTGGCCAGCCTGGCAGACCTGAACGGGGACGGGATCAGGGATGTGGCCGTGGGAGCTCCTCTGGAGGACAACGGACAGGGCAGCGTGTACATCTTCAACGGGAGAACAGGAGGGCTCAACCCCACATACTCACAGGTGAGGAGATAGATAGATAGATAGATAGATAGATAGATAGATAGATAGATAGATAGATAGATAGATAGATAAATAGATAGATAGATAGATAGATAGATAGATAGATAGATAGATAGATAGATAGATAGAGAGTGAGAAAGAGAGATGGTCAGATACATAATAAATGGATACTAAAACTTAATTGTTCTGAAACTGTTAACTGAATTTATTTTGGTCTGAAAACACTGAGACACTAGTATAACCAATGATGACTTTATCATGTAGAGAATTGCAGGTTCAGCAGTGCGGTCCGGACTGCGGTTCTTTGGGTTGACTGTGGCCCAGTCTGCTTTGGACCAGAGTGGAGACGGGCTGCCTGACATCGCAGTCGGGTCCAAAGGAGCTGTTCTGCTGCTCAGGTTCACAAACACACACACACACACACACCACACACACACCACACATGCACAGACACACGCATACACACACACACACACACACACACACACACACACACAGGCACATTGTGGTCTGATCCAAAGGAGCTGTTCTTCTGCTCAGGTTCACACACACACACACACACACACACAAACACACACACATGCACAGACACACGCATACTCACACACACACACAGACACACACACACAGACACAGGCACATTGTGGTCAGATCCAAAGGAGCTGTTCTTCTGCTCAGGTTCTCCTGCTTTCCTCTTGCACCCATACCTAGACACTCCCATGACCGTCTATGCTGCTTGTTCTTAAGACACATCTAGCTCCCCAACTGGAGAAGCTCAACTAAAAGGAGACATGATTTATGGCTTTTTGGTTCTATTGAGGAGAGACAATTAAAAATAAAAAAAACTGTCTTTGAAAGGCCTGAGTTTATATGATTGCTTATGTTAGCCAACACAACAGCCAGATGAATTAGCAAGCTAGGCTACAGCCCATGTTAACTGCTGGCTACTAATTGGAGCTGTTGCTGTTTCACTTAGTCATGTAAGCTAAGGAAAACGCATGTAGTTGCCAAGGCAAACGTTCCCCGAAATGACCATTGTCATTTTTTGACACACAACCAAAAAGTGACTAGTGATGAACAAAATATTTTACATGTGCCTCAATGCAACAGAGAGATAGTCTGAAGGCGTCTGCATACTGGCTTTGACAAAGTGCACTTTGCTTTTGGCATTCTATTAGTATTCTATATAACATTTTTTTTTCAGTACAACCCTGTCACACCGGCATTGACATCTGCTGCCAACAGTGTGTTGATCACAATTCATGTCTATTTTGTTGACACTGCTGAATAAAATCTATTGTTTAGCATAATGGCCTTAGTTTGAATCCTATGTTCCTATTCATTGTGCAGTTGGCATGCAGGGGAAATTACATTGCCAAATTCTGTGTGTAGCGGTCTTTAAGACAATCCTGAAAGTGATTTAAGAGCTGATGCAGTGTTACTGATGATGTACCTCCTGTCACAGGTCAAGACCCTTGGTGGCCATAGCAACAACCATGACATTTCAGCCCTCCATAATCCCGACGTCCATTTCTGACTGTGCTGAGTTTGAAAACATCACAGCCAGAGTGTGCTTCAGCATGACAAAGGTCACGAGCGACAAGTTCAAAGGTACCCAACCATTGTCAAGGGGTCCACCGCTACTGGTGTAAAAAACTACTGTATGTCAATATTATGCAAAGATTACTGACTTTAGAACACAGAAAAGTACTATGCATGTATCGTAAAATATCCCATGTTTTCTGTCCTCCAAAGACAGCCCTTCACAATTTGTCACAGTCTAAGTTGTGGGTTAACGTTTTTCTTTCAGTACTACAAGCAAAACTCAATTATACACTGAGCTTGGATACTACCCGAACAAGTACTCGTGCATTCTTCACCTCAGAAGATAAGGAGAGGAGTATGAACACAGAGGTGACAGCGTCTCTGAAGAAGAACTGTTTTGATCACCCTTTCCTTGTTCAGGCAAGTCTATGGCTTATGTCAGCTATTATTCAATAAAATAACACTGTACAGTTAGCCTGGTAAACCGGCCCCTTGTACTTCACTTTGTTTGGTACAGAGGGTCTGCCTATGCTGTATTGAGAAAAATTTGTCTTCCTGGAGGTGTGGACTCTGCAGAAATTTAACTATTAATTATTAATTATTAAAATCTGCCTTTACCCAAACATTATGTTTAATTATGATGTATGCAATGCACCGGATTGTGAAGGAAGTTACTTACTTAGTTTTCTTTTACTGTCTATGGGAAGGTAAGCTTTCCAGAAAGTAACAGACTAACGGAGCAAGCTGGAAGATTAAACACTTACGAACACTCCCTCTGTCCGTTGATTGGCTAGGAAGGATTCTGCCTACAGATAGCCATTTCAATGAGACCTGCACCAGACCTTCTGTACAAAATGAAGTGAAGTACTAGGGGCTGGTTTATCAGGCCAACATACACGTGCAGCTAATGTGACAGTGAAAAGGTCTAAAATTTAGACATTCAAAGGGCTTAAGTGTTGTTGCTTCTATTATGCATTCATCTGCAGTGATCTCTTGTTCTCTACCAGTGCCGGACGTTGGACGTTGTGCTTCCTATAGGTGTTCAAGTGGTCTTCTTTTTCCATGGGGTTTCCATTCAGAGTGCCTCCAAGCTAAAACCAAAGCTGGCCAGCAGCTCTCTCAGAACCACCAACCACATGGTATGAGCCTCTGCATCAAAGATGGCCCTCAATGCTATGCAAGTTCGCTTTGGCAGAGTGTATATGGCCTGATCTTTTGAGGTAATTGCTATTGTATTGGATGCCAGCTGGGATAGCTCAATGTAAGTGTAATGTTAGTAAACATCCCTCCTGACACCTCAATGGAGATACACGATGGGATAGTAGCCCATCTTTCTTCAGTCCATAGAAGCTGTGGGGTTGCAGGTTTGAGCCTGGGGGTGGACTGCACAGGGTGACCCTGGTCACACTATGGAGTGCCCTTCACAATGGTGAACACTTTCTGAATGCACAAGCACAATGGGACTAATTAGGGCCAATACAAAAAAAGTAACAGTTGCACCACGCCTGTCTTGCTTTCCATATAAATCTGGCTTCGGTTTCAATTTGAAAGAATGATTTTTTTTATTTTGTCTCCTAGTTGAACTTTGAAATTGACTGTGGACCCGACCATGTGTGTATTGACAATATCCACCTCAACTTCAACTTCTCTGGGTAAGCCCTCCAAACACATGCATGGTTTTTTAGGGAGACGGAAAGAGTTGACCTTCTCCCAGTAGATCCAAGCCACAATAAAATACAGATAACTGGACAATTCAGTCATTTTTCCATTACTACTGCATGATAAAAAAGGAAAGCTTATATGTGGGGTAAAATGAAGAATACTTGTTTTGTATTGCATTGCCCAGATCCTCCCATATCCCATATCCCATATAGGTGGGCAGTTGTATCTATAAGAAAGTGTTTTTGTGGTAATGCAATTCTTAAGGGCACTGTTGCCTGGGTCTTGCAGGTCCTCCACTATAGAGGTGGGCATTGCCCAGGAGATGAGTGTTATAGTGACGGTGGAGAACAGAGGAGAGGACTCCTACAACACCCGTGTGTCTCTCTCCTACCCTCCTGGCCTCTCCTACAGGACTGTCACCAAGACACAGGTGAGGACACACACATACACTGGGAAATGTGATTAAAGACAGTACTTTATTTCAGTGGTATATACCGCTTGTTTAGCACAGCTTGGTGGAATTTAAACAAATTGACACATTTGCATGTCAATTTATTTAATTAATGCTGAAGAGTACTACGTACAGTGAAAGAGTTTAAAAAAAAAAAAAAACTCATAACAGCCACATTACTCTTTTTATCATTTCTTCTTGTACTACATCTACAGATAGCATATTGTCCTTTGCAGCAGTATTTTAGCCTTGGCCAACATCTATGTAGAAATAGCTACCTAACAAATAGGTCTGTGTAGGCACTGTACCAGGGTTAAGATTATGGTTAGTGTTAGGTATATACACTGCCCTACAAAGCCAAAAGGCAGTAACTACATATTCTGTCAAAATGAGTCTAGACTGGAAATTGACCTTTGTCTTGTGACACTGTAAAAGGAACCGTAAAAAAAGTGTTACTGGCTTTTGTCTATGGTCTATAAATATGATACTACTGATGGCCTTTCAGATATGTTTTTCACTGTTAAAACCTCATGTGTCTGTGCTGTAACAGGGGAGGGTGGAGTGCAGCTCTGTAGACAGCACTGATGGAGCCTCTCTTGGAAAGACTGACTGCAGAATCAACACACCTCTCCTTAGGGCTGGTTATAAGGTCTGGAGGACGCACACACACACACACACACACACACACACACACACACACACACACACACACACACACACACACACACACACACACACACACACACACACACACACACACACACAGAATAAGAGAGTAAGAGAAAGAAAGTGACACACACTGGCATATACTATGTGTGTGAATGTATATCAATTTAAACCTCATGTAAAAAATGACCTTACCCATGTTATCTTTGTATTCTTTAGGCTGTCTTTGTGGTTCAATATGGAATTGATGCCAACAGTGATTTTAAGGATATAGTCACAATACAGGCCCAGGCTTTCAGGTAACTTCTGTTGATGTTACCTCCTAGCTAACCAATGCATCAAGCATTTATTGAGCAGTTATATTGGGATTTTTACTCTACCCATGACCATTCTACTTCACTACCATGACTCTGTTAATATAACACACACATATGAATTTACACCTGAATCTGCCCCCTGTTATAGAATGTAAAAGTCATGTAAGTCATGAAGTCCAGGTCCTGACTAGACTGCCTCTATGAAAAGAACCCTTTAGCCTTAAACTGTATAATTAAAAACTATGACAGACAGACAGATAGATATTGATCCTGAATGCAAACATTTAATACACAGTGAACTTAGTGATACAAATGATAAAACCTCATAACCACCACCCTTCTCTTTCAGCGACAATGATGTACATGCCACTGGGAGCCATGTGCCCAAGACTCTGTCCTACCCAGTCAAATACAGCATTTATGTCATTCTGAAAAGGTCAGTTTGTCTGAACACACTCGACATTCCCCTTTCCTTTAAACAAACTACAGTAATTTGTTCATAAGTAGAGTCTGCAAGGCAATCAGTTGAGTAAGCATGTCTAGAAAGTCCCTGGTGGTAGTGCATGGTCCTGGTGCTGTAACATTGGTATAATCGAAGGATCACTTTTGGCAGGGGTGCAACTTGATTGTCTTCCGAATGTTCGTTCTAATTTAATTCAAATATTTTTAACAAACTTTTGCCTGTATCCTGAACTCTACATTCACCTTAACCATTACAGCATAATGGGAAAAGTTTATTTTCTGCTTTCTCTTGAACACAGATTTGAAGGCACAACCAGCTACATTAATTTCACTGCAGGAAATTACAACTTGCAAAAACCAGTGATCCACAATTTAGAGGTGAAGTAGACCTCATCTTGCACTGCACTGTGTGTCATGATGTTTTCTTCTGTGTATTGTTCTCTTAAACCTATCTCTGCCTAAACACTGCACCAACTCAGCATTTACTACAATATGTGTTTTTATCAAATAACACTTTATCCATTTATAATGGCATCATCACATTACTTTAAGGAAGAACAAAATATACTGAATGCTTAAAACATAAAGTATTTATCTACCTACTGTTTTTGATGAACTTTTGCATATATCCAAGAGCACCTAAAACATTGCAGATATACAGTGAATTTTACAACTACTAGCCATCTGTCTTTAAGTGTCAGTCTGTCTGTCTCTAGGTGACAAATGGACTTCGAGGTCTCAATCTGACTGTTGTAATTCGTGTGCCTGTAAAACTCCAAGACAAGGACATCTGGACGAATGCAGACAGCTTGCATGTGTGTATACATGTACCTCAGACATACAAAAATGTACATCTTTGTCTGGTGCCAGAATGTAAAACATTCATTTTTCATATTTAGAAAAACATTTAAAAAAGAAATACATTGTGCAAAAAAATTATACATAATCAAAATATTTCAGGGGTTTCCAAAATCAGTAATTGTGTAGTACTTTTATATATACAGTAACTATATCATATGTGATTGTTTACAATGGTAACCATTATTACAGAAACAAAAATCATTAGTTACATAGCCTGGAAACACACTGAGGATTGCCTAATGTTATTTGTGTTTAGTTTTAGTGATACATTATTTCTAAATGGAGTATTATTTTTAATAGATTGTGTATTTTCCTGCTGTGTTAGATTGAGGGATGCACTAGAGGGCAGAAGTTGAACCCAGTCACCACAGACCTACAGCAGACCTTCAAGGACAACAAGCAGCCAACCCTGGTAATTAGCTGAGCTTTACATTTTACAGGACTGTAGAGTCTTATAAAGGAATGCAGGATTTGGTGTTGGTTACTCTCTTGTTTTCTCTCTCTATGTCCATCAGAACTGCTCCATCGCCCTGTGTCTGGAGTTTCGGTGTGCTTCATACATGCCAAAGGGGAGTCAAAATCAGTACAACATCTCAGGAAATGTGAGCTCAGGATGGATTGAACAGGTGCTAAAATGCTAAGTTTTTTTCCCTCTCATTTTGACAGGGTCCTATTTTGGAGATTTTGTCCTTTTATCCAGCTTTACATCTCTCCTTCTCATTTCTCATGTCTGCTTGCGTCTTACAGACTGGGCTGCGTTCTGCTTTGTTTTACCTGGTCACTTCGGCCACATTGGAGTACGACAACAACAAATACATCTTCTACTCCTCAGACTCCTCGCGGCAACCACCTGTTGCCAAGGTAACAAGAGCACAACCTATAACCAAAAATATAAATGTTTATGCAGAGGTTAAAGTGTCATGACTGAACTAAAGGGCAAAATGTTTATGCAACAAATGGGAGTGATTCATTTATTAAGGTCTGGCCTTACTGTATCCCATTGTTTTAAACTCATGTTATTCCTGTAGATTCAGACACATGTGGAAGTCTATGATGAGCCAGATCTAACAAAGGAGATCATTGGTGGAGTAGTGGGTGGTCTGATACTATTGGCTCTCTTGACAGCTGCCCTCGCCAAGGTAAACAATGAACAGTGTCCCCTCTGTGCAGTTGTCCTGTCAGTTTCTACTTTTTCTGACCTGTATACTCTTTCCGTTGCATTTACTTGTTAGCCACACAAATAATCGCTTTCTTTCCTCACGTCATCTTGTGGTATTGTGGATAACAATATTAAAATTGCAGTTTGATAGAGATTATTTGGATATTAGAATTAAGAGAAAGTACTTTTTGCATATTTCTGAAAATAGACTTATAGGGTTTTGCATCTGCAGCCTGGTGGACCAGACCTTCTCACTTTGTGAAATAGTGTGGCAAGAACACCCCAAAAAGCATACACTTCCTTCCTGGTGGGCAGATGCTTTCTGTGAAATGTAAAACTATTCAAACAATGGTAGATGCCTCAATGCAGCATTTAGCATACAATCTACATGTGAAAAGTATGAAGGCATGCTCCCCATGCTGTTACGGCGTCCATAGCAGAGAAGCTGTGTGATATAAGGTCATTTTGTAGGGGTAACCCTAGATCGAATAGGGTATTTTGGCTTATCTAATTGCGCCACCCTTGATGTTTTTTTGACAATGTACATGTAAAAAGTGTGAAGGCATGCTCCCCATGCTGTTAAAATGTCCATGGAACAAGGAACTGTGTGATACAAGGCAATTTTTGGGGGGGTAACATGATCTGATAGAGCATTTTGGTCTATCCAATTATGCTATCCTTGACATCTTATAACAATCTACATGTGAAAAGTATGAAGGCATGTTCCCCATACTGTTACAGTATCTATGGAGGAGCTATGTGATACAAGGTCATTTTTTGAGGTAGCATTATCTATAATACGGTGTTTTGGCCTATCAAATTGTGTTACCCCTTAATGTCTTTTAACAATGTACATATGAAAAGTATGAAAGCATGCTCCCCATGCTGTTAAAATGTTCATGGAGCTAGGCACTGTGTGATACAAGATCATTTTTGTCGGGGTAGCATGATCTGATACAGCGTTTTGGCTTATCCTATTACAAATTTCCAATAATTCCAAGAGTCCAATGTCATCGCTTTCAGTGCTCCCTTCCACCCTCTGATCGCTGATGAACACAAACCTAGAAATTGGGTTGAGCCACTATGGACCCTATGTAGTGTTATCTGAAGGAGTATTGTAGAAAAATACAAAATTGAGCAGAGGCACTATGGCTGTGCTAGCGTGTACATTTGTGCTTCTTGAGGCAAATTTGCTCAAGATTTATAGAGAATTTTTTATGGTGCCACCTTGCATTTGTTTAAAGTCTAGTGGTAGCTTTACTATGGTGTAAGCAAACAAAGATAAAAATAAAAGAGGTACATAAATATCGTTTTTCAACATGCTATATGTAAGGAATTACTTACAAGTAATTATATAATGGTCCTCATATGTCATCAGAGATTTTGTTAACTAAACATGGGGTTAACATAATTACTAAAATCGTGATTTTACTGACAACACTGCAGAAACCTGTGTATGTTTTTAAAGCAACAGTAAGTAGTCTTTTCAACCTTAAAAACCTTAAAAAAATGTTTCCAAAATCGTTTCAGTGGTTCATCAACTTGTAATAGGGTGAAAGGCACTGCTGAATGCGCTTTGCTGCCCTCCGTGAGCTATAACCGCACTAAGCAAGTTTGAAGGAGTGAAGCGTCGCTCTGTAGTTCTCTATGAGACACAATTCCGCTTCCAACCTGTAGGACGACCAAAGATGAAAACTGCTGAGTAATGCTTTAACTTGGGTTTTGCCTCATGCCTGTAGAGTCGGAACAATGCTTAGCAGTATTTGAAGTTTGATTGCAGTACCAGTTTTGACCGCAATTCTAAATACAGCACCTTTCCCCCATTTTGTTTGTAGTCGGGCTTCTTCAAGAGTTCGTACCAACAGAAGCTACAGGAGGCAGGAGATGAAGGCCAAGAAGGAGGGGAACCACCAGAAGCAGAGTAGCATCTTCCTGTTTCTCTTGCTCTCTTTCTTTCTTTCTTTCAAGTTAAACCCCTGCCACATATTTGATCGAAACTTTTTCTTAACCAGCCGATCCTAATGAACACAGAAATCAGCAGAAAGGTAGCTTGGCTAATTAGTAATGACCTGCGTTCACCTGGGTGTACCTTTAGTCTCAGCTTTGGTAGGGACACCACCATCACTTAACCTTATTTTTAGAGGGAGGAGTTGTAATGCTTTATGTTGTAATGCCAGGAGTTAAATCACAAGCTAAATATCACTAGTCAAGGATCACAGTGAGTTGCAATAGAAGTTGTTGGTAAATGTAAATATTTCCTTTCATTCGAATTGTTTATGCACTGACTAAAACGTCAGTATGGGTTGGTACTGTGAAAAAAAAATGTGATTTGTGGAAAATGGTAGGGGCGATTGAGCTAATTTGAAAATTGACATGGACATGTCCCTACCATCCATATTTACAGCCATTTCTGTACATACATTGGATTCGTATGTATTCCATATGTGGGTTTGCCTACTCACACTAGTCATGTAGGCTTGATTTGTTGTTGTTAAGGTATTTTTTTGCTAAGGTTATTTTTTGCTGAACTCTAGCTTGATTTGTATCCTCTATTGTACATTGCTGTGGACAACAGTGTCTGCTAAGTGTAATGTATTGTAATGTTATGCAAAGTTATGTTATTTATGTTTTGTGGGACATAGTCCAGAATGTCATATTGCATTAAAACGTTACTCTTTTTAAACAGAAAATTAATTGGAAATAAAATAGTCCTGGGCTATTCATTCTATGCTGTGAAGTCCATGATGTAGCCTGGTTTACACCTCATATGGTCCTGTGAAATAAGTTGTCCTGTCAGTGCAGTGCAGTTGTCCTGTCAGTTTTTTACTTTTTCTGACCTGTGATGCATCAAAAGAAGGGAAGTCCTACATCATCTTCCCTCTGAACACAGGCCAGTAACTTTAACTGTACAGTAACTCATTGATTGAGTATTAACTTTTGATTGTGTATCTTCTTCTGTAAACAACCTTGGAGATTCTCCTTCAAGCCAAGGATGTCAACCTTGCTTTTATTCACATAAGCCCGAGCCCTGGATGGTCATCTGTTAGGCTGAGTCACCCACGTCACCACGAACCCCTCGAGCTGCAACTCTCGGGCAACCACCGGGAGTGCGCCAAATTCCACCTCCTGCCGTCCCCCGGGAAGCCCGTGATCCTCGGGTTGCCCTGGTTAAGACTACACAATCCCCGCATCGATTGGCGCAGCGGGACCATCCTCGAATGGGGTGTCACCAGTCCTGCTTGCAGTCAGCCGCTACCCACCGCCTTCGAGCTTCTCCAGGGGTCACTGTCTTCACTAAGCTGGACTTACGGAACACTTACCATCTGGTCCGTATCCGGGAGGGGGGCGAATGAAAGACGGCGTTCAACACCCCTATGACGTGCTGCGAGATATGCTGGACTGTTTCGTGTTCGTTTACCTGGACGACATTCTCATATTCTTCAGTTCGATGGAACAACACAAGCAGCACGTCCGACTAGTCCTTTGCCGCCTCCTGGAGAACTCCCTCTACGTTAAGGCCGAAAAATGTGAGTTCCACGCTAAGACCGTGGCCTTCCTGGGGTACGTCGTGGCGGAGGGTACCATCGGGATGGATCCAGCCAAAGTGTCGGCGGTCGCCTCCTGGCCCATTCCAGAGACCCGGAAACAGTTGCAACAGTTCCTGGAATTTGGCAATTTCTACAGGAGGTTCATTCGCAATTACAGCACTGTTGCTGCCCCACTCACAGGCCTGACCAGTGTTAAGATCCCGTTTGCCTGGACCCCGACCGCCAACACTGCCTTCGCCACCCTCATGTTCCTTTCACTTCCGCACCCATCCTCCAGGTGCTGGACCCTGCCCGCCAGTTTGTCATTGAGGTCGACTCCTCCGACATAGGGGTCGGAGCGATCCTGTCGCAGAGAGCGGAGGAGGATGGCAAAATGCAGCCCTGCGCCTACTTCTCCCACCCCTGTCCCCGGTGGAGCGGAACCACGACATTAGGGACCGGGAACCCCTTGCGGTTAAGCTGGCTCTGGAAGAGTGACGTCACTGGTTGGAGGGGGCGTTCGTGCCCTTCATTGTGTGGACAGACCATAAAAACCTAGAATATCTCCGTTCCGCCAAAAGAACCCCAGACAGTCTCGATGATCATTATTCTTCTCATGTTTCAACTTTTCTCTGTCTTATCGCCCCGGGGTCCAGGAACACCAAGTTAGATCTTCTCCCGCCAGTTACAGAAGGAGGAGGACGCTTCAATGGAGCCAGCCACCATTCTACCCGGTCCCTGTGTTGTGGCAGCCCTCACCTGGGACGTAGAAGGGCAGGTGCAGCGGGCCCTCCAGGAGCAGCCCCGCCCCAGTACCTGCCCCGAGGGTAAGCTGTTCGTCCCAGTTCATCTCCTCCTTCTGGAAGGAGTTTTGTCGGCTATTGGGGGTCACGGTCAGTCTCACCTCAGGGTTCCAGCCTGGGCCCGGGCTCGAGCTGCCGTCCGGAGGGCCGTCACGACGTACTCCGCCGGGGCCAACCACGGCAGGACCCCCGCACCCGCCTACCACGTCGGCCAGAAGGCTGTCTGCCAAGGACCTCCCTGTGCGGGTCGAATCACGGAAACCGGCCCCTGGTTCCTGGGGCCGTTCGTTTCATTATTAGTTCAATCACTCACTCTACTCCCCGTTTCCCCTCACTACCGTGATCATTGCCCTCACCTGTGTTGCCTCTTGTCCGTGTCTGAGTGTTCATGCACTACACCTGCACTTCCTTGTTTGCTCATCACCTCGTTATCACATTCACCTGCAGCCACACCCCTATTTAAACCCCTACGTTCAGTTCCTCCTTGTCAGTTCGTCTGCTAACCACGGTGTTTATCTCTACGGCTAAGTTTGACTCTTGACTGTGTTATTTTGCAAATGAGCAAGATGCTCTACTGTCTGTTATGCTTTGGCAACACTGTATTTCAACAGCCATGCTAATAAAGCATGACTTCAGAGAGAGAGAGAGAGAGAGAGCACAACTTACTCTTACCTCACGTCCTACCCTCCTTCATTTGTGTTTCTCTTCCTCTTTGCCCACTTTAAAGTATAACAGATATGCCAGAGGTTGTGTTGGTCATACTTTGCCTTTTTGCGTTCACTGCGCAGAGAGGCACAATGCCTGCCCTGGTGCTAACACTTGCCATTGCCTCAGGTGAGTAGGAACAAGAAGAAAATGTCTCTCACAGCATAGGCATTGTCAAACATGCTGAAATTAATGCACTTTGCTTTAAAAGTAATGACCAGTAGCAACAAATGAGCATTAAGTCTTCATGTAATGCAGCTGCTTTTGAGATATATCTGTAGGATGACCAAACGGGAAAAAATGCTGGTTTTTTTTTTCACTTAAACTCAAAGTGTATTATTTCTAGTAAGGAGTAAAGAGTGAGGATGCTCCTTTTTTGTGGGTTGCACAAAAACAAGTATCAAAAAGGTAACAAGAAAACATTACATTGCATACGATGTGTTTAGTATGAGTTTGTTCAATTCCAACTACATTGTTTTCACATAGTAATAGAATATTTCAGCAATGATACACATCTATTTCCTAGATGTGGAAATGTCTGGCTTCACAAAAGTTAACAATCATGACATGTATTTGTTTTATTCATTCATGAAATAAAGTGATTTAGGTACACTTTATTTTACTGTCCCTGTTACATCAATTAGGCAGTGTAACAAAGTGTGTAACAATATGTATATAATTGCACTGTACCGTAGCGTTAGGGTTAGTGTTAGGTAATGCAAAAAGTGACATGGTTGTATTCTGGACGTCCAATTAAATTATTTATGACAGAATTTGTTTAAACATTACTATATGAAAACTGGGCCTGTGTTTTGGTGGTGAGAGGTGGTCTTGCTACCGGCCCACTGCTCCAGGTTAGTGTGTGATTCACTACGGACGGGAAAAATGCAGAGACAGATTTCCCTCAAGGGATCAAGGAAGCAAATCAGAAAAAGAAGCTACTAATACATATCTAACTATGGCTGAATCACAAATGTTTAGTTATTCAAAATGTAATGCAATGCAATGTAACTCACATCCTGTGTAGTGAACTACATAGTGAACGAGTGAATGTTTCTGAAACGGCCTGTGATTTTGATGATTGAACATGAGCCCAGGTAAACATGTGCTGTGCCTGGGTGAAACAAATTCAAACAAATTTAATGAACAACTCTATTCGTTATTATTATTACTGAAATGGGCTGTGTCATATATCACTGCAAGGAATAACATGGTGAGCATAATTGGTCCCTTCTTTTCAATTAACGCACGTGATACACAAGTCGCGACCCCATAGTAGCCTAACTATGGTTAGTTTAGGTCTACATGAGATAATTGTGCTGTTTTGGTTTTTGGATCAAGGCACCTGAATTCATTAAAGACAAAGTCAAAGGCAATGGAGGCCTACATAAGGTTTATCTTTAGCCTGTGACCATGTACTGTTATATGCCCAGCAATGCCCCTGATGCGAGTATTATTTCAGTGGGAAGTTATTTAAAAAACAAACAAGGAAAAAGGGAACACAACTTAATCTTTATAGCATCCTCTTTCCCACAGGTCGAACAATGTAAGATTGTTAACTGATAGTGACCATAGACATTCTGTACTACAGTCTGGCTTCAGGCAAGGCTGACATTACCACACTGCTGATGCATAGATTTCTGACGAACAAAAATGAGAACTTAAATGTGTCACTGAAGCCTTATAAGGCAATTGGACGTATTTCTAAAGAAGGCTTTAGGCTTCTTCAGTTTTGAGAATAATGTTATATTGCATTCTTAAGAATTCACCATGAGACACCTAAGAGTTAAAACATCTTCAATCTTCAAAACAGAAGTCAGTCACACTGTATTTCACGCTCAACACCATTTTTTCTGTTACTGGGTGCTTAAACTTTCTATAAAATCTTGGTTGACTATCCAAATAAAGTGTTATCAAGAATTCCAGTTGTCCTACACTATACACTATTGCTTAGAGCTAACTTTGGAAAAAGGGGAAAAAAAGTGCTGCAAGGATCTTTTTACATTGGTTTAGCTTGCATTATTTCCCATGCACTATTTTTTCAAGTATCAAGAGCACAGTCAGTTGAATCGTGCAAGTGAAAAAAACTAATGACTACCATGACATGAATAACTGAGAACTTATACAGAAAACACAGAACTGAACATGTGTTATTACATAGTTGATTCGTTTAGTTACATATTATAGGTTTATGATATCATGGATACCCTGGCAGTACCCAAATAAAGAACTTTTATGCACAGCTGGGCCAGAGGGTCCTGAACAAGGAATAAGCAGCTGGTAAAGTAATGGAAGAGCTATTTTTTAGGCAATATTCACATTTGATGTTGATCTTTTGAGTTTGTGATCTTGTAATCTTGCGAGACTTCTTTTTCTGTTTCAAACCAGTCTGTCATATAGTGTTGGGTGTCAACATAGAGTCAACTCACTGGAAGTTTTTCAGTAAACCCGCTGCTGGATTTGGTTATAGAGTCATCCAGCACAGCTCTTCAAGGTATGTTTTGGAAAAGGTGAAATGGCAAATTACAATACCAAAAAAACAACACAAATACATACAAGTATAATGACAAATAAGAAAAACTGTATATACCTTAATGTAAAAAGGTTTAAAGGGGTCCAAAACACTTTTAGTAGCTCTATTTACAATGTGGTGGGTCACAACAAGAAGTATATGCACGCAGCATTCCAAGACGTGAAATTCGACCCTCATGGCTTTACTGGTCATTGAAGGGTCGAGCTAACCAAAACGAGCGGATCAGAGCATGCTAAACCTATCTACGTCACTAGGTCGTAAGCCCCGGCCAGAGCCATGTATGGCAAGCCCACATCCCAAAGGATTGGTGGACAGAAGCTAGGTGAGCGAAAGACAGCGAATTTGCCCAATCAGAGGTGCCTTATTGACACGGCATGGGTATTCATGAGGGACACCGGAAAAGCCAGTCGTTCAACCACTAGACCTGTTATAGCTTACAGAAAACAGTGTTAAACAAGAGATCTAGGACATAATTTTTCACAGAAATGACGCACAATGCATTCAACCATAGTGGCGACACAGAAATATGAATAAAAATAACGATGGAAGTTCCCCTTTAAGTGATTGATGCATTATGTGACGTTAGTTGGTTTAACATATTATAGACTTCCAAACTTGTGTTGCTGGAGGTATTACACTATGTAAGGTGACAACTGCTCTTTATGAATGCTATTGTCCGTTTTGTCCAGTTTACTGGTTAGTGCCCCTCTCCAGCAGTACAATGGCAACAGGAAAGGAGAGGTGTACAAGTGCATGGTGGATTCAGACTCCTGTTCACTTTTATCGATCAATGGTAGGCATAATTATTGATTGATTGGATTCTATTCTCTGTGTGTCCATGTGTCATTGTTGTTGTTACTTGTGTTGTTGTGTTGTTATATTTATTACACTGAAATGTGACACACTAAGTTATGTTTTCCATTCATATTTTGAAAAAGTACCAGATGCTGCTGTAAATATGTCCCTTGGTCTGTCAATGACAAAGACTGAAATGTCTAATATGGAAAAGATTTGGGTAGGTACAGTACTTACTTGTCATATTGTATTTTTTGTGTGTCACTGTGTAAATAATAATAATAATAATAATTAGCTGTATTTGTATAGCACTATTTATACAAGATGTAGCTCAAAGTGCTTCGAGAGTTTGGCAGGAAAATACAAGACAGCATTTGTTGCAGCTTGGTAGTGCTGGGAAAAAGGAAGTTCATTGGAATGCTGTCGAAAGTTCTGGTTGCCTGGTAAGACTCAGGCAGAAGCACGGCCCCCAAGGAAGCCCATCTGCCGGGGCTGGTAAAAAGAAGGTCTGTGATTGTCCAGGAGATCTGTGACTAGAACAGTTAAGTGTGGCAGGTCTCTGATTGTCTGGGGGGGTCCTTCACAGCAAACTATCTCTATGGGGCATAGTATAAGAAGACTGCTTCCCCGATCCTTTTAGGTGGTGCCTCTGGAACACTCAGGAGGCTGGCTTCAGCAGATCTAAGGGCTCGTGTAGGAATGTAAAAGGACAATATGTCAGTGACATGGGGCAAGACTATTTACAGCTTTGAATACAATTCTGTAGTATACAGGTAGCCAGTGTAGTTCAGCTAGTACAGGAGTTATGTGCTCTCTTCTTCTAGTTTTGGCCAAGTTTCAAATAAGCTGTAGTTTTTCAATTTACTTTTCTGGGAGGCAAATAGGGCATTGTAGTAGTCTAATCTACTGGAGATAAATGCGTGGACAAGTTTTTCAGCGTCCTCCTGGATGAGGAAGAAGTGAACTTTCACAAAGTTTCTAAGATGGAAGTATGTAGTTTTTATTCATTTATTGATGTGAAGTTCAAAGCTTACAGTAAGTCAGAGTTAAGGATCATACTTAGGCTTAGGCTACTTTTTCTCTAACATGTTGGTTTAGGTTTTCCAGATAAAAGTAGAGAGCCTCTTGTTTATCTTTGGGGTCAATACATAACACCTCAGTTTAGTCTTCATTTAGTTTTAAACCTCTGAGTAACAGCTGGTAAGCAGGATGTTAGAGCATTTAGGGCAGTGGTTTGCTTCAGCTCAACTGATACATAGAGTTGCGTGTCATCAGCATATCTATGAAAGTATATATTATGTATTATATATATTATGTATTATATATGTTAATTATCCATTTTTTGTGAGCTATTGTTTCCCATTCCTAACCATTTTGGTCAACCTCAGACTGTTCAAAACGGTGCTATATAACTGTGCCAGGTGTTTTTTTATGGTGCTAAATCAAACAGAGTTGAATTAAGAGCTAATTGAATCTTGCTAACTGTTACTCAGGTTTGTGGTCCAACTATCCCCAAAGAATGTCCCAACGTCACCCAGTATGGTGGGATGTGTTTCAGTCTTAATTCCAACTTGCAGCAAGATGGACCTCTACCATTGTCTCTGGAAGGTACACTAAATTACATTATTACATTACATTGCATTTGGCAGACGCTTTTATCCAAAGTGACTTACAAAATAGAGGACATAAGCAAACAGAGGTGTAAAGGGACACAGAGTAAGCAGACAACCTTTATACATACAGGGAGGTGCATGTGTCTGAATAAGTTTCCCGGGCACTACAGACATATGTACTTCTGCATAGGGACAGAGAAAGAGAGAGTTGGTTAGATTACATTACATTGCATATTGTAATTAATGGAAGTGTTTCCCATACATTGCTAAGGCCCGCCATAGTCTTCTGTGCACCATTGTGCTATAAAGGGAAAGTGTATTGACGAATGACGTTGAATGCATTGTTTTAGACAAACATTTCATTTGTAATGGTTAATGTTAGGCCCGTCCTGTTATCCTCATCATGGAATATTAAAGAAAACCCTGCCATGGGTTTTGTGAAGCCTAATTGCCACCGTGAGCTGCTGTTACAGGCTCAGATGAGCGAAGCGGCTAGCTTGTTTAAAATGTTGAACATCGACATGTTAAAGGGACTCCTTTGCTCTGTGGGGTTCTGTTGGGAGAACTGCTATGGATTGGGTACCAACAAAAAATCACAGGAGGAACTTTAATTCGTCCTCTTATGTGCTGGTTGCTATTTACATGTAATACCATTCAAGTGCTATATGCACCATCTAGTGGTTAAAATGTGAAATACTGTAATGATCCAAAATGCAATAGAATATAACACTTAATTCATTATGACCGCGGCTAGCGAGGCTAGCGAAGCTAGCGAAAGTGGTAATTATAGTGTTGCCGAGACTTTTCCCCCTTTTTTTATTTATTTATTTTTTTTCACCTATTTTTGGTCAACGATTGCCAGGACACTGGAAGTCTGGTGGACATGAATCTTTGTAGGCATGTAGCCCTAGAAGTTTTTGAGCGAATAGGAGCTTTTGGCCGCCAAGGGCCACCCCCCCCGCTGTGCCAGTGTCCATCAACGAGGGGGAGACGCCGAAAAGTTTTTGCTGAATAACTCAATGAATGTTTCACCGAACAACATGAATTTTTTGTGATATGTCGGTGTTACAGGGGCGTATCAACCCTGCCCATAAACACTCCCTTAAAGTATAGCACCACCTAGTGATATGGGTAAATGCAAAAAATGGGATTTTATATTGGCAATATCTTGGACCGAGAAGGTGGGAACTGCACAAAATATGTCATGCACGATCAGCACAAAGACCTCTAAAAACACAGCACATGCCATAAAATTTGGCCCATAGGGGGCGCTGTAATTGTACGAAATGTCGTTTTGCCTATTATCTAGAGAACGGTAAAGTTTACAAGCAGGTCTTTTTTGGCGTGAAATCTATTGACCCTCCCGCATTGATCGACGCCTGGTCGACGCCCATTTCCAACAAAAACAATTTCCGTGAAATTTTAACATCGCTAAAACAAAACCAAACGAACTCGTCATAGGCCGTTCATGTGAATCTCACCAAATTTGGTACATGTCATCTACACACAATGGTGACAAAAAGTTATCAAAGGATTTATCTTGAGATAAACCGTTTAAAAGTTATATGTCAATGAAAATTTGAAACATAGCTTAAAATTCTTCAAAAGTCTATATTTTGGCTTCTAATTGCTCTAATTAAATGTGGTAAGAATTGACATGCCAACTCTAAACAGCTTTCTGATCATGCTCATCAATGTTTTGACATTTTGTCAAAGGGAACAATGTTTTTTGTCGAAGCTAGGTGTCCAAAAACAGTTTTTTTTTTAAAAAAAAACTCACCAACATTTTTTCCGAAGACAGTGATTTTGTGGTAGTATGTCGGGGTTACAAAGACGCATTGACACAGCCCATAAACTGTCACTTGAAGCATAGCGCCACCTAGTGATAGGGGTAAATGCAAAAATTCGGATTTTGTATTGCCAATATCTTGGACCCAGAAGGTGGGAACTGCACAAAATATGCCATGCACAATAAGCACAAAGACTTCTGAAAGCACAGCACATGCCATAAAATTTGGCCCATAGGGGGCGCTGTAATTGTACAAAATGTTGGTTTGCCTATTATCTAGAGAACGGTAATGTTTACAGGCAGTTCTTTTTTGTCGTGAAATCTATTGAACCTCCCGCGTTGAAAACACTGGTCGACGTCCACTTCCAACAAAAAGAATTTCCGTGAAATTTTAACATTGTGAAAGTGAAAGTAAATAAACTCATCATAGGCCGTTCATGTGAATCTCACCAAATTTGGTACATGTCATCTGCAGACAATGCTGACAAAAAGTTATCAAAGGATTTATCTTGAGATGGACTGTTTCAAAGTTACATGTCAATCAAAATTCAAAATATAGCTTAAAATTCTTCAAAAGTCCATATCTCGGCTTCTAATTGCTCATATTTCCTCAAAGTTGACATGACAACTTTGAATAGCTTTCTTTTCATGTGCACCAAATTTTGTGACATTTCGTCACAGGGGTGCAATCTTTCCCGTCAAAGCTAGGTGTACAAAAAGTTTTTGTTAAATAACTCATCAAAAATTTTGACCAAGACAATGATTTTGTGTTAGTATGCCAGTGTTAAAGAGGCGTATCGACCCATCCCATAAACACTCACTTGAAGCATAGCACCACCTAGTGATATAGTTAAATGCAAAATTGTGATTTTTCTTTGCCAATATCTTGCACCGAGAAAGTGGGAACTACACAAAATATACACAAACACACAGAATGTAATTCATTTAAAACCCACATCCATGTCCACTTCTAGCCAATCATTTCCACACAAACTCTCACCTCACAACACTGACCTACCACAAACTCATCATACCTGCAGTTCCCACACTTTAATACACTGCGGCGGTCATACCATGTACCGCTATGCGGTACATTTAGTTAAAAATACGAATGAAAATATTAATTAAAAAGTAAGCAGTGTCTGCTTTTCTTGATTTAGTTTTTCAACTCTCTACACAAGCACAAACGTGTATTTTAATCAAAATGTATATGCTTTAGTCAGTTACACTAAAATAATTTGTCATATATGTTTTCTTTTTAGAGTGCAAGTCTGGTACAGATATCTTATTTCTGTTGGATGGGTCTGGGAGTGTGATGAATTCCCAGTTCAACCAAATGAAAACATTTGTGAAAACTCTAATCAAAAGACTGCTGAAGTATAATACCAGAGTAAGTCTTGCAGTCAGGGTTAGACAAATTACACTGTTTTGATATTATATCATTTTACATTGTTGTTATTATTGTACCAAGAAGTGAAAATATGTCTGCTTTTTCTGCTCACTTCTTTCATCACTTTATCAATCTGCCCTTTATCATGATTTACTGCAGTTTTCTATAGCACAGTACTCCCAAGACTGCACCATCCACATCAGTTTTAACCAGTTTCAGGAAACAGGGTGGGAAAAAAGGGTGGATGATATCAGACAGAAAAGATCGTCGACATATACTCCAAGTGCCATCCAGAAAGTTGTGTAAGTTTTAAACCTGAGCTTGAGAATCTTAAGAAATTATTAGTGCCTGATTGGTATGTATCTGAACTAAAGTTTGTCTTGTGTTCTAACAGCACTCAGGGGTTTAACTCCTCAGCTGGAGCAAGGCCTGATGCAAAGGGAATTCTTATTGTCATCACAGATGGAAAGCACACAAAAAAGGACCCGGTCTCCTATCCAACAGCTATTGCACAGGCTGAGAGCAAAAATATTACAAGATTTGCTATTGGGGTATGTAATAATACCAACAGCAATACATTGTCTCAATTCTCAAACTAAACCACTGACTGTTTTTTGACATGATGTTATTTCTCTGATTTTGTGATAGGTTGGCCAATTCTTTGGTGTGGACCCAGCAAAATCGGAACTTGAGACAATAGCATCTAAACCGATATCAGACCACAAGTTTAAAGTGGACGACTTTGAAGCACTGGACCAAATCAGCAGCCAACTGGAAGGGAACATTATTGGCATAGAAGGTATTGATGGGTCATATGCAATCTGGATTTAAGAAACTAAGAAAACTAGATCCATTGATTAATAGTAAATAAAATGTTGTTTTATAAATGCAATGCGAACGAGAATCTTGTTATGTTTTGTTAAACATTGTTAAGAATTTGTAAGAGAAAAGTTTGCCGATTTTCTTGCTTGTCTCGATCACCGGCACACTGTAGCTGCTATTACATTGAATTCTATTGCTAGAGGGGCAGAGGATCTCTCTGCCCCTAAGAAATCCCAGCTCCCTATTGTCATTCTATGTAAATCTGTGCACAGACGCAGAGAACACTGCAGAAAAAGCCATAGGAAAAAGCGCAGGTTTGTAGACGTCCACGGGGCAGAATTGATTCTGCCTTACCCGGAAAATAATAATAATGATAACCTTTACTTGTATAGCACAGTTCATACATACAAGATGCAGCTCAAAGTGCTTTACAGTTTGGCAAGGTCACAAACAAAACAGCATTTGCAGAATGCAATAATGGAGTGGTGTGGTGTTTTAACAATACAATGTCAGGTAGAACATTAGTTGAATCTTGGAACAATGAACAAAGGAATTTCAGGCAAAATCTGAGGAGCAGAACCAAACGCAACTGATGAGGAGCAGATCAAGGGGAAGTGAGACGAGGCCAGATACCAGGTGATCAGGGAGTGCTGTTTAAATAGAGTGGAGACCAGGTGAAACCAATTAGTACTCAGGGGAACGTGAGCCTGAACCGGGAGGTGGCTGTGAACGAGGTGATGAGTCAATTAAGCTTTGTGAAGCAGAGTGAGGGGGCGTGGTATTGGCCAGATCTGATGCAGACCTGACACAGGGTTTGGTCATTTAAAGGCTGCTGGGACTCAGAACAGCTGCGACAATTATGACCAATAGGACCTGCTAGTCTATAGCAATGGCGGATGGGCTTGCTTCCTCTAGCACAGTGGTTCCCAAACTTTTAACGGCTTTGTACCCCCTGAGACTCTCTGTCCTACCAAGTATCCCCAGCTTGCTTTGAGTATTTTTCTGCATAATATTTGTGCATATAATATGGTTTATAATAATGTGGTCCCAATTGGGTTGTATAGAAGATAGCTTGAATGTAAGATCTTTTCCCAGATAAAGTATGTATACTTAATCTTTATGCTAGTTGAAGCTGAGAACTCATTCACAAATTATTTTGTGTACACCCTAGAGTTGATGCTGGCACCACTAGGGGTACTCGTACCCCAGGTTGACAATCACTGCTCCAGCAGCAAGGCTGGGTTTCCGTCCTACTTGTTCACTCACATTTTAGGAAATACAATAACAGATTTTTTGGGAATTTGGAAATACGCATTAATCTTCTTCATGGTCTAAAGCGGTCAATGTGTATCTCATTAAGCCAAATTACTATGAATGCATATTACCTGATCAAGAACAGAGCTCAGTAGGTTACCTTCCAGAGTGGTTGCAAGCAATACAACTCACTACCCAGAATGGGTGAAGGCGGCCTTCACTACCCATCTATAACTAGACCTGTAGCACAATATTAAGGCGCAGGTGTACATGATTAACGCAAAAGATCCCACAACACACCAAATGACTCAAGAAGGCCATGTAGTGGCCACAATTAGAAATAGCCAGTAACTCAGAAAGTCAAAAGATGGTCATCTACATCGGAATCAAGACAGACACTTTGCACTTCCTGTGCAGTACTTGTGTCTTACGTCAAATACATTGGAAGGGTGGGGTGACATAGGTATGGGTCTTCAATGTTTTTATTAAATTGTTCCAAATAAACTAATGCATGTGTGTATCAATCTGAGAGTATGCTAAACTCATTTTGTACTGTACCCTTAGGAAGTCAAACCAGTGGTGACTCTACAACATTGGAATTTCTACAGAACGGGTTCAGCGCAGCTCCTGTGTCTACCCCAGAGGTATTGCTCAGATAGTTTTAATGATAGTTTTCTCTCAAATATGAAAGTACTGTCTATATTTTTTAGCCACTTTAATTGAATTATCGGTGGCATTGTCTTGTTCACATACCTCCCAGACTGCAAACCAGGGCCATTCTGGCCAAGCTATACTGACATGTCCTTCAGCCAATCAGAATGTAAGCCTTGGCAGGAACTGCTTGTGGCTTCAGCTCCTTTTTCCTTTTCTGTTTGCAGGAGAGGCTTCTAGTGGGTGTGGTTGGGGCACACGAGTGGAGAGGGGGTTACCAGGACATCCCTCTGTCTACCAGGACACCTTCATTCAGGAGGATGGGCGATATCACCACTGACAGTTACCTGGGTGGGACAATACTCACATACACCTGCATGTCTTCTACCTTGAGCTTTTTGTGTCTAATTCACATAGTAACATCCAAATGTCGCACAGGCTGACAGCCAAAATATCATTAGATTTGCCATTGGGCTATAATGTACTAAAACCAACAGCAATACATTATCTCAATTCTCAGACTAATCCACTGACTGTTTTTTGACATGAAGTTGCTCTGTGTGTAAAAGGTTGGCAGTGCCCTTTGACAACATTAAAAAAAAACAATTTTTAGTAAATCTTTCCATTGTCACACTCACTAAACCAGAGTGTGGATTACCCCTTTATAATTGGGGTGGGGGGGGGGGGGGGTGTACTAGAATTTTATGTTTTACATTACTTATTACATATTAATATATCGGTACCTTCCAGCCCTAATATTTCTGTCTCCTTGGGAGGTAGGTGTTGATTGGGGGGTACTGTACCCCCTATAATTTCAACTATGCACTAAACCCTCTCTAGGATACTCCATGGCTGTGGCGGTCAGGGACAGACAAAACTACATTATTATGGGAGCCCCCAGACATGAACATAAGGGGCTTATCATGGTTATCTTTCCTGATGACACCCGGAAGAAGTTCACACAGGTACTAAGGTCACTGTTATAGTAGTTGTAGTAGTGGTAATAATAATAGTGGTAGTAGTAACAATACTAGTAATAAAAAACATTACTAGTAGTGCTAGTAGTGGTAATAGTAACAGTAGTAGTAGTTCAGTACTGCTATTAGTTGTAAATCTTTATTTGCCCCCAATAGGACAGTTGTTTTTCACCACTGCCACACTCACATACACAATATCATATTGTAACATATGGTTGGGCACAGTAAATATGTGATATGAAAGGAAAAAAATAAGATATTCTTAATTAAATTGATCATTAAAAAACGAATGCTAAATTCTGCGCTTCTTGTTAAGTTTAAAAGTGAATTAACTGAGGGTACAAGTGTAGTAAATCTAGCTAGATGGTAAGTGATTCTAGCCAGACCATAAATATTTCTAGCTAGAGGGTAAGTGGTCCTGGAGGGCAGGAAAAGCATTAAAGATGTAGGGGACCAATATTGGTGGAGAGAACAGATTCTGCCCCTTTTATTATGTCTCTCTCTCTCTCTCTCTCTCTCTCCTCTCTCAGTCTCAGATAGGTGCCTACTTCGGAGCAGAGGTGTGTGTGGTGGATTTGGATGGAGACTCCAACACTGACCTGATTCTGGCATCTGCCCCCATGCACACAGAACAAGAGAGGGAGGGAGCAGTCTTTGTGTATAAGTTCAGTAAGGAGGTATGAGGACGTATTCAGAATTCATATTACATGTAAAGTGAAAATGCGTAAAATCTTTAGTCACAGCAATCAAAGATTTTACAATATGAGTCACATTGTAGAACCACTGAAGCTCCAGTCAGACTGTCGGGTAATGACAGAACAGAACAATAACAGAAAGTACACCAGTGCGTTTGATGTATTTATTATGATGTATTTTATACTTCATTAGAGACCACAGATAACAACAAATGCTGATTGGCACTCATCAGACCACGAGGAGGGAAACTTAGAGTGCTCTGTTTTTTTCTGTGCAGTATTCACAAACATGGGTCATGGGTGTGTCCCTGCTGGGGATGGAGGGACAGAGGGGGAGGTTTGGCATGGCTCTGGCCAGCCTGGCAGACCTGAACGGGGACGGGATCAGGGATGTGGCCGTGGGAGCTCCTCTGGAGGACAACGGACAGGGCAGCGTGTACATCTTCAACGGGAGAACAGGAGGGCTCAACCCCACATACTCACAGGTGAGGAGATAGATAGACTTAATTGTTCGGAATTACTGTTAACTGGATTTATTTTGGTGTGAAAACACTGAGACAGTAATATAACCAATGATGACTTTATCATGTAGAGAATTGCAGGTTCAGCAGTGCGGTCCGGACTGCGGTTCTTTGGGTTGACTGTGGCCCAGTCTGCTTTGGACCAGAGTGGAGACGGGCTGCCTGACATCGCAGTCGGGTCCAAAGGAGCTGTTCTGCTGCTCAGGTTCACAAACACACACACACACACACACACACACATGCACAGACACACGCATACACACACACACACACACACACACACACAGGCACATTGTGGTCGGATCCAAAAGAGCTGTTCTTCTGCTCAGGTTCTCCTGCTTTCCTCTTGCACCCATACCTAGACACTCCCATGACTGTCTATGCTGCTTGTTCCTAAGACACATCTAGCTCCCCAACTGGAGAAGCTCAACTAAAAGGAGACATGATTTATGGCTTTTTGGTTCTATTGAGGAGAGACAGTTTAAAAAAAAAAAACTGTCTTCGAAAGCCCTGAGTTTACATGATTGCTTATGTTAGCCAACACAACAGCCAGATGAATTAGCAAGCTAGGCTACAGCCCATGTTAACTGCTGGCTACTAATTGAAGCTGATGCTGTTTCACTTAGCCATGTAAGCTAAGGAAAACACATGTAGTTGCCAAGGCAAACGTTCCCCGAAATGACCATTGTCATTTTTTGACACACAACCAAAAAGTGACTAGTCAAAGTCAAAGTCAAAATTATTTGTATAGCGCATTTCATACATAAATGCACTTCAATGCGCTTTACACAAATTTTAAAATAAAATACAATTAAAGATTTAAAAAGTAAAATACAATTTAAAATAAAGCAAAACCATTAAAATAATAATAATAATAATAATAAGAAGAAGAAGAAGAAGAAGAAGAAGAAGAAGAAGAAGAAGAAGAAGAAGAATGAAAATAAAATAAAAAATAAAACATAAAAATAAAAATTAGGAAAAGGCATCAGAAAAAAGTTTCGTCTTGAGTCTGCTTTTAAAACTCTCTACAGTAGGGGCATTCTTTACATCCTCTGGAAGCCTGTTCCAGAGCTTTGCTGTATGATAGCTAAAGGCTGCCTCACCACACTTTGTTTTTACAGTAGGTATGGTCAATAGATTTCTATCCATGGATCTCAGAGACCTAGATGGGGTATATGACTGAAACATATCAAGTATGTAACTGGGACCCTTCCCATTAAGTGACTTGAACAGTAGTAGTAAGGCCTTAAAGTCAATCCTGTATCTCACTGGGAGCCAGTGCAGAGACCTTAAAATTTGGTGATGTAATCAATTTTTTTTGTTCTTGTAAGAACTCTTGCAGCTGCATTTTGCATTAATTGGAGCTGTTTGATATTCTTTTTGGGAAGGCCAGTGAAGAGGCTATTGCAGTAATCGACTCTACTTGAGATGAAGGCATGTACCAGCTTTTCAAGATCTTGCTTAGACATTAGACCCCTAAGCTTGGAGATGTTTTTGAGATGGTAGAATGCGGACTTTGTGATGGCTTTCATGTGACTGTTAAATGTGAGATCACAATCAATAAGAACACCAAGATTTTTGACCGTGTCCTTAGCTTTGAGTCCTTTAGTTTTAAGTATTGTGGCAATCTTATGCCTTTGCTGATTATTCCCAAATATAATTATCTCAGTTTTATCTGTGTTGAGCTGTAGAAAGTTTTGAGACATCCAGCTGTTAATTTGGTCAATGCAGTTGTAGAGGGATTTAAGAGGGTCAAAATCGTTAGGTGACAAGGCTAGATATAACTGTGTGTCATCAGCATAACTATGGTACTTAATTGAGTTCTTCCTAATAATCTGTGCAAGTGGCAGCATATAAATGTTAAAGAGTAGTGGCCCTAAAATGGAACCTTGGGGGACCCCACAGTTCAGAGGCATAGCTGATGAGGTGTAACATCCAATGGAAACATAAAAACTTCTTTGTTTTAGGTATGATTCAAACCATTTGATAGCTATACCAGTAAGACCAACCCAATGCTCAAGTCTATGCAGTAAGATGTCATGGTCAACAGTGTCAAATGGATTTGCCAGCATCAGAGTTCAGTCGTATGTCATTCATTACTTTGGTAAGAGCTGTTTCTGTGCTGTGATTGGAACGAAAGCCTGATTGAAAATCATCAAGGCAACCATTTGATGTCAGAAATGTATTCAATTGATTAAAAACTATTCTCTCCATTATTTTACTAATGAATGGTAAATTGGATATAGGCCTACAGTTGTTTAACACCAGAGGGTCAAGGTTATTTTTCTTTAACAGGGGTTTAACCACTGCTTTCTTTAGAGAAGAGGGAAAAAGTCCAGTCAACAGAGAAGTGTTAATAATCTGAATCACATCATGTGATATCAGGTGTAGAGTGGATTTAAAAAAGGCTGTAGGCAGAACGTCTAGGTCAGATGTAGAGAAGCTAAGACTTAGTACAGTTTTCTTGAGAATTTCGACATCAATTAGACTGAATGATTCCATTTGGTTGACGTTTGTCTTAACTGAGGGAAAACCATCCAAGTTGTGGTTTGATTTTGCCTGTGTTACTATGTTTGTACGTATGTTATCAACCTTTCCTTTGAAAAAATGAGCAAAGTCGTTGCATTTACTTATTGAAAGAAACTCAGGAGGCAGTTTTCGCTGGGGATTAGTCAGCTTTTCCACAGTACTAAATAGTACACGAGCATTATTGATGTTTCTATTGATTAAGTCAGAAAAGAATGATTGTCTAGCTTTAGATGTTTCCTGGTTATGTTTACGGAGCATGTCTTTGTAGATTAGGTGGTGAACTTGAAGTTTAGTTTTACGCCACTGCCTCTCAGCCTTTCTACAATTTCGCTTTGACTGTTTGACTGAAGGACTCAATTTCCAAGGTGCTTTAGTGATGAACAAAATATTTTAGAGGTGCCTCAATGCAACAGAGAGATAGTCTGAAGGCGTCCGCATACTGGCTTTGACAAAGTGCACTTTGCTTTTGGCATTCTATTAGTATTCTATAAAACTTTTTTTTTTTTCAGTACAACCCTGTTACACCGGCATTGACATCTGCTGCCAACAGTGTGTTGATCACAATTCATGTCTATTTTGTTGACACTGCTGAATAAAATCTATTGTTTAGCATAATGGCCATAGTTTGAATCCTATGATCCTATTCATTGTGTAGTTGGCATGCAGGGGAAATGACATTGCCAAATTCTGTGTGTAGCGGTCTTTAAGACAATCCTGAAAGTGATTTAAGAGCTGATGCAGTGTTACTGATGATGTACCTCCTGTCACAGGTCAAGACCCTTAGTTGCCATAGCAACAACCATGACATTTCAGCCCTCCATAATCCCGATGTCCATTTCTGACTGTGCTGATTTTGAAAACATCACAGCCAGAGTGTGCTTCAGCATGACAAAGGTCACGAGCGACAAGTTCAAAGGTACCCAACCATTGTCAAGGGGTCCACCGCTATTGGTGTAAAGAACTATGTCAATATTATGCAAAGATTACTGGCTTTAGAACACAGAAAAGTACTATGCATGTATCGTAAAATATCCTATGTTTTCTGTCCTCCAAAGTCAGCCCTTCACAATTTGTCACAGTCTAAGTTGTGGGTTAACGTTTTTCTTTCAGTACTACAAGCAAAACTCAATTATACACTGAGCTTGGATACTACCCGAACAAGTACTCGTGCCTTCTTCACCTCAGAAGATAAGGAGAGGAGTATGAACACAGAGGTGACAGTGTCTCTGAAGAAGAACTGTTTTGATCACCCTGTCCTTGTTCAGGCAAGTCTATGGCTTATGTCAGCTATTATTCAATAAAATAACAATGTACAGTTAGCCTGGTAAACTGGCCACTTGTACTTCACTTTGTTTGGTACAGAGGGTTTGACTATGCTGTATTGAGAAACATTTGTCTTCCTGGAGGTGTGGACTCTGCAGAAATTTAACTATTAATTATTAAAATCTGCCTTTACCCAAACATTAATGTTTAATTATGATGTATGCAATGCGCCGGATTGTGAAGGAAGTTACTTACTTAGTTTTCTTTTATTGTCTATGGAAAGGTACGAAGCTTTCCAGAAAGTAACAGACTAACGGAGCAAGCTGGAAGATTAAACACTTACGAACACTCCCTCTGTCCGTTGATTGGCTAGGAAGGATTCTGCCTACAGATAGCCATTTCAATGAGACCTGCACCAGACCTTCTGTACAAAATGAAGTGAAGTACTAGGGGCTGGTTTATCAGGCCAACATACACGTGCAGCTAATGTGACAGTGAAAAGGTCTAAAATTTACACATTCAAAGGGCTTAAGTGTCGTTGCTTCTATAATGCATTCATCTGCAGTGATCTCTTGTTCTCTACCAGTGCCGGACGTTGGACGCTGTGCTTCCTATAGGTGTTCAAGTGGTCTTCTTTTTCCATGGGGTTTCCATTCAGAGTGCCTCCAAGCTAAAACCAAAGCTGGCCAGCAGCTCTCTCAGAACCACCAACCACATGGTATGAGCCTCTGCATCAAAGATGGCCCTCAATGCTATGCAAGTTCGCTTTGGCAGAGTGTATATGGCCTGATCTTTTGAAGTAATTGCTATTGTATTGGATGCCAGCTGGGATAGCTCAATGTAAGTGTAATGTTAGTAAACATCCCTCCTGACACCTCAATGGAGATACACGATGGGATAGTAGCCCATCTTTCTTCAGTCCATAGAAGCTGTGGGGTTGCAGGTTTGAGCCTGGGGGTGGACTGCACAGGGTGACCCTGGTCACACTATGGAGTGCCCTTCACAATGGTGAACACTTTCTGAATGCACAAGCACAATGGGACTAATTAGGGCCAATACAAAAAAAGTAACAGTTGCACCACGCCTGTCTTGCTTTCCATATAAATCTGGCTTCGGTTTCAATTTGAAAGAATGATTTTTTTATTTTGTCTCCTAGTTGAACTTTGAAATTGACTGTGGACCCGACCATGTGTGTATTGACAATATCCACCTCAACTTCAACTTCTCTGGGTAAGCCCTCCAAACACATGCATGGTTTTGTAGGGAGACGGAAAGAGTTGACCTTCTCCCAGTAGATCCAAGCCACAATAAAATACAGATAACTGGACCCTTCAGTCATTTTTCCATTACTACTGCATGATAAAAAAGGAAAGCTTATATGTGGGGTAAAATGAAGAATACTTGTTTTGTATTGCATTGCCCAGATCCTCCACCATAGAGGTGGGCAGTTGTATCTATAAGAAAGTGTTTTTGTGGTAATGCAATTCTTAAGGGCACTGTTGCCTGGGTCTTGCAGGTCCTCCACTATAGAGGTGGGCATTGCCCAGGAGATGAGTGTTATAGTGACGGTGGAGAACAGAGGAGAGGACTCCTACAACACCCGTGTGTCTCTCTCCTACCCTCCTGGCCTCTCCTACAGGACTGTCACCAAGACACAGGTGAGGACACACACATACACTGGGAAATGTGATTAAAGACAGTACTTTATTTCAGTGGTATATACCGCTTGTTTAGCACAGCTTGGTGGAATTTAAACAAATTGACACATTTGCATGTCAATTTATTTAATTAATGCTGAAGAGTACTACGTACAGTGAAAGAGTTTTAAAAAAAAATAATAACTCATAACAGCCACATTACTCTTTTTATCATGTCTTCTTGTACTACATCTACAGATAGCATATTGTCCTTTGCAGCAGTATTTTAGCCTTGGCCAACATCTATGTAGAAATAGCTACACTTACCACTAACGGTGGAAACAAATAGGTCTGTGTAGGCACTGTACCAGGGTTAAGATTATGGTTAGTGTTAGGTATATACACTGCCCTACAAAGCCAAAAAGCAGTAACTACATATTCTGTCAAAATGAGTCTAGACTGGAAATTGACCTTTGTCTTGTGACTAAATAAGTTGCTTCTTGCTATTAAGAAAGTACATAAAAGCATCATCACAATTATGTGTACAACATGTTTGACTGGGCAGTATGACCACTCAGTTTTTGTGTTCAGTTTTATGTTTTTTTATGTTTGATGCACTTTGCCTTTGTATGGCTGTACAGTGTAAGTACATAATGTTACATGCTGTTACATTTAGACACTGTAAAAGGAACCGTAAAAAAAGTGTTACTGGCTTTTGTCTATGGTCTATAAATATGATACTACTGATGGCCTTTCAGATATGTTTTTCACTGTTAAAACCTCATGTGTCTGTGCTGTAACAGGGGAGGGTGGAGTGCAGCTCTGTAGACAGCACTGATGGAGCCTCTCTTGGAAAGACTGACTGCAGAATCAACACACCTCTCCTTAGGGCTGGTTATAAGGTCTGGAGGACGCACACACACACACACACACACACACACACACACACACACACACACACACACACACACACACACACACACACAGAGTAAGAGAGTAAGAGAAAGAAAGTAACACGCACACTGGCATATACTATGTGTGTGAATGTATATCAATGCTAACCTCATGTAAAAAATGACCTTACCCATGTTATCTTTCTATTCTTTAGGCTGTCTTTGTGGTTCAGTATGGAATTGATGCCAACAGTGATTTTAAGGATATAGTCACAATACAGGCCCAGGCTTTCAGGTAACTTCTGTTGATGTTACCTCCTAGCTAACCAATGCATCAAGCATTTATTGAGCAGTTATATTGGGATTTTTACTCTACCCATGACCATTCTACTTCACTACCATGACTCTGTTTATATAACACACACATATGAATTTACACCTGAATCTGCCCACTGTTATAGAATGTAAAATGAATAGGTTTATGGTGCCCTGTGGTATAAGAGCAAGGTCTGTGCTTGTTGTAAGTCATGAAGTCCAGGTCCTGACTAGACTGCCTCTATGAAAAAAACCCTAAACTGTATAACTAAAAACTATGTCAGACAGGCAGATAGATATTGATCCTGAATACAAACATTTAATACACGGTGAACTTAGTGACAAATGATAAAACCTCATAACCACCACCCTTCTCTTTCAGCGACAATGATGTACATGCCACTGGGAGCCATGTGCCCAAGACTCTGTCCTATCCAGTCAAATACAGCATTTATGTCATTCTGAAAAGGTCAGTTTGTCTGAACACACTCGACATTCCCTTTTCCTTTAAACAAACTACAATAATTTGTTTATAAGTAGAGTCTGCAAGACAATCAGTTCAGTAAGCATGCGTAGAAAGTCCCTGGTGATAGTGCATGGTCCTGGTGCTGTAACATTGGTATAATCGAAGGATCACTTTTGGCAGGGGTGCAACTTGATTGTCTTCCGAATGTTCGTTCTAATTTAATTCAAATATTTTTAACAAACTTTTGCCTGTATCCTGAACTCTACATTCACCTTAACCATTACAGCATAATGGGAAAAGTTTATTTTGTGCTTTCTCTTGAACACAGATTTGAAGGCACAACCAGCTACATTAATTTCACTGCAGGAAATTACAACTTGCAAAAACCAGTGATCCACAATTTAGAGGTGAAGTAGACCTCATCTTGCACTGCACTGTGTGTCATGATGTTTTCTTCTGTGTATTGTTCTCTTAAACCTATCTCTGCCTAAACACTGCACCAACTCAGCATTTACTACAATATGTGTTTTTTATCAAATAACACTTTATCCATTTATTATGGCATCATCACATTACTTTAAGGAAGAACAAAATATACTGAATGCTTAAAACATAAAGTATTTATCTACCTACTGTTTTTGATGAACTTTTGCATATATCCAAGAGCACCTAAAACATTGCAGATATACAGTGAATTTTACAACTACTAGCCATCTGTCTTTAAGTGTCAGTCTGTCTGTCTCTAGGTGACAAATGGACTTCGCGGTCTCAATCTGACTGTTGTAATTCGTGTGCCTGTAAAACTCCAAGACAAGGACATCTGGACGAATGCAGACAGCTTGCATGTGTGTATACGTACATGTTCCTCAGACATACAAAAATGTACATCTTTGACTGGTACCAGAATGTAAACCATTCATTTTTCATATTTAGAAAAACATTTAAAAAGGAAATACAAAATTATACATAATCAAAATATTTCAGGGGTTTCCAAAATAAGTAATTGTGTAGTACTTTTATATATACAGTAACTATATCATATGTGATTGTTTACAATGGTAACCATTATTACAGAAACAGTTACATAGCCTGGAAACACACTGAGGATTGCCTAATGTTATTTGTGTTTAGTTTTAGTGATACATTATTTCTAAATGGAGTATTATCTTAATAGATTGTGTATTTTCCTGCTGTGTTAGATTGAGGGATGCACTAGAGGGCAGAAGTTGAACCCAGTCACCACAGACCTACAGCAGACCTTCAAGGACAACAAGCAGCCAACCCTGGTAATTAGCTGAGCTTTACATTTTACAGGACTGTAGAGTCTTATAAAGGAATGCAGGATTTGGTGTTGGTTACTCTCTTGTTTTCTCTCTGTATCTCCATCAGAACTGCTCCATCGCCCTGTGTCTGGAGTTTCGGTGTGCTTCATACATGCCAAAGGGGAGTCAAAATCAGTACAACATCTCAGGAAATGTGAGCTCAGGATGGATTGAACAGGTGCTAAAATGCTAAGTTTTTTTCCCTCTCATTTTGACAGGGTCCTATTTTGGAGATTTTGTCCTTTTATCCAGCTTTACATCTCTCCTTCTCATTTCTCATGTCTGCTTGCGTCTTACAGACTGGGCTGCGTTCTGCTTTGTTTTACCTGGTCACTTCGGCCACATTGGAGTACGACAACAACAAATACATCTTCTACTCCTCAGACTCCTCGCGGCAACCACCTGTTGCCAAGGTAACAAGAGCAGAACCTATAACCAAAAATATAAATGTTTATGCAGAGGTTAAAGTGGCATGACTGAACTAAAGGGCAAAATGTTTATGCAACAAATGGGAGTGATTCATTTATTAAGGTCTGGCCTTACTGTATCCCATTGTTTTAAACTCATGTTATTCCTGTAGATTCAGACACATGTGGAAGTCTATGATGAGCCAGATCTAACAAAGGAGATCATTGGTGGAGTAGTGGGTGGTCTGATACTATTGGCTCTCTTGACAGCTGCCCTCGCCAAGGTAAACAATGAACAGTGTCCCCCCTGTGCAGTTGTCCTGTCAGTTTCTACTTTTTCTGACCTGTGTATACTCTTTCCGTTGCATTTACTTGTTAGCCACACGAACAATCGCTTTCTTCCCTCACGTCATCTTGTGGTATTGTGGATAACAATATTAAAATTGCAGTTTGATAGAGATTATTTGGATATTAGAATTAAGAGAAAGTACTTTTTGCATATTTCTGAAAATAGACTTATAGGGTTTTGCATCTGCAGCCTGGTGGACCTTCTCACTTTGTGAAATAGTGTGGCAAGAACACCCCAAAAAGCGTACACTTCCTTCCTGGTGGGCAGCTGCTTTCTGTGAAATGTAAAACTATTCAAACAATGGTAGATGCCTCAATGCAGCATTTAGCATACAATCTACATGTGAAAAGTATGAAGGCATGCTCCCCATGCTGTTACGGCGTCCATAGCAGAGAAGCTGTGTGATATAAGGTCATTTTGTAGGGGTAACCCTAGATCGAATAGGGTATTTTGGCTTATCTAATTGCGCCACCCTTGATGTTTTTTTGACAATGTACATGTAAAAAGTGTGAAGGCATGCTCCCCATGCTGTTAAAATGTCCATGGAACAAGGAACTGTGTGATACAAGGCAATTTTTGGGGGGGTAACATGATCTGATAGGGCATTTTGGTCTATCCAATTATGCTATCCTTGACATCTTATAACAATCTACATGTGAAAAGTATGAAGGCATGTTCCCCATACTGTTACAGTATCTATGGAGGAGCTATGTGATACAAGGTTATTTTTTGAGGTAGCATTATCTATAATACGGAGTTTTGGCCTATCAAATTGTGGTACCCCTTAATGTCTTTTAACAATGTACATGTGAAAAGTATGAAAGCATGCTCCCCATGCTGTTACAATGTTCATGGAGCTAGGCGCTGTGTGATACAAGATCATTTTTGTAGTGGTAGCATGATCTGATACAGCGTTTTGGCTTATCCTATTGCAAATGTAGAGTCCAATGTCATCGCTTTCAGTGCTCCCTTCCACCTTCTGATCGCTGATGAACACAAACCTAGAAATTGGGTTGAGCCACTATGGACCCTATGTAGTGTTATCTGAAGGAGTATTGTAGAAAAATACAAAATTGAGCAGAGGCACTATGGCTGTGCTAGCGTGTACATTTGTGCTTCTTGAGGCAAATTTGCTCAAGATTTAGAGAGAATTTTTTATGGTGCCACCTTGCATTTGTTTAAAGTCTAGTGGTAGCTTTACTATGGTGTAAGCAAACAAAGATAAAAATAAAAGAGGTACATAAATATCGTTTTTCAACATGCTATATGTAAGGAATTACTTACAAGTAATTATATAATGGTCCTCATATGTCATCAGAGATTTTGTTAACTAAACATGGGGTTAACATAATTACTAAAATCGTGATTTTACTGACAACACTGCAGAAACCTGTGTATGTTTTTAAAGCAACAGTAAGTAGTCTTTTCAACCTTAAAAACCTTAAAAAAATGTTTCCAAAATCGTTTCAGTGGTTCATCAACTTGTAATAGGGTGAAAGGCACTGCTGAATGCGCTTTGCTGCCCACCGTGAGCTATAACCGCACTAAGCAAGTTTGAAGGAGTGAAGCGTCGCTCTGTAGTTCTCTATGAGACACAATTCCGCTTCCAACCTGTAGGACAACCAAAGATGAAAACTGCTGAGTAATGCTTTAACTTGGGTTTTGCCTCATGCCTGTAGAGTCGGAACAATGCTTAGCAGTATTTGAAGTTTGATTGCAGTACCAGTTTTGACCGCAATTCTAAATACAGCACCTTTCCCCCATTTTGTTTGTAGTCGGGCTTCTTCAAGAGTTCGTACCAACAGAAGCTACAGGAGGCAGGAGATGAAGGCCAAGAAGGAGGGGAACCACCAGAAGCAGAGTAGCATCTTCCGGTTTATCTTGCTCTCTTTCTTTCTTTCAAGTTAAACCCCTGCCACATATTTGATCGAAACTTTTTCTTAACCAGCCGATCCTAATGAACACAGAAATCAGCAGAAAGGTAGCTTGGCTAATTAGTAATGACCTGCGTTCACCTGGGTGTACCTTTAGTCTCAGCTTTGGTAGGGACACCACCATCACTTAACCTTATTTTTAGAGGGAGGAGTTGTAATGCTTTATGTTGTAATGCCAGGAGTTAAATCACAAGCTAAATATCACTAGTCAAGGATCACAGTGAGTTTCAATAGAAGTTGTTGGTAAAATATAACCTTTCATTCGAACTGTGAAATATTTCGGATTTTCTTACATTCCCGAAAACTGACCTGAATGAGGGGTAGTGAATAACTAAAACTAATGCAAACAAAAGACACTGACTAAAACGTCAGTATGGGTTGGTACTGTGAAAAAAAAATGTCATTTGTGGAAAATGGTAGGGGCGATTGAGCTAATTTGAAAATTGACATGGACATGTCCCTACCATCCATAATTACAGCCATTTCTGTACATACATTTGTCTACTCACACTAGTCATGTAGGCTTGATTTGTTGTTGTTAAGGTATTTTTTGCTAAGGTTATTTTTTGCTGTGGACAACAGTGTCTGCTAAGTGTAATGTATTGTAATGTTATGCAAAGTTATGTTATATATGTTTCGTGGGACATAGTCCAGAATGTCATATTGCAGACAGAAAATGAATTGGAAATAAAATAGTCCTGGGCTATTCATTCTATGCTGTGAAGACTATGATGTAGCCTGGTTTACACCTCATATGGTCCTTCTGTGAAATAAGCAAAAGAAAGGAAGTCCTTGTTTTATTTACACTTACACATTCATCTTCCCTCTGAACACAGGCCAGTAGGTTTAACTGTACAGTAACTCATTAATTGAGACTATCCACAGAATGCGGTCGTTTGAACAGTGGAGCCGGTATTCAAATGTTTCAGTTCAGTATTAACTTTTGATTGTGTATCCTCTTCTGTAAACAACTTTGGAGATTCTCCTTCAAGCCAAGGATGCCAACCTTGCTTTTATTCACATTCTAGCCAGCTGCTGCTGGCCAGTCGATATGCCCTGCCAGTTCTTCTGTGGGGCATGCATACCATGTCGTCAGTTGTCTGTTGGCAGAAAGAATAGGGATTTTCAGTGCACCAAGAGAACAGAGACAAAGAGCCAAAGAAACACGTCAGACAATGGGTAGAGCTGAATATGTCCAATGACCTTTGGGCTGACGACCCTCCTGATGACCGCCTCCATGCCACCCAGCTTGTGAGGCCCTGCTGCCTCTGCTGCATCCGCTTCTTCCTCACTGCAGAAGCACACGTAGCCCAGGCCTCTGGGAAAGCCTGAGGTGCACTCTGTTTTCACCTGGACAAAATCAAAAAGGAAGAGGAGAGTCATCCATCACAGGGCAAACTAGAGGATAGAAAAGTGTGACCTCCAAAGAAAGTAATTTGTATAATCCTCTTGTTTAGAAATAATGCTATCATGGTTTAAAGGTGAGTAAACATGCAACAGTAAAAAAAAGTGGGTGAACTACCCATTTACTACACAATAGTGATAATAAAAGGGGTAGTAAATACTGTTTTGTAATTTATAGAGGTTAATAAATGGTCTTACATGTATATGCACTTTCTACAACATGACTGTTTAAAAAGATAAAAAGACAGTATTTTAACTTTTAGTCAGTCTGGCAGAGACGTTTTTGCCCACTTAAGACTTTGTGAACCATTGTAAACCATTACATAGCCTGCCCACTCCCCAATGTATCCTTACGTCACAGAATAGTACTGTCCCCCATCTCTCAAAGTGGGACTCAAGACTGCCTTTGGTTACATAGGGGTTCATCCTCTGAATGAAAAGCCCATGATCCTGGAGAGGAAGGAGAGAGAGAGAGAGCGAGAGAGAGAGAGAGCAGGAAAGAACCAAAACAAGTATGACATAGCCTATGCTTTTTTTCTGCAGATGAAGGCTATCATGTTAAGTAAATGCATGTTTACCCATTCGCCCATTTCATTCAGCTGCTCCATGTATTGCTTTGGAACACAAATGTACACTCTTTTATCCATGGTAACTGAGGAAGTTAAAGAGAAAAAAACAAAACCCATAAAACTGTCACAGTTACACTAGTTTCTCTCCAGTCACGCCTGCTCCTCGCTCTCGTTTCATCTCCCCTAATTCCCTGCCATCAACAGGCACTCAGCATTCTTTCAATCCTCTTCCCCAACCTGTTACTATACCTCAGGGGTATTCAGAAAGCAGGTTTACTTACTTACTGGATATGCACACTCAGAATAGCAAACCATCTGAGGAGTCCTGCGGCTTTGTTTTGGTAGGAGAATGAAGCCATTGGCTCACTCTAAGTTAAATGATCCGAGTTAGCTGAGCTTTTTGAGTTGGTCACTAAACAACCTGCATGGAATACCCCTCAGTAGCCACATCGCTGTCTCTTTTTAGCCCTCTTACTACTCTCCTGCAGTTTCATCCTCCCAGCCAAAGTCCCCAGTTTACTGATCACCTGCAACTGTGTCTTGTTAGCACACCACTCGCCTTATTGAAACCCCAGTCACTCCTCATTTCCCTGCCTGGCCCCGCTTTGGACAGAGTAGATTTCCCATGCATCCACAAAGGACTGCCCTGTGGTCCAACATTTTACCCTAAATAAATGGTTGTACTTTTGAGCCTTGATTTGTGTGGTAGTATTGTAGTTAGCATTGTTTAATTCCTTTTGTTGGACACTTCAGTTTATTTTGATTACAATTATACCCACCACTGTCTAGTCTGTTCAAGATTAGTCTGTCAAAACTCCTATGTGTCCTGCCCTCTGGACTTTCCTCATTTGTACTAGTATTGGCAACCTGAGTATCTGAGTAAGTATCTCTCTGTGTCTCCAGTCTCTGTGTAGTAACAAGAACTCTGACTGAGAGTTTGTGCAGTGACAATGGAGACACTGTAGAAAATGCATGTCCGACCACACAGTGACAAACATTTAGTTAATTCCATCTTGCATATCTCTTGCTTGGATGACACCACAATCTGTATCTCTTTCACATCATACAAATTATTCCAGAGAGCTCAACTGTTTTTACCATCTGCACTTTTATAACTTAAAAAGAGTAAAAATGAATACGCCACAGTTTGTCTCTGCATACTAAGTGTACTTGTCTGACTGGTGGTGTCGCAATATTGACATTGGTGCACTCACCTGTTGGGACGAGTCCTCCAACTCTGGTGTCTCTTTGATGATCTGAGGGATGTCTGAAGTATGTGTGCTTTTTATATGCTGCAGAGCGGAAAGACCTCATACCATTTGCATATTTGTAACGTTTGAAATATAAGTGATATCCAAATGGCCACAGAATACTGAATGCTTTAGAATTTAAGCCACAGACAGGTCTGTCAAGATGTCAGGCTGTCCAGCATATCAGACCGACACCAGCATATTCTGTGGAACAACACAACAAACCTTATAGCTAAATTACTGTATGTAAATGTTATCTATCTGTAAAAAAGTCTTTGAGATATCTTTGATATCTTTAATTTAATTTTCTGAGAGGTATTTATTCACAATTACACACTAACCCCATAGAACTAATCCATGTTATGTCACTCTAAACTAGGAGCACTAGATTTAAAGGCAGGTGTTGTGTGAACTGAAGTAATACAACAACTGACAGCGCACATTGAAAACATTGCATGGTTGACATATTTCTTGTGCATTCCAGTTGTGCTTTTGTGTCATGTTTCATTCCATGCAATGGCATCCAGAGTTCTCAGTAAAGAAGTTCCTTGTGTTGCAGGTAGTGACCGCATGCAGCATGACTGACTGCCATAGTGTTAATTGTATGGTTTGTCTGTTATCCTTCCTGCTCTGATAGAAACGTCAGAGAGTTTTTCAAAAATTTAACTGAAAGACAAAACAGATGGAGAGTCTTTATTGTCCCATAGGGATAATCTTTTTCACACATTTCATGCGACAGGTGTAAAAGACAAACTTACACAGCAACATAAACAGCATTCTCCCCACATAGAGCCTTACCGTCGTATAACAGAAAGCAGAAAGCAGAGGCGCAACTGTATGTTCGACTCTGACACCAAAATCTTTCAACTGACTCACAGCAAATGCATGGATGTTTTTTTCCAATACTTTCAGTGTTTATAGGAGCAGTAGAGACCAAAATGACAATACAAAAACACGCATGATTTTTGCATAATATGCCTCCTTTAATACCTTGCCAGGTGTGATCAGACACTTGGGCTCTAAGCACATTTCCAAACTTACTCTTGTAGTATGACTTTAATGTCTAAAGTGATTTTGGTGGGACTGCATTGCAGTGCAGCATTGTTTTTATGTCCCATAAAACACAAAAATATAACAGAAGCAGTTTTCCAAACTTTGGCATCACTGTATTGTATAGGAAGGAAAATAAAACTCAAAATTCAGCAACCACACTTTTTTTCAAACTCACTGTTGTAACGCTATAACTTAGGGGGTCAGGATTTGGCTGGTTACCTTCAGCTGATTAGCAAGGCACTTCCTTGGATATTGATATTGAGTAGATAAGACTAAAAAATGTTGATACTGTGTTTTGTATTATGTAAAAAAGTTCAATGTATGAAATAAATGTTTTTGTTATCTCACACTCTTGTCTTGTGTAAACATTTTTTTTAAAAGTTGGACGAACTTTTCAAGGCAACCAAGGCAAGTTACTTGATATGTTAATATAACAAACAAAATGAGGTCAACACAAATACAAAGCTTAGTCAAGACAACTTGAAAATGTACATTAGCCCCACTGTATAATGTTGTTGAACCACACAACCCAGTCCACAGAACCATTTGTTTATACAATGCATAATTAGAAGTTGGATCCACTAAATTGAGTGTTGTATTTACAAACAAACCTTAGTTGACTGGACATGTCATTACTTAAGTGAACTTGCAACATTAAGCTGAGAGAAGTTGAATCGTCCCTTTGTGCAAACCAGGTTACACATTTTTAACTTGAGTCAACAAGTCTTTTTTACAGTGTGCATTTTGATTAAAGTTAACATTCCTAGAATCGATCAGGCATTTTACTTTTTTAAACTGAACAAAAACAGGAAAGAGATACACTGTTTTAAAGCAGTGTTTGTATTTTCCAACTCGCAAAGACTGGGGTGTGTAACTTCTGAAGCACACAATTGGTTACATTAAAATTTCTGGATGCGGGACTTTTATTTTGACAAAAAAGACGACCAGCGTCATGTTGACTTTATGCAGCTGCCCTATCAGCTAACGTAACGTAAGCGAAGGTATCGCGATTGTTACAGCAGGTTTCCACTACTGTCTATGAGCGTTCCTCAAAAGTACAACATATCTGCTGAGTTGCTCAAAGCTTCCCGAGAACCTCGTATCGTTGTTCAGAGGTCAGTGTAAGTGTTTTGTTAAGAAGTTGTAACACCAACGATTACTTTATCGGCGACCATAGTTATCCTGTATTGATCACAGACGTTGGGCCTACAAATCAAGCATGCAGGCCTGGAGATAGTAGCTTATGCTAACGTTTTAAAAATGCTACTATACCGCTTAACCAGTATTCAAATTCCTCCCAGATATGTAATGTTATGGAAAATATAACTTAGCGATACGTTGTATGTATCTGTAATGTCTTCTTACGTTTGCTAACTGAATCGGATCGAGCGATAACTCCAAATTAGTATAGTCGGGTTGCTAACATGGTGTGTTTAACAGTTTCTGGATTCAAGGCATGTGTGGCGTGTTTCCTGTCTTACATAGGAAATCTCGGTTTTCGGTGTTGTACAGACAACAGCTTGTCAGTTTCAACTGCAAGGAAAACCTTTCCTCATGCACGCACTAAGATAGAATTGTGAGATTGCATGTCCCGGTAATAAATTGAGCACGCAGTCGGCGTATCTGGCCTTTGTTGCGTGAGGAATCAGACGATGGCGGAATTTCGGTTGATTTGCATTGTGACAGCCTATTTTTAACGAATTGTAATTTTAACGACATTAAACCTTCAAGTAGCACATAATTGTGCGATTTTTTAAACGGGCTGTGACGACGAATACCACATTAGAGTTTGTTTAAACTGTAGGTGTAATTTTAACCAGAGGTGGAGATCCCAGCTTCAGAACAGAGATCCACTAATATGGTTTTTTTCATTTGGCGATGTGATGCCAAAGCACCGTCAGCCAGTTTTTGACGCCGATTATCCACTGATTTATATATGTATTTGTATACGTTCTCCCTTTATTTGCATGTTAAAATGACAGTTTTAACAATCAGATACCAAACATTTCTCAAAAAACTCTTTATGCTTTAGTATGTGCACTTTTTTTCAATCATTTTCCAGTTATGACACCTGTTACATGTTATGAACCCTTGTTCCAAAACAGTCAGAATATGTCAAATATATATTCACATTATTTCCCGAAACATTTCTATTGTAGTTGCAGTCATTTACATAATGATGCCATCATTCATGCACAAACGTCATGATGGACACTTCTGCCTTCCATTATGCTTACAAAAGTGCATCTCTATAAATCAGCGTATATGTGGATATTGACAGATGGCAATAAAAATGCCAAATATCAGCCCTATCGATTGGCTGACTGATATCTATTTCAGAAACAGTTCACCATATTTCATTTAACCATCATCTGATCCAGCTGATCCCAGTGAGCACACATCACACGTCAATCAGCTAATTACTGGAATCACCTATGGTAACACCAAGGGCTGGGCAATATGGACCAAAACTGTTCTAATATTTTTGGGCCAGTTGGCGCAATATTTTAAACAGAATTAACACCGTGTTTAATTTTCCCTCAGCACCACAAGTATGTAACACAATCTCTTTAGTTTACTCTATTTGGACAGAGGTAAGACTGTTTAAAAGAGCTGTGCAAAAAAAATATATAAACAATAATGTGCGGGGTCCAGTTGAGCGATCCAAGTGAAGAGTAAATAGGTAGTAAATTGGTTTTGCAACATCAAATATATTTATATGAGGATATAGTTTCAACTACATATTTCCTTCAAAAATATATTGATATTACAATAATATCGATATATAGCCCAGCCATAGTAAGTGCACGTGCAGAACAAATAGCTTAGGCTACTTTTTTTTCTAAAGCTATGATCCCAGTTCCAATTTTAAAATATTGAACTTGTAGATGCACTATAAGTAAGAAATCCACAGCACAAGTGGGCAAGTAGTTTGAGTTAGGATCCATATTTAGTTTGAAAAGTAAAACTTAAATATCCTGTGACTGTAGTTACAGTGCTAAGTAATGTGTTTTTTTCTTGAATTTTTCCATTAGCATAAGGCTAAGATTAGTTACGTTATATGCAGTTTGTGTGTGGGACAGAATTGAATCATCAAGTTGGGCAAAAGTTGAAGCAGGTCCCCTTTGTTAATAATCTGTTTCAAACCCATCATTGGCCGCGGTGTTGAATTTGCTGTGTCTTTGTTGTTGTCAGGTCTTGGTTGGACAGGTATGGTTGTGTTTGTGGTGGAAACTGTGCACTGGGGTCATGTGTAAGCCCTGGGCCCCAAGGAGCCATTACATGATGAACTGACTATGACAAAAAAAGACAGTTGTTCTTTTCTGTTGTCTTTGGACAACCTTTAAAGTGGTCAGCAAAGTAGATGGCAGTGACTTTTTTATGTGTATCTATTTTATAGGTTTCTTCTGTGAACGCTAAAGAGCAACACCCAAGCCTGTGTTTTTGGACCATTTGGACTTGGATATTGCATCTTTAAGGCATTTCTTCATGGAGGGTCCCAAAAGCAATCTACAGAAATTGGGGCTTTTGCCATTATTACATTGTGCTGTGCAAATTCAGACCTGGAGGGTTGAAATAGGCTTCTATTGGCTTCATCAGGTTCCCCAATAGACTGAGGTCACTTACTTGAATTTCTCGTCATCTGCGATCTTGACATTCAGCTGAATGTAGTGTAAGTGACTCTTACTGCAGTTCTGGCATTTTGTTGACCTGCTGGCAAGTTCACAGTTATGTGCCCAAGCACATTACAATGCACATTTCGGTCAAATGAAGAGCTATGAAATCCAAAGGACGTTGAAAGCTTACTAGTGTTCTTTGTGTTTGGAGTATTTTTTCTGTAAATGAATTTCTTATGGTAGTTTTGAACTTTGGACTCCTGGAGATCTTGTGGAAGGTAGCAGATATTCCCTTATTTTATCTACGGAGAGTTTTGTAGTTATTTAAAGTTGGGTCTTGAAAGTTATCTTTGGCTCTGATTTGGGATTAATCTTTTTGCTACTAACAAATGAGATTCGCGGTATTTCATCTGTTGATTTCGGCTGTAGTGGTGGGGTTGCGAAGAGGATATGTGTTATCTCTAAACAGTAAACTTGTATACCAGTTTAAGAGCTGGCATTACATCATTTCTTGTCATGAAGTTTATGGTGTTACGGTGTACGGTCAGTGTCATCTTGAAGTGTCTGACTTGCTGCATCCATCAATGTTCTTTTGCCACTCTACGAATATTAGCAGTGTCATGTGATGGGGGGCCTCTTGTGTAGCCTACGCTAATTGTTATTTTGCTTCACCGTTCATAGCGTGAGTGTGTTGTTTGGTCTGTTATGAGCGATTTAAATCTTTAGGTCGTGAAGAGGTTGGAGAGAGAGATAAAAACCTTCAATCCAACCAAATTCTTTGAAGCAGCACAGATGTCCCTACGTTCACGATTCAAGATGGCTGCTTAGTGCATGGATTGTTGTGAAAGCTGTGATTTTTACAATTTTTTAAGAAATTGTAGTCCAACTTGTCAGTTGTATACATAATACTGCGTTGCTGTAGTCGATAGGCATGTTGCTATGGTCCTGGTATGTGTGGAATACCACGCAGTGTGTTGTTAATCAAGTGATGCTGCTAATACTGGCTAGTAGTTTGGTCGATGTTGCTAAAAACTAATGACGCTTCTAGAGCTAAACCACGTTCTTTTTTATTGTGACAAATGGAACACATTCAACTCCGGTTCAACGTCACCCAACTCAACTCCCGAGCCAGTGGTACTTTTCTGGAGTGTTTGCAAATGGTCCTCTGTGGAAATTAGGCTAAGTGGTTCATGTTTGACTTACCTTAGACTTATTATGGTACCAAGAAAGCAAGTATTTGAGTGAATGTGTAACTTAAAATAATTGCTGGAGGAAGAGTTAAATTACAATGAAATCGCCCTAAGAATTTCTGTCTACAGTGGTATTGGTGTATTTAAAAACTGCTTTAACGCACAGGTTTTCCAGCTGATTGAAATTAGTATTTGATACATATGAAATGAAAAGGTGCATGTGTTTTTTTGTTTTTGTTTTTTTTTTAAACAAAAATCTGGTCTTGATGGAATTATCAAAGTATATACTGTGTGGAGATGATTACCTACAGAAAGATGGTTGTTGTGGATGATTTTGCATGAGCCTCAAGGGTACTCTCTATTTAACTAAACTGTGAACAGTTTACACGCCTCGGCCGAATGTTTACCCGTCTTTGCGAAGTTCTAGAAATGTCTGTCAAAGGTTAAATGTTACTGTTGTCTCAGTTGAAATTGAGAGGATATGGTGACCATGGAAAAGTGGTGGTGCTAAACGGTTAGTGTTCAACTGCTACTCCTCCACTCAAGTGTGTTCGGTCTGGTGCTGAGTTGGCATAGAAAGAAGAAAGTGCTGACATGGTGGCTTTGTTGCGTCACCAATAATGCTGTTTTGTATGCCTCTCTGTCTGCAGGTGCTGTTGTTTTGTTCGTCGTTATGGCTGTGGTCATCCGATTACAGGGACTCAGAATCACAGCTGGTTCTGAGGATATTCGCAGTTTCTTCACTGGCCTCAAAATCCCGGATGGTGGGGTGCATATCATTGGTGGTGAGCTTGAGGAAGCATTCATCATCTTTGCATCCGATGAAGATGCCAGGCGTGCAATGTCTCGTTCTGGTGGGTGCATTAAGGGGTCTCCTGTTAACTTACTGCTGAGTAGCAAATCGGAGATGCAAAAAGTTCTTGAGGCAAGCACCAAGAAACCAGAGGTCAATACCAGGAGGGCATACAAAGACAATGGTCGACCTGCAGAAGCTGACCCCGTGTCTTTTGGTGGGAAACCGTCCATGGATCGCCAGAGACCAGATGGAAATGCTCACCTTGATGTTGGGAATAGATCGCTTCCCACTGGGAGACGCAATCAGACAAGGCCACCTGTACAAGAGAACCACGATGACTTGTATCTGCATTTGCATGGCATGCCATTTTCTGTCACAAAGGAAGAAGTCCTGCAGTTTTTCGAAGGATTGCAGGTTGATGATATGATTTTTTTGACAAATACTAATGGTTTGCCAAGCGGTGCTGGTATAGTGAAATTTAGGACAAACCAGGATGCTGCTGAGGGCCTGAAGAGGGACCGTGAATACATTGGAAATCGGTACATTCGCATCAAGCCAACTATAGAGAACAAATGGCTGGAGGCAGGGGGAGGGATGGAGAGGGAGGCAGGGGAGAGAGGGAGAGGGAGAGAGGGAGAGAGAGGGAGAGAGAGAGAGGAGAGGGAGAGGGAACCAGCTGTAAGTCCCACAGGGTACACCAACAAGCCAAGCTCTGCTTACACTTCAAGAAAACAGGTACCTGAACGTGCAAGATCACGCTCACGCTCACCACTGGCATACCGTTCTCAATCTCCCTCTCCTTCTAAAGAAGAGTTTTGTGTGATGGTGGAGAATCTTTCTTTTGCTGTGGAGAAGGGCAACTTGAAACAGTTTTTCCACCCTATTGCCTTGCGGGATGATCAGATAATTCATATCACCGATAAATATGGGAAAAGGACAAGGGCTGCCTTTGTCTTATTCAGTAGTTTGAGGGACTACTGTGCTGGCCTGTCTCACCACAAGGAAGAGTTGTGTAACAAAGCTGTGTACGTATCTCCAGTTTCTAAAGAGAAGATGATTGCCACGTTGCAGTCCATGAACCAGCAGCTAGAATATCCGGAGCAGCGCAGCCATTCAGCTCAGAGATCACCATCTCATGGCAGAGAAGATCCTGACTTGGAAAGAGTTTGCCTGTATGTGCGCAATCTCCCATTCGATGTGCGTAAAGTGGAGATCATGGACTTTTTTCATGGCTTTAGAATTAATGAGGATTCCCTTGTTCTACTCAGAGATGAATGTGGAGCTGGTCTTGGTGAAGCACTGCTGATATTTCAGACTGAAAATGAGGCAATGATGGCACAGTCTTTGAATGGACAACGTTTTCTGGGTTCTGAGGTTATGTTGAAATGCATCACCCGTGCTCAGATGCGAGAGTTTGGTATATCAGACCAGAAAGGACTCAGCCAGAATGACATTCCAAAGCAACCTAGTCGGGTGAACTATTCAGCACAGCACGATCATAGACCACATTTCTCTGCAGATGATGTGTACATGGATGGCTTAGGTCCGCCAGACATCCCAGCACACAGTCATGATATGCCTGCCCAGTCTTTTGGACGAAGAGGTGGTCAATATGACCCACAGTTTGACCATCCTGATTCGTTTGGTGGCAGAGGAGAGGGCCCCTCGAATCAGGGCTTCGGGCCTTCCGGTCATCCCTTTGATAACCCAACTCATGTTCAGCTTTCAAATCTTCCAGCACAGATCAATATCGATGAGATCTATGATTTCTGCTATGGCTACAGAGTGATACCAGGATCTGTAAAATTACAGTTCGAAAAACGTAGTATGAGTAGCTGTGCAACAGTTGTTTTCGAGTCCCACCGTGAAGCATTAATTGCTGTTCAAGAATTGAATGGAAGGCCAATTGGAAAAAGGAAAATCTCAGTTCAGTTTATATGGCCATTGTAGCTACAAATTTAACTTTGCAAATCTGTAACAGTGTTGTGTTTGATCTTCAGTACTTTCTTGTTTGCTTAGTTTTAGTTTTTAGATATTTAGTACTATCGAAAAAGACAGTTACTGCGATGGATAATGCATAATGTACAGTAATTTTAATGTCCAACTTGTTCTATAACGTAGTTTATTATTACTTTGAATTGTTTTTTGTATTGTTGAGTGCCTCACAACAAAAAAATAATTTACAGGTAAATGGGCTGGACTTGATCGAATGCATTTTGGTGTCTTTAAGAAGAGATATGTACAAATCTATGATCTTTGGTTACAGTTACTTAAGTCTGAACATCAGTTATTCTATTTTGTTTGTATTCTTTGGACATGACATGTTTAATTAAAGACCTGTATTTGAATTCCTGTTATATGTTGCTTTGTTTTCTTGATGACATTATCATATTCAGAGTCAGGTTACAGGAAGCTATTGATTACAGTAATGTTATTCGTCATTGTCAATGCAGCAGGTTCATTTTACGCCTGTTGACATTTACTAAGTGCTGTGTAATTCTCTATTTGGTAAACATGTCTAAATCATTTACCTGTCAATTCTACCCATCTTTGGATGCAGCCATTGCAACATGTTCATCAACCCCAAGCGGCAACGTTCCAGGTTAAAACAATGAAGCCGTAAATGAAAGTTCTAAAGGTGCAATACTTCTTTCATCCTTTGCGGGCTGGCTGCAGAAGCAAGCAACTTCCATAGACTCCCATGTTAAAAAGTCCATTTTCAGAGCAAAAATAAAAATACTATGCGTGACATCACAGAGGGTTTGTCCAGTTCTCTTATACAGTCTATGATCAACCCTCAGCTGTACACTCTGCTGCCCCGATTGGCTGTCCATCAAGATACAAGGAGGTTTGTATGGACACTAGCTTTCATTAGTTGACTGAAGGTTGAGCATATAAAATTGATTCCTCCCATAACTTTTCAGATACAAGCTGCTGTATTATTTAGATAACGCACCTTGATAAACCTGCTTTTCACATTGATATAAGAGAATTTCAACAAAGACTGGATCTGGTGTGTTAATAATACTCTCACTTAAAATGTCTCTTGTCTCATGTCCCTGATTAAAAAAAAAACACGATTAGGAATCTCCAGTCATCCACTGCAATTATTTGTGTGTGGTTTGAGTATGCTACAGTGGTAGCCTGTACTGTGCCGGATGTAGCTCAATGTGCTTCACAGTTTGATAAAGGAGCACAGGACGAAGATACACATGGCAAGCGTTGTTATAGTTCAGTAGTACCAGAGAGATCCGTCAGGGCGGTGTGGAGAGCTCTACTGATGTCCCCAGGGGAGCACATCTGCCAGGCTGGTGGAGAGAAGGTAAGGAGGTGGTGGAGATGAGGCCAAATGTCCATAGCCTGGCCCTGTTTGATATAGACACTAGAGGGTGCTAGTCATTCCTGATGGGTGTGCTGAGCTGGACAACACTGGATGGTTAGAGTGTCTTGATTATGAGTGTCTTTACACTGTGACCCGAATTATTATGCAAGTTAGGATTTTAATCACTTTGCATAAATTGTTGGGGTTAGCCCACCCTTTCTTTCAGTATACATTGCTATATTGGTCCTACATATTTATCCATGAAAACGTGACACTGGAATGATATATATTGAAAAAATAAAAACATTTCAAATTTCAGGTGAACCAAATTATTATGCAAATCTTTATTTCATACTGAAACATCTGGCATATGAAAAAAAAAAAAAAAAAAACATTTTTTTATCAACAAAAATATTTTATATTGTCAGTTAGACTATTCTGGACACAGTCTCTCAAATAATAAGCGTGTTTGGATAAATCTTTACTTGGAGATGTAGCCCCCTTTCTTCTGCATCAGAGTAAGGAGCCTGCTGTCCATAGAAGATGTTGAGTTTTCAATTTCAGCAGGTTTAATGCTTTTTGCAGCCTTTTCAATAGCTTCCCACAGCTTATCCTTTGATGAGAACTGCTTTCCATTTTCAAAAACCCTTCTTTTCAGGATTGACCACAGATTTTCTATGCAGTTTAAATCCGGTGAGGTTGCTGGCCAGTCCATTACCTTGTCCTTTGGGTGTCCCTTTGATGCCAGCCATTCAGCAGTGAACTTGGATGCATGGCTTGGGGCATTATCATGCATGAACATTAATTTCTTGCGCTGAGCAACAGTTTTTTTCTTCAACCACGGAAGAAAATTTTCTTCCAGAAATTTGCAGTAGTTTGCAAAATCCATTTTCACTCCTTCTGCAACCCGGAAAGGTCCAATGAGTTCATTTTTTATGATGCCGGCCCATATCATCACACCTCCACCACCTTGCTGTCGCCTCCACCTGGTTGGAGTATCGGCACCTTTGGCTACCCAGCCTCTAGCCCAACCGTCTGGACCATCAAGGGTGGCACGCATCTCATCCGTCCAGATAACTTGTTTAAAGTCCAATTTCATGTACTTACACCAAGCAAGTCTTTTATCCTTGTGCTTTTGATTAAGTGGAGGCCTTGTTTTTGCCTTTCGGACCTTACCAAGCATTTTCAGAACACGATTGCGTGATGTCTTTGGGGTATGACCTAGACCAACAGCTGAAAAGATGCTTGCACTGGAACTCAATGGCTGTTTGACCATTTCTCTCTTTAAAGCTGACATATCTCGAGCTGTTAGCTTTCTGCTTGGGGCTTCTTTATGTTTTTTTCTTGCTTTTCCACCATTGGAAACAAAGGCCTTGATTGTCCTATGGTCACGAGCCAATAATGTTGCTATTTCAATTGTTGGCCGCCCCTCACCCATAAATTTCAAGATAGAAGCCTTCTCCTTACTACTGAGGTCCTTCTTCTTTCCCATCTTTAGTGCTTATGGTCACAAAACACAGAATACTCACCTTTATATAGGCCCCTGCATAATAATTTGGTTCACACAATTTTAAATTTTGACTAAATATTTCTTACAATTTAAATGCTTCAGATATTTTATGCTTTTGGATAATCAACTGCCCTATGGGGCTTGCATTAATACCATTTATCTATCAGTGAAACATATTTGCATCAAGATATATAAAAAAAAAAGACTTGCATAATAATTTGGGTCCCGGTGTATATTGGTCTTGCTTATATACACTGAATGAACAAGGGGGAAATGAAGTGATGGTGGTAGACTGCTCATTAAAACCATTCCCCAATAAACATGATGTGAGAATATTGTTGAAAGTTGTTGAATATCATAGAATTTAAATGAATCAATAAAATTACCTAGTCATTCACTTGCAGCATTTCCAAAAGAGTATTTGCAACAAAATATATAAACAAGGAAAGGTGACAGTGACAGAAGGTTGGTAATATTAAGTTTCAACTATCAATCTAATTTCACCTTTTTCCAGTGATTTGCAACCTCGCTTGAGAAGGTACAATTCAGTATTGGTTCCAACCAATTGCTAAATAAGCTGACTTTAATAGACACAACTCTGCAGCTAAATACATAGATTAATTATCAAAATCAGTACAGGCAGAACCAGGTGATGTGGAATATGTGGTACTTTATTGTAGCCTCTGAATTTTTGTATCACCGCTTTTTTTCATACTGAAATGAGATGCACAGCAAAAATTACAGAGTTAAAATTTCAGTGGTAAACATTTGGGAGTTGATTTTAACTCTCAAGTGTAATTTTAGCATTTTCAAGTTTAAATGGTATCCAGAGTTGGAGGTGTGCATACCTAACAAGCTGTAGGAGCAGTTGTTTGAAAAAGAAGTGTCAAAATAAAATGGGTTGTGAACATCATTAATACCTATCTATCATTGTATAAAATAACTTGTCAGGGGTAAACGCTTTCATAGCTTTCATATATAAGCTTAGCCTATATATAGACATATAAAGTTATTGCACTTTAAGTTCAACCCTTTTTCATTTTTTGATGGTATTATTTAAAAGTAATGTGTTGCACGTACAACATTTATTGTGTGTAATGTAATGAAAATGTCTAAATGTAATTTTGTTTCTGCTATGTGTATATCTGTAATTTCTTTCGGGATGAATAAAGTATCTCTACTACTAACCACACACAAAGTTGATCATGTCTGCAAAGCCGACATGAAGCCGACAAAGCCAACATGAAGAAATTCATCTGGGAAACCCCCTTTTTTGAGGAATCAAGTGTCTGCTTCATAATTATTGTGTAAAGAGAAAGACAATGATTTATGATTTATAACACCCCTGAAATTATCTGGTGGTATTTCAAGTGGTTTAGTGAGTAAATAATTTAACTAAGTGGTAACCCCCCCTAATAGAAGAGCCCTATTGGTGTGTTTTACTAGGAGATTGAAACTGTAAGACCGCTCCAGTGTAAGGCACTGATTCTGAATTAACATAGATGACTAGGCTACCTGCTTTCTGACATACCCCCTGGAGGCAGCAAATTCAGGGCCACCTGCATATGACATGCACATTAAGAACTGGCTATTATTATAACATTGTGTCTATTTGGTTGAATATTATGGATATGATAATTTACACTCATTGGAAATGCAAGTTGATTATATAGGCCTTATACGATTATATGTATTATGCTGCATAGTGTTTTTTTTTTTTTTTTTTAATTAGGCCTAAGGCTCATCTCTAATCTGCCTCTCCCCGTCACGCTGGAAAAAAAGTTCCGAAATACTACAGGTGACCAAACCTGGAGATAGGGCTTCATGAGAGGGGAAGAGTATTACAACAAAGACCACTTACTCTATCGAAAGATTATTAGTTACAACAACTCCAGTTGGGCTACGTGCTTGTTTGTTGAAACTGACCGTCAAAAACGGTAGCTTGTCTTAATCAACATCACGGGTTGCTGGCCTTTTTTTTTTTTTTTTTTACCTCAGAGTTCGAAAACAGTGTCACGAGCTTGACTGCCATCTGCATGAAGGCTGGTTAAAAAGGCACACCGGCCCGGTGGTTGGTGTAGCGTGAGATACAGCGAGGGTGTGTGACCGCGCACTCGTGGATGGTGGAGGGACATGTGAGTTGAATTTAATAACTGCCCTTGAAACCAGAAGTTGCTTTATTTTGTAGTTCTAACGAGATGGACATGGCATCATAACGTAACGTATTTTCCGTTCAGTAGTTGGAATCACAACGTAGTATGCTGGTTATATCGACGTAAAGCTAATTCGTATTGGTCAGCTTGGGTGACAGATAAGATTTTGTGCAGCTAATATATGTAACCCTTAACGAGAACCGCAAGGATGTATAGTGAACGAAAAAACACGACTGTAAACAGTAGCGATGCATACTAAAGTAGTTTGCAACTTCTGAACTTTCAGCTAAGTAATGTTAGCTTAACTTGAAATTAACAGTTTTATCGACTACCGGTTGGAATCGCTGTTGCATTCAGTAACGTGCTACATGTACCGCGTCTGCCCTACTTTGCCATTTTTTTCTGTATCCCACATTCATATGACGTTTTAAATCGTTTGGCCTATATCGGATTGCAGTACATCAAGGGTTGTTGTAACTCAAAACAAGTATGTTTCTCGAGAATATTTTTATCAAAACAATTTTCTAACGCAATGAAGTTTGTTCGTGGTATGGAACTTTTGTCTTCCCATCATGTGCCCTGCAGGGACACAAAGCACCTAGCTGTGAGTACAGTTGTAAGCATTTTCATTACGTGAGTAACCATGGTCTGTAATCTTTTGTTGAATGTACTGAATCATGTGCAGCTGTAGCAGCCCAGACATCTGAGCACCATCAACGAGACAGAAAATGGAAGTGTCGAGGAGGAGAATGAGGCACCTTGAACCAGCCAGGCCACTACGTCGATTGAATTCTGAACAAGGTGACTTGAAGAAAATGAGTATTTTTGTGCAGACATAGATCTGTCCACGAGGACCATGTTGTGAAGTAATGGCGCTCATTAGTGGAATTCATCTTGACTGTGTTTCTGCTGGGTTGGGGATTTCTTGTGATCAAGTAGCCTACATGCCAACTTATTACAATTTTCGCAGATCAACCATCATATGCGGTCCTGGAGTCATTTCCGCAATCCCAGTGCACCTCAGTAAGATGTTGTTTTTTTTTACTTTTTTAAAACGCAAATGGGTCTTGTTACACTATTAAACGTGTCGAGATGTGAAATAACAAGATTTTGTATTTCATCTTTAAAGTTTAATAGCATCGAAGTGGAGGAGTTTTATGAGATTCTGCAGTTGCACAGTAAGACATTTGCTACAAAGAAAGGTATGCGTGATTTGTAGGAGATACACTAAAAGTAAGTGAATCTCGTTTCCACTATACTATTATGGATTTTGATTACTAATTGTGGATGTTTGTATGGTTTCAGAAAGGATATCTTACAGTAGGGAATTTCTCCTTCAAGCTGCCAGCTCTCCCATGTCTAGAAGAAGGCCTGACTTCTTACCTGAGCACCCAGTTGTTTTAGACAAAGCAGTGAGCACTCCTTTTTTTTTTTACCTGTGCATTCAGTGACTAAACTGACTTGTGTATGGAGGGGGAGCTCTTCTTTACTCACAGTGGTCAATATCTTACTATATTGTATTACTCTAAGTACTGTAGCAGGGGGAGCTCAGCTCCGGCTGGCTGTATTGCCGAGGTGAGGAGGGGGAGCTGAGCACCGGACCGATTTAAACTCTGAGTACATTTAAATACTTGCATGAACACTTGTCTGTAAATTTATAGGTCAGCAGTTGATACAGCAGAGCTGTAGAAAAAGATGAACTACATGCATTTAGCCACTGCAGTCAAAGAGTTAAAACACATACTTTGATTATTTCAGTACAGAAATTCTGCATGGCTTACTTTTGTTTTCTCTTTGAGTGTAGAGGGTCCAGGATGTCCGAAGGCTCATTCTGTGCTCTACACCTGAAAAAGAGGACCTGTCAGTTCAGGTAAATAAGGTTATAGGGCGTCTTGTATCAACAGTGTATATGGACTTCTACTGTGATGAGTACGTTTCTATGCATAAACACAATGTATTAAGATGCATCACGGACGAAAAACATCCACCTCAGTGCCAGGTCTATTTGTAGTGTGCAGATGTAGGTCACCAGAGGGCAAAACAAGGCTAAGCAAACTGTGTGTCCATGACGACCCATGAACATTATCACACCTGTATTCTAAGTTCTTACCTTATTTGCTATCGTGATGGTTGTATGGAGAGACATCAAGCAATTAACTTTGAGGTATATTTACCAGTGCAGGCACAGTTCTGGAGGGCATTCCAAGTAAATGGTTTAGTAACTAACTAGGATAAGTTAACTCCAAGTAAGTGGTAAACCACCTAATACAGAACCCTTGCTTTGCTTTACTATGAAGCCTTAGCCCTAGACAGTGAACCTGCTACCTGGACTACCCAACCCACCCCCACCACTGTGTACTTTGACATCCGGTTGCACCTTTCACTTCTGTGCTCATCAAGCAGCATGTTAACTGGCCAGAACAGTGAACATCTCAAGGTGGTGAAGCTAACCAAAAAGTGTACTGGATTAAAGCATAGATTCTGTTTTCAAGGCATTGTTTGACAATTTGTTAAATAAATGTTATATTGATGTAGCTGAAGCATAGTCTTTATCAAGTATAGGGAACTTGTATCTTATGCATTGTTTTTCATTTTTTTTATTGCAAGATCATTGTAACTGTACTCAAACTATAATCTGGTCAAATATTGCTTGAAGCGGAGGCATTGATTTTGACATGTACCTTGCATTAAGCAGGTAAGCAAAGTCATTAAAATACTGTGCAGTCTTTCTAATGGTCATAGCCAGCATCCAAATATGTACTCTTTGGGTGAAAAGCTAAACTGTCATCAGCATACTGCCATCTGAATAAAAAGATCAAAATGACCTGACCTGTAGATTACTAGAGGATGGAGACGCACGACCACAGAGGAAATAAACAGGGTGTAGGAAATTATTACACCCACTAGGCCCTCGGCCAGACTGCACAAACAATGGGAAATGTCCCTTTCTGTGTGTGTGTGTGTGTGTGTGTTAAAAATGGCCTTCAGCTATTAGGATCTTCAGTGCTCATTGGCTGAGTATAACCTGAGCTTTATTTGTTGTCTACTGGTCCAATTTACTTGCATTGTATTGCTGATCTGACTTAATTGCATACCTTCAGTGGTCACCCAAAATGAGCTACTGGAGTGTATAAACACTTCCATATATCCTAGCATAGGATAGGGATTTGGCTGGTTAGCTTCAGCTGATTATCAAGGCACTTTCTCGTCACCATTTTCCAGAAATAACATGATATCTGCCTCATTTTCCCCATGCTGATTGGTGGGTACAGCTCATGCACAAGGGTGTCTCCAAACTGTATCACCGCCAATTTTTAGACATCTAATGCCCTTCCTTGATCTAGCTTTCTGCTCTACCTCATGTCAGTCAGTACCGTGGCACTCGGTGTGCTAAGTACAGTGGAGGCGAGAATAAGTCTCATTTTGAAACTTTGTTCAATTTTGGCTGAATTCACTAGCCTCACATTTCCCATTGAAATAAATGGGTGCAGTACTTCTTCCCTTTCTCCAGTTATTATAATGCCTCCATTTGTCCTGGAACCATAACCAAAGCGCCGGCACCAGCATAAGCATATTCCAGAAGATCTAGGATTATAAATTGTGTTGCACATCAGACAAATGTCGATATACTTCACATGCACAACAGCACGCAGTGTGGACAGTGTTGTGCAGGAACCAAAACCTGGTAGCCACACGGCAGCATACTGCAAAAATGTCCATTTTTGATCTTTTTCGTCACATACTCGTGGTCTGAGCTGTGTGCTCAAAAGTATACAGCCCAAAATGAACATAAAGTATAAGTGAACATATACTACAAGTCATGTAGTGTGATGTACACGGTTGATTCCGGTGATCGTCCACAATTATCATGTTCATCTGTTTACAATGAAATAACAGGCAGGCCATTTGGATGTTTACAGCTGTGACACATTTTTATGATACAAATGTATATTCAGTGTATGTGAAGAGATCAGAGTAATCTGTTCAAAGATAAGGTTAAGTGCATCTTGGGTAGTTTTAATTTTTTATGCACATATTTTAGAGCACTTTTATGACTTGAATTGTTAAAAACTTTTTTTTTTACTTCCCAGAAACTTGAGAAGAATTTAACCCGCTAAGAAGAAAACTGCAAAGGTAGATGCCTGTTAGACCTGTGTAGGTCAATGCTCGGTGATGTGCCAACGTGCCACTACTGATTGTTTGCTCTCGTGGTAGACCTCAAAGCATTGTGGACGTAATTGTAAATAACTGTTAAGATGATGTTATTTGTTTGTAACTTTTTTTTTTTATTATTTATTTTGTGATTGTTGCTGTGAATTTCACTTTTCCCTTTACCAATTTTTGAAGTAATTTAAGTTTATTTTGTGTTGGTGTGTAAATTGTGTGACGAAGTACACATGTTTTTAGGTTTATCTGCGAGTGCTCAGCCACTACAGGCACGTGCTTTGGCTGCTGCTTAATTTTGGTTTGGTTCACGCCCAGTGCCTCCTAGTTTGCACATGTGGCTTGAAAAGGACAGTGTGGAAAGTGACACTGATGTGCAGTGTTTGCACTGTGATCTTGCTATAATTTACATCATTTGATCCTAAACAAAAAAGAACTTGTCATTCATTTAAGTTTGGCATTATTAAAAAAATATCATTGTAAATGAGTACTGCGTCGTTTTGCGTGAATTATTGTACACCGATGAACTAACGAGTCCTGCTGAATACCATGTCTTAATCATCTTTATGGATACAAAGCTAGAGTGCTCAAGGAACTGGCGTAACCACATGACAGAATAACTGGTTTAATTTGTGTATTATTGTCATTTTGGTGTAACAGTGACACGGGAACGCCAGAGGAATGAGCGCAATGACACAGGCACGCCTCTAGGGCTACCGGCCAAACAACGGGGCTTCCGTAAATGGGAGCTCGCGGTCACGTATCCCATTCACCTCAATGACACAAGCGGATGTTGCACGAAGGGAGAGAATAGAGTAAACGAAAGTGCTTTTAGTGAGCCCATTTTTAAGGCTAAGAAAAAACTCAATCGGCCACACGTCGTCTTCTTCTTGCCACAGGTAAATATTAAGAGATCATTTCGTATTCTCCTGACGGTGTTGGCAGTGAATCGACCCAATGGGTTTGTGGTTCACAGTCAACGCGGTACTCTATTGGAAGATGTGGTGACACTCATCAGCTGTCTGCTTGCAGGCGATACCATCCGGAATACAATTTATCTGTAGTAGTGTCTGTGTTTTCGAAGGAGAATGACCCCAGGCTTTACTGATGAGAAAAACAGAGGAGGGGAAAGGTAGGCTACAGTTTCATTGCAGTAAATATTTCTATTGTAACTTTTAAAAGTAACAAGGCTTAATGTAGCTGTTACAAGTCCCAGGATTTACTTTTTAACTCTTTTTACAACATCATTAAATAATTGTGCTGCATGTAGATCGTTGTTTTCATTTGTTCGTAAGAGGAAATGACCACTCCGGTGTCATAGCTTACGTGTGCCAAGTCACGTAGTTATTAAATTGGTTTCTTTTTGCAGGTGCATTGCTGTCTTAGTCTGATTTTGTGAACCGTAGCATATTATCGTGTTTAGTTCCCTTTGTCAAATAATAGTATACAGGAAGTCAAAACCATGCTAGAAAAGATCAATCAAGTCAATATTTCTATTGACACTTTTTTATGGAGCTTTAGAGGAAACGACCACAGGTCTGGACAGTAGTAGTGTTTGTTCTAAAAGGTTTTTCCTGTTCTGTGTTAGCGGCAATAATGTGCTTGTGCACAATCCTAATTTGGATGGCATGACAGAGGATATACTGTACCATTTCAACTTGGGGACAGCCACACATGATCTGCCAGCAATGTTTGGTGATGTCAAGGTATGTCAACACACAGAGAGTGATTATAAGATGCTCTGTGATTATAACAGGGTTCCCACGGTCATGGAAATCCTGGAAAAATCATGTAAATCAAAAAAGTCATTTTCCAGGCCTGGAAAAGTCATGGAATTCTGTAAATTCAATTAAAGTTTTGGAAAAGTCATGGAATTTTAATAGGTCGTTCACGCAATGACTGTTCTGTCAAGATCTAATTTATTATTTCACAAAATATGTGGTACCCGACCGCTCTAGTAATTTGATGGGATCCAAAAGTATTGTGCTGTCTGTCTTTGGTCGCTGAGAGTGAGGGAAGAGGGGAGGGGAGGGTTGCAACAAAACGAAGGCTTAACATTTCATCTTTAGCCGTAAAAGCATGCACAAATTTTACATACATACGGTGTCGTGAAGGCGTGGAAAAACACTTTAGGTCAAAAAAAAAAGTCATGGAAAAGTTTTGAAATTTTGTCAGTGAAAAAGAGTGGGAACCCTGTTATAAGATCCTCTGGTTTACAGGATGTAAGGACTGTGTGCTTCTCATTTTCTGCTGTTCTGTGTTTGTGTAGTTTGTATGTGTAGGAGGAAGCCCTTGGAGGATGAAGGCGTTTATTGAGTACATTGGCCGGGAGCTGGGTTTAGCTGACCCTACAGCTGAATACCCCAACATTTGTGCAGGGACTGATCGATATGCTATGTACAAAGTGGGACCAGTGCTCTCTGTCAGTGTAAGGGAATGTGCAGTTTTTTTTTTTTTTTGTTTTTTTTTTTTTAATCCAAAACTCTATGTTTTTGTCTGCTAACATTTTATCTACACATTTATTACTGTACTGACTGCATGCCATTGTGTGCTACGGCTCTCTGGTATGGTTAAAAAGTATGAGTAACCTTATATTCCAATGTAGATAGTTTCATAGTTATAAATTAACCTTTTGCAATGTCTGTTGTCGTTTTCCCTCCTCTGATACTCACACTTGTATATTACAGCATGGAATGGGCATCCCCTCCATAGCCATAATGCTCCATGAACTAATCAAACTCCTCTACCATGCTCGCTGCACAGACGTCACCGTGGTGAGAATCGGAACCTCGGGCGGAATAGGTACAGTGCATTAATTAATGAGCATTGCATAGCTGCAGACATTTCATGCAGCTTTCATTTATGAGAAGTTAAAAGATGTCAACAGTAACTCTGAAGATTACTGTAAGGATTACCTCTATCTTAGAGGGTGTGGAAGGGGTCAGAATGGTTACTTTTAGGCCAGTGATTTCGTGAAAGGTATTCAGATGGTATGTTTACGCTAGTAGTTCCCAACCTTTTCTCTCCCTTGGACACCATCTCCCCCCATTTTGATTTTTTATATTCGAAATCTTGATTCCAAGTCATTTTCTGTTTCTCTTTGTGCAAGTTGACATGGGTTAGTGTAATTAAGTTAATATAGGGGAATGGAGGCTAATTTGACATTCTTAAATAAAATCAAAGTTAGTGTAACTCGAGAGATAACTTTACTGTATTTTTTATTCTGACAAGATTTGTTGTTCTTCTGAGGCATTAATATAATATTGATGGCAAGAACAACCCAGATGAGCGATGCAACATGACTGATGGCATGTTACATCTCAAAATGGTGCTCAGCATTTTGCTATGGTTTCTAGGTTAAATGGAATGCTTACTCGCAATTGTGTACTAAACTTACTCACTCAGAAGCAATGTCACATACATAAAATCAACCATAGTAGAGGGGCAGTGTTGAATTTAAAAATGAAGGATTATGTAAACCAATTTCATCAGGCTCCAAACATTCTATAAAAAGAATGCAAAGAATTGCCTCACGAGCTGGACTAGCATAACACAGCAGCGTGCCAACTGTTGCTATTACTGATTACATACTTATGCACAGACTTTTAATCCTCCAGTAAGTGTGGTTTTACATATTAATTTATTGAGTACAAATGCAGTTTGGACATGGGGCAGACAAAGCCTTGCCCCAGACCCCAGGTTGGAAAACACAGCAGGTGGATGGTCACATGATGAGTAACATGCTTACTGACTGGCGCAGAGTCAGTGATGCCTCCATCTGTGGCTAACTGGGATAAAAACACACCTGCCCTGACATTCAGGGCTGATGATTAAGACAAGCTTGGCAAGAGTGGAGGTCCGTAACGGCTGCCAGCTAGCACAGCTCGGCTTTAGAACATTGGTACACCTTCCTCAAAAGGATATGCTACTGGCTTAGCTAATAGTCTGCTTTTAGCTCACTTGGTAGTGTGTATGTCTCCCATACTGGAGTTGCTGTGAGGTGGCAGGTTCAAGCCTGGGGCTGGACTGTGCAGGAAGACCTCAGTTACACTTGTATACTGAGGTAGTGACACAGTGGATTTTTGAAGTCCTTTGGTTTAAAACCGATGTCTAGAATTATTTGGAAAAATGTTTGTATTGTTTTGTCTGTTTTCAGGTCTGAAGCCGGGCACTGTGGTTATCACCAAACAGTCCGTGGATGCCAGTTTCCTGCCACGCTTTGAGCAAGTGATTCTGGGAAAGCCGGTGGTCCGCAGTACTGAACTGGACTCTGACCTGGCAGAGGAGCTGCTGCAGTACAGTAAAGACTTTGATGATTTTGAAACGGTCATCGCCAACACTATGTGTACAATGGACTTCTATGAAGGTAAGCCAGCTGAACGACACTGAAAACGATAAAGCAGTGATGGGCGGCAGCCTGGTTTCAGAAGCTACGATCCAACACTACAAATTAGTTCCAGCCATTCACTAAATGAGATGATTTTAATTGGCAGAGCTCTCAACAGCTCCAGGTAGAAGAGTTATTAAGTTACTATTACTTGTGTTAAACACATGGAGGAACAGCTAATGAATGGTACTAAATTCTAGCTTCTGGATCCAGGTCGCCAATGACTTCTACTAAAGATTACATTTGATGTTTGTGCAAGTGCCTCTGTGAACCGGGGGAGACAAGTGCTCATCCCCATCCCATGCCACACCATCCCAATGTGTGTTTCCATACTGAATGCCACTTTACGTAATATTCATTCGTCTACATTAGCCAATGTGACCAATTGCATTCTCTCAGCTTTATGTTTTCAGCACTTCTCATCAGGGCTGAACTAAATAGGAGTGCTGTTAAATGTGTTTGTGTGTGTGTGTGTAACGGATGCCAGCTAGCATAGCTTGGCGTAGAACACTGGTAAACCTGCCTCCCAACACCTCAAAAGGGATACATTACTGACTTAAGCTTATACACCCGGCTTTTAGCTCACTTGGTAGTGCATCTGCCTTTCAAACGGCAGTGGCTTTAAGGTTGCGGACTAAAGCCTGGGCCTGTACTGCTGCACAGGATGACCCTGGGTGACGTGTCTTGCGTATTGTTTAAAGATACGTTAAATTAGTGGACAAAGCTGTTCTTTGTGTCTCACAACCATCAGGCGGTTTCATACTTGTGTGTTTGTGCTGGTGTCTTTAAGGTCAGGCTCGGCTAGACGGGGCCTTCTGTTCATACACCGAGGAAGACAAACAGAACTACCTCAAAGAAGCCTATGCTGCAGGTGTCCGCAACATCGAGATGGAGTCGTCGGTGTTTGCTGCCATGTGTAAACTCAGCGGGGTTAAAGGTAAGTGACTCGGTAGCTGGGGGTTTAGCATTCATGTTATGTTATGCCATGATATGATATGATATGATATGTTATGTTATGCTATGCTATTAGGCAGTTTTGGGCTAGTGGTTAGAGAGTTGGTCTTGTGATTGGAGGGGCGCAGGTCGAATCCTGTTCCAGTAGGGGGTTGAGTAACAATGGCATTGGGAGAGTAAAGTACTGCTCTCCTGCACCCTCATCCATGGCTGAAATGCCCTTAAGCAAGGCATCTAACCCCACATAGCTCCAGGGACTGTAACTGAAACCCTGTTCCTAAATAACTGTAAGTTGCTCTGGATAAGAGTGTCAACTAAGTGTAATTTGAATTTAAAAAAATCTCAAAAGTTATGTTCATACATTATCACCAATTTCACTGCATGTCCTACTCTACCCAGTATGTCTATACATGTGACAATAAAACATCCTTGTATCCTAATCTTTTTTTTTTTCAGTCAGGATATAAATGCCTTTATATGTTCATAACTTTTTGCGACTTCATTTACATACCTGCTGTTGATCTGTTCATTCCCTTGCAGCGGCTGTGGTGTGTGTGACTTTGTTGGATCGGCAGAAGGGAGATCAGCTGACCAGCTCTCACGACATCCTCCAAAGTTACCAGCAGCGTCCGCAGATGCTGGTGGGCCACTTCATCAAGAGGCGTCTGAATGCCATGGATAGAGGCTACTCCTCGTCCCGTGGCGCAGACAAGGCAAAGACATCATAAAGTCTTCAGGAACAAAAGCCAAGGTCTTGTTCACACTACTGGTATTATGTGTGCATGGCAGTTTGTATTATTATTATATATATTTTTAAAATTACGCCGTTATCAGGTTAGCGTGTTCACACTGCTTACCTGAGGCGGGCATTTTGACTGCCCTACAAAGGCATAGTGCAGTAACTATGCAAACATTGAAACTGAGAAAAATGCTGCCCAGTGCCCAGTCCAAAATGTTGTCGGTATAATAGTGGTGATGCTTTTATGTAGTTTCTTAATGGGAAGAAGCAAGATATTTAGTCACAGGACAAAAGAGGTGCTATTAAATCAATCTCCAGTATAAACTCAGTTTTGACAAAATGTGTAGTTACTGCCTTTTGGCTTTGTAGGGCAGTAGTCATCTGTCGTCATTTCTGTCACTGAGGGTTTTAATGTGCACCCGATACTATTCAGCTGCTTTTCACACATGCCCTACGCAGAAAGCAGCAAGCTCAATGCAAAAAGCTAGAAGACCGGTATCAGTGTGCTGTAAAATCAATGCTTGTAGTATGAACCACAGAACACAGCTGCCATACACACACAACAGGGTAGTCTGAGCCCAGCCTTGGTTAAAAGTTGCACTGTTAATCCTAAATATAATTTGTGTATTTTATTTTAAATGTTGTGGCTATGATCAAACTACTTTGAAGGCCTTCTCTGCCGATAAGCCCTTAGTTCTAGCTTAATTGCCTGTGTTACTGTATTTTTGTTATTTTATAATACACAAGTATTTTTGCATAGGAAGGTTGCTTTTATTACTATACTTTATACTACTGCTATACTTTTTAATGGTATTTAATGCTGCCAGAGAAATGTAATGGGTTTCTGTCAAGTCATGTAATGCTGTGCTTTCTGTGTACACTATGGGACAAATATTTGAGATCACCTGCAAAATAAATGTAATTTCCTGGGTTTTTAGAATTGAAGGCCTTTAAGACCACATTATGTATCCACAAAAGGCTCAAACTATTGTTTTTTTAAGACCCAGCAGTTCTGTCCACTTACCTGTTTACTAATGTCAGAACCTGCCTTTCTTTTGGGTGACTCCATTTATGTTTGGTTTAAAATGTGTGGGGCGATCAAATCACAAGTGGACTGCTGAGACAATGTTTACACATCTGTCAAGATGTGAAAGCGGAGATGATGCTGACCTCATGTTAACATTCTGATGCTGCTTTTGTCACATCTATTAGAACTGTCATTGTAAGGGAAAGATCACGATACATGAGTGTTTACTCTGCAGACAGAATGTGGTGTAATGTGTCCCAGACTATCTCAGCGAGTACTTTGAGTCACTGGAGCAAAGTGTGTTTTGGTGGTTGTTTAACTTGTATTTGGTGCCGTCCGCTCAAAATGCATTTCAAAACCACATGTAAGTTGAGTACATAGCTTAATGAATGAAACAATTGTTAATTAAGCCAGGTGGCTATGGTATAACTATTTACTCTGTGATGCCACTGCACTAAATACAAAACTGAGGTGTCTTCTTCAAAACCAATAGTTTAGGAATTTCTGGATATGTATTGTTACATCAGGCTGTAAAATATCTAAATCCAGTTGGGTATGTTTGTTTTGAATATTTTTTTACATTGTGAATAATAATGCACTCCTTATTCAAAGCTTGTATCTTTGTCAATCTGATGGTGATCTGAAACGTATAGCCTGTAGCCTAGTGTATTTGGTTGGATATTGTGCATTTGTTTAAACCCATGTGCAACACTGGGTTTGGCCAACACGGGTATAACACGAGAATTAATATCAGTACATTTGTCAAAAATCTGTAACTGTGTTTGGTGTGAGAAATTTGTTAATAGCAGCAATAAAGGTCACCCATTGCAGATTTAATACGTTTTCTCGTGTTGATAAAACTGCCTGCAGTTTCACTGCTTTGCTGATGAAATGTGCGTGTTATGTATTGGAGCAAGCTATCAGAAGCAAGATGATTGAATGCTTGCCAGCTATACTCAGTGATTCCTTAAATCTGTTGAAATGTCATAATTTCAGTCTTTATTGTCAAACGTATTTCCCTTAAATACATCAATTTACATGACTACAACGTTGCATGGGCCTGAGCTCTCTTTGGTTCACAAAATACACGAACACAAATTTCATGTATTTTTAAAATCCCTGCTTGCCTTCGAGATATGCGCGTCCAAACGCCGTCACCAGCAGCCTGTCTGCTTTTGCGCGAAAGCAAGTCATTAACCCAACCGCTCCCATCGTTGTCTTCACCCGGCTCTCCCTCTCGTCTGCACGCATTGTCATCTGCTGATTCAGTGCCTTAAGCATCCTGCACGCCACGGGCAACCTCTGTAACGTTTGTTGGAATTGTTAGATAACCGCAACAGCAGCCATGGCCAAAACTGTAGCCGGTAAGATGAACAATTTTCTTTGTTTTATTATAGCGTTTTTATGGGTAATGTGTATGAATAACGTTTGTGTCTGTCGCCAGGTTACTGCTATGATCGCAAATAATCACAAGTCACGGGAATGCGTCTCGGTAAAACATTTTTAGCCAAGGATATTATTCTATTTTGCTTATTTTTTTAAGGGTGCTTAAAAGGAAAATTATACAGTATGTTGATTGCATGAAAAACAAACAATGGATTGATGTCCTGTATATCGAACGCAGAGATTAAACACCATCTTTAAAATATTTACTGATTTAGTCGACAATATGACCATACTTCTAGAAAGGACATCTTTTTACCATGATTTTAGCCAGGCCTAAGTGATGGAGCATTAACGATGCTGCACCTGCATCCACAACGCCTGTGTCCACAGTTGAATGCAGACAGACCCCACCCAAGGAACGGAGCATCTGGTTATTTCATTCAAATAGGCGGATTTTTTTTAGTCTCACTGTCCACTGCTGTCATGACATCTCTGTTCGTAAACTACAATTAACCTTATCTTAACGTTTTGTTGTTACTGAGTTATTAATGATTGCTTGACTGAAATTACAAACGGGTGTTGTGTAGTCATAGCACTGCCATGATCACTGGTATTTTATCCAGCAAGCTACACTTAGACACCAACATTGTTTTTATACTGCTGTCTTAAGACATATTGTCTATCCACATTTAACCCTTTATATGGTTACATGAACCTAAGGAGGCTAAATTGTCTTTGCCAAAAGTAGTATGTGCAGAAATATTAAATGAAATAACAGTGGTTATTCTGTAATTGTTATTGGTTATTTTCCTATGTACATATTTTGACAAACACATTTAGTTTGCAGAAAATGTAAGACAGTGCTGTTTATATTTTGACTTTATTTGATCACAAATAGGGAGGTAGGCCAGTGATATAACTACTCTACTGTTCATAACAGACAATGTTTTAAGAACGATTATCATAATTTTCACACTTTTTGAAATGTAAAGAAAGTTTCTGGTGTAGATATTGTCCTTTTGATGGCAAATCCAACATGCTGTGATGGTGTTTGGGCAGGCGGACATACAGACAGACATACAGACTGACAGGTTAGCGTATGAGGTTGTTGTCAGGGTGGGCACCGAGTCCAGGAATGCATTAGTGTGCTGGGCCCCCCTCTCTGTCTGTCAGAGAGCTGGCTGTGTGCTGCACTGCATGCCTTGCCTTGCCCTGCTGGACTGTGCATCATGGGTGTCGCACGCTACAGAACACACAATGGGAGGCTGGCCAGCCCTGCAGCAAAGCGCAGCTCCACATGGTGGCCTTTGCAGTGGCTGCCTAATCACTATTGACAACCTGCCGGCCACCAGCTGAGCCCTGGTCATCGCCGCAACTTCTCCTTAAGCCGAACCCTTAAAAAGCACTTCTCGGGATAAGGGATGACACCACTGTGTTTTTGTGTTTTACTGTGTCAATGCAGTGTCACATGCGTATACAGCTCCTTACAAAACCTAAAATGACAAATTTCTTCATGCACTTTTTTTTGCTGAATTACATCCACATTTTACATGTCATGGATGTGCTCCCTACTTACTACTGTATCTTGAAAAAGCATATTGGAATTGTCCAAAGGTGTCAGTAAAGCTATAATATTGAAACTCTTCTCTTACAGCATATTCTCCATACGCAGTGGTACTAAATGGCCACATTACCAGAATAAAAAAGAAAGCTAATTTAAGCTAACACTACTGTTATGATCCATTCAGTAAAACTTCAATGCATATAATGGTGTTGAACTGATTTGTTGCTCTCAATGTCATCTTAAGTGAAAAAATGAAAGGCAACCAGAATGAAAGCTGTGATCCCCCTGTGTTTACTTTTGAAGTGAGACCACTGGAAAAAAAAATGAACAAGTTCCCAACTAATGCCTCTCTTCTCTACAGCTTACAAAGAGAAGATGAAAGAGCTCTCTGTTCTTTCTCTCATCTGCTCCTGCTTCTACCCAGAGGCCCGCAAAAATCTCGTCTGTGAGTTTGAAGGTGAGAAGTTTAGTTATTATATGTGTTCTCAAACAGAAATTGCACTTATAGCTGTGGATTTCAAGCCTCTTGGCAGAAAAAATGTTGGCTGTCTAGAAAAGTGATAAACTTTCTTTGCATGTCTTACATGCATTTAAAAAAACATGAGAACATGAAGAGGAATGTGGCTAGCAATTTTTGTTAATTAATTAGTGTTAATTAATACATTAATGAACCAGTACATCTGAGTAATGACAATTTCCTGTATGCTCTTCCCTCGCTAATATCAATTTCTATAAAAGCAATGATTAAATATTTGACTGGGCAATTGCCAGTGCCTACACCACAAAGTGTCTTCCAAATAGTTTCTGGATAGAATTACTGTAATTCAAAGGATCAGATTGCCTCAGTTGTGTTTGGGTGGTTGGTTGTCTTTGCCCTAGATATGAAGGTGAAGCCTATCAATAAGCGTGCCTCTGGACAAGCCTTCGAGGTGATCCTCAAGCCCCCGTCTCCAACGTCGGACGCAGCCCACAACCTCAACTCGCCCCCCAGGAAGAGGGACATGTCCCTGGAGGACATCCAGAAGAAGCTGGAGGCTGCCGAGGATCGAAGGAGAGTGAGTGCATAACTGAGGCTGAGATGAAAGATGAGACGACAAGATAAGGACGTGCAGACAAAGCCCTCGTAACGTGTCTGCTGTAAACTCACGCTCCCATTTGGGAGATGGTGATGAACATCCAGCCTCTGTAAATTGTAGCAATGACATGTATTTACAGAAAATGAATACATACACTCACTGGCCACTTTATAATGTACACCTTGCTAGTAAAAGGTTGGACCCCTTTTTGTTTTCAGGACTTCTTCAAGGTTTGACATGTTGTGCATTTAGAGATGGTGTTCTGCATTTCTTGGTTGTAACAAGTGGTTATTTGAGTTACAGTTGCCTTTCTATCATCTTGAACCAGTCTGCCCATTCTCTTCTGACCTCTCACATCAACAAGGCATTTTCGTCCACACAGCTGCCACTCACTGGATATTTTCTCTTCTTCAGACCACTCTCTGTAAACCCTAGAGATGGTTGTGCATGAAAATTCCAGTAGATCATCCATTTCTGAAATACTCAGACCAGCCAGTGTGACACCAACAACCATACCACATTCAAAGTCACGTAAATCCCCTTCCTTCCCCATTTTGATCCTTGATTCTGAACTTGCTGAAGTTTGAACTTCAGCAAATTGTCTTGACTACCTCTATATTCCTAAATGCATTGACTTTCAGCCATGTAATTGGCTGATTAGCTATTTGTGTTAACAAGCTATTAAACAGGTGTACCTAATAAAGTGGCTGGTGAGTGTATAAAAACATGCCATTGTTTATTTTCTACCCAATAGCTTATTCAACGTAGTATATTGTATATTGAATTATATGTATGCTTCTACATATGTTCAATGTATAGAGAGCTAACATCTACTGGAGTCAATTTCCTTGTGAATGTAAGTACACTTAGCCAATAAAGCTGATTCTGATTCTGATTAATACATCCAAACCCCTGCTGTATCCAGTCCCAGGAGGCCCAGGTGCTGAAGGCCCTGGCCGAGAAACGAGAGCACGAGCGTGACGTCCTGCTGAAGGCCATGGAGGAGAACAGCAACTTCAGCAAGCTGGCCGAGGAGAAGCTGACGCTGAAGATGGAGCAGATCAAGGAGAACCGTGAGGCCCACCTGGCCGCCCTGCTGGAGCGCCTGCAGGAGAAGGTGGGGTTTTTGGGGGGGGGGAGAACAGGGCCATAGGCTGTACACTGGGGAAAGTTTCAGGCAACTGTCACATCGAGCCAAGAACAATAAATTCAATTCAAAACCCTTTATTGAACCTTGGGTATAGTATAAATTTAATTCCAAACTTTAATTTAGATTATAGCATTTCACATATTAGTAGCACCAATAGCAATATTTTCTGACTGAAAAAAGTGTGCATAATTTACCTCCCTTGTTGTTGGTTTTGAAATGTTATTGCTTTGTTGGAAGGATTAGCTTAAGCCACTGGGGAATGTGTAATCTTTATTTATATTTTATATATTTATTGCTCATATACACCATGGCTAAGATAACAGGATTAAGATACACATTGAATTTCTGTCAATAAGTACAGCTTTAGCCTGAGATACGTTTTAACCTATCAGAAAGCCCACCTTAGAGCCTCTAGGTGGCGCCAGAACCGTCTTTACTCTATAGTCAGAACTCTCGCTCACAGTGCTGTCAGGGTTTTGTTTACATACCGTACATAACATTTCGCTGACGCTCTTATCCAGAGTGACTTACATTGAATTAGGTACAGGAACAGTCACCCTGGAGCGAATGTGGGGATAGGGGTGAATTGGTTGCCTTGGGAGCACAGGTTATTTATTTCCCCACCCACATTTTCTCCTACTGGTACAGGAATCGATCCTGCGACCCCTCCAATCCCAAGACCACCTCCATAACCATTAGGCCACAGCTGTGCCTACATACTAAAATCTGTTGCCATAGGCCCTGTATTATCAGTCCTATGTGGAAAGATTGTACATTGGGTGTATAAGTGAAAATCATTGCAACATAATATTTTTTATAATAAAACTAAAGATGATGATTATGTTCTATCTGTTTTTCTGGAGAAGTGTGCTGTTAGACTAAGTCACGACTTTGAAGGGCAATATTTCAGACAAATAGATATACATCTTAAAAAGTGCATTCAGTTATTGTATCATTATTTCATTTGTCACTAGGCTATTTGTGTACTATTTCATACTGAAATTTTAGCATTGTCCTGACACTGTTTTGTCTTTCTCTCACTCCACCCCCTTTCCTTTGTGTGTGTGTGTGTGTGTGTGTGTGTGTGTGTGTGTGTGTGTGTGTCCACATCATTCAGGAGAGACATGCAGCGGTGGTTCGCCGGAACAAAGAGTTGAGAGAGGAGCTGTCAGCGTGAGACCCTGGCCACTGGTCCCAGTTTTCCTGCCACAGCATCCTTAACACACACACACACACACACACACACACACACACACACACTTAAATATACACACAATCAAACAAAAAGCAAATATCGCCACACACAAGCACATGCCACAAGTTAAAAACACAACCTTGACAGCATTTCAGTATCTCAGTATTATCCATTCAAGCCAATTTATCCAAGCATCCCACTTTAACAGGATTAATGACTTTGCTTGATTTCATAGAATAAAAGGAAACACATGACTACGGTTTTGTAAATGTTTATTTTTAAGTCACTCATCTTCTTGCTCCCATCTCTCTTTCTCTTTATCCCCTTCTCTCTCTCCCTCCCTCCCTCTCTCTCTCTCTCTCTGGCAGTCTAAGTTTCAATAAATTTGCCATGCTACCCATGTAAGGTGTTTTTTTATTTCTAAGATTCCAATGGGTTTTTGAGTTGGATACAAATGTGTACTAAAGGATTTTGTAATCACTGGTGAAATAAGGCTATATCTAAAGCACTTTTGGCACTCTTGTAAACACGGAGAAGCCAATGCGCTGATGTGTAATTCTCCGCTGTCATAAGCCCTCTCACCAGAAGGTGGCAGTCTAGCTTTGCTAAGCTCCGACCGTGTGAAACTCACCTCCATAGAATTACTTGTGTTCACTGAATGCGTTTTTAATGAAGCAAAGGATATTATTATAAAACCTTCAAAATCAGAAGAAAATTAAGATGCAGGCCGGGAGACGGCAGTCACTCCCCCTCTCACACCACCGATACACAACAAAACAAGGGGTCAGAGAGCCATTGTGGAGTATTTCCTCAACCATTTCCTGTGCTTTTCACAGGGGTCGTGCGATCTGACATATTGAATAGCCAGTCCCTGAGACTGGGTCAGTAGTAGCATTAGCTGTGGTGGATGTTGTCAGTCTCATTTAGATGGCTCTGTCAAACTCTTGATTTATATGTGCATTTATTTGCATGCTGATTCCTTGGTTGAATGCAAATTATTACATCACAAAATATAGGCGTGCTTTTTTGCTGAAATGCACTTTATTCAGACATATTTGAGAAGCAAATTGTTGTCATTATAATGAAGTGGTTAGTCCAGAAGTGAGGAAAACAATAGCATTCATTTTCACATACAAATCATGCATGTACATTTACAGTGAACACATAGCTTTATGTATAAAAATAAAAATAATCCAAAATTTGCCTGTCTCAACGGCATCTTTTTACTACTTCTAACATTCCAAGGTCTAATAATTGCAGACAATTAACTACTCAGGAAAGTGTTACAGTTGTCTTGCTAACTGGATGTCAGATCTTTACGTGAACCATCAGCACACACCATACTATCATGAAATAACCATCAATACACCTCAGAATATCAATAATTTGTCATGTGAAGAATGCATGCTGATCATACCTAAAAATTACAGCAGACAACTGAAAGAATTTTGTTGGAGTCTAGTGTAAACATGTTTTGGTGCCTTTGACTGCCTACTACAGAAAGTGGCACCGTATCCAGTGAAAAACATGGTGCTCACCTTGTCCTCAAAGGCACAGTCTGCGATTCTAACCCAGTACACTTTTTTTGTCATATTTAAGCTCAAGAGTTCTTCCCATACAGTGTTCCAGCTCAGCTGTTGCCAAAGCTCAACCAGTGTTGGGGCTTTGTACAGCTTCAAAGAGGGAAATCAAGGGGGCGCACATCTGTAACTTAAGAAGGTCCAAAATTTTGAAAAAGAGGTCCGTACACTTCAGCTCCCTATAGTTTAACTTTTATTTAAGTTTCCACCCAGAGTGCATAGTTACTATGTTTACTATACTATGTTTACTATAGTTACTATACTCTTGGTGGAAACTTAAACAAAAGTTAAGCTAAGGGAGCTTAAGTGTGCGGAACCTCTTTTTAAAATTCTTTCGATGCTTCATATGGCCTCGACATCTCTGTAGCGTTGAAGCCCAAGTCCTCCGCGGAGGAAGCTGGGGGTGTTGGTGGTTAGAAAGCCCCTACCTCTGTTCCCCACGGCCTGTAGGGCCTCCCCGCAGCTGTCCCTGCTGCAGCTGGGCCCACGGAGGGACTGATCAGTGGGAAGGCAGCTAGACCGAGAGGGAAGGCGGACAGGGAGAGGGAGAGGGGGGAAACGGACGTCACGAACGGTGGTGGAAGTTTGGTGGCTGCACATGGGTTGGGGTCATGTTCGGGTCCACTGGGGGTTATCCGTGAGGAACGAGACTTGGCCAACGATGAGCTGCTCAGTCGGGATGAGGCAGAAGGAGGTACAGGGGACGAGGACGGGGGAGTGCTGGAGCTCTGTGACCCTGCTGAAGACACACTCTGTTGGGTCTGCTTGAGAGGAAAATGGAGGGCATGAAGGGGATGATGACCAGGCAAAGGGTTCCTGAAAGCTGGGCCCCATGTCGTGGGCCCGAGTCCAGATGGCACCTCTCTCTGGGACGCGTAGCTGCTGAGATGAGACACAAGGCGGACTTGAAGAGGGTCTGAGGCGTCGAGACCTTCCACTATGCTGAGGTAACGAGCTGCCTCTGCCAGACATTCACGAAAACCCAGGCTCCTGTAGTCCATGGCTACCGAATGGGCCTCGAAGTAACCTAGGAGGAATTTGCATGGTTACTCTCAAATTATTTCAGTCTTGGACTAGATATAAAAGGCAAAAATGTAAGAGACTTAAAACAACAGCAATCTGCAAAACCACTCTGGAGTATATTTCAATCTAATTAACATTTAGGACCGCACACGAATAGTGTTGTCAGTAACGTCGCTATGAAAAAAAAAATCCCCACCTTTCCCTGTAGCTGTATGGAGTAGTCTGAGGTGATCCACGGTCATTTGCAAGATTTCCGCTTTCTCTAGTTTTGCAGAACCCTAGGAACATTCAAGATAACGGTCAGACACCAATTATTTCAACACGACTTCAAAAGACACAAAATGTTGATATTTTGTCACGGTAATTTTTTTTCCATTACACTTACCTGTTTCTCAACAGCGCTGGGCACAAGTCTACGCAGTTCTAACAAGCTGTTGTTGATGCGGTCGCGTCGTCGTTTTTCAACTATCTATAAAGAATTATTAAACCGTTTAAAAACAACAAATTAATGCAATGCAGTGTTGGCTCATTATGTTACAATATGACATTTCACATAACCGATGAGATATGCAGCCTCCAACTCACCCCCCTTCGGCGCTTCCTCGCCTGAGACGTTGAAGGTGTGGTGTCATTCGAGAAACAGATATTCCTAAAAAGAGATATTATAATTTTAAAAAGTAGCCTACAGTCGGCAAAATATGTTTTTTTTTTTTTTTTTAACTCAGAGGCTACCTAATTTGTTAATAATATAGGTTTTTAGTCCACATGATTTTGGTCAGATTGTGGTCTCTGTGTCTAAAAAAGTAGTATAGCCTATAATATATTTACATACTCATTTTCCTCAGTGCTCTCCTTTTCCACTTCAGTGTCTAGTTCGCTATCGGAAGAGCTAAAATCTTGAGCTCTCTTCATGTTTTCCGGCAAGTCTGCAAATAAGTCTTGACAAAAAGGAACTTCTCTGTTGCTGTCTGAGCTGCTGTCTGCCAGGTCTGCGGTCCAAGTGTCAAGTAAAGTTCCCACGGCATCACTTTCACAGCATGCTCAAAGGGGCGGGACACGTGTGCGCTGTAAGAAGTAGAGCAACCAATGAAATACATAGATCACTCTGAGTGACATCGTTTATTTAAATTCTTACAGCCTCCACACCTGCATGTTCCAGACATCTGTTGGCAGTGGGAGGCGTCTTGGGGAGGTTGACGATGACAGCTGAGCTTAGTGCTAACAAATGACTTCAACAGACGACTGTTATGAAATCAGAGCGCTTGTCTATTCATGATGTTTACATGCTAGCCTACGGCATAATGAGTCCCAGCCATAAATTTTAAAACAAAGTATGACAATATTCACTTGTTGGGAAGCGTAAAGCACTGTTCGCTTAATCCATCCCTTCATTCATCACAGTCCAGCATTTATCTCGAGACGGGAAAATCTTGCTTTTGAGTGACCCCCCTGCTAGTGTCTAAACGGTGGGCCCTACTCTTTCCCCACTCCATGCATTCCATGCATTAGTATGGCTATTGTAAGTATAAAGTCAAGTGAGTTTAAAATATCGGAGAGGGAGTCATTCATGACTTCAGTAAGCAGACCGGGTGTCTGCCACAGAGCAAAAACAGATAGGGTAAAGACAGACAGACCTGACAGACAGACCAAGCCTTTATTGTCCAAAGTGGAAATTCATTTTTACAGTCTGTACAGTACAGTGCAGGCCTCACAAGTATGACATACTGTATATGACAAGTACATAAAACACCCTTCCCCTCAATCCCCACCTCCACACCTTTCTGTGTGGCCATATACATGACATATACACTAACATATCACAAACACAATAATGACAACAACCCTTATCTCCACCAGACGCCTTCATTCAGGGCTGCTATGGCAGAGGGTGTGAAACTCGTGCCCATTTCCATGGAAACAAGTGGTATCTGCACCCAGATGGAGGTAGAATGAAACATGGGTTAAGGCATCACAATGTAAGGGACACAAATCTGAAATAAGCCTGTTATGTCTTGTTTCCATTCCCTACTGTAACTGCTGGGTGCCGTACAGCACATAACAATATGTAATGCTGGACATAGGTGGTGTAGAGGAAGTGAATGAAGTATGTTAACCTGATGGCGGTCTCAGTTCTCTCTTAAAAGATAGAAAACTACATTTTGCCATTGAGAATGGGCATGTGCCAGGCAGCATTCAGCTACTTAACAGGTTAAATACAGGCACACAGTCACTTAATATTTTTATATTAAGCATATCATTCATACTTACATTTTAGTCTTGTTTTTATAGGCCCATTTATGCTTAGTAGTTTGGTCGTTTTAAACTTTAAATGGCTCTGTTCCTGTAATGTCTTTTTGTTTTCAATGTCTCAATGTTGTAATGTTTTGTCTCGTTTAATCACTATTTATTGCTGTGTGTGTTTGAATGTTCTATGTTGTGCTGTGGCTTCCTGGATGCAAGACAACTTCCCCTCGGGGCAATAAAGGTTTCATTGATTCACCTGCACCATTCACTAATAAGCTGTCTCATCAGTGCACTGGTGAAGCCTCGGGTGCTGCAGTAAGTAGGCTAAGTGTCTGGGGGACTGCAGCCCATACCTGCTTTTCCACACCTCTCTGCTCCCTACACAATTTATGGTCCATGGAAATTCCATGATCTGTCAATGAAAAAAGGGAGAATCCTTGACTGTTCCTCAGCATGCCTGGCTTGTTCCAGCACAAAGGACCTTCAGCTGTTTGCTTGCTAGGGAGAAGCACTAGCCCCCTATCTATCCTTCCATAAAACAAAAAGATCACACATTTTTGTCTGATCGGCCCTACTGTTGTCTTTATTGTATTGTATTGTGACCAGACCTCTAAAGGGGACAAGCAGGGACATTTTTTTCTGAAAATTTTTCAGTCAATATCATTACCGTAGATAATGCTTTAGCAGCCAAAACAGGTCATGTTTTGCTGGCAACAGACCACCAAAAACTGACTGGTCACCCTAATTTATTTTAACCTTAGATATGGTGCCAAATCAACTTCAGATTTTTTTATTATTATTTATTTAAGTATTCTCTTAAAGACTCTGGATAGACTTCTGCTTTAATGTTGTGGCACAGTTACTGAGTGAAAATATCTAGGTTTATAGTGCACACTTTTACTGGGTGTAATTTACAAGGTGTCTCTTTACAAGATAACCTCTGAGGGATGTCTTGATCGTTACAGTATAATCAGAAGCTCAGAGTAATAAGAGTGTGAAGACTAAGAGTTTAAATTGGGCTGGAGCCCTCTAGAGCTCGGCTCTGCCTCCTCATCTCAGCTCTCTCAGCTACAGTATTTATAGTAACACAATAGAGTGATATTACAGTAATCATGCAAAGTCACTGTTGTGATCTGATAGCTAGTTAATGTAAGCCTCACCAATGTTCTATAATCAAAGATATTTTAAGCAAAAAAAAAAAAAAAAAAACACTGACCACTGTGAGCAAAGAAGGCTTTCCCCTCCTTACAAAAGCCAATTTAACAATTGCTGAAGACCACAGTGTGAATGTATTTACAGTATGTATGGTTGCTTGGTGTGAGTAGTAAGCTAGGCATGTGTCTAACCTCCCCCTGTGCCCCCATGGGCTTCCTTGTGTACCTAATATGTGAGCACTTGTGTGTGTGTGTACATGCATATACGTGTGCAACTGTTTGTGTGTGTATGTCCAGAAGGGACTGCTTCCCAGACCTGATCTAATTCTGTGGTAACTCTATCTCCGTGTGAGTGGTCCCTGGTGTCTGTCCTTCCCCCATGGGCCACCCCCCTCTCTCCCCAGTCTGCTGGAGTGTGCGTGCGTGTGTTTGCCACTGGTGCCGCATTATGGCCTTGTCACTCTGAGGCTGACTTAAAAAACAAAAACAAAACAAATACACAAACGTGCAATCACATATGCTCTCTCTCTCTCACTCTCTCTCTCTCTTACACACACACACACACACACACACACACACACACACACACACACACACACACACACACACAAACACACACACACACACTTTCTGTCTCTACTGTCTCTTTCAGTCTCTCTCACACACACACACATACACATAGGCCATGTCCGAAATGTTCACATTGGACTGCACTCATAGTGATTCAGCCAGCCACAGATTCAGCCACAGACTCTCTCCCTCTCCCTCTCTTCCTCTTTTAAACCCACACACACAGACACACACACACACACACAAACAGAGACACATGCGCACGCACACACATACACACACACACACACACACACACACACACACACACACACACACACCAGTATACACACACATGCTTCTCCCAGGCCTACAGGAGTGATTTACTGAGTGACAGCGGTAGCAGCTTGCATGCCTTAGTGCATCCTGTGTGCACACATCCTGACATCTTATACTTGTCTGTCAAAACCACTTAGGGAGTGCAGAAGTATGCATTGGTATATGTGTGTGTGCACACAAGTGTGTGTGTGTGTGTGTGTGTGTGTGTGTGTGTGTGTGTGTGTGTGTGTGTGTGTGTGTGTGTGTGTGTGTGTGTGTGTGATGAAGGGTGGTTGCTGTGATGGTGGTGATGGTGGTGGTGGAGGAGAGATACATTTTTACATTTATTACATGTACATGACTTACATTGGTCCAAACAGACCTCTGTCAAAAATGATCATCAGGGAAATGATCTCATATTTCCAGACCATGATGCATCTCAGCAACTGTGCCAAGATACAGGAATGTGCTGCAGGGTCCCAGATGACTTAAGAATGTATACAATTTCACAAATGGCTAAGAAAGACTGTGTGCTTGCCTTTGGGGTCTGTGTTTAGCATGCTCCTTGATTTTTGGAATCATACCTAAGCTTTTAGAAAACAATGCAGATGGTCTTAGCCTGCACTGTCAGCTTACAGTAATATTCCATAGTCATTTTGAATGTTCCCCTTAAGCTCACCCACAGAGATTCCTTGGAGGGGAAAACATTTCCATACAAAGACACACACACAGGCACGGGTGTACGCGCGCGCACACACACACACACACACACACACACACACACACACACACACACACACACACACACACACACACACACACACACACACACACACACATTGTGTATGTTTAAAGAATAGCAGGTATTCAAACTACACCCATACACACCGAGGCCAGAAGAATGAGGTTGTGTCGATTCAAAAGTCTTATCCCTCCAGCCAGCATTTCCTGGCTCAGTTGTTCTGCTGTGTCACTGCTTGTGCTCTGTGGGTTTCCTTGGTTTGTGTTCCAACACTTATTAGAGAAACGAGCCAAGTCATCAATTTTGTCATCTAGCTGGTCTCAGAGCAGAGAATCATGCAAAGTCACTGTTGTGATCTGATAGCTACTTAATGTAAGCCTCAACCAATGTTCTATAATCAAATATATTTTAAGCAAAAAAAAACATTAAAAATAAATGTGTCAATATAATCATTTAAACATTTTAACAGACAGCTAGCTGACTAACCAAACCAATTTTGTATTTTACTGTACCAGCTCTGTTTAATGACAAATAGTCAGTACAATTCCAGTGCTGATAACATTAAGCAACGTTTTAGTTATAAGATGCTCACCATTCAGTTAGGGATTTCACATGTATGGAATGTACACTGCTATCATATTGTCCATTTTAATGCTATCTCATACTTTCATTTTCTCTGAGTGATCCATCCTAACTTTTCCTTTTTTGGCCATGGTTTATAATCAGGAGTGACAGTTGAGCAGAGGTGTCAATCCCAGCTAAGAAAGCTTATAAGCCTGCCATATATTCCCTCTGTGCACTTTTAAATGGGTAATTTCACTATTAGCAGACCTGTCTGATGGTTGCTGTGCTCATTAGGATCAGCTGGTTCAGAAAATGGTTGGGTGAAAGTGTGTGGCAGGGTTTTTACTTTCTGAAGCAACGATCTCCACCTCTGCTGCTTTTTGGACTGTTTGGTCACAGTCATGCACATACACAGACAATGGCAGTCACATGGTCTAAAGTTCTCAATACTCTTTTAAAATAAAGCACATTCACAGTTCTACCGTCAGTCTAACACGAGTACAATGTGATAAAGAAGGAGCAGCAACACATAGGCCTAAGTGCTGTATCACATGATAATATCTTACACTCACTACATAACTGATACAACTTTATATATTCACAGTCAATTTGGCACTATCTTGTGCTGTCAAATGTCATTATCAATGTGATTTGTTTTGTAATACTGACTTCTTGGTTCAATAACAGAACATGAGACAGGCAGAATGAGAGAGTATTTGAGAGAGAGAGAGAGAGAGAGAGAGAGAGAGAGAGAGAGAGAGAAGAATGAAAGCCGTTGAATGGCAGAGTGAGAGTGTGTGTATGCTGAGACCAGCACTTTCCCATGGTGTCAGGGGGTCAGGGGGCAGGACACAGTCACTGGCAGTTGCTGCTTCACACAAGAATCCCACTTCACTAAAGAGAAGTATGAAGGGGCATACTGTGAGACAGACAGACAGTCAAAGAGAGACAGAAAGAGGGAAGGAGGAAGAGAGAGAGAGAGAGAGAAAGAGAGCGAGAGAGAGTCCCTGTGTGGGTGTAAGCTGCACTTCCTCAAGGCTATGTCCATCTCTTGCACCACTGAGTCCCCAAGCACTAATTGGTGAACAATGAACATCTCTATCAGAGCCAGGGGCTGGTTTTCGGGGAGGGGGTGGGTGACTGGGGGTAGGGAGGTGGTGTATGGGGCATGAAACAACATGGGAGGGGGGGGGGGGGGTTGGAATAAGATGGAGAGAAACACTTTAAGTAAGATTGAATTCCTTCCTTCATATCTTAAAGGTATTTACTACATGACATAAATTCATATTAAATGATTAACAGCAGTTTTGTTGTGATTTATCTGTCAATGTAATTTACGCACTCTTTCATTTTAACTTTCACCATATCAAATATTTAAATGTTCAGTCTTGGATTATAATCCTATAGCCCCTGCTACATTCCCCTCACCTTCCTACAGCTGTCTGTCCAGTGTGTTTGTGTGTGTGCTCCAAACCCTCTTTAAATGTTCAAGCACAGTGGTAATGAAGCTGAACAGACAGTAGTCCTAAACTTGTAGCATATGGACATGTTACTTCAGCACTGTGGAAAGATTGTAAATGGACTATGTGGAGATCAAATATAAACATTTCACAAGGACTATATAATAGGGTACATAAACTCTGTGCATTTCATGAAGAACAAAGGGGAATTAAAGAGGTGTTGGAGTCAGCGTGTCCACTAGATGACAGACCACCTGTATTTCACTGTAAAATCTGTTTTGATTTAGCCTGGTGGACCAGACTCTTTAACTTCGTTTGACTCAGTGCAAAGAGTCTGGCATACAGGCAACCTGGTGGGTTACATTTTGTGAATTTAAATTTAAAATTAGAACTTACCTTTAAACCAATCACAGCTGATTGCAAACTAACGAAATAGCTGAGGTAAGCCTACTGCAGCGGCACCTGAGCGGCACTGGCTCCCCCAGACTGTGACGCATGGCCAACATGGCGTGGCTATGTTCATAATGTGTGAGAGTGAAGCCCCCTAGTGGTTCCTTCCTGTAATTGAGACCAGACATTAGGGAAAGGCTGTCATGGCTGTCAATAGTATAGGCTACACTATCTGTTGTCTGTAGGGCCAGTTGAAATTTTGGTTCGATACACTTACTTGCATGGAATACATTTTATGATCAAAGATATTTTTGAGCACAAAAAAGGAAAAACGTGGGTATATATGGCTATGGCATGGGAGTCAAATTTAGATTTGAATTATGTCCTTATTAATAATCAGTGGATAGCTAGCAGACTAAGCAAACCGATATTGTATTTAATGTTTAAAAAGTGTTGTACCAGATTTTGGTGACATTAAGAGTTAGGAGTTAACCCCGTAAAAAATACAATTTTGAAGTCATTACGAAGATGCATCAGTTCAAAAGACCATCCAAAAGCATTACATTTCATCTTCCATTATTCATGGCTTGTAAGACATAGGCACCGTGTGTCAGCAAAGGAAAAGGTACAGTATTTGCACTTGTCCATTCACAGACACCCAGTGTAGGTCCCCTTGGTTTAAGAGTGAAAGAAGAAGGAAAATATTGAGAGCGCTCATATGAATACCTGTACAATTATTCCTTATATATTATCATCATGTATACATTCAAAATACAGGGAAGCAGATACTTAGATTATAATCAGATGACATGAGTGCAGTGTTGTCCTGTATTGGCTGTACCATGAGTACATCCTGCCATAGTCCAAAGTTAAACATGACCCCAGTGAGACCTGACCCCAATGAAAACTGCAAGCAGCAGTGATGCTGTCACACATTTACTACTCGCGTTGTATGTTAAAGCTGCTAGAAGCAATCTAAGCATTTCGTGACTGACTTTGCAGACAGGGCCTAAGACACAGTGCACAGTACTGCGTCTGAAATAAACATTTTGTTGCTGTATGTCATTAGGTCGATGGGGAGTGCACAGGAATAAATCTTTAAAGGACTTCCAGGTTGTAGGAAAAAAACCCTCAAGAGCATGTAGTGAAAGAACAGTAATACTATATTCAGCACAACCAGCCTGCATGCAGTTTTGTTTTGTCTTGACATTAAAACGATGCTTCATAATGTAACGTCTTGGTACATGCATCAGAGTCCTTTGTTATCAGGTGTTACTGTTCAGTTTATAACACAAACCATAGACATGAATAATTGGCAACACCTTGTTTATTATACTTTAAAAATGCAAGTGATATAGGCCTAACAAAACTTCAGGCATACAATTGTATGAAATCATTACTATGTGTGCTTAGTTAAGGCTGACCTTGACACTAGCGTAACAGGAAACATGCTGTGGCTTGTAAAAAAACATCTTGGGGCTGATTTGACTGACAGGTGGAGGCCATTTTGTTGAGTGTGGAACTGCAAGATGCAAAGAAGGTGTAATTTTGCCATTTTCTAACAACCTTTTCTTAAAACGTTGAAACGTTGCAGTTGCATAGGCCTTATGAACAAAATTTCACAATACTGAGTGTGCATCCAAAGAATGAATCAAGTGTAGCAGGCGACATGCGTAGCATAATTGCACATTTTATCTTTTTTTTTTTAAATGGCTCTGAACAATTGCATTTCCCAGCTGTGTGGAGCAGAAAAGTAAACTATGAAATCCAATTTATTTAAACGTTTAAACTGTTTGTTGTATTTGCCAGCTGTCAATCTGAGCCTACTGTGTACTGGCTTTTGCTCCAGCCTGGCAGCCTCTGAATGTAATACAGTAGTACTTCTATGGCTCCTGGGGTCGCACAAATTATAAAAACAATGGTTGTTTCAGGCTGTAGGCTAGTTTGCCATGTAGGCTAATTTGCATGAAATTCCTGCATGTGTAGGCTTGACTACTATACAAAACCTCCCTAGCCCCAAATCTCCTGCAGATTCTGCAGAGTCTGCTGAGAAATACGTATCACTCCTCATGTTCGTATGTTTATGTTCCAGGTTTGTGTTCTTTGCAAGACAGTGTCATGGAGTGGCACAACGATCAATCTCACAATATCGCCTGATTCTTAAGGCGAGACACGGCAGGTGAAAACATCGATTTTTCATGTCCTGGTCAAAATTGAGATGTTGGGCTAATTTGCATCCTTAACATGTAATCTTTCACACTACTACAAAGAAAATGTCAAAATTACACTTTTAGGTGTTTATTTTATTACACTTTGTCAACTTGCGCCTGTGATTTTTACCGAAGATTTATCAAAAGTTAGCTTTCTTGCGCACGAAGTCATATCGCAACTAGACTCTGTCATATGCCATCCATGGTATCGTTGCAAAGCTCTCGGGCTGCTGCCTAACGTTATCTAATCCAAATATGGATAGTTCCGCTTTATCAACCACCAATCCTGAATGTTTACAGGGGGATTTAAACATACAATCAAATCTGATTGGCTGTACTCGATTTCCAGCAAGACGATTCGTTCAAATGCATCACGTGGTACACTCTCAGGCTTCCTAGTTAGCTTTCTGTCGAACACTCTATGGAGATGCCCACAACAACGTGACGATTTAAAGCTTCCCAGAGGAGACTAATACAACTGACACTTGCAAGAAACTGTAAGGCAAAGGAAAGTAATAAATTAGATGACAAAATTCCTTGTCAAAGTGCATCATTATGTACGCTGTCTTTGGGGAAACGGGAGCGTTCAGATAGCGGCAATTAACACCACCGTGCCACGCAGCAGTGGCTCGTAGGTCATGTTACAGGTGTGAATTAATTGATCAGTAGCCAATTTGTCTTATTTATAGTTATAACTTTATAACTTACAATCGACCCACATAATCACTGGTTTTGTAACCGTTTGTTGCTTTTGTGCAGCGTGTGTAAGGGGTGACAAGTACTGCAGACATGTCTTCACGTCCACCACTTGTCTCCAGCCAGCTGATTCTAGCACAACTCAATTAGTATATTTGTCTAAATTCATGGCAGTATTTTCTGAAGCTGAGGATATGCACCTCGGTTTGCTTTCACTTTTCTGTCTACATAACATTATTTGAAAATAATGTGGCATTTCATTTAGTGTTTTGTGCTGATCAGTTTTACTTTTACCTTACATATTTTCTTTGAGTAAATATGCAAAAACTAAAGTAAGTTAAAACTAAGGTGGACATGAACATAATGCAGCATAAGAAAATACTACCTCCTGGGGAGATTTAAAAGTGAGTTTGCAAAAAAGAAACAGCTGGGCCTACACTTACACAGTGCACTTAGGCACATGCGCAACACAGACAACAAAGTAGGCCTATCCTGTTTTGTTTTTGTCCTGTGTTGTAAGTGACTTTGGACACAAGTATCTAGTTTACTATAGAAAACATAACCATTTTATTCCATACAAACATTCCTAGTCTTATAAGTGATCTCTAGGACTGTAAGCATATGCTTGGCGGCGATGGTATTGTATATACTGTACAATCCTGCACCCAATATTTGTTCCAGCCATTCACTGAACCAGTTAATTAGTGAAATAGCCTGCTTCAAGTGTCTAGAAGCAGGTGATTTCACTCTGCAATTGTTGCTGTGAATGGATGGAAGAAATAGTGGTTGCAGGATTGTAACCTCAGAAGCCAGAATACTGATGGCACAGTCTACATGCCATGCTGATGTATCGTTAATGATAAAAGTAATATTCACATGTTTTAGATAGTATACAGTGATCATTTTTAATGTAATACATGTATATATTCATCTTATATTCATCCTAATGCCATTTTTTATGTTCGTTGTGTCTTTCACAAGAACTCTATAAAATTTTGCCATAAAAAAAACTTCAAAGGCCGTTTTCTCAAAATGAGTTTTTTCTCACACTCAAAGTCCTAAAACTCCACTTCTGTATAACCTACATACACAAAACTTTCCATACCCATTCCTAACAATATTTGGAAGATAATTACAGAGGGATTTGTTGTTATATCATTCTAAGCCTGATTTATAGGATATTTTCCTCTTAAAATTAGGCGAAAATCGCATTTTTCAGGCCTAATAGCAGTATTTTTCCATTTACTGGAAAACTAGATGAGATATCCACAATCCCCTCTGTAAATATCTTAAATATTACTGTAATAACAAAATGAAAAAAGAATTTTGAGCCTGGCTTTTCCACATGTACAGTTTTAGCGTTTTGAAATATATGCAAATTAGCGCATATTTAATTAAATATAGCCTAATTAGCATATTTAAATATAAGATTTCTGAAAACTTGCAATACATTTTTTTCTCCTATATATATAAGTAATCAACTGGAAAAGTTTCATGGTGATATCTGCAAGTTAATTTTTTTAGCCTATTCACCTGTAGTGTCTCGCCTTAACAGACAGACGACCGTGGGATCTTGATAAAATTTACAGCCATAGTGCCACACCACATGACTGAAGGCGCCCGTGCCCTATCGGAGCAACTCCTCAATCTCCTCCTCCTCATTGTCCGAGCCTATGAGACGTTCGAGGGCGCGTTTTATTGAATTGATTGGTTTGTAATGCTTGGAACATGTGAAGGAACCTCTTTAAATCCAGGCGTGGCAGTGTAGGAAGTTCTCGGGAGCACGTTATACTCAAGTAAACGATAGCTGTTGACGGTCGGTGAATCATCGGTTGGCAAAATGGTTGAGCAGTTTGTTGGAACGTGGAAACTGACAAGCAGCGAGAATTTTGATGACTATATGAGAGCAATAGGTAAGGTAATACAGCGGTTCACATTGATGGGAGTAGGCTGTGTTCGCCTGAAATGTTCTTGCTTATCGCTATGTTTGCTGCCCAAAGTTAGCCATGTTCAGTCAGCACCAACGGTACAGCTGGCTAAACACGGCCAGTTTAGCATCAAAATCCATTGTCCGTGGTGTCGAGTGAAGCAGGTGTATAACCTCATGTTTCTTTTCGATTCTAGGTGTGGGGTTTGCTACCCGTCAGATGGGGAACCTTGTCAAGCCCAACTTGCTGTTCAGTGTGGATGACCAGGGAGTCATCTCCATGAAATCTCAAAGCACGTTCAAGACGACCGAAATCAAATTCAAGTTGGACGAAGAGTTTGATGAAACGACTGCTGATGACCGACATACAAAGGTCAGTTTGTTAAATGTAAGCTAACATATTGCACCATTTGTGTTTATCGAAGCTAATTTTGGAACTGTGTTTTGTTCATTAGACCTTGATTACATTGGACAATGGAAAACTCGTGCAGAAACAGACATGGGATGGCAAAGAAACGACAATTGAACGTGATATTCAGGATGGAAAAATGGTCGCGGTAAGCTCGTTCTTTTGGCTAGGCTACAGTGCAAGCATGCAACTACAGCATACACAACTTCGTGATAATGATTCAGGAGGTTGCGCAGAGTGCTTGCGCAGTAAGAACGCAAGGGGCGCTGACGTAAGACGTCGATAAAGTGCAAGCTGCATCGCCTCCCTGATTCTTGCGACCGCTTGGGGAGCTTGAAGTCTGCGATAATTGCAGTTTTCATGCTGATCTAGTCTGGTGTTTTTAAAAATGTATTTAACGTTTGATTAACAGATTACCCTTCACTGTTTCTCTCGGTTTTTTGAGATTTAGCCTAACTCGATATAACAAGAGTGTCATTGACGAATGTGCTTTTCTTTCAGAAATGCATCATGAAGGAGGTGGTGTCTGTGCGGATCTATGAACGGGAGGCATGATCCTGAATCGGCTGCTGCACAAAGTTTTGGTTTTGCAATGTAAATTAGTTTAGGATTGAGTGTGCGCTGTGTAAGATCTTGTGCTTTCATTAAACGTCCTTTTCTAATTAACGAGGTTTCATGTGTTTTGGGCCATGATTGAGGTGTGGTGGACTGAGGTTTGTTCAACTTTAAGCAACACTGTAAAACCACTTGCTGGGCATCCTTGTGTAAAAGTGTTTATGCAAAGGACCGATTAACATGCGTTCCCCTAACAGTGCTGTGTAATGCCATGGTTTGAGTTGAAACCACCAAGAGCAAAAAGGAATTTGCAGCATGATACATTTATGACTAAGGCTTTGTGTTTGCAATGAGTTCCGATGGAAGAGACCCGTTTTGTTGGTGGCAATGACGAGCACCACCGCCCCCACCCCATCTAATTGCCAGGGCAAGTAGTTAAGGGATGGGCGCTTGCCTCGTTTCCAGTTCTCGTCCGTCTCTGAAAAGGGGTTTCAGGGCAAAGATGTACTACTTTGACCTTACATTGTCTGGGGAAAGCCTTTTTTGAGAAGACCAGGAGAGTGACTGTGACTGTGGCCAGGGTCTATACAAACCAACCTTCAGTCTGCAGTGACTGACTATGATCCACAGCAATGCTACACAGCACCAAACAGTTTTGCATCGTCACAAATCCTGGTAGACAAGTTCCACAGCTATCTGCCAAATACAAAAAACTCCCTGAGGTGATTTTTTTTTTTTTTCCCTTTTTTTTTTAAACTGACATAAGGGTTGTCATCTGCACCACAGTACAACTTTTGAACAGACAACCTGACATGTTTGTATTGTCAATGAATGGTTTGGGTCTAATGGTCTTTTGAAAGGGGCAAATATGGCCAGATAATGCAATCTTATTTCCACTGAAGTCTTTTGTGGATGTTTGCATTCCAGATAACTTGGAGGTGAACCTTGTGAAAGAATCTTGCAGCCTAAGTCTCAGCAAAAGAAAGCCAAAAAGAGGTTTTACTATCTTTCCCTTTCTTTAAATACCTAACCTGATGCCAGTAAGTCAGTGACCAACTGGTGTTTGATGTCTTTGTTAAGAGCACACAATGAGGTCTTCTCTTGGGGGCAGGGGGCTGGAAAAAGCCAGCTACTTGGAAACCTTAGGCTGTGACATTTTATTAGAATAACCCAAGCCTGATTCAGAACTAAGCCCAGTATACTATTCATATTAAAACCATCAAAATAAGACCAAACCTGATGTAGCGTTATCCACAAGATAATATACCCTTAATTCTCATATCCTTGTCCTAAGGCTGATCTATTGGCAGGGCATAGATAAGAGCACAATATGTGTGTGACGCTTAACTCAAATACAATAAGAGCATACCCCAGGGGAACTCCTCTGAGGCACCCATTATTGTGATAACGCAAATTCCTTTGTTGTGCTAATTCGGAATAGCCATCCTTCAATCCAGAACCTTACAGTGGTCAGAGAAACAGACATACGATTTAAGAAAAAAAACATAGACTGAAGTCTTAAGTCTGAACACAAATATAGGCTACAGCAGATTGGGAACTTTGGCCATGAGGGAACCTGTGTCCTAAACAGACTGATAATGGTTCTCTCCAAGAGAGTATTGAGTATATTGAGGAGAGTTTGGGAACATGGAGATGGAGAGCTGGGGTGTGATCCAAAAAACGCAAACACGCGTCGCCCTGGTGCTTGCTCCTAGGGCTCATAAGCGGAGCTTTCAAAGGAGCCCTGATGGATTTTTTCTGGCACTACTGGACTGCAACACATCTTGTTTTGTCTATTTCTGCTGTCTTGTGTTTTCTTGCCAAACTGTCAAAGCACTTTGTGGGTAATTGGGTCAAAGAGTATAGAAGACTTAAACAGCGTACTCTGTGTCAAAGTTCTTTAGTTAATCAACATAAAGCCTTTCTAAACAAATAGTCATTACCTGAACTACTGATAGAGGTTGAGCCATTTATCCTCTCACTATTATGCTAAACCTATGCCTGTACACTTTAAATCTGACTTTTCAGTCATTAGTTTGGAACCAGGATTTGCCACTGTTACCTCCTGCAGGTGTTTGGCAGGCCACACACTGGTCCTTACTTTACGTCTACATTAAAATTACCTCAGTAGGTGGGTCTTAAGATAGGCCAACTTGGCTATAGCTCCAAAGGTTACAATGCCATATATTAGGAAACCTTTCAGCTTTTGCAACATTTGCGAACTTCATTTAGCCTGTCTCATCTATTTGATGTCTCATCTATCTAGCTCATAGAGTGTACCTTCAGCAAACCGAGGGTTCCCTCTTGTGGTTGAAGAGGGGTAGTGTTGTAATTGTGAAGTTCACAGCATTGGCTCCTCCTGCAGCAACTTACAAGCCTGTACTTGTACAGTGTAATTCTCTCTCTACTAGTTCCAGTGCTTTTTAGGAACTCTACTAACCCATGATCCGATTACCCAACACAGTCATTTGCATGCATTTTTCTATCATTACATAACACTGACTTGTAAAAGTACTGCAGTTGAATATTTAAGCAAGGGACTTGCCAAAAGTAGACTAAAAGATGTCTAATTGAATTTATGAATAAATACTATCACAGTCATCAAATTATTTTTTATCTCCCCAATTTGTTGCAGCCATGGTAGACACAGACTGAAATGAAATGTTTTGTGTGTGTAGCATAGCCTACATAAATGTTATTGGTAGGCTAAGTCTCTTAGTTCTGAGCTAGCCACTGTATGCATTTCAGAATTATGAGGTTTAAGGGATAAAACCTTATATCTAAATATACAAGTACATATCTAGATACCTAGCTAAATATACAAATACCAGAAATTGATAGAGTGCTGCATGGACATTGTGCAGTTAGCGCATGCAAGTCGATTCAAGCCACGTGTGTCCTATTTGACAAGTGATTTAAACAGTTCACATTTGAAGCAGCGATTGTCTAACTGCACAACACAACTAGCACACATTTCCATGTTTTTGTTTTTGGGTTGTGATATTTTGATGAAAAAATCCTTGTGAAAAAAACGATGAGATTTGACAGATAAATAAATGGTAATGGCAGACAATGCATTAATCTCAAAGTTTTTCATTTCTGTGAGTTTTAGACACCAAGCCTATGCACCTTCAGGTTATGCAGCTGCAGGACAGCCTACATTATGTGCACTATAGTGTTGTAAGTATTATTCCCCCCCCCCGTTACATGGAAAATAACAGTTTTTAAAAATTAGGTCGTATTTTTTAGGTTTTTTTTTTACCCGAACAGTTCCCCCCACTCCATCTCAATCTTGTCGCTGAAAAAAGTGCACGACGACTCACGGAATTTGGTCAATGTGAACGCGCCCATAATCTCCTCATTTGTTGCGCCTATTAGATCGTTTGATGCAGAGTTTTATTGAACTGATTGGTTTGCAAAAGTTAACACGTGTGCTGGGGGTCTCTTTAAATTTTAGATTACAGGTAAAGAGCTGTTATTATATCACGGAACACCTTCTGTTTCAGCCCTAATACAAATAGCTACGGGTCTACACCATGGTCGAACAATTTGTGGGAAAATGGAAGCTGACCAGCAGTGAAAACTTTGATGATTACATGAAGGCAGTAGGTAAGATCACTTTACAAAATAGAACGGCTATAAGGCTATATGACTACTTAGACCTACAGTTTTGGCTATATCAAGTAGGCCTACTGAGTTTATTATAGTACATTTGGTAACTAAAAACTGGAATGACTGTAATCAAAATAAGACATGATGGACAATTATGATGATAGAAGTGAAGTATTTATGAAATTATTGAAGTGTTTATAAAATGACCTAAATTACAGGTATGAGCTTCGCCACCCGCCAAGTGGGAAACATGACCAAGCCTAATCTCATCATCAGTGTGGGTGAGGAGGGACTCATAAACATCAAGGCTCAAAGCACATTCAAGACCACAGAGATAAACTTCAAACTGAATGAAGAATTCGACGAAACCACAGTAGATGATAGAAAATGCAAGGTGAGTTAAGCCAAGCTAGGATAGATAATTAAAAAGGTGCACTACTGTGGCCACAGTACTGAACATTAGGCTGTCTTTCTTAGACTTTATTCACCCTGGACAATGGTAAACTGCTGCAAAAACAGATGTGGGATGGAAAGGAGACCACAATTGAAAGAGACTTGCAGGATGGAAAATTGGTTGCGGTAAGCCAACTTTTCTGACAATATGATCTAATATTGTATGTTGAGCTTTTGATTAACCCAGTGGGAAAGTGAAAATACACACGGGAGCTGTTAATGTAATGTGGTCAGTTTATTAGAAAAAAGCTGGCAAATCCTTGCATACCCCAGGAATCAAAATGAAAGAATTTAACCCATTTAATCCATGAAATCTGTACTTCCCTGTTTCTTTGACCCAGATTTAATAGCTCTATTGCAAAACATTTGTACTTTGAAACAAACCATAAAGTGGCTGTTCGTGCTAAACCCCTTATAATGTTGTCTAGATCAGACAGGCTTTTTGTCAACATTTTTGTGAAGTGTTTAAGAACGTTTATGTGAAATAAAATCTAAGTGACTGTCTTATTTTAACATGTGCTGTGTCTTGCCCTCTAGAAATGTGTAATGGGCGATGTGGTGGCTGTGCGAACCTACGAAAAGGATGCATGACCTAAGATATCCTGTTTTTCCGAACTGCCTTTTTTCATTTCATCAATCAAGTTCCTACTTTTACTTTGTGATATCAAAGAAGTAATCCCAATATAGTGTCAAAAATGTGTATCCATTGTCAAAAACAAAATAAATGAATTTAAAAAAAGAAAAAATTGTGCTTTTACATTTTTATAATTTTTATTGGGGGTGGGAGGTATGAGTGCAACAGTCATACACCACATTAAAGCTTTAGTCATGCATACATAATAAAAGGCCAGAGAAAGGTACTGCTGGTGAACTCAGTGCTCCATTGTTGTATAAGCAACAGCTATTGGGGATTAGCACAGTTACTGTGTTACAGACTGGGTTAGCAGTCCAGATACACTGCAGGTTCCTTCTCCATGCACGGATTAAAACCAAAAGATCTTGCCCCAGATTTACATCCTGCCATTATGTTCTCCTTAATCTCTATCATATAAATTCCATAAATTGGTTAATAATAGGGGTAAAATCCATTATGTAATGTATAAAGAAAAAAACATTCATTCTAAAAAAATGCTGACATTGGAGACTTGTTTGAGTAATTAGATTTCTTTTTAGTTTATCTAAAGTGAAAGCTGGATATAGTTTAGTAATATGAGAACCACAGCATCACCCCACACACTTCCACCATCATTTCAGTAGATGTTCTCGGGACAATACTACAGAAATGAAACTTGGTTATATTTTAGAATAGTCTGTGTACAGCAGTATAGATTGTCTGTCCTTTGAAAATAGCTCTACACACAAGCATTTTTGTATGAGGCAACAAAAGTCCATACACCATGCGTAATAACTGCACATATCATTCAATCATGCAAAGCCATTGTCCAAATAAACATGTTCATGTTTTGGTCTGCTTGACTGCATCATACAAATTTGTGTATAGTGTATTAAAGCTATTCATTTTAGTGTGTTTGGCTACAATTCTCTAATAGGCTACTTGCCACTAGATCTTTAACATGAGCATAAACTGTCTAAGGATTTAAGAAATAGAATTATTGCTCTGTACAATGGTGGTCTATCCTATTAAAGATCAGTAACACCTTAAAACTGAACCATAGCATGGTAACCAGGGTCATAAAGGCATTTTCCAAGATAGGTTACACTCAAAAAAGGCCTTGCTAGGTCAGTCAAAAGAGCTGGGTCCTTATTCTCATTCTCAGATCCATCCAATGATTGGCTTCAGAAAACAAATAGGTCGGTGCTGCCAGCATTGCTGCAGAGGTTGCCGAAGCGGGAGGTCAGCCTGTCAGTCCTCAGATCATATGCCACACACTGCAGCAACTCAGTCTCTTTGGCTGCCGCTTCATAGGGAAGCCTCTCCTAAAGTTTGCTTGCGAGAAAGCCTGCAAACTGTTTGCTTAAGACATGCACTCCAAGAGCATGAATTACTGGAACCATGTCCTGTAGTTTGATGACAGTCAGATAAACTTGACTGGCTCGCGCCCTGGTGGAGAGTACCATTATAACTGTGCCATGCCTACTTTTGTTGTGATCACAACAAAAATCAACCTTTCCATTTAACCCATCAAACGTGTAAGCAGGAGACAGCAATGACAACGGCGCATGGGGAGCAGTGTGTGGGCAATGCCACACTCAAGGCACCGCTGTCATGGGTGAAGATGAAGGAGATCACTGGTCATTCACTGCCCCCCCCCCCACCTGTCAGTTGTGGGGAATTTAAACCTGTGACCCTTTGGCTTAAATCCAATTTCCCAACCGCTAGCCCATGACTGCCCCAACCAATAGCCCATGACTCTTACGAAACTGAATCCCATAAGTTCCAAATTCACCCTAAATGCTCTACAACATTCTTTCACTGTTTCTGTGATGACTCGACAACGAACTTCAGTTAAAGACTTTCCCGTAAGGCTTGATTCACATTTGGAATCAACCTGTAGACTGTGCCTTCTCCTAATTTGTAGCTATGAGCTACGACTTATTTGGAGCTTCCAGAAACAAAGAACGCCAAGCCTCTCACCAACACTGCATAAGGTTACGTTTAGCACAGTATAGCCTGGCAAGGGCAGTGGCTTAGTGCTTCAAGCCGACAACCCAACTGCATTGAAGCATAGAAACCTATATTTTCAACACATTAAACACCAATTTTCCCTTGTACCAACGTTCATATTTGTTCAAAATTGACAAGAAGATTAGTGACAACTCTTCCGTTGGTGTGAGGAATTTAGAGATCATATTATTTTAATTTTACTTGGTCTATAAATTATTCAGCATCTTTTTATATTTGTTCAAATAATTAGCTGCACTCCTTTAAACCTTCTCATAGGCCATAAACTGGCATCACTGACATCCTGCTGTGTGGTGTGCTGGTTGTTGTCCAATAGGAACTCAAACCACCTCACACCACTTCGTGCTCCATGTGATGTTTAAATCCTCAGCAGACTCCTATTCAGTATGGATTTCAGTATTTAAGAAAAAAAACCTAATGCCTTTCGGATTATCCACAATTTGGCAGACAAACTGGAACAGACTGAAGTTACTGGCAAGCATTCTTTGCAGAATAGTGTTTTTAAGTCATTAAAAATTGTCTGATTGAGTTGAGGTGGGTGCATTTATAATTCCTTGTTGTGGGTTTTTTTATTTGCCATTGTATTTTTTTTTTTATTTGCTTTTGTGTTTTTAAATTTGTTCTTGTGTTTTGCACCTGAAGAGCACTATTTATTTGTTATTGTGTTTTATGGTTTGCCTTTGTGGGTTTTTTATTTGCTGTTTTTTTTTTTTTTTCATTTGTTGTTGTGTTTTGCACTTCAGGGCCACCATATGCTATTTTACATAGTCAACAGCCTACATGGGGGGAAAAAAATGAACACACATAACACAAACACTCACACACATCTAGGCTATGCATTCCAGTATATTTATCCAAGTCCCACCATCGGGCTTTGTTATTAATTAATATCCATAGCAAAATCAATTTGCCATGGCAATGTCACAAATTATCTTAAGGTCAAGCCTGAAAAGGCTAAATTAGGGAGGGAAAAATGAACAATATGGCTATTAAGAGCCTTAAGGCCTGGGGCCTACGCGTCTCTGTACACTCCTGGGACTAATAAATAGTGAACTAACGGGAAGCTTTTGTAAGATTTGTATTAAAAGATGTGTGCAGTGGCGCACTCTAGTGGTAATTGCAGACTGCCAAGTTTGAACTACTTGTCTAACGTGTTTATACTTGTGGTGAAGCACACGCCTTTATGCCAGTGGACAAAGATGATAACTATTACTAACGATTAATATTCTAGAGGACTTTCTGACCGAACAGAGAAATATCGGCTACTATACAAATTGTATAATTAAAATAATATGACAGTAATAACCATGTGTGAGAAAAAAATACACGGAATCAAGGATGCATTGTTATTCATTTCCTTATTTCAAATGAAGAGTTCATAAGCAAGTATGAATCTTCTGTCGTTTAATTGACAACGTCAGTAAGTATGTAGAGTACACAATGTTTTATGAAATTAATCATACATACACCTTTATTTTAACAGCAGAGCGAATAAAATCATATTAAAGATTAAAGAATGCTTGTGCTCTTTTACTGACACGCAGTGTCCTCGTGCAACAGGAAACGCAGTCTTGTTATGTTTTAATGTGTCAAGCATCACACTGCCCTAAAATCTCAGCAACAAAACAGAAGGAGTAGACACGCCAGTAAATAGATCACTATCACAACACGGCATATTGGGAATAATACACCTTGATTTTAGAATAAATTATGAAGAAAAAAATACATCCTTTTTCAAAACAGCCATCGTTGGTAGCAAACAATATTCTGGGATAGCGGTAGCTACGACAATAAGGTGAGTTTCGGGTTAGTACAAAGCTGTGATACATTAACTGAAAATGTAACTTAGCCGCACACTGGTGTTTACAGACGTTGTTTTCCCCGTTCTGAAATAGCCATTTTACCCTCTGGCATGCATAGCTTGTCACTTAAAATATTGAGTTGGTTCAGCCAACCTGCCGTCGACTGACCTTGGTTGTACTTAGGTGTTTTTTGAGATTTATTGGAATCATGTGCTGGGGGCAGACGTTCCATAATAAACAGGCAGTTGGCTACAAGTATTAAGTTTTATGCACTGAAATGTCAAAGCTCTTGCTAAAACAATATAATCTTTCCTGTTTTAGCCCATATACACAAAATAGGCTAGTAGGTTGTCGTTAGCTTTTTATGACCTATAAACATTTTGCTGTAATGTATTGTACACATTAGGCAAATTAGGTAAGTCTATGTCAACCATATTTTCGCCAGTGTAGGCAAGTTACCAGCAGTAGCATGGGTAAGAAAACGAAGCCTGCCAGTGCATTTTGCAACCTGTTGTTGAGGCAAACCAGCTTCTTGTGTCCGTGATTAACTGTAGCGTTGGAAATCTGCAATGGTTGAAGTTTGTCAGCTTAATTTGTTAGGTAAGCGGTATAACAAGCGGGATAACAGTCAGTACGCCGTGTAGTTTTACGTTATTTAATCTGCATCGCCGATACAATGGATTTGGTAGGCGAATAATCCAATCTATTTACCAAAGTAGTGCTTTTAAATATCCTAAACAACAGGTGAGATATTGGCACGTCAAAAAATGCTTATTTTCCAATCGAGTTAGTTGACTCGGATGGAAGAGAACAGCAGTGTAAAATTTCTCTTCTCTATAGAAAAATATGTAACCTCCCATCCCATATTGGGCAAGGAATAACTATGTAACGTCGGGTCTCAAGAGAGCTAAGGGCTTTTGGAGACGTCAGTGAACTCCATCGAATAGGATAGGTATTGTTGGCAGTAAAGCTGATGTCTGTTTTCCTCTATTGTGTTTAGGATTGGAAAGGTACACTTTAGGTTTATGAGTGAGCTTAATTCTTCATTTCTGTCTTTTTCTTTGTACTGCAACTGAACGTGTGTGTGTGTGTGTGTGTGTGTGTGTGTGTGTGTGTGTGTGTGTAGCCTACGGGTTGGGGTGGGATGGCTTCAGTGCCTTCATACATCTAGTGACCAAGTCTTTACCAAGTCTGCAGAGCTTGAATTTCAGGTTGAGGCCAAAGACTCTGTTTTTTATGTTTTAACAAACTATAAGATAAAATTATATACAGTTTTCTCCAATATGTAAATCCACCCCTGCCTATTTCAGTCATTGGTACAAAAGTCCAAACTGGACTGCCAAATGTAATACATTTATTTGCCTTCATCATGGTGTGAGAAAGGACGGTTGTATTTATACTCAAAATCTTGTTTAAAGGGGGCATTGTATGCAAATGTACGAAACCCTGAAGTAGGAGTCACAGGTAGTTGCTGTATTTCACTTAAACCACCTTTCTTATCGCCAGAAGCTCCTCATTGAAATACCAGCAAATGTGTCATTTTTGTAGGTGACATCCCGTTGTACGCTACTGCAATCCCAATACTTTTTACAATTTAAGAAACAATGCAAGATTTCATCTACCATAAAAAATGCTCATTTTCAGTGTAAATCAACCTAAGCATATGATTTTGATCTTGTATCAGGAGGAGTCAGAACAGACTGTTCAATAACAATTTGTAACATACAATATGAGAGACTGTGTTAATGATTATTAGGATTGATATGAACAGTGATGACTGAAGGTGATTTACAATGATGACCTAAGGTCCAGTGTCATTAACCGCTTGATGCCATTTCGCCAGTCAGCCATCTTGATTGTGCAGTCTAGCTTAGTTTTTGTTGTCAAAACGATGTAAGTAATGCTTGTGAATGTTGTAAGCACTCATTTTTTAGCAGTTTTAGTAAAGTAAGGGAAACATTTTTCCTTGTGTGTCTGCATGTCTACTTTTGTTTAAAATGAGACAGCATTTTTGGATTAGAAAAGGATGAAATATCGTACAGTAGCAAAAGTTAGTGTTTGCCTCTGGAGGTGTTCTTATTTCCATCCACTGTATAGTGGAACTAACTAACTGAATTCCTCTGGTTAAGAGAAAGAAATGCAGAGGAATTAAAGTCTATATGAGCAACCTGTCACAACAGCCTGTGATATCTAACCTTTTTTTGTGATAAATGAGGGCAAGGGTGTCGTCAGAGGCAGGCTGTAAAAACTTTAGCCTAAAAATACCTAATACAATTCCAATATTATCACAGGGTCATGGGTTTGTTGTGATTGCTGTATATTACTGAGGGTCTGGCCCAAATGTCTCAACCTTATAATGGAGGCTCTGAGTGAGGGTAATGCCATGCACGTGTATGTATGTCTGTGCTATAGCTTATTGATGCGCAACTCAGAGAAGGCCTTCTGCGTATTTCATGACGCGTGTTCTGTGTATGCTAGCTTTACGTTGTAAACATATGTTCAACTTGAATAATTCAAGCGGTCCTTCCTTCGGTGTCGTTTCGTTTTCGTTCTGGGTCTGTCATGTGGGCTTGAGCTCCCTGCATCCTGGCACCCTGGTAGACAGATGGTAGCGGTGGGAGCGTGTCTTGGGCATGGCAGGGCTCTACATCCCAACAGAACCTCCACTCAGTGGGACGAAGGCAGTTGGCAGAGACTGACGGAAGCCCCCGGTGTTAGAGGAGGAAGCACAGCTCTCTGGCCTGATTGGCCCTGGGGGGGTTGGTGTGTGTGTGTGTGTGTGTGTGTGTGTGTGTGTGTGTGTGTGTGTCACTGGCCAGAGAGAGGAGGATATGCGTGCAGGAAGGCGGGGACTAAGAACAGTGTTTTGTTGCATACTGCCATACCATACTAACACTATCAGGCCGAGGCAGCCTTAAAAACACATGCACGCTTGCATTTGTAAGTGCGTGGCTTGGTGAGTGGACTGTTTTGCCGACAGAAGGCCCGTCTGAGAATTGTTTCCTTTTGGTCATGAAATAGCAGAGGAGGCCCAATTGGTCAAGTTGTTTCCACTGAAGTCATACTGAAGAATGCGTGTGGAGATGTCATCAACTGTCACCTGCCTAATTTAGACAGTAAAGCCTGGCTAACGTGTGCTGCTGTTTCTGACTCCCAACAGCTCTGCCCAGCTGAAACTCCCCAGCATGCTTTGGGGCTGAGGAGGAAGAGAAGGCTCTACAGGAAGGTGGGCACCTGCATAGAGGGGGTGCAACCATGGGGAACACTGCTACCAAGTTCCGCAAGGCTCTGATTAACGGGGATGAGCTGCTGGCCTACCATCTGTACGAGAGCAACCCGCAGTTCAAGGAGGCCCTGGACCCCAACACCTCCTATGGAGAGCAGTACCAGCACAACACGCCCCTGCACTACGCTGCCAGGCACGCCATGACGCGCTTGCTCAGGTACGCCCACCACACTTGTCTGGGTGGCTAGTTCCATTTGCGTTGATAAAAAAAGTGCAACACGAGACTCTTCTACTGAGTTTTGTAAAAGTGTCAAATAATAGGCCTGGTCAGATTACATAATATCGGCCCGATTTTTGCCCAGTTTGTCGTAGCTGACACATTTCCGCAGGATTGTGCCCAGGATCGATGTCCTGCAACACTACAATGAAAAGACTAGCTTTTTTAGGATTTTACAGGGAATTGTGTGGTGTGTCCATTGTAGACATTGAGACTCCTTTCACCATCAATCAGTGGAATAGTAAAATAAGGTTGACTTGTGATGGGGACAGTCTCCCAAAGGAGGTGAAATGTTTGCCGTCCTAGGATTGTACAGTATGACATGGTCAAAGCTGTGAAAGCCAAAAGGAAATTGTGTAGTCTGGCCCTGCCATTAGAAGCTTTTGCAGCCTTTTCCAGGGTGTGGCTGATCATCTGTATTTGCTTATGGTGACTTCTTGGCTTGGACAGTTTCAGTCTGAATATGGCTATTCTCCTGACAGTGGGGATGGGAAGCTTTGCTTTGCGAGTACAGGGCCTCTTCTGTCTGGACTCCAATGCCTGACTCAGACATGAGATATCTGAGGTTTCACCATGTGACTTGGCTCAATCTGTAATCAATTTTAACTGAGTCATCCACTGTAGATTTGTGTCCACACTGCTGCATCTATTCCCTGTGCTGCAGTGGAAAGGCACCGCTTGCTCTAGATAGCGAATGTGTAAATATACATTTTTACACAGCAATAAGAATGACGCTAAGTAAAAAGCAGACAATTAGTTGTCTAAATTTGCTTGGGGGGTTCGACACACATTTATACAATCCTTGATAACAACTGAGATCTCTGCCCACAACCCACCCACACCCACCTCTGTGCCCCCCTCCCCCCCATCAGGTCATTCCTCTTCAGCAAAGACGGGAACCCCAATAAGCGCAACGTGTACAACGAGACGGCGCTGCACCTGCTGTGCATGGGCCCCAGCATCCTGCTGGAAGAGGCCGCCCTGCACCCCCGTCTGACCCGGCCGTACGAGGACGAGCGCTGCCGGGCCGAGTGCCTCCAGATCATCCTCAAGTGGACCGGCGCCAAGCTGGACCACAGCCAGTACGAGAGTGCGGATGTGAACTTCACCGACAACAAGGGCAACAGCCCGCTGCACTACGCTGCCGCCTCAGGGATGAAGACGTGCGTGGAGGTGAGACGTCGGAGGTTGTACGACTCTGTCTGTCTGACTGATTGTCTGTCTGACTGTCTGGCTGGCTGACTGACTGACTGACTGGCTGGCTGGCTGGCTGGCTGGCTGTCTGTCTGGCTGGCTGGCTTAATGGGATGTCAGACCAGATCGGACAAGGTTTGCTAACAAATTGAAAAAGCGGCTGGCACAATCTTGTCCAGCCATTATGTACTAAAACCTTGCAGGGAACAAGAAAACTTGAGTCACGTTAAGCCAGCCAGCCAGCCAGCCTCGAGCAGCTAAGTCAAACATGGCAACTCTAAATGAGAGAGAGGGAGGGATCCAGAGAGAGAGAAGCCGATCCTGAAGTCAAAGCATTGAAAGATGCAGGATGACGTACTTAAAATGCCGCTCTAAAAAAATGACAGGTTAGTGATTGTCTTTTTTCCTTCATTCCTTCATTAATCTATGCGTTCCCAGATCCTGGTGAGGAGAGAGGCCAACCTGTTTTCAGAGAACGAGAACAAGGAGACGCCGTGTGACTGCGCCGAGAAGCAACACCACAAGGAGCTGGCCCTCAGCCTGGAGTCTCAGATGGTCTTCTCCCGTGACCCCCACGCCGACGACATCGAGGCCGAGTACGCTGCCCTGGATCGCAGGGAGGTAAAGAACATGTCTCTCTCTCTCTCTCTCTGCCTTTCTCCCTTTCTCTTTCTCTTTCTCTTTCTCTCTCTCTCTCTTTTTCTCTGTCCCTTTCTCTCTCTCTCTCTCTGTCCCTCTCTCTGTCCCTCTCTCTCTTTCTCTCTCTCTCTCTCTGTCTCTCTCTCTCTCTGTCTCTCTCTCTCTCTCTCCATTCAGCTCACACAAGCTCAGAGTAAAACTGACACCTAGATGTTAGGGACACAACTGTGATGACCTATGGCAGAGATTGATGTTATTGACAAACAGTGTCTGACTAACTAGGATGAGTAGATGCATGTACCCCATACTATAAGTAGGCCTGCACAATATTAGGATAATGTGCAAAAAAATTGCCTAACGTTGTGCCCCCCATATGACTTGTGATAAATAAACAAATACTTAAATATAAAGTTTGTTTTCAGTTTCTTCCAGCTTGTCTCCACCGCTAGGATCTAGATAGTGAGCAGCCTTTGGGCAGTGCGTCAAGGGTAGCAAGACTCCATCTGGTTTGCCAAATATTTTTATATGTGTAGCACGAAAGCACAGCTCATCGAAATGCACCATGTAACAAAAACCTAGCCCATGGACTTTGCAGTTCTGTCTGTTATGTCAGGTCATCTCACAGAAATGTGTGTGTGTGGGGGGGGGCTCTTAGAGCAAGACATCTGCAACCATCTTGCAAAAAGTTTGGATACTATCAAGCTTTTTAGTCATACTAGCTGTACTGTTCTTTTTATTATGTTCGGTTTTGAACTGCCCTTTAAGTAGTTAGAGCTCTAGTATCAACCGAACCCTTTACTAACCCTATCCTTTAGCTATTATATACTCTGGTAAGGTATTAAACATGTTATATAGGCCTCCTGACTTAATCAAAGAATGTGGTGAAGTAAGGAGTGTAGTGAAGAGTGAGAGCAGTCACCCCACCCGGGTTTTTAGGATACCAAATATGCACCCTGACTGCAACTCCAAAAGCCGAGATTTACAACTCTAGTGAGGACACTCCATCACAATTAGGGTCATGTACAATTTTCACACTGTCCTTGTGTGCGTGTGCGGGCATGCATGTATGTGTGTCTGTGCACTGTACTGTATTTGTCTAGTCTCTACAGTGTTTTAACAGTGGTGTGTATCACCACCTGTTTACGGTTGTTTTGTCTCACTATGTACTATGTATATGGCTACGATGATAATAACAAAAACTCTTGGTGGTCTCTAGCTGTTTGAGGGTCTGAGGCCTCAGGACTTGAGGCGACTGAAGGACATGCTGATTGTGGAGACAGCTGACATGCTCCAGGCTCCACTCTTCACAGCTGAGGCCCTGCTACGAGCTCACGGTACGTTGGCCTCCACCCTTACCATCCCTAAGTGTCAATCCATCATACTGACATGTCATGTGAAATGGTAGCTAAACGATTTTGGAGAGGAATGCGAGTGATTTACTTCAGACAGTAATGAAACATGTTCCGCAGAGTTATTCTGTGCTGGTACAAACCAAGGCGCCCAGCAGGCATTGCATTAAGGAGTGATCCAATCGTTCATTTAAAAATTCATTTAAAAAAGGTTTTTAAAAGCATACATGTCAGCAGTGTTCCAGATTGTTGTGCATAATGGTCAGTACACTCATGAAAATGCTTTGATTAAAGAATGTGTTAAGAATGGGGATCACAGTTGACTCTAAGAACTAAAGGAATGAATAAATCCACTAAAGATCTGGCCACTCTGTGCAAGTGATTTCACACAATGCAAAGGTAGATGTCTTTACTCTTAGGTCTTTGTGTTGCCACCTACATGTTTTTTGTTCGGGTAGACTGGGACAGGGAGAAACTTCTGGAAGCCTGGATGTCTAACGCAGAGGAGTGCTGCCAGCGGTCGGGAGTGCAGATGCCCACCCCTCCCCCTAGCGGTCACAACAACTGGGACACACTGCCGTCGCCACGGACACCACGGACCACTCGGTCAACCGTCACCTCTCCTGATGAGATCAGCCTGACCCCCGGCGACAACAGCACTGTACAGGTGAGGGAGAATAATCACTGCCTTATCTCACCTGCAGCTTGTTCTTGCAGTGGGTGAGGTTCATTCCAGCATCTTGTAGGTTGGGGAAAGAGTTGAGTCATGTTCGGGAACGCCAAGGTTCAACCGTTGTTAAAAATGAATGAAATGAATCTCTAAAGTTACAGTACTTTACCAGAGGCCTTCAGGTCTGCACCTGAGCCATCTTATGATGCAGGACGGCTGACTAGAGGTCTCCTTTTTGCAGAGACAGTGGCAAAATGCATAGAAACCCACTTTATCCGTAGGTTTTGTAGCCACAATACTACATCTACTAATTAGTTTGACTGTAGAATCAGGAATATCCAAGTATTTTCAGAAACATAATCAAAGATAAAGTCATTTGAGGAATAAAGAATTCCTAGTTGTTAAACAGGTAGCACTTGAATTACACAAGCCACAAGCAGACACATTATCAGGAAGCAGACACGACACTGTTAGTTGTCAGCCCCCATTCATTGTCCAGTCAAATACTTAGCGGCACCGAGGACGACATCTTGTCTGTAATGCCTGTGGGCCTGTAGCTGCCTGATAGAAAAGCGTGGGATGCCCAGACCTGTCAGCTAAGATGTATTGGCTGGGTGTCCAGAAGCGCTGAGCTACAGCACTGTATGACACTTCATCGGCTACTCTGCCACTAACACACACCCCCTCCACAATGAGCTGTTGTGCTGCGGGACACGCCAGGAAGCAACACACTGGGGCCATAATGACCCCAGTCCAGCAGCCAGTCCCCTTGCTCAGGGCTCCCTGAAAGACCACAGTTACTTCCAACACAATCAACCCTTTCAAACCCCCATCCCCAACATTGTTGGGCGACGGTAGGCTGTGCCCTACCCCACTGTTGGTAATCTGAGTGGACAAAGAGAATTCAGTGCCCGTGAGAGAGCCAGCACTTCAGTGCTGGGACTCAACAGACACAGTGTCAAGAGATAATGGTTCTGTTTACAAAGTGATTATTTGATCTACGGTTTGAATACAATAGCACCATCAACTTATTTGTAAGAGTTTTAAGAAAGGGGTTTTTAAAACCGATACGTACTGTTAACAACTTTAAATCCAAAGCTTTGGTGCTGCCTCTGCAGCGCTTGTTCCGTTCACTGTGTGGGGAGAGTGTCACATGACCACAGGTGTTTCTAATGAGTACTTAGACCTGAAGGGGCATGAGATGTCTAATTTGGAAGAGTTGTGTCGTAGAAAGTGAGTTGGTGACTGGTGTCTCTGGTTTTTGTGTGTTTTCACAGTGTGGGATATGTATGTGTGGCATTTCCATGTTCGAGGAGCCAGTGGATATGCCCTGTGCGCATATGTTCTGCAGAGGATGCTGGGAAGGGTGAGACTGCTGAAGTTGATTAATGTGAATGTTCCAACATACAGCCATTTAGTGTAGTCAAAGATTCTAGATTTTCTATAGATTCCTTTAACCTCCTTGTATGGAGTAATCATATTCTGAGCAACATTGAGAAAATGCTTCCATGCTCCAGGCCCCTGCCTGGAAGGTACCGCTTGACTAAATTATTACAAAAAGCATGCCATTCATAATTATCCAGATACCTTTCTAAACGTGTTGGTCACAGTTGGAGTGATGGTGCATTTTTGTTTTAATCGTTGAGTTTACTGTTACTGGTGTTTTTAGGTTTTTGAACATGAAGATTCAGGAGGGCGATGCACACAATATCTTCTGCCCAGCCTATGACTGCTTCCAGCTGGTCCCTGTGGAGGTCATTGAGAGTGTGGTCTCCAGGGAGATGGATAAACGCTATCTGCAGTTTGACATCAAGGTAACTTTCTACACTGACACAACACAACTTTCAAGGTAACTATCAACTGTACACCACTTTCAAGGTAACTATCAGCTCTACACAACTTTCAAGGTAAGTATCTACACTGACAGTCAGATTGCACTATGATTGGTAGTGGGGATCTGCTAGTCAGCAGTCAGGGACCTGCTACAAGAAAACACCAGAAGGTTTTAAGATTCATCCTGCGGACCACCACTATTGCACTTAACTGTCCCTTAGGTTAGTTCACTCTAAGGTGCACTGGGTGAGAACGTCTGCTAAATGACAGACCAGTGTAATAAATCCCAACCCAGACATTGCTCACTTAATTTACTTGACACATCCTGTATTGCGATCATGTATCCTGTGATAAAGTACTTCTGAGCATCTCTGTGTGGGGGGAAAAAAAAACACTTGTCAATCTATTTCAGGTTCCGTATTGACGTTTTGCGTGCGCGGCACTGTTTTGTTGATATTTAGTCAAATTGTGCTGCTGAGATGTTGTGCTGACCGATGGTGACTCAGGAGGACTTGGCCAAGGGGCCTGCAGGAAGCCACGCTCCAGCTGCCTGTCCTGCTGAGGCTTATATGATCCCTGGGCACCCGGCCACACGTTTGTCCTCGCAGACAGCCTGCTACTCACTTGTCAGACAAGAAGCCCACAGGCAGTAGCTATTTTACACACACAGATAGATGCTTTATTGATCCCAGACGAAATGTAGACATCCTGTGGCTGAGAAGACTAAAAAAGCCACAGCAACTTTTTTTGTCAGATGTTCTGGTGTAAGGTAAACGCTGGTGTCACGCCCCTAGATCGATGTTGGTTTCATATCATGATGGATCAGTGTTACAGTTTTGTCCAGGTAATTATTATGTTTGTTATTATTGTGTCTTGAGTTTTGTTATTATGTTATTATAAAACCGTTATATTAATCGCACAACTTTGAAATTGAAAATGAATACTCTAAAACTGCTTGTTTGTTTCCTTGATTGTGACTGGCTAAATTGTGTTCCAGGCCATTGTAAATTCAGCATAACCCCCAGCATAACCCCCCACGGCAGCCTCATGTCCAATGTCAGATGCTGACTTGTAAACTGAACCTTCATTAAGCCATTGCTGTTGTAGCGTTTAGTATTGCGCGGCAAACAGCAAAGGAACTCTATGTGTTGGTGGAAGAATGCTTATTTATTTCTATATGGTAATTAGTTTTTATTTGTGTGACGTTATTTAATGAAATCTGATCAAGCGTTAGTTGTAACAGATTTAGAAAAGCAATAAGCCACCTGAGTCCATGGGTTTCTGCTGTATTTAGAACAGCTAGGGGGTTCAACAGCACTCCGCTTCAGTCGTGCCTAACAACACCCCTTAGCTATTCTAAATGCAGCGCAAACCCACGGCCTCTCATGGCTTATTGCTATAAGAAATATGGTATTTAGTAAGGTAAATTGACAAAGCTAGCTAGTAAAAAGGTAGTTTATAATACATCACCACCGTACAGTATTTTCACTAGATAACTTTAAGAGTTTTTATACAAGCCTTAATACAAAGTTTGGCAGAGAGGGAAGATTTGCAGGTTTGTTGCTCAGACTTGTTTGTCTGTTTTTTTATTCAAACTATGATGAAATGGCCTGTTAATATTTTATTCTGCCAGACACGGAGGCACTCAGCAGTGCCCCTCCATGTAGTTCACGAATACTGTGTGGTGTTTTCGGTAACATTTTATTTTACAGTTCCTTTTTTAGTGTATCTACATGTAATAGCATGTAGTAGTAGTATTATGTACTTACACTGTACACACCTCTAGAGGCACTAACCCATAGCAACTCTATAGTACACTGTAAACACACAATGTTACATATTCTTACACACTTTGTTACACTGTACCTAATTGTTGTAACAGGGACAGTAAAATAAAGTGTAATCGTGTTTTCATATCTATGCCATTTACCTGACCTAGAGGGTAATGAAGTATCAATGGACTGTCTCTCACTGTCAGCTATATATGACTTGTGTTGTGTATAATTGTCTCATACCATAAGCATGGCTGATCTAAGAGGGCGTTATGTCCTCATGCTGTGATGAGCCCATGCGGAGTGGCCAACTGTCCCCGTCATCTCCTGGACTTTATGCTACTGATATCTTTATCCCTGATACCTTGTTGCACTGTTTTTCTTCTGTTCCCTTGTTTTCACTCTTTTTTTTACCTTTGCATATTGTTCTTTACTTTTATTAAATATGTCTTTTATTGACCTTATACATATTTTACGCTTATTTAATCTATTTACACATTTACATATTGTTCTTTGCATTTTTTTTTGTTAACCACATTGACCTGCCTTTGTGTATGAAATGCGCTGTACAAATTAATTTGCCTTGTCTTGCCTTGCCGCGCTTTTTACCGTCTCATCCATGCCCTCCACAGGCGTTTGTGGAGAACAACCCTGCCATCCGCTGGTGCCCGTGGGCAGGCTGCGATCGAGCGGTGCGTCTGTCCATCCAGGGTCCCGGTGCCAGCACCGCAAACCCGTTCAACTACCCGCTGCTGCAGGCCCCTGCCGTTGACTGTGGCCGAGGCCACCTCTTCTGCTGGTCAGTATCGCCATGCCAACCTGCACTGGGAGCAAAGCTGGGAGCTGTTGGTTGTGTTTTTTTTTGTTTTTTTGGCAGGCCAATGGAGGCTGCACGTTTGTACAGGGTGGGCCAAAATAATGGGGCGCATTTTAAATGCTAATATCTTGTGATCTCTAATTTCTACCACATGTCTTAGTATATGTGTTTTTTTAATCTGTCTGTCAGAACCTATCCACATTAATTCCACATTAATGTATGTTTATATTATACATAATCTTCATCATTCATGGTTTTTGTTTTAGGAGAAGCAAAGTACTGGTCTATCAGACATTCATAACATTTACAGAATCTCTTCTAAAGCCATAGTGAATGTGTTGATTATGATGGATTACAGTGAAATCATCCTGAAACTGTGAATGTACTCATTCACAATAAAAAAAAACGTAAATCTACTTCTAATCTAATTACTCTCTATGTTGCTACATGCCATATGGTTTGATCTGCGTGCGTGTGTGTGCGTGTGCTTTTGTGCGTGTGTGTGTCCGCAGGGAGTGCCAGGGAGAGGCCCATGAACCATGCGATTGCCATACATGGAAAATGTGGCTCCAGAAGGTCAACGACATGAGGCCAGAAGAATGTGAGCAGCCTTTTCTTATACGCACATACACACACACACACACACACACACACCCACACCCAAAAACGTGTATACGGACGCACACATGCACACGCGCACACGCACACACTTGTCACCAGACAAGTTACAATACCATAATGACAGTCATTTAGGGCTTTGGTGTGTATTGTACTAGATGACACTGGCCTGTTTCCCATGTCATTATCAGGTCTTGCAGCATGTGCACTTATGCCCTCAGGCCTTTTAAAGTTGCTGTTTTTACTTCTTCTGAAAGTCAGGGATGTGCAGAATGCCTTAGAAATGCAGCAGCACATTCCTGAGATTTAAATATATGGCTTAATGACATGTTGGTCAAAACGAAAAAAAAAAAAAAAAAATGACTTGAATGTTCATGCTAACTACACCCAAACTATGACTAGAGTTGTGTGAAAAGGTGATAATAATTACTTTCAAAGCAAACACAGGAAGGCTGGCGGATCAGTTAAATTGATCATTTTATGCCACATAAAGAAGCATACTTCATTAAATTGTCAGCCCTTTGACTATCCCTACCAACAGTAAACACTGATCTTTTTACCACAGAAAGTATCCTTATCCAGTTGGTATCTGTGCAGTATGTTGCTATGTCCAGAACGAGAGGGAGGGAGGGAGGGGGAGCGAGCGAGGGAGAGAGAGAGAGAGGGAGAGAGGAGAGGGAGAGAGGGAGAGAGAGAGCGAGGGAGAGAGAGGACTGTGTGTTTGACGGAGGAGTCGGAGCTCTTCCCTCCTATGCAGGACACGCACCTCAGGCATTGCAGCACTAGAGCTAGCCATCAGAATGATAAAAGACCCCACCCAGCCCCCAGGAACTGCCTCGTCAGCTGGCTGAAGTCAGACAGGCGTTTCTGCAGCCTCATGTCGAATACTGTGCGGGTCAGAAGGAGCTTATTACACGCCGTAATAAAACCATGGCTGCAGCAGTGCCACTCATGACTTAAATATGTGGTTCTTGCCATCTCGCACTCTATAGTTCCAGTACTTCCAGTTGTTTTGACATATTTCAAAATATGTATATTTTCATTATTGGTACAGTATATGTATGGAAATTTTATTAACATTTATACACATTTTATTAACTGATTATAGATATTTTATTTCCGTATGTGGTTCCGTAAGTCTTTAAAAACAATTAAGATTTCTTTTCATGAGAACTGGTCATATGCACCATCCTGTGGGCTGGGTGGGTCTATACATTGTCTTTGTGAATGTGGTGTTGGTGTACTTCTGTGTGGTGTCCTTCACACTCCCCCTGTCTCGTCTCCAGTGGCTGGTGTGAGCGAAGCTTACGAGGATGCTGCTAACTGCCTGTGGTTGCTCAGTAACGCCAAACCCTGTGCCAACTGCAAGTCTCCCATTCAGAAGAACGAGGGCTGCAACCACATGCAGTGTGCCAAGGTAAGACATCCATTTACTGACCTAAATGTAGCAGATATATACACATATTGATCAGTGTATAATCTGGATGTGTTTGTGTGTCTGTTTGTGTGTCTGTTGTGTGTCTGTCTGTGTGTCTGTCTGTGTGTCTGTCTGTGTGTGTCTGCGTGTGTGATTGGCATGGACTAATGTCCAGTGTAAGTATGACTTCTGCTGGATCTGCCTGGAGGAGTGGAAGAAGCACAGCTCGTCCACTGGAGGCTACTACCGTTGCACACGCTACGAGGTCATTCAGCAGGTGGAGGAGCAGTCCAAAGAGATGACTGTCGAGGTAGACACACACACACACACACACACACACACACACACATACACACAGACACAGACACATACACACACACGTGCCTACTAAAGAATATACTCTTATGATCTGCAGAAAATGCTTGAACATTACCCCCACACAGACTTCCTTTTACTTTATGGTTGCTCTCCATCATACTCCAGTGTCGACTTGAAATGTTTAATGTTTTTATCAATCATGGTGAGTCTGAGGTAATGACAAGCAGTAAAACTGTTTTTCAAGAGTTACAGAGAGAGAGAGAGACACACACAAAATAAAACATTATGTTTGGAGTGGAGATGAAGTGTTGTCAGACTCGGTCACGGGGTACACTCATGCCTATTTACTCTCATGTGCAACTTAGATGCACAGAGTCTACCTGAGGGTGGCATGATGTTCAGTTGTCCTGTCTTTATTTCAGGCGGAGAAAAAACACAAGAACTATCAGGAACTCGACCGCTTCATGCACTACTACTCACGCTTTAAGAATCACGAGCACAGCTATCAGGTAGGACACTTTTAATTCGTCCTTTGTGATACGTTTTCACGGACTGATTTTAATGGCATCTTGCTGCAGTGTGTTGTTCAGCTGTTGATGTTGACTCTGGATTCCCCTTTTTCAGCTAGAGCAACGTCTGTTGAAAACGGCCAAAGACAAGATGGAACAGCTTAGCAAAGTCCTAAGTGCACGTGAGTGACCATTGAAACATTGTGGTAGATATGTGTTGAAAGGATAACTTTTTACAAGTCCATCAGCCTAGTTTTAGTGTCAAATCTCTAAAAATCTCAAACGTCCAAGATCTACTTTCATATTGTTTACTGACACTGTGGTTTGCATGTGGATGTGTAGGTCAGGGAGAAGCCCCTGACACCACCTTCATAGAGGACGCAGTGCAGGAGCTGCTGAAGACTCGGCGCATTCTCAAGTGGTCATACCCATATGGCTTCTTCCTGGAGCCCAAAAGCACCAAAAAGGAGATCTTTGAGCTAATGCAGGTAGGAAACGCTGTGAAATCCATCTCTTCTATTTCTATGTATTTTTTTTCTCAGCTCTGTTTTAGTCTGTGTGTGTGCGCGTGTGCGTGTGCGTGTGCGTGTGCGTGTGTGTGTGTGTGTGTGTGTGTGTATATATGTGTATAGGTGTGTATATATGTGTATAGGTGTGTGTGTGTGTGTGTGTGTGTGTGTATCTATGTGTTTGTGCACAGCTCTGCTCCACATGCCAAACAGTTTTCAGCCCTGTGTGTCTCTGTATGCCCATGCACATTGCAGACGGACCTGGAGATGGTGACGGAGGATCTGGCCCAGAAGGTGAACCGGCCGTACCTGCGGACGCCACGCCTGCGCATCATCCGCGCCGCCTGCCAGGTGCAGCAGAAGCGCCAGGAGTTCCTGGCGTCCGTGGCACGGGGCGTGGCCCCCAACGACTCCCCCGACGCCCCGCGGAGAAGGTGGGTGTGTGAGTGCTCAAAGACCATGTACATGTACAGTACATAAGGACCTGGGCATTAAAGCAGCACTTGGTGTTTTTTTCAACCTTAAAGTAATGTTTCCAAAATCATTCCAGTGGTTCATCAACTTGTATCAGGGTGAAAGGCACTTCTGAATTTGCTTTGCTGCCCTGCACTAATTGAGTTTGGAGGAGCGGGCCGTCTCTCTGTAGTTCTAATGAGAGACAATTGAAGACAAAAACTACTTAGTGTTGCTGTGGTAACCTGAGCATGGTACCATCACCATAAACTGCTCCCTGTGTGTTATTGTAATAGCTAGCCGTGGGTTTTTTTAAAGCTGGCCTGATTAAGGAATGGGCCAACTGGGCTCAGATCAAGGGGGCAGCAGGCAAAGGGAGGGTCAGAGTAGGAGCCCTAAAAGTACAACTATATGTATAGGTGTTTACAGCTGTATGTATAGGTGTTTACAGCTGTATGTATTGGTGTTTCACTCAGTGGATCAAATGTTTAAGGGTTGAAACACAATTTATGCAAACATGCAATTCCAAAGCAGACCTTACCAAAAACATGATATAGTGAAATTGCATTAAAAATGGCTTAGGCAGCTGAATTTTTGGGTGATAGGGGCCGAAAGACAATTTTGTTCCCAGGGGCGATTGAGCCCTGGTCGGCCTGCCACGGTGAGAAACTGGAGAGGCAGTTGTGTACAGATTGTTTTTTTAGCAACGCAACCACACAATACCAACACCTGTCTTCTGTTTCCATCTCAGTTTTGCCGGAGGTTCGTGGGACTGGGAGTATTTAGGTTTTGCTTCTCCAGAGGTGAGCATAGTCATTTTCTTCTTTCTTTATACCACTCCAATTGCACTTGGTAATGTTTTGTTTGCCTGCTCATAAAAAAAGAGGATTTGGCATTCCTTGTTATAACTAAATGATTAAGTGTGTCACTGCTGTGGAATAAAGATTTACAGTGTAAAATACTCGAGTTTGACTCTTGACCAGGACCACGACAGGGGGTGTACCATACCCCCCCCCCAGTGCCTCCTGTGGTTCGAACTATGTTTACTGTGTGTGTGCCCTGTGCAGGAGTACGCAGAGTTCCAGTACCGGCGGAGACACCGACAGCGGCGTCGAGGAGACGTCTCCAGCCTGCGCAGCAACACCCCCGAGCCCGATGACGTCAGCGAGGGGAACCTAGGTACCACTCACCCTGGCAACCTCCCTAGCCTGCTCATAAAGCCAAACGCTATCAGCACCAGTGAAAACAGCACAAGTGCTAGCACTAGTTGGTTCACTCTGTATTGGTGTTAGGGTCTGTGGTGTTAGGATTGCTACGTGAACACTCCTGCATTCCCCAGTGGTAGAGTTCATTGTCCTTTAGCGAATCACATTCTTCCTGTCTGACAGTCAGCATATGTGCATATTCATTTGCATGTGTGATGTATTCTTTTGTTTAGCTGTTCGTTGTGTAAAAACTAATGGTCGCAGTGGAAATTCTTTAAAATGTAGAATCATTTCAGAAATATCATATAGTACGCATTTATAGTGTAGGTTAATAATAATGGGCCTCTTTTGTATTATGACATGGTGCACTGAAGGCAAAAAGCATAGACTTGTATCAGTTTGGCAATGGGTATCAGCCTACACCCTAACCGCAGGTATTACTCCCAGTCTGCAGATGTATTTGCGTGTGTGATGTATTTGTGTGTGTATGTAGAACGGTATCAAATGCTTACAAAAAAACACTTAGCGGAATCCTATTATTAGCATAGTGCTATTGTCAGCCATTTCTGATTTGTGACCTTGATTTCAGTAGGTGATGTTTAGTAGGCTAATGGTTATTTTAATCTGATTTCGCATCGACATGTCTCTCACCACCCGGCCAATAATAGACTTGCTTATGCTACATCCGCAACATGGACTATATGGGCTGCATACGTCCACTCACTCACTCACTCACTCACTGCCCTTTTCTCCTTTCCTCGTCTCCTCCTCACAGACCCTCATGAGCTGGCCGGCGGTCAGAGAGCAGGCCTTCCCATGGTGAGTGTGCCTACAGAGACAGAGAACATCCTGCGGCTCCCAAAGCTGGCGCTGCTCCTGCTGTTGGCAGGCCTCTCCTCGCCTCGCCCGTTTCTTGCCCGTTGTCCGATCTCACTCTGTGATCTCTTTTTAGCATTATGCCAGTTAATGTAGCTGCTTTCATGAGGCACTGTGAGCCCATTTTTTTTTTCATGTCAAAGAACAGAAACAAAGGCCTGCAACACCAGTGTGCTCTCAAAAAAAAAAAAAAAAAAAAAGGTTTTTAAATCGTCATGTTTTCGGGCATGCGCCACTTCATCAGACATGTCCTCTTGCATATCAGGTCTTCTAAAAGTTCACACCCCATCTAGCGCCCTTAGTTCAGCTGACCAACTCTGCCTAGTTGTTCGTCCCTCAGGCTTAAAAGCAGGGGTGACCAGGCCTTTGCAGTAATTGCTCCTAACCATTTTAACGAGCACATGACAGTGAACATGACCCTCCTGGCCCTTTTCTTGGCTGCTTTTCAATCTCACCTTAAACCCAGTTTTATTCACTGCTGTTCAATACAGCATGAATGTCTTAATTAATTAATATATATCTGTGCTTATTGTCATGCTCACTTTGTCTTACCGTGCTTGTCCAGCACTTTGACTTCACTTTTCTCTCCCAGCTGCAAGGCTCCCTGGAAGAAGACGACCCGAACCTCCTGCATGCCATTCAGCTGTCCCTTCAGGAGGTCAGCCGGGCCAGGCGTTTGGGTGACTGTGTTGTTGGCGTCGGTGGTGGTGACGCGCCAGAGCTCCTGCTGCACGACGTCTCTCTGGGGGCCATCGGCAGCTCCCTCCCCTCCAGGCTGGACTCCTTGCGACGGGGCCCGGTGTCCGAGGCCCCACGCGCGGCCCACAGCAGCTCTGAGCTCCTGGAGCTGGAGAACAGCCTGCTTAAACTCACCTCCATGACCGCCATCCCGCACCCGCCCCGCCACGTCCCTCCGCGTCACATCTACCCGGCGCCCCACCCCACCCCCGTGGAGGACCCCCTCAACTTCCACCCCAAACCCAAAGCGGCCCGCAACCTCGCCCAGCGCGGCCCTCCCCGCAACGCCTTCACCAGCTCGGAGGCCCCCGGCTCGGTGGCGTTGGATCCGGCCAACAACAACAACAACGACAACCTTATCGGCAACATCATGGCCTGGTTCCACGACATGAACCCCCAGAACATCACTCATGCGCCTCCCTCCTCCTCACCATTCTCCACGGCCACCACCGTCACCACAGCCCCCGGTGCTGCCTTGCCCCCACCCCCTGGTGTCCACACGTCCTTGCCCACCCTGACCCCAGACTCTCCTCAGGTGGAGCCGCGGTTCCAGATTTGGCCAGAGGAGGGCGGCGGCGGTGGTGGCGGCAGCGTTGGTGGTGGTGCTGGACCTGGGCGCTATCAGCCCTTTCCCAGCATGGAGGGTGGAGAGGTGCCCGCTGCCACCAGACCCACTCAGCTGCACCTGGTTGGGCTGGACCCTCTGGGTCTGCCCCCCTCCCCCGTCCCGCCGCTGCGGCCCGACAAAAAGAACACTGAAACCGTCGTGAGCCATCCCGCCTACTCCCACTCGGACGCCCCCAAATTTGACTCGGACCCGGACCAGCCAAGCAGTAGCTCGTCCGAGTGGGAGGGACAGGTGCACCTCGTTTGATGTCAAACGAACAGGATCCTCTGTGTGCTGAAGCATTTTCGTTAAAAAAAAAAAACACAGGACCACTGTCGTAGGAGTCTGAAGTCAAAGAACCAATGTAGCCATGATGAACGGAGAAAAAGCATTTGGGTGCTGAACCTGACACAAAAAAAAGCTGGACCTTTTACTTCTTTTACTGTCTGTTCACAACTTACTCACTTAACACTAAGCACTTAAAATGAAGGAGGTGTCACTTGGACCAGAGAGGGGAGGAGGGTAAGGAGAATTGACTTCTGAAGCCCTTTCAGTGGCAACCTTACACACACAAGAAGTGGACACCTCATTTTTAAAGCATTAAAACGTCCACACGTAGGCTGTGACGTAAAATGAAATGATAATTGTGTGGTGTCATTTTAAATCTGTGCCTCAAAAACACATATGGCCATATGTCCCCTCTGCTGCCCTGTAGCTGATGACGCTTGTCTGGGCTTCTAATTGTCAGAGGGGCCAGAGATGTCAGGCAAATGGAGGAGACTCCACACTCAGGCTGTCTTTGAAGTGTTCACTATGTGGTGCACCATATCACCGCAGGCATCCAAGAACTTCAAGTCTAGCTAGGTGAGAAATAGAACGTGTAATAGGAAAATGTATGTGAACAGGCTATGGAGAAAATAAACCTTCAAGCCATTGGAATCAGCTGTTAACCAGCTGTCAAAATGGCATACAGCTATTGTGATTCCTTAAAGGAGAAGCAAAACAAAGATATGAATTAAAACTGGATGCTGTGCAAGTGGGAATTCTGCTTATACAAAACACCAGCAGATGCGTGATTTTAATGGCTTGCAGGTTTGTTTTCACCTAGCTAGACTCGTTGCGAGCTGCAAGTTCCACGATTTCTGCGAGCACAAATAGGGTGCGAGTTGCACTGTTTTGTTCCCTACATAGTACGCTATATAGTGTACGAGTGAACATTTCGGATTCAGCCTCACTGACTGATTTTTACTCACCCTGGTAACACCAGACAATGGCTTATCTGTCACTTTTAAGGAGAAGGTTGTGCATCATGTTTGGTAAGTTATGATGATGGTGTGTGTGTGTGTGTGTGTATTAACGGTCCGCATCCATTGTTAGCCCAGGTAAATGTGGGGGACCGTGTCTGTGTTCCTGTCAACCTGCTGTGTAGGCAGTCATTTAATCCGTTCTATCGTTGCCTTCTTACGGTGTCATTGAAAGTGTAAATTGTTTCTTTAGGTGCCAAACCTCAGAGGCAGACGTGCCAGGACAGAAGGTCACTGGTGACCCAGAGCAGAAGTGTAGATGGTTAAAGGCAATGGTGCTTATCCTGTCTCTCTGTTCTACACTAGTAGAACTACACTCTGTTCTATACAACACTATACTATTGGGGGACGGGGGGTGGGGAGGGGGGGGGTGGCTTTGAGACTCTGAAAAGTTCTACACAAACGTACACTGAACCACTGAGGGAGGGAGGGAAGGAAGGAAGGAAGGAGAGGAGGAGGAAGCGAGGAGATGAGAAGTGAGAATTGCACAGTTTGATTTGCACATGTCTGTTGGTTTGCCTCTGAGACACGACTCGTCTGCTCTAACCCTAATCTCTCTTGATGCCACTGGCAAACGTGGGGACGTTGAGCCCTGTGTGGGGACATACTGTAGGGTCCCTGCACTGGTGGCGGTGGCCCTCTCCAGTCCAGAATGCTTGGCCTCTCCTCAGTCCTTTACAGTGCCTTTGTGTGAACGTGTGTGTCGCTGTCCGATCGCCACGTATCCTGAGTACGACCTACCACTGGCCACACTTGACCTTTTTTTAAGACCGTCTGAACACATAGCCTTTGCCTCCTGCAGGCCACCTGGCTCAGGGGCTTCTTGTAGACCACAACTTTCTCTGGACGCTCACCTACACAGGATACAGTGCCGTCAACTGTGTTATCGTGCTTCACTGCTGGTGTCTGAGGAGTTACTGTGCGTGCATGTGTGTGTGTGTGTGTGTGTGTGTGCGGGTGTGTGTGTGTGTGTGGGGTGGGTGTTTGGATCTGTGAGTGGTGTGGCGTTTGCATAGAGAAAGTGATGAGGGAAGTACATGGATACAATTTCACATTGTCATTTCAAGAAAGGTGTATGTTTGTGTGTATGTTCGCGATAAAACGTGACTTCAGAAATATTAAATGCCATAATATATTGTGTGAAACTTGATTATTTTCTATTTATTTTTACTTTTAAGTTAAATATCCTTAACCACATTCTGCAATGGACACTAAAGGTGTTGCAGTGATAACATTGTGTTAACGCTAACACAGTGTTACCAGGTCACAGGGATGTAGTTCGGTTGTCAGAATAGCTCACTCAAAAAGAAGTGTTGTGATGGTGATTGTATTGGAAATCATGTCTCCTCTCTGTAACGTGGTTTTCGTCCTGTAAATGGTTACTACTGACATAGGCTGGCAATAACGAGAGCCGCAACAACTTCTTCAGTTGGTCTTTGACCTGGAGTTGGGTCTGTCAGGACTCCCCCATCTGCTACATGTAGCAGGTGTTTGATTACGTGTGGCCTTGTTGGAACAAGAAAACACCTTGGTGAAAGTTGAGGCGCACTGGAAGGGAAGCCAGGTGTGGAGTTACGGTAGCCATGGCTTCCAGTATGTGCTTGTAGTAACTCTCATTCCAGACCTGAGCCTTCACTTGCATTCTGTACATGGTTGAGAGTAAGTTTAAATGAAATTATGTCAAATAAACACAATCAGGATATAAATGTTTTTAAATGAAAAAAAAAAAAACATATCCAAGTAAATGCTGGCTTAACAAAAAGTGGCAGCATTATCTGCTGGGTTTGTGCACATTATTTGGTGAAAGTTGGGCAAAAGTGCAAAAAAAAAAAAGTTCTGAGCCAATTGTATTTTTCTTTACTATAATTGTTTTGGTTGAATTATTCGTTGCCATTATGAAAATTAAATGTATTCAAAATGTTAGAAATGGCAATCCTATTTTGTTACCAAATGAAAATTTATACTGTTAAATAACTAAAAGGTTATTTGCACTTCTCATAATCCATACTTGAGACATTCCCTGTTTCTATGGAAACTCACAGTGTGTTATGTCTGGCCATTAAATTTGACAATTCTTCTCATTCATTCCTGTTCTACTGAGTGTTGTTCCGTCAGAGTGCCAGTGCTTACTGCAGTGACTGTTCCTTTGTCCTCTCTTTCCTTTCTGTTCCCCTGGAGTTCACATGTGACATTTGTTCTCTCCAAGGTAAGATCAGCTACCCACGAATGCTGTTTTCCCCCAGAAGTAGGCATTCATTGGCCTCTCATCCTTAGGCATGCTTTGTTTTTTTTCCAGTTCAAATGGGCACACAAAGGAGGTTTTTTTTCCCCCGATCTCTATTTATTCTTCTGTTTAATCAGGTGTAAAGTCCATGTATGGACTCGAATCATCATTGCATAGTTGTGGTGGTGATGGTTACTAATCTGGGGTTTGGGTGGAAAGGAATGTTTGAATGCACCCTCTGAGAAGCGTTGTGAGTAAGGGGAGTGGAGAAGGGGAAAACGCTATCAAGAGAGACCCACGCCGCACAATCAGGGTTATTGAGGACTAATGTCAGGCCGGAAGGGAAACACATCTGGTCTCGGACATCACCCACTCCAGCGGTCAAAGGGGCATGCCTCCACAAGCTTAGGACCATAGCTACTACTACACACACACGCACACACACGCAAACAGGACTGAGTTTTACATTTAGCCAGTTACAGAATGTCTCTGCATTTTAATATTTGGCGAGTTCAACGCACCAGGCTGCAATGATTTTGGTCTATTGATATCCGGGCTTGAAGCTGGGTTCTGTTCTACTGTGGAAGGACTTGGACTCTGTGTCCTACTCAAACTTAGCTGAACACGTGCCGGAAGCACTCCACTAACAGGATTTACTACCTAACTTAAGTTCCATATTTTAAACCTCAGGGCCAAAATGTTATTGTGGTTTAAAATAGACTTTTGTACGGGGATGGAGTGTGCAGGGCTTCTATCTATGGTTTGAAGTTGTAAGCCAGTATCCAGCACGACATCACACCAAACGTGCAACCCTCTGGTAATGGATCTATGACTGGAGGGTCACAGGTTGAAATCCACCAACCGCCAGAAGTGCGACTGAAGTACCCTGAGTGTGGTAGTGTCCCACAACACTGCTCCCTGGTTTACAATGTCATGACTACCTCCTCCTCCTCACTTGTGTGATGGGTTAAATGCACAATTTTGTTGTGTGCTGTGTGATCACAACAACAAATGGGAATCACTCACACACACTCACTCACAACAACCTTTGCTGTGTGATGCTTTTCTGTTTCAAAAAGGCTTCCCTTTTCAGGCATACATGATTAAAAAAACTTAACTGTAATTTCTTTTTAGGTCCAGTAGAGGGTGCCACCTTTCCATAAAATAAGAGTAAGCTGGTGTTAAGTGAAACGGGAATCACTGCCTTTGGCAGCTTACCAGCCGCAATCCTCGTATGTACAGAAATCCCTCAGCTGAGTTTGTAAAAGTATCTCTTAGGTGGGTATAAGCTCTGGATTTTATGACATTTACCTACCAAGAACAAGTTTCGATTTTGTGAGCCTACAGGTTTATATCCATTATAAGCAGTGTGGTGCGTTTACATAATTCACCTAGGAACTGAAGTTCTGGGGTTCCGGGGGGACTGTTAACACAGTGGGAATTTCCGTGCTGTTTATTCATGTTGGTGTTTAGAGACTAGCGGGAGTTTACTGGCTGCTCCGTTGTTTTTATGATTAATGTCATTAAAGCAGTTAGCACCGTCTTTTGACACTCCGCCTCCGACTCCCGTCTTTACTCGCCACATTGGTGACCCCGACGTCAGTCCCGCTGAAGATTCCGAGACTGATTTAGATATCGATCGCAACGACATGGCACTTGCCATCGCTCTCAAGTTGCCGGAGTTCTGGGAGACGTCCGCAGCAACGTGGTTCGCACAAGCAGAGGCTCAGTTCGCCCTCCGTGGGATTACAGACGATGCCACACGCTATTACCACGTCGTCTCAGCGCTGGGGAGCTCCACCGCAGCCAGGGCAGTAAGCTTCATTACATCTCCTCCTGCCCAAAATAAATATGCGGGGCTCAAGGCTTACCTCCTCAAAATTTTTGAACTGTCGAAATCGGAGAGAGCCCGGCGTCTTCTTGCCATCCAAGGCCTGGGGGACAGCAAACCCTCCGAACATATGGAAATGATGTTGAACCTGCTGGGCTCGGAGGCACCAAATTTCCTCTTCATCGAACTTTTCCTGCGACACATGCCGCCGCACGTCCAGACAGCGCTCGCGAATACGTCCATCACGGAGCCACGGGCCCTGGCGGAGGAGGCAGACAGGTTCTTTCTGGCCACCCAGCGTTTCGCCCCGGAGGTGCTGGCACCGACACGCAGTTACGTTCGTCCGGGCAGCGGCGCTCCCCGTGGCAGAGGACACACGTCCACCGACAGACTTACCGCTGCGGGCCTGTGTTATTTCCATGCACGTTTCGGGTCCAAGGCGAAAAGGTGCCGCTCTCCGTGCACTTTCGACGCGGCGGGAAACACCGAGGCCTGCGCTCAGTAGTGGCCGTGAGCGCAGGCACAAAAGGCCGGCTGCTGTTCATCGTGGACACCCTCTCCGGGCGTAAATTCCTTTGCGACACCGGGGCACAGAGGAGCGTGGTGCCGGCTACGGCGGGCGACGCCGCCGGCGGGTTGCACGGCCCTCCCTTAACATCTGCCAACGACACCCCGATCCGGACTTATGGCACGAAGTCTGTGGATTTATGTTTTGGAGGTCAACGGTTCACATGGGACTTTGTTACAGCCGACGTCTCCTTCCCCCTCCTCGGCGCAGATTTTCTGTGCGCACACGGACTGCTGGTTGACGTCAAGAACGGACGCCTGGTGGACGCACTGACCTTCTCCTCGTTCGCATGTGTCTGCGATGAGGGGACTTACGAAGGCCTTTCTAGCTCGCTCTCTGAGGGCGACAAGTACCAGCGACTGCTCAGAGAGTTCTCTAGCCTGCTGCAACCAACTTTCTCGTCCACGTCGACGAAACACGGTGTGGAGCACCATATTGTGACGAAAGGGCCCCCCGTCCATGCCAGGGCCCGTCGGCTCGCTCCGGAGGGACTGGCAGTTGCTAGGGCTGAATTTGCCAACATGGAGCGCCTGGGCATCATTCGCCGCTCCGACAGTCCGTGGTCCTCGCCACTCCACATGGTTCCGAAGCAGGATGGCGGCTGGCGCCCATGTGGAGACTACCGCCGCCTGAATGATGCCACCACGCCCGACCGCTATCCAGTGCCCCATATTCAGGACTTCTCCGTGCATCTGGCGGGGAAGCGCCTGTTTTCCAAAGTCGACCTTGTGCGGGGCTACCACCAGGTTCCGGTGCACCCTGCGGATGTCCCAAAGACAGCTGTGGTCACCCCTTTTGGGTTGTTCGAGTTCCTCAGGATGCCATTCGGCCTGAAGAACGCGGCCCAGTCCTTCCAGAGGCTGATGGACTCGGCTCTGAGGGACATGCCTTTCGTTTTCGTCTACTTGGACGATGTCCTGGTCGCCAGTTCCTCGGAGGAGGAGCACCTCACACACCTCCGGGCCCTCTTCACAAGACTCGACCGCCAAGGCTTGATCATTAACCCGGCGAAGTGTGTTTTTGGGGTGCCGTCCATCCAGTTCCTCGGGCACCTCATCAACAAGGATGGTGCCGTCCCCCTTCCGTCGAAGGTGGAGGCTGTTTCCGGCTTTCCCCGTCCACGTTCGGCCCGGGGGCTCCGGGAGTTCCTGGGGATGGTCACCTTCTATCACCGATTCATACACCGGGCGGCCCACACTATGCGCCCGCTGTACGAGGCCCTCAAGGACAAGACGCCCGGCCAAGACGTCGACTGGACGGCGGAGAGGGACAGAGCGTTTGAGGACACTAAGGCTGCATTGAGCCGGGCCGCATTGTTGGTTCACCCGTTGCCTGGAGCTCAGAGGGCCCTCACAACCGACGCGTCCGACTACGCGGTGGGCGCGGTGTTGGAGCAGTGGGACGGTTGCGCCTGGCAACCGCTCGCCTTTTTCAGCCGCCAGCTGGTACCCCGGGAGCGCAAATACAGTACCTTCGACAGGGAGCTGCTCGGCGTCTGGCTGGCAATCCGCCATTTCCGCTCCGCCCTGGAGGGCCGTCAGTTTACAGTTTTCGTGGACCACAAACCCCTCACGTTCTCCATGTCCAAGGTAGCCGAGCCGTGGTCCGCCCGCCAACAACGCCAGCTGTCTTTCATCTCGGAGTATACCACGGACATCCGACACATCGCTGGCAAATCCAACGTGGTCGCGGATTGCCTCTCCAGAGCGATTGTCGGCGCGGTGCAGCTGGGGCTCGACTACTCGCGTATGAGTGCAGAACAGGCCACGGACCACGGATTTCGGTCCCTCAAAGACTCGAACACCGGGCTGCGCCTGGAGAGAGTGGCGATCGGCGACTCAGAGGCCAGGTTGTGGTGTGACCTCTCCACCGGCCAGCCCAGGCCACTGGTCCCTGCCGGCTGGCAGCGGGCTGTTTTCGAGGCAATACACGGCCTGTCCCATCCCGGTAGGAGGGCGTCCGTGAGGCTGGTCTCTCAGAAGTTCGTCTGGAAAGGCCTGAAGAAGGACGTACGGGCCTGGGTCGACTCGTGTGTGGCCTGTCAGCGCGCAAAGGTACACCGCCACACCAAGGCCCCGTTGGAGCCATTCGTCGTCCCCAGTAGGAGGTTCGACCATGTCAACATCGACCTGGTGGGGCCACTCCCCCCTTCGCATGGTTTCACCCACCTCCTCACGATGGTGGACAGGACGACGCGTTGGCCTGAAGCTGTGCCGCTCACCTCGACTTCGTCTTCCGATGTGGCCCGTGCGTTTATCGGCACGTGGGTCGCGCGCTTCGGGACGCCTTCGGACCTCTCCTCCGACCGGGGTGCACAGTTTACCTCGGAGATCTGGAATGTGGTTGCCAGGGATCTGGGGGTTAAACTGCATCGCACCACCGCCTACCATCCTCAGGCTAATGGTTTGTGCGAGCGGTTCCATCGCTCCATGAAGGCGGCCTTGCGTGCCAGTTTGACGGACGGCAACTGGTTGGACAAACTCCCCTGGGTGTTGCTGGGGCTCCGGACAGCGCCTAAGGAGGACCTGCAGTCCTCGTCTGCCGAGCTGGTCTACGGTCAGGTACTACGAGTTCCAGGGGATTTCATTCCGAGCGCTACGACACCCTGGTCGGCGGCCGGGCAGCGGTCCTCTCTGCTGGAGGTCGCCAGGCAGTTCGCACCCGTCCCCACTTCGCAGCACGGAACCCCCGTTTCCCGGGTGCCACCCGATCTGCACACGGCAGAGTTTGTGTTCATCCGCCACGACGCCCACAGGGGACCGTTGCGTCCCCCCTATGACGGGCCGTTTAAGGTCTTGCGACACGGGGATAAGAACCTGGTCGTGGACATCGGTGGTAGGCCCGAGACTGTCTCGGTCGACAGGATCAAGCCTGCCCACGTGGACTCTTCCAGACCGTTGGAGTTGGCCCGGGCTCCGCGCCGGGGACGCCCCCCATTGTCTCGCCCCGATGGGTTCCCTGCCGCCCCATCGGTGCCGTTGCCGCCCAGCTCCGGGTTTGGTCCGGCTGCGCCCACCACGCCCCTCCCCTCTTCGACCCCTGCCCCTCGTTCTGCTCGCGGCCGGGCCATCGTGCCTTTCCGGCGCGTGGACTTTGACTATGGGTGAATTCTGGGGGGGCTTGTGTGGTGCGTTTACATAATTCACCTAGGAACTGAAGTTCTGGGGTTCCGGGGGGACTGTTAACACAGTGGGAATTTCCGTGCTGTTTATTCATGTTGGTGTTTAGAGACTAGCGGGAGTTTACTGGCTGCTCCGTTGTTTTTATGATTAATGTCATTAAAGCAGTTAGCACCGTCTTTTGACACTCCGCCTCCGACTCCCGTCTTTACTCGCCACAGCAGTAGCAAAAAGTGAACATTTTACATTAAACTATTAATGTGTATGATGATGAGCTAGAGGTCAGCGTGTCATTCAAAAGTTTAAACTTAAAGCCTAGTGTATGGATTCATGTTTGCAGTTGCTCACCAGAGTGTTACACGTGCTGAAAATGGCTAATCATAGGGCAACTAACTGGAACCCTCTGGAGCCTCATTCCAACACTGCTTTGGTCATGTGAGCGTATAGCAGCCACACTGTGTGCATAGCTGAGAGCTGGCATGGGAAAGGCAGTAGTACACAGCCTTATGGGACGTATCCGAAGCCAACATTCTGCTCTGTCTAAATGTCAGTCTGGTTACTTGCCTATTAAATTACTCCGCTTTCAAGAAAACACCTTGTTTGTTATGGAGTGGCAGACCATGTGCACACCTCTGAGACTGGCTGAGGCAGTGATCCTTGGGCACGGCGCGCCCCTGTCGGAGAAGGCCGGCCTTGGAGCTGCACAAGGCGCGGTGCTACAGCGAGTCGGGTGTTAGGTGTTGGGTTTCTGTCACGCTGGGAGAGTTTGGGAGAGCTGTAGGATGAGGGGGCAAGGGGCGGCCGTGCTGCTGCGCTATATCAACAGCGGGCTGTGAGGACGAGGCTGAGGATGAGGCTGAGTGTCTGCTCTGCTGTGCTGTGCTGTGCTCTGATTGGACAAACATATGTACCATAACTGCACAGGATTTAAAGACCCCAAAAAAAGGAGAAAAAAAACTGGTGGAGTGTAAGGCACAGCACACTGGTGCTGCCACTCCAGGGAAACCAATACTGCTTGACCCAAGTGGTGATTTGTGAGAAAATGAAACGTACACAGTGGCGGTGGACATATGTCTCTCACTCACTTCTTTATCTCACTTCTCTTTCTCTCTCTGTGCTCCTGCCCCTTCTCTTGTTCTCTCGTTCTCTCGTTCTCTCGCTCTCTCTCTCTCTCTCTCTCTCTCTCTCTCTCTCTCTCTCTCTGTCCCTCTACCTCTTCAGCACACACACACATTGGCACACATCCACTCAGACTGCGGATACCACGTCACGTTTCTTTGGCTGGCATCTACATGCCTAGTGACAGTGTTCAGCAGCTCTCAGGTGACTGCGCTTTGTGTTGACCACCTGGGCACCAGAGCTCTGCTTTCTCACTGTGGCCAGCATGGTTAAGAATCTGAGCCTGTCTGCAGATCACAATCTTCTAAACACTTACACTTGCAACGTGCCCAGTACCCAGCCATAGAAGCTATCTGTAAAGGTGACATTATTTGTACTGATGATTTGTAATGTTACAGTAATATTTCTAAAAATCAGAGGGGTTAGAAATGTAGCTTGCCATGTGACGTGGAGTGTGAACTAGGATGATCCTTTCACCAACCCCCTGGCTAAAAGCTTTGCTTTGGCTAAATGCTTTGCAGAAGAAAAAACTTGTGTGTGTGTGTGTGTGTGTGTGTGTGTGTGTGTGTGTGTGTGTGTAGTGTTAAAAGTATACAAAGAGTGCACTCAGAGCAAGCCTCATTTATTTACTTCCAAACTAGACTAAAGCCTAGAGTTTAAACAGAAATGGATATCAATTATTCAATTCCTCAGTGGGACTCTGCATAGTGTAAATAGTGTCGCAGTAAATCTTGGATTCATGTGGAGAATCTCACAAAGATGCAGAAGGCCCATTTTAGAAACAGAATGACATATCGAGCCAAAGATGGCACCTTTGTGTATCTGCAGTCTCTTCCACCAAAGTTGTACCAGCTCGCGAAATTTGCTACCATGGGGTAGAACTGCCTAGACAGTGTTTACACAAGCTTACAAGAGGCCTACAAAGCTTCAGTGCACCCCCATAACACTTCCTCCTCCATACACTCAACTATAATGCCATTCGCCCTACACTCACTGCAGCAAAGAAAAGCTTGAAAACTGAAAGTTGAATTAAACCATTCCAGAAATCCAGGGAGGTATTTTAAGAACGTGGATTAGTGACCAGTCTGACAACAAGTTAACTGAGTGGTAAGCCTCCTAATAGCCTATGGCTTTGTATGGTTGATTGAAGCCATGTTCAGCAAAGAAAAGCAAGATTATGTGCATTGAATTATGTCATTTTCCAGACCTGCAGCAAAGAATTTAGGCAATACTTCTGCCGGCACTGACCAGGTGCTTATTTTCTCCTATAGTCTATTCCCCAATGTTGTAAATATTCTTCTTACGTGCACTGGAGAAGGAGCTGCTTTCAATCTCATTGTACAGGTGTATAGTGGACATTGTACATGTGTATAGTGACAATAAAAGTCATTCTATTCTATTCTATTCTATTCTATTCTAGTCAATATGAAGAGAACTCTTCATCAACCCATGCAAGGCTTCATACCTGGAAACATTTCTGGTCGTGTGTTAAAAGAATGTGCTGAGCAGTTAGCTGATGTCCTCACAGCCAGCTTCAGCAAGACGCCAGATGACCCTCGCCGCACGCTTTGACCACTGCCCTCTCCCCCGTGTCTGATAGGCCATTCATCACAGACCTGAGTGACTGCTGCCTCACTGCATTAACCCCAGTCATCCCCAGCCACTTTCAAAGGCTTGCCATGGTATGCTTTAAAGGAGACGTTTGGTGTGAATCATCAGGTCAATCCAAAGCCCAGTTGTTCGAGGTCAGCAAGTGCTGTTGGTAGGAAAAGGGTCAAGAGAATTTGAATAATAGTAAATAATAATAAATAATAATAAAATAAATAATAAACAGGCAACAGAATAATACACTGGTTGATAACACTTACTGAATAGGGCATAGAAACAACTTTTAGTTTCATTTCCCTATGCCAGGTCCACTGACATCAACACAACCTCTGCAATGGACATTCTATTTCGGATTTTCTTCTTAATGACTACTCTACATTTTGATAAGCTGCTGTTTCTCTAATACCTTTGTGCAACTCAGCCTATGGACACAAGGACAAACACAAACATGACATGCTTCTGAACCTATGATCCACATAGCGTAGACACAAGATAGAAACCGAATTTTGTTTCACACTATAGTTGTCTGTCTTTTTTTCTCATCATGCTCTCACAATGTAATTCGGCTCTATCTGTCATCGATAACTGGTAAAATGGTCCATAGTCCAGTCAAGACTTTATCCCAGACATAGTTGCCATGAGGCCAAGTGAGGCTGTATGTGTATGCCACCAGTGTGCCTCCCCCCTCTTTCACACAGCTGGTGTCTGTAGGGGTCATCTGCCCATATACTATGCAGGAATGCTGCTAATGGCTCCCACACTCTTCCTAAGAGAAATGCTCCTTCCTACTTTGCTGTCAGATGAAGGAAATATGGGGCATTCTTGGAAAGGTGGGTGAGAATGGTGGCTCCATGCTGCCATAATAATGGTGCTTTTTTTTTCTTTTTTCTTTTCTTTTTCTTTTTTTTTTGATCATCAGTGGATTCCCTTATTCCGCTTGCCTGTTTACTGAATGCATTTTGCAAGTCCCCGGGGTTGATTGCAGCCCCACACAGATATATGTAAACAATGATTCTTTACACAGCCCTGTTCATTAAATTTAACGGCCTGGCTTGCTGATCAGTGGTTGGCTGAAGTTAGCTTACAGAAAAAAAGCCCCAGAGAGCTGGAATTTTTCTCTCCCTTGCATTATTTATACTTCTGCATGTGCAGTATGTCTACTGCTATAATCGCCCTGCATGTAAAGGTTTATCCTGGGTTTTTCACAAATAATCCACTAAAAAGGCAATACATGTGGAATTCTAGAAGCTTGGGGTGTTCAGATGAATGACTGTGATAAGGAAGGAAAGTATTCCGTGGGCTTAAGGAACAGGAGGCCATGTGTTATTACTGTTGCGCGATGGCTATCTGCATCCTGAGCCAGCATCACAGACAGCTGCGCCACCTGACGCTGAGCCGCTTATCAGCGCGCCAGGCCTGGAGAGCTCCCTGCAGCTTCCGCTGGAACAGAGATGCTCCTCAGAGTCTTTTTCGAGACTTCCCCCCTCTCCGACCGCACTAGCAGACAGACATTCCACAGGGCTGTGTAGCTTTTATATTTACATTCATTACTTTGCAGACACTTTCATCCGAAACCAGTGTACAACACAGTGAATGTTTTCATACAGCTTCTTTTTTTTTCTGACCATGTGCACACAGCAGGAATTGAACCTTTGATGTGGGTGGTGTTGCCAGCACCGTGCTCTGCAAACAAACTACTCGAACACGTGGAGCCATCAACAGAGGAGACTCTTCTGCTCTCTCCTCTGTGTCCCCCCACCCTTTGTTCTTCTGAGCAGCTGACCTGGTATAGCAGCCTGTCCTTACACACGAGTCATTCAGAGGACACATCTCACAGCCAGACATTTATTAACATGAAGGTATTATAATAACTGCAGAAAGGGTTGAAGTCCTGCCCCCACTAATTTCAATGGGAAATGCTGGTGAATTCAACCCAAATTTAATATATTTTTCAAGTTTCAAAAGGGAGCTTTATTGGACTTATTTTTGTCGCTATTGTACTTAACTCAACTCAACTCAGCTAAGTGCCCCGTTACTGACTTACGTGAGGTAGAGCAGAAAGAAATATTGAGGGAGGGCATTGGATGTTCAAAAATGGACGATGATGTAGTAGTGCATGGACACCCTCAGTGCCTTGCTAATCACCTGAAGCTAACCAGTCAAATCCTGACCTCCTGTTCATTAAGAGCAGCATCTCCGCCCACTGTCTGTTGAGGTAGTGGTGGACACAGCAGCAGCAACAGCAACTGGCCTGGTCTGTATCTCATGTAGTATGTTAATCAATGAGCCACAACACCTTGATCTGAAGACGGCCTTCTAAATGAAACATGAATAGGGATGTGTAGCTGTGCACGTCTGGGAGTTGGTGGCTGATTTACCACAGGAACATAAAAGAGCTGAAGTGGGCTGGCGGAAGTGGAGATCCTGTCTGACCCTGGGATACCTGTTGGGCAATTATGACTACTGGCCTCTGTGGCCTTGGCACCATCGTCATGCCCCTGAAGTTTCCTGAGTGACTGCGCAGTTCTCGAAACCAGACGTGGGACGCTAGTTAGTGGGCAAAAGCCACAAGGGGATGCTTTCCATCGGACACCAGGTCACAGTTGTCCTCTGCCGTCACTCACCCACGGTGAAGTCTTCCAGAGTGAGGAAGTGCACGTTACGAGCAAATAACGGTTGCTTTCTTCACACAGACCCCACACACTTAAAGAGTCATTTGTCAGACCTCCACTCTAATCAATACCAGGCAAGCCACAGGGTTTCCGGCAGAATTTCTATTCTACTTTGAATTTTCGGAAACCTCAGTAATGACTGTGGGCCAGCTGAAACACAGAGAACCCTCAGACAGACACCAAAAAAAAAAAGAGAAAAAAAATCTTTACTTACACTTGAAACATATGTTACTGAGGTAAACCTAAGTACTTTTCCACTATACTACTTTCTCTGCCAATCTAAACAAACTCTAGAGTTACATACAGTCAAATGGTAAGAAAGCACAACACATTGTTTTTGTTAGAGTTACTCTAGTGATAACCATAGAAGTACAAGTGCACAGGAATACATGTTGGACATGAAGTCCTTCCATAACCTGTGCTGTGACTCCACTTTTTAGCTCAGTAGGGTAAGTGTGTGTGTGTGTGTGTACGTGTTAGAGATGTCGGCTGGTGTGCTGAGTAGACCAGACAGACCTTCAGCGTCAGTGGAGATGCCGCGACTTCACCCTCTGTTACGCAGACGCGGTTTACAAGGCGAGGGCTAATTACAAGAGATTACGACAAGCTAACCCCCCCCCCACCCTACCTCCAAAACCACTGCGTTCCTCTTCAGTGGCCTGTCTAGCTGGCAAAAGTGGAGGCTGTGAAGCATCATTAGAGGCCTTGTAATTGTAAGGGGGGGTGGGGTGGGGGGGTTCGGAGTGCGGGTGGGGGCAGTAGCCTTTGGAGTGGAAGAGGGGTGAGGTGACCAATCGTTGGAACGTGCACTCTGAACCCACATCAAAGCACGAGAGGATTAGTGAAGGGGAGCAGATCCCCAGGTCTCCACAGGCACTCCACGCACACACACACATGCACACACACACACACAAACACACATACACACGCACGCACACATGCACACACGCACACACACACACATGCACGCACACACACACACACACACACACTTTCTCTCCCACACACAAGCATATGTGCAGATCTGAGAGGTGTAGGAAAAGGGTGTACAGGGGGGGGGGAGTAAAGACTGTGTCTACAACACACAGACAAGTAGCTCTTTTGTCCTCTGTCTCACAATCTAAGGCATATGTGGTAGGCTTGTGTAAAGGCCTTTTCTTTTTGATAGAAGACAGCACTGTAGTCTAGTTTCTGAACGTAATTGTACTGTGATATACAATATCCCTCCTCTTTGCTTCACACACACACAACCACCAGTACACGTATACCATACAAACCTGTTGATAAATATCTTTGCATATTTTTTAAGGATTTATGCAAATCAAAGAGGTGGTAATATTGTGTGATGCCTGTGTATTACGTAGACTACAGTTCTGACAAGGGTATAGTGTAATATTCAAAAGCATGTGGCATGGCACCCCTACAGATATTGGGTAGGTGTTGGTGTTGGACTGAAAAGCCCACTGCATTGAAGCTTAGGAGCCATTTCCTCACTGTGGCCTGTCACCATCTGTTTCCCTTTCATCCTCGTTTTTTTACGGGGAAAGTAGTCAGCTCTCCAGCTGAGACGCCCCCACCCCCCTCCCACCCCCCTTCCTCCTCCTCCTGCACTCTCCTCTGGTTGACACGGGGTGGAATGCCCCCTCCCACCCCCATCCCCGCCCCCGCCCCCCCCAAGCGTGCTTTGGCAGACGGATAAGGAAGACGCTCAAGGCCCACGGTTCTGTCAGCGGAGGAGCGCAGACGGCGCTTGTTGCCGAGCTTAACCGCTACGTTATCACAGCCCCCCGCTGAGCGCGAGCTCTTTGACCCGCGGGTCATCTCCCGGCCCCGTCACAAGCCCCTGCACAACTCCATCCATTCACGCTCCTCTGAGCCCCGCTCCCCGAGTAAAGCTGTCAGAGGGGGGGATATGGTCCGCCTACCCAGATTCACAGAGGGGGCAGTTATACATATATGCCAGTGTTGCTCTTGAGTAACTGCTGCCTGCTTCCTTCTGCCATGTCTGCTTGCCAAAAACTGTGGGCTGTGTTACTCTGGGTTTGTGTTGTATTTACAAGCTCCAAACGAGCTTGAATAAAATGTCACAAAGTATGACTACATTTCTGGAAAGTCAAATATGCTTTAGATAGTCATTCATCTAGGCACTCTAGGCAGCAATGGGAGAGACCGCCCCACTGCCCTTAAATCTCATTATTTAGGTACCAAACCTACACCCTGACCACAGTGTCACCACAGGACCAGACAGACAGCTGACATACAGAAGTGTATGTGCATGTAATGCTTCTTAGATCCACACTGGGTTCTGATTATTAAAAATCTTCAGAGATGGTCTGGAACGCTTGTGTCCACATTCATTTGGCACTGTGTACACAAATGTGCACACGTTGGCACAGCCCAGTCGACTGAAAATGACTGTGCTCCATTTGGTTATTTAAGCTGCACCAACAGGTAATAAAAAATAACAAAAGTGAGAAGTGAGAGCAGAAATTGGCATCCAATCATTAGTGTTTGCTGAAGATGTGTGCGAAGACACATTACAGGTCTATTGCAGGCCTGTCCATATGCACTTGGTACTGTCTCATTGCCAAACATAAGGTCCTCATGCCATATCAGAATGGGATTAAAGAGCCAGTGTGGTTTAAAATGCATCTTAAGAAGTGGGCTGCTTCAAAATGTCAGTGGGAAGATGAAAATGTGTTAAAGAAACTGACTGCTGTCCTTTATTTGATCAATTTGAGATTTTGATTCTCATATATGAATGCATTCCCAATAGGGCCAGCATGGAAAGAAGATGCATGCTCTGATTTTCATTGTAAATCTCATTCTCTCCTTTTATAAGTTCCTTGTTTTTTTTATTAGTTGCTGCCTTTAGTTAAGAAGGCATGCCAAATAACCTTCCACCTTGTTAATGAATACCACTGCATCACAGACATCGAATGCTGCCTGGGGAATGATTCTGCTCTTTTTCCAGTTTCAGTGAAGACCATAAGGTAAACATAAAACCCAGCTTTGTGTTGTGGGAACCAGGCTGCATGCAGTCAACGAATCAGGGATAACAGCTAAGATAGAACTGGGCCATGGCTATTACACCCCAAAGTGGAGATCCCATTTTCAGTAAGTATAAACTCCTGCAATCTACTCCTTCTGCCTGTGCACTGGACACAGGTGGCTTCACTCGTTATCTGATCTACCAGTACAGTACCGGTACCAGTACCATTATCTGATATATTGATGTTTTTATTGCTCATTATGATCAGCTGGTTCAAAATATGATTGGCAAGGTTCATGTGGTAAGGTTCTTATTTTCTGAAGCCAGGATTTGCACCTCTAATTATTACACCTCACAGACCATTAACTTCTGCTCCCCAAAAGTTCATTTACTCCATACCACTGTTGCCACACTTATGGTAAATTAACTTGTAAATATGATTTTGTGAGATTTTGTCACGAGTATGTATAAATCGTTATGAATACGAATTTCAAACAATATTAAGCTTTATAAAGGCTTTATAAGCCTTTATGAATGTGTTTATAGAGTATTGTGAATACAAGCTTCATAGAAAGTGTTGTGAATTCTTCTAATGACTTCTAATGTCACATAGCACCTAACTAGTTGTTTACAAGCTGATTTGTGGATGTGTAATTCACAGGCCATGGAAAGTGTGTCATCTGTTAGTCCTTCGTGGACACTTTAAACGTGATCGTAAATCACTGCCGCTGCTGTAAATCTCGCAAAGACTGGGACTGGTTTGTATATCAGTGTTTGTTCATAAGCACTTGTGCATCCATTTTCACCGTGTGGTGTGGTCAAATGGACTCGGCCGGCGCCTTCTGACATTTCAGTCTGACATCTGAGAGCAAACGTGGAAGGTGACCTTTGACCTAAGGAAATGAGCATTAGGATGGAGCCCGCTGAAGATAATGGGGCAGATTAATGTCAAAACTTTCACCCTTCCCAAAAACTGCTGCACATCTGGCCCAGGCCTTTCAAGCCCTCAACGCCCTGGTGTGCCTAATCAGAAAAATTATGATTGTTATCATACCACATTTCGGCTAATTATGGCAAGGTGACACCGGTTGCTAAACTTTAAGAATGTAAGAAAAACACTCATGAAACATAAAAATGAATTATGCTGTGTCGATCTAATGCAAAAAAGTAAACAAATCACTTTGGACATGGCCCAGATTTGGGTTTCACAATAATTGCTTTTCACATACTTAAAAATTAATCAAATGCCAAACGTAGAATATTTCACCCTATCCCTCAACAGCACTGAACACTTCAACCCACATCATACACACACACACACACACACACACACACACACACACACAAACAAAAAGCAGTGACCAACACAACGTATACATATAATAACCATTAAGAAGAAAAGGTGTAACAACACAGTGTTGGGATCAGGCTCTTCAGCCATTAGTCAAAGCCAACACAGCGACGCAAGCAGCTGGCAGGAGAGTGATGGGAGTCGTCATGAGCGCAGTCCCTACAGTCATCCAGTTGCTCCCATGATCACACAACACACAATCAGACATTGTGCAAATGGTTGCGCATGAAGCCCACAACCCGGCCTTACAGTAACAGCACTCAAACAAACAGCAAGCTAATCAAATAAACGTTTCCTGGAGATTACACAGCACTGTGCTGAATTTCATCCTATTATTAAGGTGCCAGCTGACTTTATTTTCGCCCCGGACCCTTGGGTTGTGTGTCAGACCACATTGTTTATCTACGTACTACCACAAATCACCACAAGCCTCCAGGGCCAGTTGGAGCAGAGCTGCAGGTCAGATTGATAGGAGGAAGGGGCTGCCAGTGGTGGCCTCAGCCCATCTACTGGTAGCAACAGCCAGAATGTCAGCAACGTTAATGGGGTATGGCCTAGTGTGGACTGTCAGGAGTCACAAGACTCAGAAGAATTACAGCTCATTATTCGGCTACTGCTCGGCGGCAGTCATTGGCTCATATGCTGATGGTGGCCAAAATGAAGTAAGTGTCCAGTAACTTAAGCTAGAGGTTACCAGAACGTGTAAAATACAAGTTCACACATATACCAGTTTAGGATGATGTCACAAATTAAACGGTAATGAATTTAGCTGGGACAGATCAGACAACAATGAGGTCTCTTCAACTTCATCTACAGCACAGAGCAGCAGGCTGAGATTTCTGCTGTGCATTCTGTGATTAGATCACACACATTTGGAAATCATATTGAACTACACCTGCCATTTTATATTTCAACGTGCATCCTGAGTTCCTCCTTGGCTTTTTAAAATGTATATTTAAGTTTTGTGCACTGTAAAGAGAGTGCTGTCTTTGCTTCTCGTTTGCAAAATCTGTGAGGTGACGGGGGTGAGCCATTTTTAAATTGAAAAGCACAACATGTTGGAACAATTGGCCTCAAGCAAGGAAATTAATATGTGCATTTACATAAATAAAAATGTAACAATGGGAAATCATGCAATATTGCACAACATCAGGCCAATATATTGATAAATGATACAGTATATTTATATGCCTTTAGGTACAAGTATATTTCATTTACATAACAAATGACAATATTTTAATAAGACAAGTTCCAGCAATTCAAAGCTGAACAGAAGAAGCTGAACAATGCCTTTTGTCTTACACATACAAATGAATGCATGTACCAAGGGAAAGTTTTGGCTGTGCCCTGTGAAACCCAATGCTAGTTTAAGGTAAACCTCTGCTTAGTCATGTGTCTTCTGACTGTGCTTTGAGTGGGGTAAGGCTCGAGGGGCTTCCTCCATCTTCATGAGTCATGGTTTGATGTATTATTTCATGGAAGTGTCGTGAGCACTGCCAGCATTCATGTGCGAGTGATTTCGAAACTCTGCTGGACACTTCTGAGAATCAGGACAATGAGCTGAGAGCATTGCTGTTCTCAGTTTGGCAGCATGGCTTCTTACTTAGTCCCATTGCTTTCAGTCCCTCTGCCTTTATACTGTTTTCTCTTTTAACTTTGTTTTTTTTCCCCCTTTTTTTTCGGGTACAGTCTAATCCAATTATGTGACCTCTCTATACAGCTTCTGTGTCACTTTCAGTATTCCTGCGGCATTGCCAGGAACCAAGGTGGGGAACCGACTCCACCATGCTGCTTTCTGTTTTCCTCTGATATCAGGTCGTGCAGTCCACCAACCGAAGTGGCATAATTAAGCATGCTGTCAATGAGGACAATTTAGGGGGAAACTGGCCGATGTGGCAGCTCATTAGGCTTTCATCCGTCCTGTCTATGAAATCATTTTAATTTTCGAGAAATGCGGTTGGCAGCACCGGATATCTGCTGCTGCTGCTGCTGCTGTTGCTGCTTCTGGCCTGAATAGTCAGAGTGAGTAAAACGACAGTGATCCCACTACAAAGTACTGTATTTCTCTGAAACCAAAAACCCTTAAAACTAATGCTGGCATGCCCTTGCCTCGTCTGTCTCCCAACAAATCACCCAGTCCAGCAAGCAGCAGCCCTGCTCTGTGTCGACACACTGCTGGCTCTCGCAGCGACTCTCTACACTGTTTTGCCATGTCTTGAGATTTGTAGCAAAACACAAAACTGTAACTGGCAAAATACATCAGGTTCAGTAATGGAGCGTGTTCCAAATGGGACTTGGGCCCAGAGATTGACGCTATCTCTCAGCTCGTTATTTCTATGATGAGATTGTGACATGCTATATCAGCCCAGCCATAACATTTTAATCCATGACAATATGTGCCAAAGTGCATAACCTTAGCTAACATCACACCCACGGGGGAGTGAATATATCACTCAAATCCACCTACACCACAGGAATGTAATTTAACACAATTCATTTCACACTTAAATAATAACATTAAACATTACATTTACTTTACTATCATATTATTATTGCAGAGGTCTTCCAGAATACAAACATATGTGTCACTTTTGCATTTATGTTTTTAGCTAGATGAAAAATGTCAAGGCTTATCAGGCTGCCTTTCAGTGCCTAAAAGGCCCCAGACCCCAGGGTGTTAAAGTGGAACTTGAAGGTTAAACTTCTTTATTAATAAACACACCTCAGTCACTGCAGTCTCTTAGACATAAAAAAAGGCAGTGATGTGGACCACAAACTGAATTGCCTTTCGACAGTGCCATAATAGTTTGGGCACTATTAACCATGCAAGCACACTCAAAGAACAGATTGATAGATAGATAAACAGACAGACCAAGAGGCATTGAGAAAGGGTTTTAGGGTGTTTTGTTTGTTTGGTTTCCCTTTAAATGTGTTTTACGGAATAAACTGGTACTCAATCCAGAGGTAGCACTGTCAATCACATCAGGCACTTTCGGTTCTCTATCGCGTCACCAGAGGGGACGTGATGCCAGTTTTGCATATTTCCGACTAATTCGGCATACCTTCTTTACTGCTCCCCAGTGAACAAACGTTCATGGTGTGCTATTGCAAAAAGCATTTACACATTCGACAAACCAACACACGTGCTGAAATGACGTGCAAACCATCCTCCAAGGGGGATAGCCTAAAATGCCTTAAGTGGAGGACTATTCCAGTTCGTCATTGCTCACTGTCACAGCCCCACCTGGCCCTCTACTCCAGTAGCAAAGCATCCACTGTCAAAAGAGCTAAGCTGTATGCAGCTGGACTTGTTTTGGAGTTTGAAGATGTTTCACCTTTCATCCAAAAGGTCCAGAGATACAGTATAGCTCCTGGTTCGCCATTATCAGGTCAGAACTGAACAAATCTTTTGGATGAAAGGTGAAATGTCTTCAAGCTCGGTTGCATACAACTTAGCGGTCCAGTTGCATACAACTTAGCTCTTTTAACTATCATGACCTGGATAAAGGAGAATCTTTACAGACACAAAACATACATCCCATCTGACCTTCTAGTCCAGTAGCAAAGCATTCACATTCAACCTATGTTTATTAGTGTTGTGGTCACCAGCTGAACAAGTCAAGCTAGCAAACTGAAAAGGGTACATCTAATCTCTCTGGTAGGGGGCCTGCTCTGTTGTAGTCATGACTACTTTAACCACCCAGTCTGAGAAATGATAAAAAGACAGCTAGAGCTCCATGATCTCATCTTAGAGCAGGTGTTTCTGGTTGTATGCAGTGTAAGATCACTGTCCAGATCACTCTTAATTTGTTGGGCTTGAGGAATCACTTTTGTGTTCTTGGTGCCAGCAACCTCTCTCTTTCCATGTGGTATTGGATCATTTGCTTATAATAAATTGTATGATCTATGTTTATGCAAGTGAACAGAGGCAAACTATAGGGTTTTCTAATCACACAGTCAAGATGCACGATGACTGACTGATGCACTTGTGATCGCACATGAATTGTGTCCTTGCCTTGGCGTGTTAACACAGGGATGATTGAATGCCTCTCAATGACACAGCTGTGTCTGATGGCGCTCGTTCAAAATGAAAGAAAGAAACAACAACATCATGGCTGGTCACTTCGCTCAGTAGTGAGGATCCCTGGAATGATTTTCCTCTCTCTTCTGGAACCCACCCTTTTACTGACTCCCCTTGCTCCTTCCTTCTGGGGGACACAGAGGATCTCTCCGGACACTTAGCATGAATTACCCATGTAATTTATGTCACGACAAACAACTGACACCGCCATGTCGAGTTGCGTCAAATCCTCTCAAAAGATGAGATACTTCAGATGAGATGGAAGTCTTTGAATTGGCCGCCAGAGCGTGTAAGGCGTTACTTAGCAATAGAATCAACAGTAATAATTGCTTGGGGCTTTTTTTTCGCACAGCACTGCCAAAGGGATCTTCATCTCTATTGTCTCCCTCCGCTCACGCTGACAGCCCTCTTCCAGTTATTTCGCTAAAGAGACCTGCGACTCCCTGCGTGGTGTAAGCCAGCCATGACTTCCACTTCAAGTGCTGGCCACTTTAAAAAGTCTAAAGTCGGGGGTCACGTGATGCTGTCGGAGTGAGCGGTCGCCTTTAATCGACCTCCCGTTTAACAGTCAATTATTAAGATCTTTGACGTATCAAACCACTACTTTTGAAGACATCTCGTTACCAAATCATGTCTGGACCAGATACTTCGACTTCTCAACACAAAACTACAAGGAGCCGTCGTGCTGAACCTAAAACTACAACGGCTAACTCGGGTATGGGTGAAGACGACATCGAGGAGGCCATGGCTAATGCTATTGCCCAAAATGTGACTGCTAAGATAAGCGCCCTTATGGACATTAAATTCACTGAACTCCAGGCTACTCTGAACACTTTGACAAGCCGTATAGATGACAACAGTAAGAGACTGAGTGAGGCTGAGAACCGTGTCTCAGAAAATGAAGACAGGACGAACTCGTTGGAGACCAAAATTGCCCTTCTGGAGAAAAAGGTGCAGGCCTTGACTGACCGTGCTGATGACATTGAAAATAGGAATCGCAGGGAGAACATACGCGTAATTGGGCTGAAAGAAGGCCGAGAAGGAAAACAAGCTGTTCAATTTTTTGAAAGCTGGCTCCCTGAAACACTGGGAATACAGACCAAACGCGGGATTATTAAAATCGACAGGGCACACAGGGCTCTTATGGAACGCAAGCCAAATTACAACAGACCAGTAATCATCAAACTCCACAACGCCAGCGACAAGCGCAAAATCCTCACAGCCGCGAAAGATAAGGGCGAAATCATCTACGAGGGCAACACGATTCTAATTCGACAAGACTTTTCCCTGTCGGTGAGGGAAGCAAGACGCGAGTTCAACGACATCTGCGAGGGGCTGCTCGAGAAGAAGATAAAGTTTCGGATGCGCTACCCTGCCACGCTCGTCATCACAGTGCATGGAAAAGAGCACAAATTCGACTCACCCCTGGAGGCTGAAAAGTTCATAAGCAGGTGTGATTTTTCGGCGGATCCACCTGAAGAAACTGCCTGATGTCTGTGTTGATGAGGTATACGTGTTACTGTCTTCTTTCAAGGACATAATATTTTCAAATGTGATAGCAGACGCGTTCATTGAATGTCTACAATCGTTTAAAGTTTGTTTGCTGCTAAATGGTTTGCTTTGTTGAACTAAAATGACTGTTCGAACGGGAGGGATGTGGAGGTTTTTTTCTTTTCTTCTCCTTTATAGACGGTACAGTTGGGATATGTTTCCTGGCATTGGTCTAGTCTTACTTAGGATTGGAGGCTTACCGTTTTGCCTCACTTGTCCCATTTTCTCTCTGTTTTCTTGTTCTGGGTGGGAATACTTTCTAAAGGCATGGCTCAGCATTTGGGGCTGGTGCCATAGTGACAGCTTGGACTACTGTGTTTTTTCATTTAGGTGCATTATCCTTTCTCCTCTTTTTTGCCTTTTTTATCTTTGTGTGATAACAATGTTTCACAGCAATTATCTACCATTATACATACTCCTTAATCATTTTATTACATTTTCAATTGATATTAAGTTATGAGTGATGTTAAAATAATTACACTCAATGTCAAGGGTATCAATAACGTTGTTAAGCGTCAGAAGTTACTTTCCTTTTTAAAAAAAGAAAAATGCCACCTGGCGCTGCTCCAGGAAACACATCTTTCAGATTTAGAGCATTTGAAATTGCGAAGGAGTTGGGTAGGTCAGGTATTTTACTCCTCATACAATTCCAAAAGTAGGGGAGTTGCTGTTCTAATCCACCGCTCCTTACCCTTCACTCTAGTTAAAAGCATATCTGACAAAGAAGGGCGTTATGTGCTCATGTCTGGCTATCTTTATGGTGAACATGTTGTTTTAGGATGTGTTTATGCTCCTAATAACTATGAAGCTGCCTTTCTCCCAAAACTTCTTGCTGATCTGGCGTCATTCTCCTCCCCATATATGCTTATTGGTGGTGATTTTAATTGTGTACTTAACTCAGAGATGGACACATCTTCGCCTCGCCTTACCTCTACTTCAAAGACTAATAGCCTGCGAGAATTTCTAAAAGATTTGGATTTATATGATGCTTGGAGGGTTTTTCATCCACTTAATAGGGATTACACATTTTTCTCGTTTCCTCATCAGGTTCATTCCAGAATTGACTATTTCTTCTCTTCTAGAGAGCTTTTGGACAGGACAGTTGATTGCAAGATTATTAGCCAGTCGCTATCAGACCACTCACCTGTAGTCATAATCATTTCCCCACCTTATAGAGACCCTGCATGTTTTCATTGGCGACTCTCCCCAGTACTGCTTAACAATCAGCGCTTTGTCAATTTCATTACTGCACAGTACCAGTTCTTTTTTGCTGAAAATAAATCCCCTGATGTCAGCCCCTCAACTTTATGGGAAGCTGCAAAAGTCACCATACGCGGTGCCATTATGTCTTATAGCGCTGGACAGAAAAAAGAGGCTTTAAAGCGACAAATAGAACTAGAAGAGGCTCTTAGAGATATTGAAACTCAATTCAAGCGCTCACCAACGAATTATCTATCTAAAAAATTAGAAGCAGCTCGTTCATCACTTAATCAACTATTAACACAAAAGGCTGAAGCCCAAGTGTTTTTTGCTAGACATAGACTGTTTGAGTCGGGTAACAAACCAGGTCGCTTACTTGCCCGCTTGGCGCGTGGAAGGGTGGAGTCTAATATTATTTCCTCTCTCCTTGACAAACATGGGAATAGACATTTTAAGTCAACTGAAGTGAATAAACTAATGAAAACATTTTATGAGGAGCTTTATAGCTCAGATTGCGCTACCTCATTGGAAAACAGACGAAAATTTCTTGATAAGATAAATTTCCCATCTCTAACAGAGGATCAAAGAAATCAGTTATGTAGGCCTATCACTGAGGAGGAGGTATCAGACGCTATCAAAACACTTCAAAGTGGAAAGTCACCTGGCCCAGATGGCTTTGGCCCAGATTTTTATAAAACATTTAGGAAAATATTAGTGGGCCCTCTTACAGACATGTATGTTGACAGTTTTGAAAGGGGTTGTTTTCCTCCTACTCTAAGCCTTGCAAATATATCTATCCTTCTTAAAAAGGACAAGCCCCCTGATGTATGTGGTTCCTACAGACCCATTAGCCTTATATCAGTAGATAGCAAACTACTTTCAAAACTCTTGGCAAAACGCCTTGAGAACCTGCTTCCACTTCTTATAAATCCAGACCAAACAGGCTTTATACATGGACGTTACTCTTCTAGTAATGTTCGGAAACTTTTAAATATTGTTCACTTTTCATTTACAAATAAACAGAAAATGCTAGCTATATCACTAGATGCAGACAAGGCGTATGATAGAGTTGAATGGCCTTATTTGTTTGACATTATGGAAAGATTTGGCCTGGGGGGGAATTTCTTAAAATGGATTCAAGTTATATATCAAGCACCTAGATCTGTCGTCATAACTAATGGCCGCCACTCTGAACCTTTTCCAGTGGCGAGGGGGGTACGCCAAGGGTGTCCTCTTAGCCCTCTTCTTTTTGCCTTAGCCCTGGAGCCGCTTGCAGAGGTGATACGTATGCATACTGAAATAAAAGGAGTATACTTGGGAGACAAAGAACACAAAATTGCCCTATATGCCGATGACATTCTTTTGTTTATTTCATCCCCAAAACTATCTATTCCTGCAATTATGGATACCTTCAATGAGTTTAGTTTGGTGTCAGGTTATAAAATTAACTTTAATAAGTCAGTAGCAATGCCACTTGGTTGCTTAGGTAAATTTGATGTCCCAAACAATTTTCCTTTTACATGGTCAAGCTCTGGTTTTACATATCTAGGAGTTAAAGTCTCACCCACTCTGTTAGATCTCTGGAAGCTTAATTTTGCACCTATACTTGCAGCGGTTAAAAAAGATCTTGAACGTTGGCATAATCTTCCCATATCATTGTTTGGCCGAATCAATCTCATAAAAATGAATGTACTTCCCCGACTACTCTATCCTTTGCAGATGCTCCCTCTGTACTTAACAAAAAGAACCAATAGGGATTTAGAGAAGGCGGTGTCTAAGTTTATCTGGCATGGGAAAAAACCCAGGTTACGGCTCAAAGTACTTCAACAACCTACAGATATGGGTGGGTGTGCTCTGCCTAACTTAATTTTTTATAACTGGGCTTGCCATGCACGCCATCTCTGGTCATGGTTACATGCCTTTATAGATGGTGAGTCTTGTATTGATTCCTGGGACTGCGAACCATTCACCCCCTGGAGTCTTGTCATGTGCAAGGCATGCAGTATTACCCCTGATGTTAAGCACAATCCTTTAATTTATAACAGCATCAAAGTCTGGCGCGATATTGCAAAATATTGTGGGATACATGGGAATTCTTTATTGGCACCTATCACCCAGAATCCTGATTTCCCTCCTGGTAACATCCCTTCTGTCTTTACCACATGGCGAGATAAGCGAATCATTCTCCTTGGCCAGTTGTTCAAAAACAATACTCTTATGTCCTTTCAGGAATTGCAGGATGAATTTGATATTCCCAAGTCTAATTTCTTTGGCTACTTACAAATAAGACATTTTATTTTTTCTTTGTCAATCTCTCCACCTCCCACCTCTCTTTCTCATACTCCAGAAACTTTTCTTCTTAACCGAAAAATTCTCAAACAGTTTATTTCAGGCTTTGTTTCACTACTATTTTCATGTGGCACATATGAGCTACCCAATATTTCCAGAAAATGGGAGGGAGACCTAGGATCTGAGTTTATTGAGGATGATTGGAGGGAGGCCATTAGTGTCATCAGGTCAGCGTCTACTTGTAATAGGCTAAGGGAAACTCAGTATAAAATATTGCATAGATTACACATCACTCCGATCATACTAAACAAAATGGATCGCTCAATTTCTCCTCTCTGCACTAAGTGCAACTCTGAAAGAGGGACCTATTTCCACTATTTCTGGGATTGTAAGTATACATCAAGATTCTGGACTCTGGTGGCCAAAATAATTAGTGAAGTCATTGAAGTTGAAGTGAAAAAAGATCCAAGTGTCTTTCTGGTTGGGTTACCGTCTAAGGTGCTGCAACTCCCAGCACCTAGATACACTTTACTTGAGAAGCTCCTTCTCTCTGCACGTAAATGCATATTACTGAATTGGACTAAAGAGCGCCCACCTACCATTACGCAGTGGTACAAGGAAATTTTCAGTATCCTGCCACATGAGAGATTGATGGCTCTGGCCAAGGGAAAAGAAGATATGTTTCACAAAATTTGGTCCCCATTCATAAACTATCTTCCAGAAGACTTGAGCTCTCTTCTCTTAAGAGGGGAGCTGAGTGAGTTTTGGTCACAGACCAGGCCTAGATCTCCCTCATAACACCAAATGACGCCAAATGCTTGTTTATGTTTATTTGTATGATAACATACTTTTATTTTGTTGCTGTGAACATAGTTTTTTTTTATATTTTGACTTTTTCTTTTCTTTTTTTTCTTCTCTTTTTTTTTTTTTTTTTTGTTGTGTTTTGTTTTTGTTGTTTTATTATAATTTGTGATTTATTTTAAATGTTTTGATGAATGACGTGTCATTGTTTATTTTTATTATTACTGTGTATTCAGTTATGTGTATTTCTGTTTGCACCCTGATAGCTGTCTACCGGGTGGGGTGGGTGGGAAGGGATTGTTCTGTAAGCTGTCTTTCTAATGTGTGATAAAACAATAAAAAAGTATGTTAAAAAAAAAAAAAAGTCTAAAGTCAACAGACTCCGAAGCATAAGTAGAAATGAGCTATTGTTTTGGTAGAAATTACCTTTGGAACACATCCAAAGTCCCTTTGATGGAAGAAGGAGGTATCCCACATCACCATTGATGAAAGCCAGGTTCTTCTATGTTCAGGGTGTCTCAGTAGGCTGTAGGTCGAGTGCCTCACACAGGTCAATTTATAGATCGTGTAATTCATTACAAACGATCATTCAAGGGAGAAGGATCTGGTGTTCAGCTGCGGGCCTGCTCAGCGCCATGTAGCAATGCAGCTGCGAAAGAACTAACGCAGTAGGGTGTTTACTCTATTAGCTTCCTGACCAGACAAACACTTTTTTTTCATTTAGAACCTCAGCAGCCAGAAACATCTAGAAAAAAACAAAACCCTTCAGCTGAGGCCTGGGCTCTTCCAGAGGCGAGCGTGACACAGAAACATGGAAGGTTCACAGAGTTAATGGGATAACATGACACACAATTAAAGCCAGGGTGTGCAGAATGAAAGTGATGGAGGGAGATAATTGGTCTCTTTTTTCTAGTAAATCCTCCTTACCGACATAAACACGTATCAGTGCTAACTGATGAGGTGGACGATGGGTGAGTGAGGGTCAAGGGGTGGGGTGGGGGATTTGGGGGGTCTGTGGTGTTGGGGGCACATGGCTGATGTTTATATCACCATAAAAATCCACTGCATCGGATTAGTCACTTCCTACGGGCTCCACTGGGAAGGGTCAGCTGGTTCATTTCCAGTTCCTCTGACCCTTTGGCAAGCACACTGTCAACTGAAGCCAAGAGCAAATAAACTTGCCCAGAGCCTCCTGACCAATCGATCTGAAAAAAAAAAAAAAAAAACCTGTTAAGAGAGCTGGGTTTAAGGCGGCAACCTTTCATCTGCTTGAAGACCCGCTGAGTCATTTGGGCCAAATCCTTTAGCCAATCTTCATTTTATTCCCAGAAAAATATATTCCCAGAACTCACATGCAGGACCACATAGGTTAAAACAAAGCACATGTCTTTAGACGTCTTTGACCTTTACATGGACTACTCTCGTGTCTAAAGTATTGATTAAAAATGAAAGAAAAATGATCAGCTGGAATGTCAAATTCAGAGCTTCGTGTCCTGTGATAGGAGAGTGGGTATTTGCATTGCAGACATTGCGGTGGGTAGGTAGGTACACTAAATCATTGGCATGGTTGCTCTGTTGGGATGTCCTGCAGGGGATACTGGTGAGGATGAGGGTGTCCTTGAGCTGGGTGGGTGGTCTTCAGCTGAGACTCCAGAGAGCACTCTGAGGTCACCAGAGATCGTTTGTCAAAAATAAAAATAAACCATCACCATGGAGATAATGTGTTCTTCCATTTTGACAACGTCTCTTCTGCCTTCTCGTGTGAACATAGCATGGGTCAGGTTTACATACTGCTTCAGTGTTGACATTTGCAGATCCTGAGGTAACCTGCCATCCACCCCAGAAGGCACTGTGACTTTATTTTGGTGACGCACACTGTAGAAGCTGGAATGACCTGTAATTATACCAATGTGCTGGATAAGACAGGAACCAGCATAAATAAGCAACAGAATGATGTGCTCCTGGGAAAAAAATGGAATAACATACAGTATACTGCATTTTTTAATCAGCAGTCAAGCAACATTGTTTACTATGTGCTGTTGGAGGATCTGTGTTTGTATCATTTTAACCAATGTAAAACATTGCTTTAATGTAAGTGTTGAGTAATCACAGGGCCTTTCACTTGTCTATTACCTTCTCTGACCTCACTGTCTCTACAGTCCAGCATGGAGTCAGTCTGTCTGGTCAGAATGGGCTTGGAAGCATCAAACTGGATATTTTGCAACAATGCTCATCTCCTTTTTTTAGACAATTATTTGTTGAATTTCAGTACAGTTGCACTAAATTATCCTTTAAATAATTTCCCGACAATGTTGTAATGTGAACAAACCCTGTGGCTTTAAGTTATACTTAGTCAAGTTTGCTGTTACAGCCCATACATTTATATCAAGATACCTGTGACAATGTAAATGGTTTCCCAGTTGTTCTACAGAGAAGGCAGAATGTTACACAGGGGATTTCCATGTTGGCTTTGATCGAATATTGTCTTCAAAGCTGAGTACTGCTGCTTTGTCCCAGATGGGAATCACCACTTTGAAAACCAGCACAGTGATTCCAACCTCTAAAAGACCAAGATTCTGACAGTAAAGACTAGCACAGACATACTGCCTCTCTCTCTCTCTCTCTCTCTCTCTCCCTGCCCCCTCTCTCTCTGGCTCTCTCACTGTCTGTCTAGTCAAAAAAGGAGCTTCCTGTGGTAAGAACACATTTAAACCCACCATGTGTTAGAAATCAGACCATAAGAAGTATCAGGCATCCCCAGTTGGAGTTGTGCCCGACAATCTTTGAGGGCAGAGATGGATGGGGTTAGAGAGCTAGAGAGGAGACGTGCTCTATCGTATGAGCTTGATGGATAAGGGGGGCTACTTAGACATGTTGACAGGCACTCTCGATTATCATCTGACAGTCTGTTCCGATCATACATCACGCTCAGCTTCCCTATGGATCGGCCACATCAGTTTGAATTGGCAGTAATACATAGGTGTGCTCGGGCATTCTCACTGACTGCTAGGGATGTACTGAGCCATTTTTTTTTCAGTAACCATAGACATTAAGAAAAACTATAAAAAGTAATGTTCTATTTAATCAAACTCTCAGGCTGCACATAAAATAACAAAATAATAAATGATCGCATGGGTTATAATTTAGGTGAACCAGAACCAAAATTTCACTGAGGCATGGTGTGTGCAGAAATGAGGGGTGCTTTTTTATGATGTGGGTGTGTAAGCAAGTCTCTTTGTTTTTACAAACACTGGTGGTAATCACTTGCGTGCTTGACAGCTCGCACTGGATTGTGTTTGTTTACCGAGCGGTTCAGTGTTAGGATCCTAGCAGCTGACGGATCTCCTGCGAGTTGAACTCTCTCGGGGCACAAACAAATTATTTTATGATGGCCCGATCTCGGTGTGCAATAACAAACACATTCGCTCTCTGTGGGGTGGCCCCTCATAGTAAACAATGGCTTGGTCAGCACTCCTCGCAGCTCGCAACGCGGCCACAGGCCATTACACCACACGGGTCACGGTTGCCTGGCCGACCCTGCACGTGTCAGGGAGAGTTACACAAACAGCATGGGAAGAAAGCAGAGGGACGGCGGTGGGCAGGCCGGGTCAGGATGATTCTGATGGTCATCTGGACCTTTACACCAGCACAGGAAGTCCCTGCCCTCACCACTTTCTCTTTCTCTCTCTCTCTCTCTCTCTCTCTCATTCCCTCTCTCTCTATATATATATATCTCTCTCTCTCATTCCCTCTCTCTCTCTCTTTCTCTCTTGCTTTCGCTCTCAAAGCGCCGTGAACATTAAGCAGGCATCTCTATGCCACGCGCTCATTAATTACCAAGGGAATCCCCTTCATGTCAAACGCGGTCCTGCCAAAACCAGACTTTAATGAGAACAGAATAGCCTGTCCTCCACCCTCCTAATTGAATCATGCAATAAAGCATTGCAACATCAAGGGTTGCTGGGAAGGGAGTGTTTGCAGTTGCCACAGCAACACGTCGCGCGTGTTGTCTCCCCAGGCCTTGAAGTGAAGACCTGAGGTGGGGCGCTCCTTTATATGGAGGTCAGGAAGCGAGGTGAAGGGATTAACACCCACAACTGGAAAAACCATGACCGGGGTCAGTGCCTCTCTCTTAAACAGTAATACAGTTTTGGTCAAGTCATGTGAGCGTGCTGTCGCTGTTGAATGCTGCTGTTGCTGAGCACCACTCCAGCACAACCCCATGACAAAACTCATCACCCATGACAAAAATGAACCAGTCACTGCGACAACCTGTTTTTGTTTCAATTTCAGATTCAATTATACATGCGGTCATAGCCCAGAGTCCTGTGTCGTTACATATTTACGCACTCAAGCAAAATTGCATTTATACTTGAATAGCTTTTTGTTTCATCATCATGTGGGCTGTATGCATTTTAGAAACCCCTAACAGTTTCAAATCTGGCCTGAGATCTTTGTCCCCCTGTGTTTCCCACTGGAAGACTGATAACGATCTAAACATCTGACAGTCCCTGACACAGATCACCTGTGCAACGCAGCGGGGTGACTTTGCGGTTTTCAGTACACACACACCACCCAGAAGGCGGTGAGTAGGAGTGTGTGTGTGTGTTTGTGTTTGTGTGTGTGAGTGTGTATTTGTGTGTGTGCGTGTGTGTGTGTGTGTGTGTGTGTGTGTGTGTGTGTGTGTGCGTGCGTGTGACAAATCCAGCTATTGCTCCAGGGCACCAAAAGGGAGAGCGTAAAGCCGCTGTGAACCTTCCCACCACTGTTGCCATGGTGATCTCTCACCCCCCCCCCCCCCCCCAGCCCTTTAACTACCACTTACATCTTATTTATGTAGCTTATATATTTATTTTTATTGTATTATTTTTTATTTCTTGCTTTTAATTTTGCTGTACTTGTACAATGACAAGAAATTCTGAATCTGAATGACAAAAGAAAAAACAAAAAACGGAATCTCTTAGCCCCTCGCAGGGGAGAGCCTGGGCAAGCGATGCATGGCTGTGCAAACACAAGGCCAATTTTCCTGCGCGAGACAAAGTGCTTTGCGCTCGGCCTAATTAAGTGGAGGAGACCTCATTACAGCAATGCCTCCTTTCCAAACACACTGAAACAGAGAAGGCTCTGTGCTCACAAATGCAACTGCAATTATCCTTTTACTTGATTTTTTTTTCTCTCTGCAGCAGTAGAAAAATGAGAGGGAAATGTTTGGCTGTCATTACTTCAGCTCCGCTCATGTTGTTGTGGACGACCTATCCCACTCCCCACAGCCTCTACAAGCAGGGGAAGACCATTATTAACCCTTTGAGGACTGAATTATTTTTCCCTCTTCTTTAAGAATTCTACACGATTCATTCTTCAGCTGTCATAGAACTTCATGTTAAAAACCTCTCTGAGTATTTGTTACATCATAGTAGGAACTCTGAATTTCGCAAAAGTTCTAATCACACATAGGTACCCGTGCTCCTCAAAGGGTTAAGAATATTTCGGATACTGGAGTTTTTTGATGCACATGTCTCTAAGATTGCATGCACATGTGCCAACCTCCTGGAGGAAGTGAAGGCTTGTCACAGAAGGACACCCTCAAGGTTGACGGTGTTGGAGCTCTGACAGCATAATGTGAAGAATTATGATTATGTCTCTCTTATATTTCCTATGTGATTGCCCCCTGACTAATGCATAATCCAGGAATCACACTGTGAATTTATGGGAGTGGCACGGAGCCAGATTCATAGCATGTGGAGTGTTGAAGAGTTGTAGCTTGGACTATTCACAAAAAAAAAAAAACATTGTTGGGTCATTTAATCATTGCCTTAGTTGGTTTTGAATGATTTTGTGTATACTAAAAGCCAGTGTTTTGATAGACAGAATAGCTGTAATTCAAGCAGCCTAAAGACCGGCTGCATGTATGACATAAACAAAGCAATGGAATGTTGACACTCGCGATGAGCAATGTAATGTAGTGCAGTTTTGATGACTCATTCAGTACTATATGAATATTTTGTGCACGTACGCACGCACACACACACACACACACACACACACACACACACACACACACACACACACACACACAAACAGGAAGTTGATTCTTTGTGAGAGCCTCTCCCCCACATGCCACTCTGGTTAACGAGTCAGCAACTTCTCATTCCAAGCCTTTAGTCTCCCATGCTTGGCCACCACTCTTCGCTCCCACGTTATGGAGGCAGCCACTGTCTTCAAACACTCAGCTTGCACTCCACGCAAGGCAGATGTGATCACAGTGGCCATTGTCTAGCCCTCGACAAGAACGAGTTGTAAAGGATGAAACCACCCCCCGCCAAGCCATCTCCATCTCCTCCCTACCCTCCAACCACCACCAACACCACCACAGACAAACAAAATGCATTTGCACAGATGAAGGCGGGCAGATAGCCTCACACACACACGATTCAGATATGCCTGGGAAACTCCATTGATGCAGGGAAACTGGTGTGGTACACCCCCATCTTCCCCTCACTAAAGCCCTTGGAAGTCGGCTTTTGGTGGTCTGTTTATTATTACTCTGTGTATTTCTTTATTTATTTAACTACAATAGACAATGCAACTTGTGTTACTGAGTGGTTTTATTATTAAGACAATGTTAGGAGAACAAGGCATGCACGAGTGAATGTTTCTTTCTGTATGTGTATGTGTCTGTGTGTGTGTGTGTGTGTGTGTGTGTGTGTTGTGTGTTTGTGTGTATGTCTTTTGTGTCTGTGTTTGTGCATTTGTGCACGTGTGTATGTGGATGGGTGTGCATGTTTTTATGTGTGCGTGTGTGTCTGTGCGTGTGTGTCTGTGCATGTGTTTGTGTGTGCGTGTTTGTATGCATGCGTGTGTGTGTGTGTGTGTGTGTGTGTGTGTGTGTGCGTACATGAGTGCGTAGGCAAGCCTCCTCCCGTGGCCCTGCGTACACACACACACATGAGCTCAGCACGTCTGGCCGGCCCTGGGCTGCCTCCCTGACTGTCGGCCAGCTTGCACTGCTGTTTTCATTACACACCAGAACCAGCAAGGCTCCCTCTCTGCTTCAACATGTAATGTCATCATAACTCTCCCCCACCCCCCCCCCCCTCCAATTCTCACTTGTGCTCCCCCCCAACCCCCCCCCCCCCCAACCCCCCCCCCCCCCCCCCCCCACCTCTCCTGCCTCCCTCCCTCCCTCCCCACTCCACCCCACCCCTCCTCACCCCACCCCTTCTCTTCCCCCCTTTCTCCCCCTTTTCTCCTTCTCTCTGGGTGGAAACTAGGGCAGTGGAAATCCCCCTCTCATCACTAATGATTTCTCAGATGCCTCACTGCAGATAAGAACTAGCGCATTTGAGCACCGCAATCACATTATTGGTATACAGACCAAAAAAAAACTGTGAACTTTTTTACAACACTCTCGAATTGAGCTGCCCTTCAAAAAACAGATGTGATGTCGTGTCGGAAATCTTCTTCCAGATGAAGTGCCCTGTGCTTGGTACGGTCTTAGCAGAACTAGATCGCTATCTACCGTCCTTTTCACGACACCGGGGGGGGGGGTGGGGGGTTCTGCTGATCCAACAGCTATACGGCCATATTTAACCCTTTATCTCTGCACTGTTATCCTCTGTTGAGTGTTCTTATTTAGATTTGCAGTGGAGCTGGGTATCTGGTGTTATAAAAAGCCAAGTCTCCAGGGCTGGAGTCACACACACACACACACACACACACACACACACACACCTACACACATGTGTACGGCGGTCTGGCAGACATGCCCCGGAACAGGGAAGCCATCCTCAGATAGGGCCAGAAGCACACAAGAGTTCTTAGAAGCCCAGGACACTTGTGTGGGCGTCTGCTTTGAATGGCCGCCAGGGGAGCCGAGGCAATCTATTGTGTTGCTGCTGTGTTGCTTCACTGTTGACCACGTTTTTATTCCACTGGTTGCCTGGCAGCATCATGGGGGGGGGGGGGGGTAGGAGTAAATGGACTGTACATTCTTTTATTTTGCACAGAGTCAGATTCACACACAGTAAAAAATAAATGCAAGTAATAGTGTGTAATTTGTAGGTACCAGAGCTGTTTGTCATGTTGATACTGTTTATTTTACTGTCCCCGTTACATCAGTTAGGTACAGTGTAACAAAGTGTGTTACAATATGTAACATTATGTACTTACAATGAAGTATTGGGTTAGTATTAGGTATGTACAGTGTAAGTCGATAATATTACATGTTGTTACACTAAAAAAGGAACCTTAACATAAAGAATATATGATGAACAGTGATGATGATACTTATCACCTAAAGCTCCAAAATACTAATCTAACACTAGTCAAACTACAGCTATCATATGCGGAGCACATACTGAAGAGCTGAGAGTGTGTTTGAGAGCAGAGTTTACGTTTCCATGTTCACGCTACCCAGTTAACGAGCCCTTTCGGAGCTCAGCAGGGTTGAGATTTCTCCCCTTTGTATACAGCAGTACTTCCTCTGCAGGCTAAAGCCTCCATTAAACTCCCCATATGATTCATGCTGGTCTCCCCAGGAGAGTGCTTTCAGATCGGGCCAAAGATGCCGATGAGCTGGGAGTCCAGTGTGGCTCATTGAAATAAATATACAGTAGTTTAATTCACCCTCGAAAGGAACCAAATCGCTTATCAGTCTGTGGGGATTTTTTTTTTTCTTTTTCTTTTTTGGTGTCGACCATGGCAAGGAATTCCACAGAGCTGGGGAAAAAAAAACGCAAGTGTAGTAAGTCATGTGGGACGAGATCCAAAATAAACATTTTGTGTGCCTCGCATCCTTCTCCAGAGATCTGAGCATTTACAAAAGCGTGTTTAATGCATTCCTCATGCCTCAAGCCGAGAGACGTTCACTGTAGGCCCACTAACGACAGAGACAGAGTCTGATGCAAGACATGAAACGTTAGACTCCGGCCATTACTCAGCTAGTGCTCATCACTTTTAGCGTTACGTGTAAGCACCTCTGCATTTCAAGGTTTGTGTGTTATTCGGTCTTAGCACTTTTCTGTCCGTCCTAAAGAAAGTGGCTTCACTGTTACATATTTGGGACGTCATCATGAAAGCTAAAATAGACTCTTCTACAATAATCTCTTTCACTCGTGTTTTTTTCTTTCCCACACAGTCATCCCAGACTCCTACAGGCCCACGGGCTCTGCTCTTAGGACTTATATTTCTCACACTGCAGTACGAACCATCTGCCCCTCTAGCCGTTAGCAGTTCACGTGCTGGTAGGACTTAAGGTCTGTGGTTGCCTACATGTGAAAATCAGTCTTCGTATTATCACGTAAGAAACCATAAGGACCATGTTGGCTGTTCATCAATCATCCACGCTCCAGCTCCAACTCCAGCTCCGGAGGATGCACCCGTTGGCATGGTGATGTCATTGTGTACAGGCGAGTATCCTGACCTGAACATCCTGTCCCGATCATAGCAGCTGCGTCTCTGAGTCTCAGTGTGAGAAGTTATAGATAACTTATGCTTTCTTGTCACATTTCTTGGATCATGTGCATAAGGTGCTGTTGTTTGTGATGTTAGGGAACGCCATAGCACTCATGGGAGTATGACCATGTGGTGCACCCAAGGGAGAATAAGTGATACATAAACAACATCTTCAGCCATTGAAGTTAAATATAACTTTGTCACATGTTAAGGTGATTTTGATGCCGGAAAACACATTCCAGGGCATTTCTCAGAACATTTCACTTTTGAAATCTCACAAGAGTCACTTCTTTTCACTCATTACTTATGAGTGTTGTTACGCAGATAGAGCATGTCACGGGAGTCATGCCACTTAGCCTGATTTGTTTCACAGTTTTTATGTGCACCCCATTGATAGTCGCAGTGTTATACACAAAGGGCAAAGTGTTTCAAACATCCCCTCCACTCAGTGGAAATAACAAAAATCTGTAGACAACAGAAAGTGTTGTAATAACAGTCCCCGTGAGTATTAGTTTGCAAAAATGACTTCTAAATAGTGCCTTGTCCCTTGCCAGTGTCTCAGAGGTTAACTGCACTCCGTGGACAAATGTGGGGGAACAACATGAGGACTGGTAATTTCTCTGAATAAAAAAGGGTTATTTTGGTAAATAGGTTCAGTTCAGCACCCAGACTGCAGTCAAAGCATATCAGTAGATCTTATTTCCTTGAAAGGATAGGAAAAAAACATTGAGATACAAACAGTGATGCCTGCTTCTTGGCTTTCTTCCCAAAACATATAGCAGATGCCACAGTGAATTTAAATGGTTTAATCAATAAAGCTGCGTTTCAAATCACATTAACCCATGACCAGACCTTTTTTTCCCATAGCACACTTAACTCAGTGAATGCACAGACACACATTCACATGCGTACGTGCACTTTTCCGCCTGTGAATGTATGCACATGCATGCAGGCAATCTCTCTGTCTCTCTCTCTCTTTCTCTCTCTCTCTCTCTCTCTCTCACACACACACACACACACTAACACACTCTTAAACACACTTAAACACACTTAAACACACAAAAGCCCCGGAGTTCTTGTGGAGAGCGTCTTGTCTAGCACTGTGCCGTCAGACAGAAGGCAGTCTCTCTCGCTCTCTCTCTGCTGTGAGTCTGCCTACACTGGGGCCTGTTATGAGTGGCTCTAATCAGTCCCAGCCATGGGGCTCAGCCCAGGGGCCCAGCCTGCCTCCCCTCTCTCTCTCCAAGGGGGCTGCTGCTTGAAACGGGGGCTTCAGGGGAGGCGGATGGGCCGCCTGTAGATGAGAGCCCCGTGTTTTTGTTCTTCTGAGCTCCATCTGCCCCAATCACAGCTCTACCCCCTGCCTTGGGTTTTATTAGCTCTGATGGAAACCATACTGGCTGCGCTTGGGCATGTGGGTGATCGGCAGACTCCACTCACTCTACTGTAGGAACATCCTTTTTTTCCAAGGTGACACAGGTGCTCCTAAATCACTTTCCCTTTTATGACCAGCAGTACAGTAAATCGGATCTCTGTGCTTCCTCTGGTGCTGATTTTGGTTTCCTGTTCCTGTATGTGGGTCTGAAGGGCTGTCTAACCTGTACTGTAATAGCATGGCTATGGATGAAATAGGGCCCTGTGTTATTTTCAGTACAACAATCCTTCTATTCACTTGTAAGCTTTCATTTCTGTGTAAGTATTAAAAAATGAAATGGGCCATGTGATGTGTAATACCTATGTGCTTTCACAGAAAGTCTGTGTGATGTCAAACACTTTATATTTCTCATAAGACCATCTTTAGGCTATGTTTGGACCTAACATGAATCTGTTTTCCTTTAGAAAAGGTGTGAAAAAAACAAACAAAGCTACACACACCCATTACAAATGAACTTTTCATATTACATACAGTATCTCTGACAGCCATTCCCACCTTGACTAAATGTTTCCATTAGTTGTATGGTTCTAATCTACCATCGAGAGGTTCAGAGCTGACCATTGCATCCTGTCCCATTCATCAGGAACCTAATGGCTCTCATGACTCACTCCTCTCAAGTCCTTCCCTTCCTGTCTCCACTCACCCCAAACTGTGGCTGTGTCTGTGGTGAGCTAGCCTGGTGAAGCAACCCCTCGCACTTTTATTTCGTACAGGCAGCATCTTGCCTGTCCAGTCCAGCAAACAATTTCTTCCTGGAGGTGTAGACTCTGCTGAAGTTTGAAATGATTGGATCTGCCTTTACCTAATCGCTAACATCTGGTCGTGACTCCCTCTGTTCGCTGATTGGTCAGGCAAGATGCTGCCTGAGACAACCATGTCATTGAAACCACAGCCAGACCCTCTGTACGAAATGAAGTGAAGTACGAGTGGCTGGTTTACCAGGCTAGTGGATTAGGAAAACTGACCAACACTTACGCTACCATCTCTATTAAGATTGCTTCTTCCTGCAGATGGGACACTACAAAATCACTGCAATGTAGCAGACTATCCACTGGATCAATCTTTTTCATTTACTAGAGGCTGGTTTTTCATCGTTTTTTTTCTGGTGTTCCAATGATCTGAATGACAAATATTCACCATTGTCTGTTTGTAAAAAAAAAAAGGGAAAATGACAAAAAAGGAAAAAAATGGAAACCTCTCACCTAAGCCTTCTGACAGGAGAGTGAGGTCAGCTGTAAAAAATGATGGAATTTTAGGCATCACACACAAGGACTCTTTGACCTGCAGCCACAGCCTGCATGGCCTCACTTCGCCTCTGTGGAGTCCCGACCGACCGCTTAGCCCCCCTAAAAATGTGGAGACGCCTGCGTAGCTACTCCTGGGGTTCTCCCCCTCAACAGGAAATGACCCAACGGGGGTTTACCCCCCACAGAGGCTTTAGCGTGAAGCCGCTGCTAAAGGCTACCTGATCCCCAAAACACTGATGGATGGGGGACAAGGAGATGTAGTAACCACAAACACACACACACATACACACACACACACATGCACACACACACACACACACACACACACACACACACACACACACACACATACACACACACACACACACATGTGCGCCCTCACACACACACACACACACACACACACACACACACACATGTGCGTGCGCTCACACACACACACACACACACACACACACACACAGCTGCAATATGATAGTTCTTTGGGTAGAAATGCATCTCCTTTCAAGCCTCTCACAATGAGAACCTGCTGGACAGCATAATAAGATTGACCTAATCCTGCTTGATTTCCAAGTTTCCATAACACTGCTCAGAATTGCTCTTTTTTCCCAAGTTACATCCAGTGTCCATGTTAAATAGACCAACATCCTCAGCTTCCCATGAAATTTCAACATTTTGATTACTGAATATGTACCAAGCCATGGCTGCTTAATAACAAACAAGTTTTCACCTACAAGTTTCAGCCATACGTGCAGACACTTTACATGTTTTTCATTACGATCCACATTGTCTGATGAACGCTGGCTGTGTTAGCCGAGGCCTGACTGGCCGACTGTTGTGCTGGTGTGCGCACCATGGGGCAAATCAGCATACCATGGGGCAAATCAGGTACCATGGGGCAAATCAGGTGCCATTACGCTGATGTCAAAAGATGGCAAACACAAGAAAGAGCCCCGTGTTCAAGACGCTAATTAGAGCGAATGACCTGCTGCTGTGGAGATTACAGAGACCAGTAAACACACCACCAGCTCCTCCTGGTCATGAGGTGCCGTGCCACAGCACTGGAGCAGAAATGAGAGGGCTGCTCCTGGAGCTTAAATTATACCAGACAGCCAGTGAGGGAGACTGGTAGCTGTTGTAATTCAAGTCAAGGGCAAATTAAGTAAAGTAAAGTATACTTTATTGTGCCCAAGGGGAAATCCGTCTTGGGCTTCACAGTCACTGAATCACACACTTACACAGCTCATGCATATATAAAATCCAACAGTAAAAGTCTATGATAGTAAAGACATAATAAAACATAAATAAAAGCCAACAGTAACATCTACAGCACCACGACACCACAGTAACATCAACAGACATCTCCATCAGAACTGTGCGCTGCATAACAGTTGAACAAATTGAAGACAAAGATTATCTTATTGTTATTGTTTCGCTTTCAAATACAACAGGTGATCCATAATGAATCATCTCCTGGTGAATAGAAACAGTTTTTTAAAGAACTGGTGCCTACTACTAACATCTCCAAAACATTTAGCCTGAAAATGAAACACAAGACTACCATGAACCTTAAAATAAAATGCAGTCATGCTTATGTCTTTTATAACATTTTAGAATGAGTCGGTGCTTCCGTAAGTGGCAAAGAGGCTACTGTCATATAATTTCTCAAGAACAACAGTTTGGAAAGTTCTTTCTTTGCTTTGTTGAACTTTTGACCTCAGGAAATTGTTGTGATTAATGTCACAACATACACTTAAAAGTGGTATCACAATTTATTAACAAAATGTTTAAACCAAAATATTGCTGTGGTGGGGACTAGTTATAATACTGTAATACAGTAGTAATATGGCAGCCAAAGTTGGCCTATTAACGGATATCACTAAAATACTACTTAGTTTGTCAAAAGCTGCTCAGTTTATCCAAGAGGAAGCTCACACTAGTCATGACCCTTCACAGACTGGCGTGACCATGCTGGCCAGGAAGTCAAGCTGCTAAATGAACAACAGTGCAGATGGGACTGTTGGTATTTCTGTAAACTGTATAGTCATTGTGTAAATAATCTTTTTTTTTTTAAACACAAGGCTGAAAGTGTGTTTTACTTTCTTTTAAGTCTAACAGGGTAATTACAGTGCTGGTTTAAACAACAGTTGGTCCTTACTTAGCTGAGATGAAGGAAAAAAAGAGTTTGTTTACAGCTTTAGAGCATTAAGCCCCGGGGTTAAACTATAGTTTCATACTAGTTAAAAAGAAAAATGTATGTTCTTGCATACAAAATCAAATCAATCAAATTATATTATACATGCACTGATTATTATTATTCTTCTTTAGGAGAGAATTTCATCATTAATTGTCCTTATTTGTCTTGAACAGGTTTGTGTGGCCACTAAGCAGGCTTTAAACTACATGCCAAGACTAAAGCTTTAATATTCCCCACACACCACAGTCCATGTCATGTCTGATTTACTTGATCTGCTTTTTAGAGAAGAACTTTAATTCACTTGTATTGTTTTTGGTGTGACAGTATGAATTCTTTCTTTTTTTTTGTTTGTGAACCACTTGGTCTTCCAAACCGCTTCAACAAGAGGCCTCCCTGTCCAGAGTTGAATTTCTGGCAATCTGACAGAGAGTAACTGTATTACTGAGGAGAAATTGGTTCAGGGACAAAGGTTTTGGAGTGGACTTAATACAGACTTTCTCCCCACCTGAAAGTAATCCATCTTTTTTACATGCTGCACAGGTCTCTCTCTGCAGTTGAGTGACGGAGGTTTCAATATTCTCAGCATGAGAGAATGGACCTTTGCATGCTTCCCTGCTGACTGGACCGATGAAAGTATAAACGTCACTAGCAGCGACATCAGTGAGACAATGAGATCTTCATCTGTCTGGATGCTGATCTACCACTTGGCTAAACGAAGCCTCCACAGCCACCAGAGAGAAAAAAGAGAAAGAAAAAGCTTTTCCATTAGGTCATCCATTCCATGCCTCAGTCCACCCGAACCGAATGCCATTTGATCCTTTATTACTTTGTTACTTCATGGCAAAGTTCCCTTGAACTATGGCAACCTCACCCATATGTAAGCAGCAGTTAATACAGCATACATTAAAGAATAAAAAAGGCAAAAAAGAAATTAAGAAAAAGCAAATGATGTTATTTATTTATTTATTTAGAGGAGGGAGTGACTGGTCTGGTTTAGCCATTTGAAAACCTTCATGACTTCATTTCCATTAGCTCATTTGTGTCAGGTAAACCTGTGGCGTATTCAAATGAACTGGAGGTCTGGGGCAGGTGCAAGGGTACACACAATCGACAACTAGCGAGATTTAGTCTGGTTTTTTTTGTCTTTATTTAAAATGCTCTGTTTAAGGCTGCTCTGTGTGTAGTGCTTACTCACCACTGGAGATTCACACACATCTGCACCCAGTAGAAGCTGAGCACTCTCACACACACATGCTTGGTTTTTGTGTTTGAGTGCGTCACACTTGACCTCTGTCAAGGACATGCCAGAGCATAAACTTTTACGTGAGCACCATGACCTCACCACCACTAAGTAGCCTTTCTACCATTTGGGTTTCAAGTTTTATTGCGTATACATCTAGTTGCAATATCAGTTGCAATAGTGTACAAGATCAAAAAGGAGCAGACGCAGGACAATGCTCACAATCAGACGGTGCAAACACAGTTAACACTGAATGTGTGGTTTACGTCATACTAGTATGTCATTGAGGAACATCTACAAGTATCTGAAATTCAAGTCAACTGATGTGACCTGAACTGATGAATACAACCCATTTTTATATCATGGGCCTAGATATTGCCATGAACAGCTCAGTAATCGTGCATTTCCTTAAAAATTTAAACTTCACAGAATATTGTTGCATCTATTTGTTAACATGTGGTGATGGACCTGTACTTGGACTTGGACTTTTCCTGGTGAAGATGACAGCAAGAGGAAGATGAGAATAGGTAAATTGCTGTGTTCACAAATATTCTTTTTAATAAATAAATAAATTAAACAATGTTCTTAATGTTATAGTAGTAGTATTATCAGTGGGGAGCTGTTAATACTATGGATGAAGTGCCTTGCTATGGGGAGCCTTCTCAAGGCCACCACACACCAGCTTTGACATAGTGCAGTGTAAGTCACTTACAACATTCTATTAGTTTAGATTCCATTGTTTTCAACACAACCCGCACACTAGCATCGAACTCTGCTGCCACTGTTGTGTCTATTGCGATTAAGGTCTATATTTGTTGCCGCCACTCAGTAAATTTCTCAACTACTGTGCCATAGATCATATTCTTGAAAAATGTATATGTTGTGTGGCCAGTGTGCGGAATCAAATAAAATTGAATTCGAAAGGGTGCCACAATAATGTCAAAGCCGGGATGTTGAGTGTAGTAAAAAATAGTGATTTGTATGACCTTACCAAGTGCCGTTGACAATTTTATTTGCAGCTGTACATGAATGTAACTTCCCAGGATTCGATGTATGGTTGTTGTGATAAACAATGGATTGTACTGAGTAGTACTGGGCAAAATGTCAGCAGAAGCATTCGGTGTTGGTGTGTTGGGCTGTATTGAAAACAGTCCAACCTAAACTTACAACCTAAACTTTAAAAGCGAATGCCGCTGCTTCACTATGTCAAAGCCAGTGTGTAGAGGCCCGAATCCTAATCGACACAACATGGGCAGCAGAGTTCCTATGCTGGTGTGTAGGGTTGTATTGAAAACAATAGCATTGAAACTAATAGGATGTCAGAAGCGAAATGCGCCACACTTTGTTGAAGTCAGTGTGCGGTGGGCTTTATTCTCTCTGTGGGCACAGGGAAGTGGCTTTGAGCCTATGACAAAATGTATTTATGTTTGTGCCAATTAATTAGTCTCCTTGTCTGTGTACAACTATTGTTAAGTGGGGCATCTCAGACATTTGTGATGCAAAAAGAATCTTTAATTGTCAGAGGGACGGAGTGTGTGAGTCTATGGTGCCACATATCCTTCGTTTTCTGCTGATTGTAGCTGTTGGTGCCTAAATGAGCCTAAAAGAATATTATAAACCCATCATTTCTGGCCGTGACACTAAATAAAAGAAAACACCCTCCACTGACATTCCCTGAAAACGTCATGGCCTATTACATTTTAAAAGCCATGTTTTTCTCCTTGACATAGCCTATCTGCTTCATTTCTTCTACATCAACAGGTCACTGCCCACCAGGAGACAGACCTAACCAATCAATCGCCGTGACTCATCCCATTAATAATCGGGACATTTATGACAATTATGAGCGAGATGAGTCACCATCGGGGATTGATTACTTAGATCTGTCTCCTGGCATGGCCTGTTGTGACCTGTTGATGCAGAAGAAATGAAGCAGATAGGCTATGTCAAGGAGAAAAACATGGCTTTTAAAATGCAATAGCCCATGACATTTTCAGGGAATGTCAGTGAAGGGTGTTTTGTTTTGTTAGTGTCAGGGCCAGAAATGATCCTCCTTGTTCCAAAAAAGAGTACAATACAGCCAGGCACAATGGCATACAAAACATAGAGATAGATTCAAATAAGAGCACAAGTAAAAAAAAATTAACAGAAATGTACTGAAAAAAAATGGATATTCTTAGTATTCTGAATGTCAGTGAGTTGTGAAGTGGGTTTCCCCTCACTACTGGTCAGAAACCTGCAGGAAATGACTGGGCCTCAGCAGGGGTAACCTAGGGTCAGAGATTGCAATAGCTATTTCGACATGGGCTATAACATTTCATCCATAAACAAATATGCCAGCTCCTACCTCCTAAACTGTAAACATGGTTATGGCCATGCAGCCAGAATAATTAAAGATGTGTAGCAGCCAGGGGTGGGAATTAACTTTAGCAAAATGTGAACCTTTACCAGCCAGTCAACAGTAAGTGATTATTTTTTTGTCTGAAATCTACCGGCCTCTTTCATATTTTATCAGGATTTGGCTGGTTTCTGGTGCTGAATTTCCATCCCTGGTGGTGGCCCAGCAGAGCCAACCCAGGGCAGGGCCAGTTTTTACATGAAGAAACCGAGCAACGCTTTTTCCTGACAGACAAGGTCTACCAGTAACATCACAGGGGAGCTTCCTGTGGGAGACAGATTACACTACACAAGATTCTTAGAAATGAATAAAAATATTCTTTCCCCACCTAATTTCTTTCCAGATGGTGGATTTTGCATGTGATCCAGATGTGTTACAATGATGAGATTATAATATTGTTGAAGACAGTTTCTTAAAATCCATATACCTCTGGGGTTTGTGGATTGTCTGGGTTGAAATTGCACAATAAATTAAAAAAAGAGAGAAAAACAGACTCTTTCTGACAAATGTGGATTTGCTGTTTAAAGCTGGGAAACAATTACAATTTTAATGAATATCTCCAGTGACTTATTATCACACAATTACAAGACACGTAAACCTCAGCAAGTACAACAATTGAACAAAACTATAATCACAATATTATGCAAGTCAATAAAATATTGGGCAATCCACTATTTCTTGGAGCTCTAATGGGAATTGTTTTTTTTTTTTTACTAAAATAAATATCTTTAGCAGACACTCCATACAAAAACACTCACACAGGCCAACTCAGCAGTTTAAGGTTTTTTATATCCAGTTTATACTCTAACTGTGTATATAAGGATGTAAGGGGAATATAATACTCAAACCATCTCAGTTTCTGAGATGTGCTGTCCCTGAACACAGAGGTTCACTTAAAAAGTAACACTTTATTGGGAGATGCCTACATAAGGGTGCCATGACACATGAAATATGCATTAAAGACACTTCATTAATGTTCTTTAACCAAGGTGACATTACCCGGCAATCTTTGGCATGACACCTTGTCTTTAGCCAAAAAAATGCAACCTGTTTATGATGTTGTCATAACAACTTGACAGAGTTGTGAAATTGCATGAACTTAGCCCCAGACAGTTCCAATCAAAGCACTGGGCCAGATATTATGAAGTGTCATTAATGTGCATGACATGTGTCATGGCATGTTAATGACAGTCTTATGTCATCCTTATGTAGGCACCTTCAAATAAAGTGTTACCCAAAGCCTTGCAGGTCTGTGATAAAATAAAAGACCCATGAGGTTGGTATGTGGGATGACAATTTATAGCATTGCACAACAGGACTGGAAATTGGCACCAGCCACTAACCAAATGTTGGTAAAATATGAAAGTGGCTGGTAGATTTGGGACACAGAATGACGATTTACTGCTGGGTGGCTGGTCCACATTTTGTACAGTTTATTTCCACCACTGCTGCACAACACAACTAAAACTCCATTGGTTACTGGGTGCCATGCCTGAATTTCCTTTATACCCTCTGCCATATGTTTATTTCACCCCCCTACACCTTTACCTCACATTCACTGTTGACGTTGATAGCCAGGTTTGAAATGATTGCTGTGGTTAGTTTTCTCAAGCTGCCTTTGAACTGTAAAATGGCAAAATGGGGTACCAGACAAGGAATCAATCTATATCAGAAGAACCCTGACATGCTACTTCTGACACAATTACAACTGTGTGTCATAGAGGCAACTTGAAGGAAGTGTTTTTTTTTTTAAATCCTATCGCCCTGACTTCCTCTCTGCTCCCTATCAGCGACAGCATTGATTCCTGCCACCCACTCAGACCGATAGCCGTCCTGGGAATCTCACCTCAGGCCACCCACAGTACACCAGCTTGTCCCCCTGAGAACAAACAGCACACTCTTTGTTATTGTGACAAGTTCATGCAGTTGTTTTTGTTTTGTGTGTGTGTGTGTGTGTGTGTGTGTGTGTGTGTGTGTGTGTGTGTGTGTGTGTGTGTGTGTGTGTGTGTGTGTTTCTGACTAGATAAACAGTGTGATTTTAGGTATGACAATATTGAAGCAAAACTATGTCTCCTAACCGCCGTACCTAAGTAACAAAAGCTATATGCCACTTTAGAGAAGATACATTAATGCAGGACAAACAGTCCAGTGGGCTTTTGAAGTGACCTCTCATCCAGGTGCCAACCACTGACAGCCAGGTGCTTTTCAGCAGCCTTGTGTGCTTGTGAGACACTCTCTATAAACCCTCTCCGCAAATGCCCAGTTCATTTCTCTCTCTCTCTCTCTCTCTCTCTCTCTCTCTCTCTCTCTCTCTCTCTCTCTCTCTCTCTCTCTCTCTCTCTCTGTACAATTGTAAGGAGGGTAGAAAGTAGAGCACACAGAGGCTGTGTGATTTCATCAATCTGCATTGGATAAATAAGACGAAAATCAATACAGGCCATGCAGGAAATTCGCAAACATTCATTCAGCTTCTGTGTGCGTTCTCTACCCTTGTTGCAATCGTACTGTCTGTTTTGGAGTCACGCACTGGGTGAAACACGGATCTTAGACATAGGCGTAGACACCACTTCTACTTCCCCCTCTCTCTGTGTACAATAGATGTCTCTGTGTCGCCTCTTCCCACTCGCATCACTTCAGTTTTCTTCTCTGCAACGCTGGCTCTTGCTGCACAAGCCCTCCTCCTCCTTGTCCTCCTCTTCCTCCTCCTCCTCCACACTCCCTCCTCATCTTCCTCTCCCTGCCCGCCTGCCGCCACTCTCTGGGCGTTCTATCTCTCTGTCGCGGGTCTAGCCAGCCCAGGCAGACAGATATCAGCCAAAGGCCTCCTCTTTTCCCCACAGACACCCATCCTGTTTACCTCACTCCAACTCTGGCTCTGATGTGGCTGACAAAACAAAGGGCCACTCTGTGCACAAGTCTCGCAGCTATTTGAAGCCTTGTGGGTCCTTCATTTTATCACAGACCTGCAAGGCTTTGAGTGAGCCTCCGTGCTAGGTCAAGAGGACCACAGAGAGAGACCGACAGTGTTAGCCCCATCTTTGTTATCATAGACTAACTTCTAAGCATCTGTTCTTAGCATTAGTTGGTGCAACTCATGGATTCATACTGATTGACCCCATTCTCTTACAATAAGTGCATGTAGTATGTCTACTTCAGTGTTATGGTGAGGAAAACATGTCATGTTTATATTGCTATTGCCATTCAGGGTTTATTACACAGTACATACAATTATCGTCATGTGTAACTTTTGTATGACAAATTGTGCAAGTTTGGCCCAACAGATACTATTTAATATATTTTTACATTGCCTTTATGTTGATGTAGTATACAAATACCATTTCATTTACATAATACACACACACACAAACACACACACACACACACACACACACACACACACACACACACACACACACACACACACACACACACACACACATATGTAGTATGTGCCAAATCCTGAGTTTGAACAAAAAAGATGACTGTACTTTAACATCAAACTATATCAACCTAAGACTCAGGATAGATGTCCAATTTCTGATGTATAAAACCTACACATAGAGAAAAACTCTGCTGCCAAAATGTATTCAAGAGTGCAGTTTAGTCTTAATCAGTTTAAGCACCATGCTTATATGACCTGAGCCAACAGAACACTGAAAACATATTTAAAGCGAATGAAATATCTTTGACCTTGTTCCAAACCTTAACACGTTTTCAAACCTCCACACTGTGAATACTTAAAATCTCTTTCTAGGAAAAAGCATATATCACCTTCTGGAAAGATCTTGGCCTAGATATGGTAAATTGGTAAAAGTAAGCAGTTGCAGAGTATCTTAAAAGAATAGTTACTATTCCTTTTTACAAAAGTTGTATACTGTGATAGAAACCACAAAGCAAACAAGAGTTTGCTGTATGCAGTTGGTCATTCGTTTGTTTTGCCTTACTCCACACTGCAATCCAGGGAGTGCTCCTTTTCCCTTTTTTGCCTCTCACTGATGATACGAGTGACATTTGTAACAGCACCATCCAGAGGCAGCAGATATCCCCCCGTACAGCTGCTAATCTGAGGGCTCCTTGTGTGACTCCACTCTACCCCCCGTTAGAGAGCCCATATTGTGTATGTACTAGGCCCCTTCGGTGCTTTGGACCCTTCACCACCCCTACCCCCACCCCCACCCCCCTTTGGTTGGCTCGGCCAGGCAGGCTTGTAATAATTCTGGAACATGTGGTGCCACCATGTGCCCCCTGTAAAGAGTGAGCTGTCTCCCACTTCCAGGGGGCAGCGGTGCCCTTCGGGACCATTTGCACCAGAGGGAAAAAAAAGAAATGAAAGGAAAATAAATAAAGAAAAACAGCTGAGTAGTTGTTGGTTGTTGCCCCTTTGACAGAGTGAAACTCTCTGGCTTTTTCTGATATTTGCTCGGGAAGAAATGGGCTGCAGATGGCGAATTGCAGTGAGAACTCGGTGAAAGGTGAGAGAGGCTCTTTGGTCCAAACCCTAGAAAGAGCTCTGGTCACAAAACAATAGGAAGGATCAGAGCCCACATACACAATGCTGATTGACATGCATAATAATTCTAGTAACAAAAGATGTTTTTTTTTTTTTTTTTTTATTTTAGGGTGTATCAATTATAACATAATCATCACATCTTTAGACATACATATCAAACTTCAACTGAGACCACTACACAGAGTATTAGAGTCAACTTACAAAAAGATGACTGACAGACAAATATTATAGGAACAAAAGACTTTTTAGCAAAGTCAGTAACAGTATAGTCATTAAGTCTGTTTTTGTTCTTCTTCAGTAGAATTTCCACCCATTTTATTTGTCCCCATTACTTGTCCTAGGGCTTCCGAGATAGAGACGCTGTTCCAACTCGTTCAGCCCAATGTGGACATGAGTCGTTGTAGAAGAGAGAGAGAGAGAGAAAGGGAGATAGTACTGTGGCAGCGAATACTGTGGCATTTAGACCTGGACCCATCTGACAGCATCAGAGGTGGCCGATCTGAGTTAGTATGGGCATGTAATTAACACTGTCTATGCTAATTGCTTTGTTTTGTATAATTTATGGTCAGGTTTGTTGATAAAATGTTGGCTTGACCTTTCTCTGTTACCAAACATCCTTACTATTTGCTGTATCGCTACCATTAAGCAACATTTTCATTTTTACAAAAAAATTAGCCTTCTACTAAACTGCTGAAATGCAGAGATAAGTGAAAAATAGGAACATGAAGCAGGTATTGGCACATTAAACTTTGCCCCATCACTGTGACACTGTGAAATGACACACATCAAGTTTGACAGGTTCTGACGGTAGTACATTGTATAAACATCTGAGACGCTTGGGAGTCTCAGAGAGAGTCCAGGGTAAGCACTGTGGAGGGATTCCATTTCCTGGACATTGCAAGGACCCAGGACATCATGTCAGAGCCTAACATAGGCCTGGGAGGCTCTGTCACCAGCAAGGTGACATTTTGACCCACTGACACCAACTATGTGACTGCATACACGGACACCATGATTATCAGTAGTCGTATCTCCAAAAACATATTTTTGATGGTGAACTTCTCAGCAGTAGCTGAATTCTGACATTGCGACATATACACTCATTTCTTGTAAGACAGGAAATAGAACTAGAAACTGTAACTATGCAACCACCTAAGAATTCTGTTATCTTCCATCCTGTGTTGGCAGTAACGGACAATGTCATTTCAATGGTGTTGCACTGACAGGACTGATCAACCTTAAAGGCCAGTGTCACAGATCATCTCCATGAAGCCTGGAAATGGGCCATGTAGCTTGTGAATCACTAGCTCTGTTGCCTGTTCAATTAAATATACAATAGGTGTACATAACTAATAGACTCTGCAAGCGTATGACGATATCAGAAATGTTTAGCCTCTTGGTCACCCCTTTATTGTGGAGCCCTGCAAGCACACTTTTAGCATTTTCTTTTGGAAATGCAGTCCATGTTAAACATATTACAGCCCTTAGATGTTTACTCGTAGCCTTATCAGCTAGACACTCTGTCTGAAATGGTAGCTGTTGGCAAAACAAAGGGCTTCCTCACTACATCAGCAACAGGTCAGAGGTTAGTCCATGGCCATTTTTGGAGCTTGCATGTCACAGATTTGCAGTAGCCGGGGTTTCCAGCTCTGGCTCACCACCGCCGTGTCTGTTGTCTAAAGAATAACAGTCTTTTTCAGTGATAGCGGCCTCCCTTATCAGGAATACTCACTCACAAAACCACTGTGTGACCACAACTCTGGAGTGGAGTGGAAAGCTTGGCTTTGAACTAAAAGTAGCCTACTGATACTAACTACAAGTTTTAGCCAGCGTTTTCCAAGGCGCTGAAATAAGGGGGGAAAAGTCTCACCTGCTTAATTACTATAATATATTTCTGTGTCTAAAATAGAAAGAAAAGAACTCAGAAAAACATTGCTGTGTTTAACAAAATAATAATTAAATCACCTGGAACATTACTTTTATCAATTCATTATAGCCAGCATTATAGCCAGCTGCTGTACACACTGTACACACTGTACACACGCTAAACACACACAGCCCTCACCCATGACTTCATATTCCCTTCAAGAGACGACGTTAAATTGTTCACTCCCATCTTTATCCCAGCGTAAGGCCAAGTTGAACCTTTTGTTGATTTTCAAGCAGATCTCCTTAAACTCTTTACAGACCCGGGTCATGGTGTTAAAGCCTTTCCTTGTTCCCTGTCCAAAAAGTCAATGCTATAGCCATTAGAGAGTGAGTACATAGAGAGTAGAAAGGATATTTTGCTAAACACTCTCCTATAAAATGAATGGAGGGGGTAAGAGACTCATAAAGATTTCCCACTGTTTCTCTGACTGACTGCACCGTAAACAGACACCATGCTTGTACAACAGGAAATAGCTGGTCTGTCGTAACAGTTTGGTTAGAAAAAAAAAGACGCCATTGCCTCCTCTGAAAGGACCACACATACTCCGAATTGGCTGCAGTGCAGACGGCCTTGGGCCTGACTACATCTTAGTGTTTTTTATACTTCAAATACAGCAGTAATATCAAACACTTCTCAATTTCCACCCAGGGCTTAATTCAGTATTCAGATTCAGATTCAGATGTGTGTATTGTTTGATCACAGGTGTGAATGAACCTGTGTGCATATAGTATAAGTTCAGTGTTTATAGTTAGTTTTCACACATTAGTGTTTTATAAACCAATAACAAACAAAAGAGCCCCCTGTCTGTCCACCACCAGGGAAAGTGAGCAGCGTTGTGTTCCATGAGCTGACAGCCTGGCCAGCAGCATCCACTCCCCCCACCTGGTGTGTCACGTCAGGGATGTGTCATCAGTCGGTCATCCCTGTCTCATCCCTCCCTCCCTCCCTGTGGAGCGACCTGGGAGATGACCACCCAGGGCAGTAACCAAGGAACAGGGGCGGGGGTGGGGGGCCTCTCCATGGATTGTCTGGATAAAGGGGCCAACCTGTGACGCTTCTCGTTGCGCAGCTGAGGAGAGGAGAGGTTTGGTGCTTCAACCACAGCTGGTGCCTCCCCTCCTGTCTCCTCATCTTACCTCTTCCAACCACCCCTCACCCAGAGCACATTCTCATCCATCTCCCACCCACCACATTGCCCCCCCATCCCCCCCCCCCCGCGGTCACTCACTCACCACACAGGCCGCTCTGCAGCCACCAAACAGCAACAGTATTGTTGTTTGTGAGTGAATGAGTGGACGTCTGGCCCGAACGAGACCAGGGGGACAACAGGGAGACGATGGGAACAAATGACAGTACTGACGATTCATGAATGGAGCGATCGCAAGGGGCCGGATCAATCTGAGCCAAAGAGGAACACTGTGATGGCCTGACATGGAAACCGGCTAGTGATAGGCCATTCACATGTCGCCCATGTTTTATGTAGTTCACAATTCTAATGAGTAGAATTAGAATTCTACATGATTTAGAATTCCAGATGATTTAGAATCATTCTAATGATTCTAAACTTCTGTCCTGTCACTGCATTAACTAATCTGTAGAATCAGTAAATTATTGTTACTTACAGAATGAATTAAGTGTAATTTATGAGATTTCTAGCTTTGTAGACTGACTCATCCAGACGCACTATTAGATTTAGCTGTAGACTGCAACTGATACAGACATTAGTTTCACCCGATTCCCCGCCATCTCTTGCCAGTCTCAGACTACTTTTTTCTCATGCCAAACTCATGCCAGACAGCAGGATGCAGATGTACAATACTCTTAAAACAATGTGCTGTCAGACAGGCATTTAATTACCCCCCCACAGAGCCATCTCCCTGATCCACATCCAGCGTGGTGGTTCAGTATGATGGATGCTGCAGTGTGGTATGTATGTGGTGCAGGCAGGGAGCTGACCACAGCGGCCCTTCTACATGAGTCAGGAGTAACCACCCTCCCCTGTGGGAGTCTGCCAGAGCTCTTAGCTGCTACCCAGGGCTCCTCTCCATCTGTGCGGACAATGCAAAGTTAGAATGATTGTTGAGAAAATTACACATGAAACAGCTTCAAAGGCTCATTGTGTATTTTTCTTTAGTGACCTAAAGAGTCCACGGGGAAAACGGTTATGGTCACAAAATGCAGAAACTGCAGAAATGGAATTTTATAAGTTTGGTTTTTGATTTGATTTTATATGTAAATGCTATTTTAAAATGCTTGAGACTTTGCTAATTTACTCACAGAATTACTTGTTTTTAGCGGGGCGGTTTAATGCAACTACTGATAGGGGGAGTAACTTTTAAAAAAATGTGAATTTGTGACTATGCACTTTTTTTCTGACAACTCAAATACAATATACTATATCAACATTAAAAAAAAATCTCAACTTTAACTTTGTTGGCCAAGATCCATGGCCATTTTTTTTTTCGGGGTGGGTGGTGCTGATCCTCTGCATCCCAGGCTCAGGAGCAATGGCTCCATCCACGCCAGCTGGACAGGCACAAAGACAGATTCTCTCCAAAGAAAACTCAAGCCATGAGTGAGTCAGATTATGAGTGTGTTTGTGTGTGTGTGTGTGAGTGTGTGTGTGTGTGTGTGTGTGTGTGTGTGTGTGTGTGTGTGTGTGTGTGTGTGTGTGTGTGTGTGTGTGTGTGAGTATGTGTGTGTGAGAGAGAGAGCCAGAGAGAGAGAACAAGAATAAGTGAGTGAGAGTGAGTGAGAATGTGTAAGAGAGACAGAGAGAAATAGAGAGAGGGAGAGACAAAATGAGTGAGTGAAAGTGTGTGTGACAGAGAAAGGAGGAGAGAAAGGAGGAGAGAAAACGAGAGTAAGTGAGTGAGAGTGAGAATGTGCATGAGAGAGAGATAGACAGCGAGAGATAGAGAGACATAGAGAGATAGAGAGATAGACAACGAGAGAGAATGAGAGATGGAGAGTGAGGGAGAGAGAGAGAGAGGGAGATAGGGAGAAAGAGAGTGTGTGAGAGAGAGAGAAATAGGGAGGGAGAGAGGAAGTGAATGCTTGAGCGTCAGCGAGAGGTTCTTGTCCTGTAGCAGCTGGGCCGGTGAGCCCCTCGGCATGGCCAGCTGAGCCTGCAGCTCTGATAAGCACCCCGGTCCAGCAGCTCTCCACTCCGTCCCCTCTCTCGTCCCCTCTCTCTTCTCCTCTCTCTTCCCCTCTCTCTTTCCCTCTCTCTTTCCCTCTCTCATCCCCTCTCTCTTTCCCTCTCTCTTTCCCTCTCTCGTCCCCTCTCTCTTTCCCTCTCTCTTTCCCTCTCTCTTCTCCTCTCTTTCCCTCTCTCTTCCCCTCTCTCTTCCAATCTCTCTTCCCCTCTCTCGTCCCCTCTCTCTTCTCCTCTCTCTTCTCCTCTCTCTTTCCCTCTCTCTCTCCCTCTCTCGTCCCCTCTCTCTCTCCCTCTCTCTCTCCCTCTCTCTTTCCCTCTCTCGTCCCCTCTCTCTTCCCTCAGCACTCACACACTCACAACCTGCATCTGTTCGCACTGAACCCGTACGGTGAACCCGCAAACTGAATTCCCTGCCTTATACACAGCTGAGCCTAAATGTCACACACACACACACACTGAAAAAGCCCACATACTCACACTGAACAAGCACACAGATGCACACACACTGAACAAGCACACACACACTGAATTCCCTGCTTTATACACAGCTGAGCCTAAATGTCGCACACATGTACACACACTGAACACACACGCACACACACACACACACACACACACACTGAACAAGCACACACACACTGAACAAGCACACACACACTCTGAATTCCCTGCTTCATACACAGCTGAGCCGAAATGTCACACACACACACACACACACACACACACACACACACAGATCCAAACACCCCAGCATCCATCAGCACAGGGTAAATAAACACACCAGGCAGCGGGTAACAACAAACAGGCCAGCCATGTTATTTTCTCAATCAATTAAAGAGCGCAAAAGCACTAACAAGCCATGCCGAGGGAGCGAGAGCAAGACCGAGAGGTGGGAGAGACACGAGAGGAACACTGGGCCAAATGCATCCATAGTCAAATGTTTTTGTTGGCTTGTCCACGGCTGCGTCATTAGAGTATCAGGCCATCAGTGCCAGCAGCATCTCTCTGCCCGTCACCAGCGAGCGGCGGGAGGCGGAGGGCTCTGTTGCAACAGCCCTCCCTGGCGCTCCATGCAAATGCACATCTACACAGCAGCAGATGTGAAGCAGGCAGGAGATGAAGAGAGAGCAGGGGAGAGGGCAGGCAGGCAAGGCTGGGGGGGTGGGTGGGGAGCTTTGGGGTGGTGGGGGGGCTGGGAAGGGGAGGGATTGCATTACACTTGTTACGAGAGGGCTCCACACATCCTGTTGTAAGGCTATTTATGACGGAATCTAATTACGCTTGGCCGAATGCATCAGCAGGCTCGGGATGCGGGGAAAAAAGGGTCCAGCCCCCTCGTCGCTTAACTTTTCTGTTCTTCTCTTCTGGCAGTTACGAGCAAGCGGTTGGACAGTGAAGCAACAGTGAAGTTTCGCCTGTTATTTGATTTGGGTTTGGCACTATTGAAATCAGATGACCAACAGAGCAAGCAAAAGCAGATATAGATAATTCTGCCCCCTCCCCCTTCTAAAATATCAGATTAAAATGTTACTTATAGCTATTTCAGATAGGGGTTGTTGGTTTATAACCCTTTGAGGAGTAAGTTATTTTTTCCTACTCAAACATCCTTTAGCTGTCATAGAACTTTATGTTAAAATTCTGTCAGCGTATTTGTCACATTATAGTCGGAACTCTCAATTTTGCAAAAGTTCTACTCACACATTTGTGACCGTACTCCTCAAAGGGATAAGGCAGGCAACACCTGCTCTGTAGCTAAAACCTGTACCTTGTCTGTTTTTAGGCATGTGTAAAAATCAAATACTCTATATTCAAAATGATTGATGTATAACTGACATACCACACCACCAAAGGTGTAGTTCCCTTTTAAAATAATTTAATGACAGATATCCATAAAACACTGAAGTTCAAGTCGACCAGTGAAAGATCAGGTAATGAATTTAAACAACACTCTTCTCGATGCGAGCGAGAAGTCTTAAGGCAATGGCTGTCAGGAGAGGCGAGAGCGAGGTGGTGCTTGGGTGATGGATGTGGCCTTCTTCCTGTGTGGCCCCTCTCGCCCAGAGGCCCCTGCTGATGGCCTGGGCGCAGCCCACGCCTCCGCCCCCCACTAAGTGACGAGCACCAGAGAGCATGATTCATGCCCTGTCAAACACTGCCAAAGCTCAAGGAAGCCTAGGAAGTGTTAAAATGAATACATGAACGAACTCACAATATGTAATAAACCAAATATTCACAAAGGGTAGCATAAGTTCATTTTATAGGCTGAACACTAATCCCAAAATCCCCCCCCCCCCCCCCCCCCCCAAAAAAAAACCAAAAACAGGATGTGACAGGTACAAGGGTTACATGTTATGTCACTGTCCCTGTTACATCAATTAGGTTTAGTGTAACAAAGTGTGTAACAATATATAACATTATGTACTCAGGGTTATGGATAGTGTGAGATATGTACAGTGTAATACATAATATGACATGTTGTTACATGTAGACACTAAAAAAGGAACCGTGAAATGAACTAAAGTTAAACTTACAATATCTGCAACTATTCATTTGGCTACATCAGCATGAAATTATTATTTCCATCCATGTCAATATCAGTCCAGTCATGGAACAGGATGGTGGAAAACCTTCCAGGCATTGCTTCCTCCAAAAGTGTCTTTAGCAACACTGGCTGTAATTATGAGAAATCTAAGTATTCAAAAGCATACACCCATTCTGATTTTGATGCAAACAAGGACCCGAGTAACACAAAAATGTGCCAAAACATTTTTTTCGCGGACCTGAAATTGGATTTTGGCTTTGTTTTCTTGGTTACACCACAGTATGACATGACATGGTGCACTGGCAATGGGGCAAAAATAGGAAAACATGCTGAGCAAACCTTGCCTTGATAGGGTTGAATAAATAGTCCTCACACACACACACACACACACACACACACACACGCACACACACACCTACACACACACACACACACACACACACACACACGCACACACACACACACACACACACACATTTTTATACTTTATTTGATCCCACATTCCAAGTTAATATTCATTAGGAATCACATTTTCTGAATATTCCAAGAGATTCTAGGCAGTAAGCACATTGCTTCGAGTTCTTTTCCAGATACACTATACATGCTTCCTATAACAGCTGAGATAGAGCAGTACTTTGCTAGCTGTCTGGCCCTTGCTCTACGTAACCCCCCAATGCACACACACACACATTGTATATATTGCTTAGCACAACCCAGGCATCTAATTGCAATCACTTAGTAAGGGGTACATCCTGTGACATTATTCTTCTATGGTGGGGCACACATGGGACTAATGTATTCGGTGGAGCAGTTAATCCCAGTTATCTGTGTCTACGCTGGGAAGCACCACATGTTCAGGGTCAGAGCCAGCTTGGCTTTTTTTGTGCTCAGACTAAACAGGATGTCTGTCAAACTCGTGCTGATTTATTAGCAGGCAGCCTTCACCATGCTTGTCTAAGTGCTGGGTGATGATGCAACTGCAGTTTAGCTTGGATGCACGCAGACATACTTTTAAGTGATAATATCAAACACTCATATTCACTGGAAGTTTCTCCTGATTACACCAGAAGTCCTTTGAAACACGTTTCTGTGGTATTCAAATGACATAGATTACTCGCTGGTTTGTGATGATTCTTCCCCTACGTATGCGGGAAGTGGTCTGATTCACAATTAAAGCATCAGCCTGTTTTATCTACAGAGGTGTGTGGGAGGCAGATTGTGTGTGGTGCAGTGCCAAAAGGGAACCGTTTAATCTTCCCACAGGTCACGGAGACACAACACAGAGCGGTGGAGGAGACGGCAGCAGCAGCATCACCACAGTTCCCGAGAAGAAGACCTAGCTGCTCCACGGCTGCAAATCTACCTCGGATCCGATCAGAGTGGTCTGACCACAGACTCTCATTCACGGCCTGCTTTTGATGTCATCATCCGAACCTCACATGACTCCAGTGTGAGGAGTCATGAAATTAATGTTATCGTGGACTTGACTTCAAAAGCATGTTGGCCGATACACATATGAGATTCCTAAACACTGAGTAACAGGCGGTTCACTCAACGCCCATGTTTCATTTGCGTACATTAGAAGGCCCAGAGCCTTTTAGAACATTTTTTGGTAACCATGAGACCAGTATTCATAGCAGTCTAGAAATACATTCATAAAGCATTATAATACATTCATAAACATTAATACAGATTGACAATAGTATGCATAATGATTTAGAGAGAGAGACAGAGAGACAGAGTTAAGTGAAGGGCATATGCACTCTGACCGTAATGTTAAAGGCAGCCAGAGCACATCCTCATCTACAGTAATGGCACACCATCACAGAGAGAAACAGAAAAAGAGTAAGAGTAAAACGAGAGTGAGAGAGATAAGGGGAGGAAAGTAGGTATAAATTATTTTCCAGTGGCACCACTTTTATTTGCCTGGTTGACCCTATTTAAGGCCTATTTATTTGTCTTTCGTGGGAGCTCTGTGTGTGTGTATGTGTGAGAGATAGATAGATAGATAGCTAGATAGATAGATAGAGAGAGAGAGAGAGAGAGAGACTGTGTGTGTGTGTGTGCTTTAGTGTGTGAGTATATGGACAGCAGGGTGTAATTGTTGATCACAGTCAAAAGCAGTAGGTATGCGAATTATAAATATGTGAGTTATTTCCCGGGTTTTTGAGTGAGTCTTCGTGTGTGTGTGTGTGTGTGTGCATGTGTGTGTGTTTGTGTATGTGTATGTGTCTGTGTGTCTGTGTGTGGAGTGAGACATAACTACATCTATTGTAAGACTGACAGAGATCCCATTCATATATTATTATTATTTGTAGTAGTAGTGGTAGTAGTCAGGGAAACAACCCTATTCTTATCATGTCATTAGGAATGGTTACACAGAGAGAGAAAGTAGCTTCTCAGTAGGGGATGAAGTCAGCCCACCTGGTTATCACGAGGTAAACATCTGGACATGGTTTGTGCAACACCGTCACTTACTGTAACAACCTTGGGAGTGCAATTAGCGTGATTGGTTCATTTCTTTGCAGCCACCGACCGCATGGGTGTTTGTGAACCAGGCTGTGTAGTGGTCATGTCTGTGATGGAATGGAATATCTTTATGTGTGTGGATCACACACAGTTATGGTAACGAGTTCATGGCTTTACTTCCCTGAAATAACTTAAACTTTTAACCGTAACAAGACCATTCATCATTCATTAGTCATGCTAAAACAGACATAAAATTTAGTTACTTCACTCTTCCTCGACTACTAAGAACTAGGTCAACTAGTCTGCTTTGGAGGTAAACTTCAAAGAGAGAGTAACCAAAATGGCTCCACTTACATGTTAAGACCCCTCACCCTTGACCTTCATTTCAAGCTTCCACTCAGCAGGGTGCCCGTGAACTTGTGCTCTGTGACAGGCACTCGGATAACATCTTACGCTTAGCTGCGATTCATTCTGCCATCCAGAGTTCAACCTGCTTAAGGAACTTAACCCAGAGTGAAATCAATGCCCTCCAGTTTGTGGTAATGAGCAGTGGCTACCTCACTTTAACCCAACAGAATGATGTATGGCTTTAATCACGTTCATGTTGGCCTTGGGTGGGGACGGGAAGTACGGGGATAAATAATGTATAAAATTAGCCATTCGTTAAACGATGAATGAATGAATGAATGAATGAATGAATGAATGAATGGATGAATGGATGAATGTGAGAACTACTAAAACTTATACTGATACTAATACTAATTCTAGTACTAAATAATGTGCAAACAAAGCAAATAAATAGTTATTAGCATCATTGTCTATCTTGCTGACTTGATGATCTTTAAACTCCTTGGGCTAATTTCTTTATATAAATATGCCCAGTGTGTCAGTTGGTCTTAGAAGGCAGTGCTCTGCTGAGCAACTCTAAGCCAACATACTTTTTGACAAATTAATTGAATATCTTCTCATGGTCTGTTAACTGTCTGTTGTGTGAAAATCCCATATCTACACACAGAACAAGCCCACAAAGCACCAACTGGTCCATTAAACAGTGATCACACTAGCTCACACTAACTATCTTTGGCCCAATGGAGAGAGTGGAATAGCATCTCAGTCTAGCAGTGCAATAAATGTAAGTGTTTTTTTTATAGTGAACTTCCCCAAACCCCTCTGTGTTTATATGTGAAGTTACATGTTTCTGCCAAGGGGGTCACCTGTTTCCTGTGGGGCAATAATTATTGTAACACAAGTGAACTCATTCTCACGCTGGAAGCATTAGAAAGGGGTAAGCTGGCATTTAGATTTCTCGTAATTATCAATTGTCACTACATTATTTCTGTTTTGAATTTTATATTGTCGCTTGTCAATGTGGGAAGATTATGTGCCACTCCTTTGTTGGTATTTTGATCAGTATGTAAGTTAGTGCTTTTAAAAATCCACAGTAACAGATGTGTAACTACACTATAGTTGGGACAACAAATAAAAAAAAAACATTCAATTGTTCTCACCCTGCTGTGCTTTGGATGCTACAGACCCCCTAAAGGGAATGGAAAAGAAAAGAATAAAATGTTTCTTGTGAAATGTGAAAGTTTCTGGTGAGCACCATGTGCACATTTCATGTGCGCATCAGAAACATTTCAGTTTTGCCACCCCCCACTCCCCACTCCTCCCACCCCATGGCTTTGGGGGGCTCCGTAGGATGCTGAGTCTATGCATTTCATTGTTTTTTGGTGATGTTTTACATCACAGTGTTAGTGTGTGGAAGCTGTTTTCTTTGTGTTCTCCTTTGCTTGACATGTGCTATGAGCTAACCAGTGTTGAGGGGCAGGAGCACTGTGAATGAAAGTGTTCTCAAAGGGGGATCTCTCATCATACAACACGGTTTACAACCAGCCCTAATAGTTGTTTAACAAATAGCTCCCCTAAAGTGAGTTCTTAAACTAATTGCACTCTCTTCGAGCATGCAAATGCTTTTATTTTCTTCATGCAAAGACAAGGGCCGTGAGGCATACTTAAACTTCAGTTTTTTGCACTCATTGGATTGGCTCAAGATCATCAGAGACATCTGAGATAACCATGTTGCTCCTTGAAACGTCAACATACCCACTGCATCCTTCATAAATGTCTTTACGAGGTAGTTTTTCAGAAAGCCTCTACCATAGGTTTCCTCTAAACAGTTTAGCTGGTTGTTACGACACTCCTCCTAAAGGACGTGGATGTCCCACAAAACAAGGGAAGGCTTTGATTTATTTTTTAGGTTCTGTAGCGGGATTGCCAACAGATGTGTTGTATTGTACTGCTGTGTTGTAGTAACCCCCACCCTGCCATTAATTGATTCAAAATGGCCTGAGCCCTTTCTATTCCCACAGCACAGCTCTGGCAGCAGCGTTTCTGGGTAAAGGACCCGTTCCTAATAAACATAAATCAAAATGGTTGATTAAATTCTGATAAAAGCGCAATAATGAAGACAATCCCCCAGTGGAGAAGACGCCGGAGACATGTATTCTGCAAATTAGGTGAAGTGTACTTGTAGACTTGTAGGGCTTTTTTCGTGTCATGTGGTGCCTGCCTCTTTCTGGAAAAGAATAGGCCTTGGGATAATGGTGCTCTGTTTAGGGCTCCAAGAAAAGTGGTCAGAACTCATGGAGAGTCAGTAAAGTGGCTGACATAAAATTGAGATCTTCAGTGTACACTTCTGCAGTCTATCAACATAATAAAAAAGATGCAGATCTGGCAAGTATATCAAGGCAAACAGTTGACACAGAGGGCTATAAAGTAAGATGTGATGGGCCCTGGCTGTGCATTGAAATAATATGCTAATGTAGTCCTCGTGTCATGCTGTAATTTCAAAACATGCCAAAAGCCCCAATTCCCCAATCACTTGTTCTCTTTTTGGAAAGTATTTTAAGTCCATGTAAATTACCCCAGACAAGTATGTCACAATTTTTGCATAAAAAGTATATTGGGTCTAATAATCATTATTGATGGGATAAAGGAGGAACAAATTGTAGACTCTCACAGCCAGTAAATGTAAACTAATATCTGTAATAAATGTTCCCTTTTTTTGCTTCAGTGCATCATTATTAAATGGAAAGACTGATCTGCCGTTAGGCGTATAAAAAAGTAAAAACTGGGTAACGCTTTATTTGAAGGTGTCTACATAAGGGTGAAGTGAGCCTTTTATAAACATTGCATTACACATGAATGTTAATGACCTCATTCATGTTAATGACTGTTGTCATTAAGTGTCATTCGGTTTTTGCATTGTCTGCACCCCAAAAAATATCAACTTAACATCTAAAAAACCAAGTGACACTTAATAGCAATAGTTACAAACATAAATAAAGTGTCATTAATGTTGTAATGTCATGACATGTGTTATGTCATGTTTATAACATGCTTATGCCACTCTTATGTTGACAACTTTAGATAAAGTGTTACCAAAAATGGTTTGTTTTGGTGACTATAAATGTTATCTCACCTATTGCCACCCAGATGTATTGCAGTAGAGTAGAGGGCTAGAGTAGAGTAACAGTGACGGTGACAGTGCTTTGGAAAGTGTTTCCTCATCGCCCTTTGTGTCGTGGGGCTGAGGGCCACTATCAGTCAGCAGTGACCGAGCTCACACCGCTTCCTGTGTGGGTAGTGTCAGAGAGAGAGAGAGAGAGAGAGACGAGAGAGAGAGGGAGAGAGAGAGAGGGGAGGGAGAGGAGAGAGAGAGGGAGAGAGAGGGAGAGAGAGAGAGAGGGAGGGCTGGGCAACCGTCGGCATAGACAATTAGTCTGCTGCCAGCACAGCACAGCACAACGCAGCACAACGCAGCGCAGCGCAGAGCCACATGGGAGCCTGGCCATGTTCATGTTACCATTACTGAGAAACACTGAGCCTTTTACCTCTTGTAGTGCTGACCTACATTCATGCTTGGCCTGTGTTGTTTACCGCCGGCCCAGATAAACACTGCCAGATGTGGCTGGTCCACCCAGCTCCCACTCCCCTGTGTGTGTGTGTGTGTGTGTGTGTGTGTGTGTATGTGTGTGAGAGAGAGAGAGAGAGAGACAGGGCTCACCACTCCCCTGTGTGTGTGTGTGTGTGTGTGTGTGTGTGTGTGTGTGTGTGTGTGTGTGTGTGTGTGTGTGTGTGTGTGTGTGTGTGTGTGTGTGTGAGAGAGAGAGAGAGAGAGAGAGGGCTCAGGAAGGATATCTACGGCCTTGGGCACACTGGGGTTTTTTTTTACGTGTGCATGAAGGCAGCATTACAGAACTGCTGTGGCTCAGTTGAATTACCTTTACCTCCACTTTTTGTGACTTTTTATGTGGAATCCTTTGATTGATTTTTGTGTTCACATTACCAAGTTATTTTTGCAACTGCTACAGCCAGCCTACTGTATGTACTGTTTAGCTTTAGCTTGATGCCATCTCTGCAGAGAAGTCCAAGAAGTGAAGACAAGAAGTTGACTGAATGTAATCAGAAACTAGTCACATAATTTGTCAGCGAGGGCGTGGGACACTAGAAATCTACTGGTCTTTAGATAGTATTCTGTTATCTTCATTATAGTGTATTTATAGGCCACACTGGAATTCTGCTCTGACTACATAGTACACATGTGACCTGCACTTTTTCAGTAGACAGCTGCTAACATGACTAAAATATAATATATTTATACTTTTCATATCTGTGACAGGTAAAGTAGGTGCCAGTTATATAATATTGCTGGTATGATGCAACTTAAAATTAGTATTTTTATTTAAAAAGTAAAGGCTCTGCAGTTGCACACACACATGCACACTCACACACACGTGCTATACACATGCAAGCACGTGCACACATGCACACACATTTGTGAGGATGGGTCTCAAACAGACCATTTCTTAAAACAGATGATTTCTTAACTGGCTAAGCTGAGGGACAGACTGGACCTTTGAAGCTGATGAGTAAGTGAACAATTATTACGATCTATTGGTGCAATATGTATGTTCCTGCGTAAGAGAAAGCCACTATGTCTCTAACAATGGGCAGAAAACCTCAGAGGAGTTGACTGATTTTCATGACGTGAGAATGAATATGTCGGTGGAACGTTTCTCAGTAAATCAGATGCTGTGAACAAAGGATTTACGCTTGTTGCATTTCATGTACTGTAAGAAATAAGGACAATTTCCAGCCACAAGTAAACTTGCGTCAGAAATGAAAGTTTCTCTAGAGTACGGTCAGTCTAAGTCAAGCCTCACAGCCCACATTACTGGAAATGTTAATGCTGGATCAGGCCTCCTGCATTTGTGGGAAATGTGATTCTCGTAGATACAGTCAGGTGTATTTTATTAGTCTCAAAGTGCCACCCGCCCCACAAGCACTGTATGAGCCTCCTGGGTCTTCATCTGACAGTGAACACACCAGTGATTACACACACCAGGGCCCTAGCCAGAAATCATAAAATGGGTGGGCCCAGCATTGAAATCAGATAGGTCTAGCCCAAAAACACATAGGTTATCATTATTAATCAGTCAAACAATCAGTCAAACAAAGGGAGCCTTCTGATTGGGTGGGCCTGATTGGCAGGTGAGTGGGCATAGGCCCACCCCAGACCACCCGTGGCTACGCCTATGACACACACATAGCAACATTTTGGCACACAAGAAAGAAGACCACAGCAGGAAGAAGACACAACACCAAAGCAGTCTAAGAAAGTCCCAAAGCATGGGAAAGCATGGTGTGTTTGGGTGTCATGAAAGCATAATTCCTCCTGTCCAGTCACAACACCGCCAGCCTTGGTGTCTGTTGACAGCAAAAACAACTGAAGTGCAACTGTAGCAGTTACAACTGAAGGTCACCTCTGCATCTCAGTAAGACAGCTGTGCATTTCTGTGCACTATTTCAAATGGAAAACATAACGACTGAACTGATTCGATTTCTGTCCTTTTAAAACTCTGCTGAAGATCACTCTGTTTACTTTGACTGGCATGTCTACTGCTCCCAAGAGGCATTGAGAGCATAAACATATAAGTACATTTGTGTGTGTGTGTGTGTGTGTGTGTGTGTGTGTATGCATGTGTATGCGTGTGTATATGTGTGTATGTGTATGCATATGTGTGTGTGTGTGTGTATGTGTGCGCGCACATGTGTGCATTCATGCGTGTGTGTGTGTTTTGGGGTAGACACATGGGTGTGCAGTTTGATGACCACTCTCATGACCTACTAATACATGCCTCTAGTGCACCACTGTAAAACACCAGTGTTGTGTCTCGTGACTAATCTACATTAGGGCTGTTAAAGTGCAGTTGGAATTTGTGATGTTCCAGTGACAAACTGTAGTAAAAGTCTGGAGGTTGCCTTTTACTGGTATGTGTATTTACTTACTTACTGGTAATGAAAGCTGATGTTTTTTCCATTCAAGGGTGTGCTACCCTCTACTGCTGTACATCATAGGACCTCCAGCTTAAGGCCTATTCCTTTAAGTGTAAGTATAGTACCGTATGTAAGTCTATTATCGGCCAGGTGGTGAGAGACATTTCTATAGTTCAGAATAGTTCAGAAATAAACTTTGTAAATTCACTTACTCAAACCAAAGGTTTACAGGAACTGAGTTTGTCTATTTTCATAACTTATTTTTCACTGGGTAAAGCCTCATTTTAGGTGGGACGACAATAGAAATGGCACAAATGATAGGCACTATGTCGGTAATAGGATTACTTCCTCTTTATACTGTATACTGTGATATATGCATATATTCTGATTCCTGAGGGAAACTCCATCTCTGCACTGTACCCGTTGAAATTGCTAATATACACACAGCGAGTGTACACACTAAGCCAGAGCAGTGGACAGCCTCTCGGTCGCGCTGCCCAGGGAACAGTGAATGAGCAGTGCATGTTAGCAAGGAATGAGACAACCACTACACTATAAAAACTACAACCACTATACTAGAACTGCACTATACTAGAACAACTGCAACTACTATACTATAACTACAGTATACTATAACAACTGCAAGCCCTATACTAAAATATCTGCAGCTATGGCATCATGTCATGGGAAGACTCTACTGGGGTAACATCCCTGACAGCTAGGCCTGTTCCAATGGCAGCCAGGGCACATTTATTTCAATTGAGTTTATTAGGTGAGTTGGGGAAAACTGACCTGTGAGGAAAGTGAACCTAAAGAATGTGATCATTGTTCTTGATTAATTATTATTTATTATGTATATGTTTAAATGTTTTGCTTTGTTTAAGAGAAGTAGCATTTAATACCTCTTTTCCACCAGGGCCCTTTTGGTGCTGGTGCCAGTGCTAATGTTAAGGTAGTTCTGGTGAAACACTGGCACCAGTTCACACACTGGCATGAATTTCCACAAGTTTTTCAGACCCGAGCACTGCTGACATTGTGCTTCCATTTTGGACCAGCAAATTCAGGGAGCCATGCCGGTGCCAGCTTTTTGGCACCAGCACCTGTTACTTTTCAGTCGAAACAAGCAGAACCGAGTTCCAGACCGGGCACCGGCACTGGCACTGTGGTGGTGGAAATGAGCTATAAGAATGTGCCCTTGAGCCAGCCTGTGCTTCCGGAGCTGATGAAGAGAGCAGGCCTGGCTGAGGTGGGCTACAACAAGAGCAGAAGGCGTAAATCTACACAAGGTCAGTGGACTGCACGTGATCTCCACTGTCAGCTGGAGTGCCAGTATCCTAGTGTCAAATATGCACTTCTGGCCACCTTGGCTCTTACACTATATACTTGTGCATAAACGAGAACATCTGTGGGAATACATAGATGACAAGTTACACTTACTGTATGTGAGTTATGTTTCCAAAACCAAACCACTAGAAATATCACTGCTAGTAAAACACTTACCTCCTAAAGAAACATGGGATCAGAAAAGTCAAGCCTCTAAGCTATAATAAATGCATAGACCGACTGGCTCAGTTTTTCTCTAGGCGAAGTAAACATCTGCCTGATACTATGAGCCTACCAAGAGAAAAGGACTGTGACTAGAGTAAACCTGTGATGAGTGACTGACTAATGACACTCACAGGACGTGTGGTTGCTAAATACCTGGCCAGCTGCCAGGTTTGGGGAGAGAACATCCTCTTCCTTCTCTGCAGATGGCATTTCTGGACAGGGCTTCCCCACTTCCACAGCTGGGACATTTACATAAGAGGGCTCAGCCTCTCATGAATGAAAACTGCTGACTACTCAATATTATGAAACATGCTATCTACAGTACTTGCATCATATATATTAGTATTGAACAATCTAGTTTAGGTCATGGGTCTGTAGTGCTCTGTTTGAATACATTTTATTTAGAAATGTGGAAATAAGACTAAACAAAGATAAAAACCAAGATAATGTAATAAAATATACAAATGTGCACATTCTTCTTGGAATTCTGCAATATCTATAGCATCTTTTCCCAGAGGAAAGTAATGCTAATAACCAGAGTAATTCTACTAGCCACTGATGTGGTTAGCACTTATGTGGTTTGAAGGGCATTTCAAAATGTCTAACTGGAAAATCTGTGAAATGAAATCAGCTGTACCCTCACTTGATCTCTACCTACCCTAATACTCCCAAGGGAGCCATTCAGTAGGACTGGCTCAATAAAGGCCTCTTGTTCAGCCTGCTCACACTGAGTTGAGAAACCTTTCCCCTCTGAACTGGACTGAATACATGGGGAAAAGCAGTGGCCAGTAAGTTGTCTGTGGAGGTGTTAGCGGTTGGTAAGTTGTCAACATCCAACTGAAACAACAAAAGATGCAAAAAAAAATGTTGAATGACAAACAGTTTAATCGTATCACTTCTTTTCATACTAACTAGGCTAAAAGTATGTCCCTATTTTCTATCTTTTTGGGTCTGAATTGGTCAATCTTGATCTTGATTCACACATGTCCAGTGATTGTACATAGTGTTGAGTTAATTCTAAAGATGGCAGTGTGAAGCTGTGATCAAAACTATGCTCAGTAACTATTTCCACACTGTGCTTACTTATTACTAAATATCAGCTAAGAAGTTGCACCTATGTTGATAGCCATTATGGCAGCTGTGGCTTACTGGTTAGGGAGTTGGGTTTAAAATCAGAGGGTCACAGGTTGAACGCCTGTACCTGTAGGAAGAATGTGGTTGGGGAGTAAGTAACTAATACTCTACTGGTCTAATCATCCAGCGGCAAAAACTAACTACCAGGACTGAGGAACCCTTGACACAGGGGACTGATGGTTGCCAGTAGTGCAGGATATGCTGTAGGGCCGCAGATTTTCACAAATGGCCAGACACTGACTGACAGCTGACAGCCAACTGTCAGGTCTGTATGCCATGGCCCTGAGGACCATTTCTGACCAATAACTTAACAAAATCGAACTATTACTTGAATCTGATACATTTGCCAAATTGTTTTTACATCCTTGTAATGATGAATAGACATCACATTTTCTAAAACAGTTGCCTTCACACTGTATAGATCCATTTACATTTGGCTGCTCTTTCATCCAGAGCAACTTACAGTGAATTAGGTACATTGATTTACATGCCTTGCTTAGGGACAATTCAACCATGGATGAGTGTGCAGGAGTGCACTGGATATTCACTCCCCCACCCACATTTTTGCTACTCGTACAGGAAGTGAAACTGCTGGCTTCAAATCAGAAGACCAACTTCTTAACCATTAGGCCACAGCTGCTCCCAACTGTGATGTTCAACTAGTATCTTATGTGTCCCGGTTACATTTCTCACAGCTGTTCTAGAGCCACTTTCATCACTGTCACACAAATGTGAATTGTCCTTTTCTTCAGGCTTTTTGTGTGGTTACTAGAACCACTATCCACATGCCATGTTCCACATCATTAGCTGATGTAACACAAATTAAAGGTTACTTGCTCCAGGTGAGGCTCGAACTCACAACCTCGGCATCGCTCAACTTGCACTGCTTTATAAGTACCGTGCGCTAACCGATTGCGCCACTGGAGCTTACATGACACAGTGAAACAAGAACATGACGTGACCTGAATGTGAACACATTTACAATAAAACAAGCTTCTGCAATCACTGCTTAGAATAATCCAATAGACAGCATAGTTTATGGCTTTCTAATAGTCTTAACTAATGATCTATATTCTGTTTCAAGGTATCTTGTGTCTCTTTCAGTTTCAGTGTCTGTAACCCTAACCCTATTTTTTTGCATAATTATTTTACACTCACTCTTACTATTACTTGGTAACAGCACAAATAAATGACTTGTTCATTATGACACAATGTCATTAATGCACCTTCACCTGTCATGCTAATGGCCTGGTCAGTCTACACGACAGCCCAATTTTGGCACAAATGTTTCATAACCACACATTACCAGCATGGTCCCAGAACAGGAAAGGTCAGGCACGACATGGAATGATAAATGAGGTAATATGACATACTTAGTGACCTGTCTGCAACGTTCTACGATGAAAAGACTAGGTTGTCAGAGTTTTATGGTGAATCTTATGTGTCCACCGTTGATATGGGAACTCCTGTCACCAGCGGTCAATGGAACAGCACATCAATTGCCTTGTAATGTGGCCAGCCTCCTGACCAAGATGCGGAGGGAATTTGTGGTTCTAATATTGCATAGTGTGACATGGTCTTTGTAAATGGCAATCATGAAAGACAAAAAAAAAAACTGTATAATCGGACCCAGGCATAAGACATCAACTTTTGAGTAGACCTAAACCTTTGTGCAGATCCGACCTCCTTTTTTTTTGCTACTTTTATAGCCCACTAACATCCTCATGTCCTCCTTTAGGAAGCGTATTCCTCTGAGGGCCTTTGAGAAGCAAAAAAGGTGATAAACAGGGCTGTCACTCTTCACAGCAGGGGTCCATGTGATCGCCTCTGATCTCTGGAAGCATACACCGCACAGCCCTTTTTTTTTGGTTCTGTAATTTATGAAGTGGACGGGGCGTGTTGGAGCTCAACTCAGCAGGAAGAGATAACCAAGGCAGGGCATCCTGCTGGTATTGCCCTTAATTCGTCATCTGTCTTTCGGAACGCATACATGCAAACATACATGTGCATTACACTGTAATGTAAATCTGGGAAAATACTGGGCAACATAATGGAATCCAAACAAGATGTTGAAGGAATTAAGATTAACAAGAGTATGAAAAAAAAAATATTTATAGGGTTGGATGTGCAGTTTTTAAGCATTTTTGAAGGTGGTTCATTGTTAAGAGTATGATATAGTAGTATGGTAGCCAATACAGTATGGTTACCAATAATTAAAGAAAAAGCAGACATATTGTAAAATCTGGATATTTATATGCAAATTTGTTGAGAAATTGAGCTGGGAGTTACATTGGGTTTTGATGGAATAAATTATGCCCCACTTTTCAACTGAGCTTAGTAATTAGTCATAGTCAATATGATTTGATTAGTGTCTTTTGGTTAAATTCCCAACACAATTTAACATAAAATAATATGTCTACACTGTAATTGTCACAATGGATTTATGATTGGCAGAGGTCTATGCTGTACAATTTCACATATATTCCTGTGGACTGCATGAATTCCACAGCGCAAATTGGGGCATCTGTGGCCTGGTGGTTAGCGAGTTAGTCGTGGGATTGGAGGGTTGCAGGTTTAAATCCCATTCCAGTAAAAACAATGGGGGTGGGGGAGTAAACAACCAGTCCTCCTGCTGAAGTGTCCTTGAGCAAGGCATCTAACCCCACATTGCCAACTGTAAGTTGTGCTGGATAAGAGCAACAGCTAAGTGTAATGTAAGATAATGAACTGAAGAACAAGACCCCTCTGTTAGAAATGTTAAGCCACAGCAATAATTGCTGAGAAGGGATGACTCTGCATGAATTCTAACACAAGAGGAAACTTTAAAAAAAAACATTTCACAAACATTATGAAATATGTATCTGCTGGATTGAACTGGCTTCCATCTGGTCAAAACGTCATCTCACAATCAATAGAGCCTGCATCCAATTGTCTAAACTGTAGGTAAAAGGTTTTCACATGTCTTTGCCACACTAGTTTCTCATTACCGTTGGGTACTGATGAGCCCCTGTGTAAAGAGCGGTACTAAAAGTGCGGTGTGAGAGACTGAGACGTTAGTCATGGTTTATATCTGTGACAGCTTGGTCCATTCGGCTGTAAACACTGCCTCTCTATCGCTAAGCCTGTTGGCATGGGCCGAAGTGTGGCTGCATGTGTGCACTGCCTTTTGTTCAGAGTGCATGTGTTGACTTTGGACTGCTCACTCTTCACAGAAGAGGAGTGGTCCGCAGTTGTCATGGAAAAGTATACACACACAGGCACACACACACACCCACAAACACACACACACGTGCATATTCACACAGCCACTCACTGAATCAGAGGTAACGTGTGTGTGTGTGTGTGTGTGTGTGTGTGTGTGTGTGTGTGTGTGTGTCTGTGTGTGTGTGTGTCTTTGTCTGTGTGTGAGGGCAGCAAGGGATGGGATTTCTCTGAAAGCCAGAGCTTTTCTGGGACTTGAAAATGATGTGAGTAAAAGTTTTGGTGGGAAACTGCGCTGCGCGTGGATTAAACATACATAAACATGTTTTGTATTAGTGCTGCGCAACTTTGCTACAGTGACTCAATGTTTTCCTCCTCCAAACTGAAGACAGGTCCACTCACAATGATAGAAAAAGCCATTGCATGTTTAGCAGAATACAATACCAAATTAAACTTACGGCTCCATCTGTACCATTATCTCAACTAAATGAATCCAGTAGAGCAAATATCCCACATGAAGAAATCCACAAAGAGACAGACAATGAGTAGGAGTTTTTTTTTCCCTCATAAACAATTTTCTGCAAATTGTGTTGCATGCAGAGCAGAGAGTCAATGTGTGACCAAGCATAGTGTAACCTTTAGTACATATTGTATGTATCAGTCGCTGAAGCTGATTCTAAAGCTGTTTTGTGAGTTGAAGCACAGAGTTGATTTATTCAGGCCAGACTTTCTAACAGCCAGATAATGGTACAAAATGAAACCTGCTCTGTTTTGCATCTGAAAAATCATAGTTCAAGGAAAGCACAATTAATCACAATTATCTGTGTTATGGCATTTTGATCACTGGGTGTGGTGCCTGCGAGAAGCAAGCCCTCATCTGCAGATGGAAAAGATGTGTTGTCAACAGATGTGTGGTAACATGTTTTAACAAATGAAAATGTAGAAATTATAAACACATGAACATGTACTTGTTTACATTGTTAATAAAACGTAAAATGTGGGTTGGGGGGGGGGGGGGGGGGTGGTAAGTGGTGTCATGCTACTGTTTTACATCTTTTCTGAATTCATTATCTAGCACCAACATTGTGCATACAATCAGTGGCTGTCTGCCATCTATACTTCTTTATTTTTACATTACATTACAACAACACATACACATTACATTACTTTACATTACATTGCAACAATACATTACATTACATTACATTAGGCTGCAACAGTTATGACCCGTACCAGGCCCAGACAACATATCACTCTCATCTTCCATCAATTACACTGGCTCACTGTACAATCTCATATTGTATTCAAGATGGATCACTGTACAATGGCATATTTTATTCAAGATCTTAACATAATCTACCCCCCTTATCGTTTAATCTTAATTTCTCGATCCCATATCAACAGGCTCTCACCTTATGCTGCACTGACGTTCACCTCCTGTCCACCCTCTCTGCCCATCATTTTCTCCATGTTCAGCATTTAACACGGCTGGCACTCAACTCTGGAAAACAGGGGCATGGCCAGAATTCATCAAATGCATAGATTCCAGAGCGCTACACTCTCCACATCTTTGATAAAATGTGTATGCCCAGAAAAAAATGAAGTGGGCCTAGGCCAAAACACATAGGTTATTTTAATTACTAAAACAGTCAATCACACTTGATTGAGTAGGCCTGATTGACAGGTGGGTGGGTATGCCCTGTGCCCACCCCCACCTACCCGCCTGCACCTATCCTAGAACACTCTCCCACTTGCACTGTAGATGTTAACACACTTCACCACGTTTCAATCTAAAAACTCACCTGTTCACTCTGGCTTCTTCCTTCTACTTCTTACTATCCCCCTCCATCTCATCCTGACACCATGTCAATTTCAACTCTATGTCAATTTTATCTCTTTCAACATGTCGATTTCATCTCTTTCCCATGCTCCCTCAACCTCCTCAGTGTGGCCCTATCTCCTCATTCATATAAGTTTTCTACTGTGTTTTATTTCCTGTCTATTGTCAACATTTGTCCCCACTAGGTGTACCCTGTTTCAACTTGCTATCTTTCTATTTTAATTATCATTGCATTAATCAAATATATATTTTTCCAAGCAAAGAAACAGTTGATGCTGCAATGCGAAGCTGTGCTCTGTGTATGCATATCATATTTTACAGGTGACTATCTCAATCAAACAAATTGGTTCGTAACACTAATATTATGGACGTACCTAACACTAACCCTAATCCTAACCCTAACTTTAACAGTGAACATAATGTTACATATTGTTACAAACTTTGTTACACTGTACTTCATGATGTAAATATACTGTAACAGGGACCATAAAATAAAATGTAACCTTTTGGTTAATACTTAAGTCCACAGCAAATGTGTTTATTTAGGTGTTGTTACTTGCATCTTCCTTGTGCATCTGAAGGACTCTCCCATGTGTCCACTGACGCTTCGCAGTGTCCACTACTCCCCAGTTTGTGCAGCGGACATAATGTCAAACAGATGTCTATTAATTGCTTTCAGCACTCTTTAGTCATTACGTCTGAACAAAACAGGTAAACGACATCCTCCTTCAACATGTGCTGGCTTTCCTGTCCTGGCTGTGACCTGACTTAATGTGGAGGAAACAGGACTCTGGGAGGTTCTGGAGGAAGCTAAGGAAATTGCAGATAATTCACAGCACAGATTGGAAAGAAAAGTCAGGTTAATCAAAGTCAATTGATAATGTGAGGGCAAAAGAGAACCTACATATCTTTTGGTGGTGCACCTGGTTGATTGAAGTGAGGGGACTCCTGTGTTATGTCATAGAGAAAGATACAGGGCTTCTCCTCCCCAGCTTATATGGTGGATAGTACTGAACATTTACCTTCACAACTAGTCAAACCAGTTCTTCCCACATCAAAGTAAAACCCAATGGTAAATTGGCTGCATCTATATAACATTTTCTCACATTCAATAGAATGACCCACAGTGATTCACAATTTCATGCCTCACATTCACCTTCTCACACCAATAGCAGAAGCTTACAAGGTGACAACCAGCACATTGCGGGCAGTATGCGGTTAAGTGTTTTGCTCTCGGACACTCTGACCTTGTCAGGAGGAACTGGAATTGAACCAGAGCCATAGCCAGAAATCATAAAACCATGGGTAGGCAAAAAAAAACAAAAAAAACAAGTGGGCTTGTGTGATGAAGTGACCATTACTAGGGTTGTGGGTGTGCTCTGACTGCCATACCAACAAGCCTGGCTCCTTGGCACTGCAATCAAAGCTCATGTTTGGTAGCCCAGAGATGTGGGTTCGATGCTGGGTGGGGTGACTTCTCCTCTCCTTTGCTACAAATTGTGTCAGAAGTGGGATGGCTTGCTGGGAGGCCATCAGAGGTGCACCAACTGTGTAAGCCATATGAGGGACCTCCAGGTTAGGTTGACCATGGTTCAAGGGACCCCAGTGATGGATGAAGCATATATACTGTATGTGGGGCACTCTGAATGGGACTTTTTGTCTTCAGTCGCCCTACAGGTTGGAAGCGGAATTGTCTTTCTTATGTCTTATTTGAACTACAGATCAGAGACCATGTGGTTATAGCCCATGGAGGGCCGCAAAGTGAATTCAGAAGGGCCGTTTACCTTGTTACATGTTGAAAATATTATTTTAAGGTTGAAAAAAACACTTAGTGAAGGTTGATGCCATCTATCTTCACTGTTGTCCAAGCTGCTCAGTGTGTTGTGATGATCCAGCATAAAGTCCAACTCTTGAGTTTCACCAATGCACAAGAGAGGTAAAGCAGGAGGAGCAATGGCTTCTCCAATAAAGCCAGCATGTATACTTAAGTATAGTTCATATTAATGTTTCATTGGGCAAAAAATGACAAAACATGTTTCGTGTATCATTACTTTGAGAGCTCACTGCTGAATCATAGCACAGGTGTCAGTGAAGCTGAATCATAGCACAGAAACACTGAAATTAAAACACTGCCAAATATTTGATCCAGTCATTAACCAGCTTATCCTTATGAGCACACAAATCATCAGACAGGTAGATTGGCTAATAAATGAAATGAAAAATGTCCAGTCCCAGACCCGCAACTTCTCAGCAACTCTGGCTGGGGAGACAGAACTAAACGCTCCTCATTTGCGAAGTCAGTTGTGTATCCTTTTGAAGGAGGTTTAATGGCATTCTCAAGTCAAGCTGTGCTAGCTGTCATATGTTACATAGGCAAAAACAATACATGGCAGGGTTTACTTTCTGAAGCCTGGATTGACAAATCTGAATGGTTGCAAGCAAAGCACATGTCTACATTCATGGTGAGTATAGACCCTAGGCGTCTGTGACCTCCGCTCTTAAGGTCTGTTGCCTAGCATTTTTGCCATTCCAACAGTCTGAGCTCCAGACCCGTCACATGCTTTATTGACCTGTCAGAGATCACTTAAACCCTATTAAGAACATGAAGAATGAACACAGTCTGGATTAGAGGTTTATGGCTTTCATAAGTGACTTACATATAAATATGTATCACATCTGTCTCCTTATACACCATTGACTGTTTTTGTACCTTAAGTCTGGCAGTAATTGTGCCACGACAACATGTAGTTATCCCAAACACAGTATCTGTGTACATGTACACAATTGGGGGAGCAGGCCACTGTGTATGATGAATAGGTGACTGTGTAACTAGGACACCAACAAAGTTGTGAATTATAATCACGCATTAGCTATTTATGCAGCAATTATTTCTCAGTTTGCTGGACATGCTGTTGATTGATGTACTATCCATTACATTTTCCTACAGTTTATTGACAAGGTCAAGCAAGAAATTTGCCTAAAGTAGCCAGTACTTCCAAGTGCTTCCTGGAAGGTAAAGAATTATACCAGAGGAGGATATATTCTCTCTCCTAAAAACGTGAAATATTCCTGACAGTGTCATTAACCAACTAAAGGATGGCATCTATATAGGTGTAGCCAGATAGGTGTAGGCAGCCTAAAGTAAACAATATAAAATTGCTAACTTTGTCTACTCGGTAAGAGAAGTTAATGTAGGCTACACTGTTTCAGAAACTTTTTTTTCTTTCCCCATGTCCTACTAACCCTAGGGGCTCCACAGATACAACACCATGTTTAACAATATTGCAATAACGCATTGTCACACCTTTTTCCCCACCTCTAACACAAACACATAAAAATACAATAAAATACAATTGGATTACAATGCACCACAGTGGTCAGTCACTACATACAATCCAATGAAAACAAACATAAAAAACATCTGCAATCAGGGTAGGCAGTGGAGGAAAAAGAGAAAAACGAGTAACTGAAGATGATGACACAGGAAACTTCTGCTTAACCTTATAATTAGACCATTCTGCTGAATTAATTTGGTGCTTTTGTTCTTTCTTCGTCTATTCTAGGACACTGAAAAGATTATATTGAAAGAGGCAAGGAACTGGAGCCACCACAAAGAAAGGGTGAGAAGTGCATTTCCAGTACATATCGTTGCCTTTCAAAACAAACCTGGTCTTTGTTAGTTTGGCTTGAGATTGATTTTCTACCCCTGTTCAACCAATGGCTTGTAGCCCTTGCCCTGCAAATAGAGCCTCCTACTATCAATCCCCCTTTATAATAACGTGTCCAGTGCTTCTGGGAAAGCTGTGGTGCTGGAGTGGTGTGGTGTTTGAGGGCCAGTAGGGAAATAAAGCCCTGAGTTTGGGCCCACAGCCAGTGGGAGAAGGCGCAGCGATCATTACCTCATCACCTCTCTACTCCTTGGATGCAGTGAGGTGAATTCATCGTTTAAATGAAAGGAAAACAGTTTTTTCCTCAAGAACAACAACACTTTCATGCCCCACAGTTTGGTCAGAGGGGGACACTCCACAAAACAGGGTCATCTGTGTGTCTAGGCCTTCTGTGAAGGCCATGTCACTGTCTCCTGATAGGAGTTTGATTGTGATAACTAAAGCTGTAAATTCTTTATAGCTGGTCACAGTTGATCACATTTTCAGTGTGCCATCACACAGACTCACAGGCAGATGCAGATTATTGCAAATGTGCAGATGCAGATTGTTACAACTGCATATTGTTATTATTATTATTATTATTGTTATAGAAGATAACAAGCATCAGAAAATATAATGCAATGCATATAATGCAATGCCGGCTGTCCATTTAAATAGCAGTGTATAACGAGAAATCATCAACGGATAATTCACGGGTTCTAATGGGTCTTCATATTGAGAGTTAAAAGAGAAGGATTTTAATTGTGTCTTTTGTACCTGGCATTCTGAAATTATGTATGAAACTTGCCTGCCATCTCTCAGGCGTCATTCAGAAGATATTTTAATTGCACACTGCACAGATGTTTGTGGGGAATTTCTGAGGAGACCAGAGACACAAGTGCAGGGACAAAACCAAAATGGTTGGCATGAGAACATGGTATTTTGTGCCACGACGTAGCTTTTGGCAGATGCCAGATGTGGTGCAGCTTTATGGGTCTGTGTGGTGGACGTTTGTAAAACGCAGACTAATCCATGTTGCTGGAATGAACCACATGATGATGAGAACGATTTGGCCAAGGGTTGTTTGGTTAGTATTTAGGTTTCAAGAGAGACCTATTACTTTCTGCACTTTTCAAATACCATCCAGAGAAGTGTTTCTTGTGAGTTACACTGTGGCGTAAAAAATATAGTTATTCCTTCTTCCCTCTTTCCCTTATCAAAATAAATTACCGGTGACTCTGTTGCACTTTTTTTTCGGCAAGGGGGGGAAAGTATGACCCAATATACAATGAAAAAAAGTTCTACACAAGCCACAGAAACCCAGCTGAAATAATGGGTGGCTGTACTTTTGAAAGTCTAGGCCAAAGAGTGAGTTGTTTTATGGAGGCACGGTGAAAGCTCTGCGATTCACAGGCAGAGAGACTGCCTTCTGTTTCATTAGCAGCAAGTGGGCAGCCCAGAGCCGGTGCCAAGGTGATTAAGCTAATAATGTTCACGTCTGAGTTCCGAAGTCAAGCTGGCCACTAATGGTCAAACAGAGCAGGCAGTGGGCAATGCGGTTTATCACGAACAAATCCCTCCAGCAGGACATCTCCTGAGCTCCAACAAACACGACTACAGTGGAAAACAAGAGCAGACTAAAAACAACTATGTGGGGTCTGCACCCAGTCTTCTAATCAAACAGCAGAATATGTAAAGCGTTTAATCGTTGGTTGATATACTGTGATCTTGGGTTGAGGTTTCACATCCCACAGCATGGACAGATGACTTTTTCCCTCAATGATTCAAACCACTTAATCCGAAAAGTCGACATGAGAACTATGCATTTACGTCATTGTCACTGACTGCATAATGGGTAATAGTTTGTGGGGAGACATTCAGATTTGTAATCCAACTAGTGTCCTACATTTACACAGACATAAACATGAAGAACTGGTGCCACCTCTGAACCAACTAACGAAGCAAATAATAAACCACCCCCCTTTTGTCTGGTATAAACAGTCATTTGTGCTGATCAGCTGTGTAAACCCATCATTATGTGCATTTGAAGATGGGTAATCTCAACTGCAGAGGAATCGTCTAAATCCCTCAGAGAAGGAAAAGTTAAGAAAGCACAGAAAAGCAGTCTCATCTAAAAAAATCCACTGACAAACACTTGAAGTTGGCAACTGGAGCATGCACTATGCAGAACAACTTTGTCAAGTCTTGAAACATCGATCATGGTTGCAGTGGTTGCAGTGGCAACACAGTAAGAGTAAGAGAATAATACTGCGATTCTTAACTTTTTTGGACATTTCCTACTTGCCTTTTGTCTGTGTTTCTGACCTAGTTCTGTCATTTTGTTTAACAGCCTGAGTATATGATACACAGAGTGGCTGCCTGCTCATAAAAGTGCAGAGAAAAAACTAAGAAGGCTGTTGTATGAATGGCAGCTTCTGCCATGCCTGCACACACTTAATTCCTCCCTATGTGCTATACTGTTGTGCTAATAACTTTATTATTGCCACATGTTTGGCTTCTGTTATTTCTTTTGATTCACTTAGCTTATTTTGTTATAAAAAAAATCCCCTGATACTGGTGGAAAAATGATGGCATGACTGAATTTTTACAAGGAGAAAATTTGTACTGAGAGCAGGGTGCCAACTGGCAGCATCCTTGCCTACCTAGATGTGAGTACCAACTTATCTTTTCAAATGTTTCTCTGAAGGAAGCAGGGGGGAATCTACTGGTAATCTACTCATGGGAAAAAAGGAGCATCAGAATTGCCACATGTAAATGTAGATCCGTTTGTTTGGGCTACTTAGATGAGACTGCTGAATCGCTTTGTCCTTCTGTCATACATTCCTATGATGCTAGACTTCACCCATGAGTTGTCAACCATCATCATCATTTGGGCTCATGGTCTGTGTTGAAGAAAACGGCATTCCCTTATATATACGTGCGGCCCCAGCCCTCCACATGCAGACCAGAGTCATCCTGTGCCCAGCTGTTCTGCAGTCAGTGGAAAGAGTCCGGCTTCCCGGCTTCCCGGCTGCCTGGCTGTCTGCTGCCTCTGCCTAGGCTCACTCAGGCTCGTGTGACGTAATGGCAGCATGCTGCCGGGTAGGAGGGCAGCTGATCCAGCTGTCCAAATCCAGTGTGCCATTTAATGGACCTGGCCAGCGGAGTGAGGGTGGAGGTGGTGGTGGTGGTAGTGGTGGTGCAGGCACTCCTGGGTTGTTGTGAATCTATGGAGACCACAGTAGAAGCTTGTGGTGTAGCTACCCCCACCCCCACCCCCCTGCTAACTGTGCCTTAGGGGAGGAGAGGGGGGCAGGGCGAGCTGGGTTGGGTTATTTTCTCCACAGGCGTCTGAGCAGACCAAAAGGTACTAAGCATCCACGAAGGTGGCCGTCTTCTTGTTTGTATAGATAGGTGAAAAGGATAGGCTGTGTTGACAGGACTAAAAACAACACGATCACCCACTAAGACACACACACACACACACACACACACACACACACACACACACACACAGACCATCTTACATCCTTGAAATCCGCAACTTTGCACTCTAAGTAAAACAGTGAATGACTTGTCAGTGTCTCAGTAAGACATTATCTCAGAGTTTAACAGCCAAAGGGTCCCAGCTGGTAGCAAAATTATTCCCTTTCATTTATGAGTGGTTTTCCTCAGCCACCCTCTTTGTCTTTACCAGCACGAGTCAGCAGATTAAATTAAATTAGGCCATAAAGACCTTCTCCTATCGTCACGTTTAAATTCAATACACACAGGCAAATATGTTTCACATGGCCAAACGCTGAGGTCAGCCCCTGATGGTGATGATGTCAGCCAGGGAAGGGCGTGGGCACTCAGTCCCTGCACTCACCCAGCTGGAAGCTACGACAGAGCCCTCTGCTTGTAGCACAACCTTTAATCTGATTTACCAACTTTGCTCTCTGTTATTTCCTCAAGGTGTCACATTCAGACCCAGCACAGACAGAGCCATCATGAGCAGCAGCATGGCATGTACTCACAGAGCAAATCTAGAGTGTATTTTCTTTTTTCATCTCATTATTTTTAGGACTGAGCCCTCTGCTTGTAGCAGAATCTTTAATCTGATTTACCAACTTTGCTTTCTGTTATTTCCTCAAGGTGTGACATTTAGACCCAGCACAGTCAGTCCTCACAAGCAGCATCATAGTATGTACTCACAGAGCAAATCTAGAGTGTATTTTCTCTTTTCGGTTTTTGCTTTCAACTCCAACTTTATCTCTTGTTATTCTGCCAGTGTCACATTCACTCTCAGTAAAAAAGCCACAAATAGGGGAGCGGCTTGAGATCAGAGGAAATACCTTCAATGTTACTATCATAATAAAAGGATTTAAAAGTAAATGTACTTTAAGTGTTATAAGATGTTAAGAAAAAAGATTAAAAACTCAGCCACTTTCATGCTGGTTTCATGCTGGTTCGATTTACTCCTAAGTTCAGGGTCTTGTTTCTCACTCGGCAGAAAAGACTCAAGTGATACTATTGCTGAGAATTTTAATCGCTGGTGACAACAGAAGTCATAACATTGTGTCTAAAGGAGCGTGGCCCTGGAGTAGCAGCATGGCAGGCTCACAGAAGGAGCTATGGGGGCTGACAGAGGTCTAACTGCTTCTGAGCAATGGAAGGAATCACCCAGGGCTCTCCGCTCACAGGACGTCTGTTTTGGAGATGTCGGGACTGATATCTCCAAATAAACGTACCTGATAAAACAGCAGTTAGCCCCCCCTCCCTCGTTGCCAAATGCAACCGGTAAAGTGGTGCCCTTGTGTCAAAGCTGCCCTATGTCTGTTGTGGTTCAATTATCCTACTGGACCTTTCTGTCATTACAGTGGTGTGTATCAGCTGAATGGTGTGTGTGTGTGTGTGTGTGTGTGTGTGTGTGTGTGTGTGTGTGTGTGTGTGTGTGTGTGTGTGTGTGTGTGTGTGTGTGATAAGATGTGTGAGGTGACCCTGAGAAGTCTCTGGCAAGCAGGCAGTGCTCAGCAGCTGATAGAGTGTGATAATTCCTCAACTTGACCAGTTCAAAATAGTTAGGCACACAGCCTACAGCAGCAGACATCTCAGAGCAGAGCTTGCTCTCTGTGGCCTCTCCAGTGTTTAGTTAACTGGCAGGGCTGATGTAGCTAAAAATCTCTGATGGTGTGTGTTTTTTGTGCTGAATCACTTTCAGCAATTTCAACTGGACCTGCAATGTGAAACATTTTGGGAGTTACATGATCAGGGGCCATCTGAGAATACTCCTATCATGTATCTGAGCACTACTGATGGAGCTGTGCTGTGCTTCCCTGTGCTTGCATGTGGTATTTATCACCATGTTGTGAATATGAATAATGCATGGCTTCCACACTGAAGAATGAGAGTGACATAAATCTCTGCAAGAGCTGCACTTACTTCTGTTGCTGCTGTTTTACCAAACCACAAATCAAAAAAGATCGACTCCAGAGAGAGCCGGCTTCCCCTGGTGACCACACTTCCAAGGGAGACTAAGAGACAAGAGATAGTTGCTCATCCATCCATCCATCCATCCATCCATCCATCCATCCATCCATCCATCCATCTATCCATCCATCCATCCATCCATCCATCCATCCATTCATCCATCCATCCATCCCTCTGCTGTGAGGCTGAGCCCCCCTGTAAGAGTGGATCCTAAAGCAGCCCCCTATCACCCAGCCATCGGCGCTGCACTGAGCCATGCTTACAGTCAGGGCAGGCTGGTGTTTACTTTGGACTGCTGAAGGCAGTTAGGAGACATGGAAAGCCACTGCCAGACCCCGGGAGGTGGATGAGAGCCGTATGTGTGTGTGTGTGCATGCGTGTTTGCGTGTGTGTGTGTGTGTGTGTGTGTGTAGTGGTATGGTAGTGGGGGATCTAAAGAGGACAGGGTCTCAGTAGAACCCTCTCCCTAAACTCACAGTGTGCTTTGTAACAGTATACGGTATCCCTCTCCTAATAGAATACAACTGACAGCAAATTTTCATTACTAAAATAAAAGAGGCTTTTCAATTGATTTTGATTGCTGCTGAATGCACCGTAACAATTACCAGCCAGTGGTTTGTTCTGAGGATAGTTTATCACTTGCTGTTTACATGTTCATCTGCTCGGCACAATGTAGCCTTAACCAACTCCACCTCACTGCTGCATCATCATCTATCACCTGTATGCTACTACACTGTTTACTTTTAATGTATTTGTGAGTGGTTCGAGAGCAAGAGCAGGCAGATGCAACCAAATTTCATTACCCTGTATTTTTGTTTACATGTGTAATGCCAATTAAGGTTATCTAATGTAGGGTGGCTTACCCCCCTTGAGCATGTTTAGAATGCAGACAGAACCCCTGCAGGAACACATCTCAGACCTGCCGAAATAAATACCCCCCTCTGGGGTAGGTTCTTCTGTGCAGCCCTGAACCTGTTCACTGGGGCTTAGTAGTTAAACATGATAGGAGTAAAAGGTAAGACAAACACAGGTTTTTTAACACCAGCGAAAAGTCTGATTACACTTAGTGGAATTGCTGCTCTCAGAGTTATCATACTGTGGTTATTGTGACTGAATAGCGAGGAAAGCTATAAGGCAAGTGTTTTCACCTCAAGGAATGAATGAGTAATTGTAAAAATGGCATATTTTGATGGAGTAATTGCTGCCTTATAGACCACAGCTATGGTCTTGAGCCACAATAAGTGTGACAGTTATGTTTATGTTGTGCCAAGCTGTTGGTACTAGTGTTTATTGGGTCAACACTGCCTGTCACTGATTTGCATTTTGTCACATTTAGTGTGTGTGTGTGTGTGTGTGTGTGTGTGTGTGTGTGTGTGTGTGTGTGTGTGTGTGTGTGTGTGGAAAAGTGGAAGGAAAAGTGAAAATTATTGGGCAATAATGCCAGTTCGATAATTCATGACTAAATTCCCCCGGGCCTTGTTAGAGCTACACCCTGTCAATTTCAAATGTTCAGAGAGAAGTATATGCGTGTTTTCTGGGAAAGAAGAAAAAGCAGATGTCTATGAGAAGGTTGTTCTGCCAATTGACATAAATTCTTTTTTTGTCAAGTAGTTTCTTTACTCCCCATGTAGAGCATTTGAAGGCCTGACATTGAGGTGAAAGGTCAAAACCCCTGACAAATCAGATTGCTTTCATGGCAACCAGAACTGTTGTCTTTCAGGGGAATCCAGAAGCTCTGGCGTAAGATCAAAGTATCCTTGACAAACATTTTAAGGGAAACAAGTCTATAGTTTTGGGATAGAGTGTGCGGGTATATGGTAAGAAATGCACCAAACCCTTTTAGCCTAGACTTATAACAGAATTTATCTAAGTTCTTGTTGTGGAAGAATGTGGGATAAAAAGCAGGGGACATTTCAGTATCAAGGCTAAGGATTTCCTTAACAGTTTTTGGGCTAAAGCAGACAGTAGCTATATTCAAGGGAGAACAGGGGAAAAGGAATGTGAATGCTGGAAAAGCAGGGTCATACAGCTCTGATTCATTGTTGACCCCAGTGTGTAAATAGTGATGTTTTGCTTATTTTCGGGGTAACCCATGGGGTCCATCAAAACATCCCCCGTTAACCCCCTAAGCAGCCCTGGAGCCCTCGTGGATCCTCAGTATGTTTTGTTTTACTGATGGGCCAACGATTCAGGTGATTAACCATTGACACGTACTGCTCTATGGAGTATTGCACAAGTCTGAATTCCATGTGAATGCCATAAAAGAAATAAGAGATAGACCTCCATATATACACAGCATGTGGCAAAATTATTCTGACTGAATCCATCAAATCACTGGGGCACAAAATAGAGACATGTCAGTGGAATGTGCCTCATTTTTAACTAACCACATTTTTAGTTTGGCATTCCATGCAATTCACGTGTGGCTTGGGAAAATTCACCTCAGGAAACACTGAACCAATGACTCCAAGCTGAGTAAGAACATCTCAGCCAATGATAAAGATTTACTAGGGATTTATAGGAACAAAGCTGGCTTCCTACTGAGAAACAAACCCACACACCCTATTTTCACATATAGGTTTGTGGGAAGAGAATAGAGTTATATGAGAACGACTTACAGAGTTTGACAGGTTACTCCTTTGAATGATTATAGGACAAAAGCTGGCTTCTCACTGAAAAACAAACCCACACACCCTTTTTTCACATACAGTATAGGTTTGTGAGAGGAGAATAGAGTTATATGAGAAAGACTTACAGAGTTTGACAGGTTACTCCTTTGAATGATTAATACAATTATCAAATGAATTGCTTTCAATCTCTTTATTGCTCAGCAGTTGATATCCAAGGCAAAGGAAACCCCCTTTGTGTTGCTTTTGGACATAGAGGCCTATCCAGTAGACTCAATCATTTCTAAGTCCATCATTATCCGATTTTGATGTAGGGGTGGGAATGGGGAGGATGGAGGGTGTCAAACGATGAGAGATACACGCTGAGAAAGGTAGTCTCAGCTAGGCCCAAGCCATAACCCTGGCAACCAGACTTTGTTTTGTGTGTTGAAGCCAGGGAATGTGAAAATGTAAAGAAGTGAGATCATATTGTTAAACACAAACATAAACAGGCTAGGTTCAGACACAACAGGTTCAGACACAGAGGATGAACTGATGGAACTTCAGTGTAGGCTTTTGTTTGGAGAGGACTGAGGAAGGCTTGGTTTTATCCAAAACCCACCACAAAAGGGTTTGTAGGTTAAATGTGTAAAGGAAATAATACTGATAATATATTAGTAACCATAGTATAATAATAATTAATGGACTCCGATAGATGATTCTCATCTATGCTCTGTCAGAGATTCAAACATGACAAAATTCAAGTTTTTAAGAATCACTTACAGGTAGTTAAGTGAAATTGTAAAAATGTAATTGTCCGGTTGCTCTTAAAAGCTCTTAAATATTACTTTTAATGAGTGGTTTTAGGTTTATATTTTGTTGCTGATGATTAATACATCTTTTATCCTAAAAAGTTCAGATACAGTAAATCAGACTATGAGCATATCACTGATGTCACATATTTTATTACACAAATAAATTTTTTATTCACGAGAGAAAAGTCGCCCCTGGTTCCAAGAACAGAGCTTTGGCAGTGACATCTTCAGCTCCTGTAAGAGAACAGGAGAATAACATTATGAAGTTCCTTTTTCCCCAAACCATCACAAACCTTTTCACTATCACTAGAATTCTCCTCCTCAGCTCAGCCCTCCCCACTTACTGGAAAATGTTATTCTGCCCCTCGGCTGCAGTGCCTGCATAAAACGTCTCTCTTACGGACAGACGGTGCTTTGTGTGTGCCACGCCAATCACCATGTAAACGCCAGCGGGGAAAAACGTGCCCCTGGGTGATCTCATGGGACCCTTAAAAACTGTAATTGCCATGTTATAATGGAACACAATGACAGCACGGCACAGCACGGCGCAGAGCAGAGCAGAGCAGCGCACGTTCTTGGATGCAGTCATGTGGTCGCGCTCCAAAACCAAAACACAGCAGACACTCACACCCTGGGCAGGGCAGGGCAAGGCGTCTCAGGACCACTCCCTCTGTTTGCTCTGGCCGCGTCCTGTCAGGCTGTGGTCAGGGCAGTGCACGACTCCTTCAGTGGACACATATCAGGCATCACATGAGTATAAATGACAGGCTCGATTAGCAGAGCTTTATGTCAACTCATGGAGAGCATCACATCATTATCATCTCTGTTGCAATATATATATATCAGATGGGGGTGAAGTATTTGCAGGACTGTAGGCTACAAGGAATTAGCTGGGGTTAGATTTCATGCAGAGAAATCTAAGCTGTGGGTGCAAAGTGGTGAGAATGCATTCCGTGTGGTTTTAAGAAACAAACCCCTCCAGTTTTTGTCCACCAGTTAAAGTCTGGCATAACCACAGCAGATTTCCAAGCTGATAGAGTTGGCAGGGATTATTTTGACTTTGGCAGGGAGTTCCTTGGCGATTTCACAAGCTGTAGTGATGATGTCAGGTACAGGGTCCGTGGCGTTGGGTCACAGGTATCTCTAGCTGTTGACTTGGAAACTTCAGGATGTAACCTCATGAGACCCTCTGGCCCCTGGCCAGCGATGACATCACCAGCTCCCTGAGTGTGTGGCTGTGTGGGTGCGTGTGTGTGTGTGTAGGTGTGTGTCTGTGTGTGTTTGTATGTGTGTGTGCTTGTGTGTGTGTGTGTGTCTTCTTGTGTGTGTGCTTGTGTGTGTGTGTGTGTCTTCTTGTGTGTGTGTATATGTGTGTGTGTGTCTGTGTCTGTGTGTGTGCCTGTGCCTCACTCAGAGGGACTTTTCTCTGTGGGGGGGTGGGCTGTGGGGGACGACTGCACGTGATCTGGGGGAAACTGGGTCACAGGGGATTTGAGTGGCTGTGTGAGGAAGCAGAGGTCAGCCTAATGTGTTTGGGCAACATCCATTAAAGATAATGAGTGTCTGAAGGCATGCAGTCCACCACTGCACATGGAGGACACACCTTTAACAAAATTAGTATTCATTTCCATACTTACTCACTGGCATTGCCATTCCTTGCCATTGTACTATATCTAGCTATAGAAAACCTAAAATAGTAACACCTGTTACATCAGGAATTTGGAGGTGATAGAAATAAATCTCACTTCAAGTTCAATGACATGACATGCCTTTTTTTACCTTTGGGCCGAGGATATTTCTAAGTGGTTCAGAACTTAATCAGTGGTCTGTTCATGCAGTTTGTTTTGCAAATTAAACACTAAATGTGTTAGTTAGTGTATAGTCTACTGTCTACTGTCTTATGAACCATGTATTTTATCTTCAGAAATCTAAAAATGTTGCACAGAGACAAAGTGATAAATCAAGGATGTGAATTTTTGGAGAGTAAAAATGGGTGTTCTGCCCATAAATATTGCTCAAATATCTCTCAATAAAGCACTTACTGCTGGCCAGTACGCTTGTCAAACATGAAAGACCAACTGTAAACCAATATTTTAATTGTCTGCCACACAATATATTGTTTGTAATCGCCTGAGAGATGACCATAAGTCTCCCTTTGTATTCCCTACCCCCCCTGAGAGAAAAAAAAAAGATTGTGCTGAATTTACCAAACTTTACAGGGCATCGCTGTGCTTAGTGGGGGGGATTGAGACCAGACTTGGCAGGATGGAAGAAGAAATGTTTTGCGATAGTGACATTAGGGTGTTTTTTCATGCAGCGCCAGAGCTAAAACCGCTAACACAACAGTATCTACACAAACGTGCTCTGCTGCGGGACATGTGGAAACAGACATATGGACGGACATAATTGGCTTTAACAAAGGCTTCATTCTCTATGATATAGCACGATGGTCGATGCAACCAGATATTCCGGGTGCATATGAGCGCCAGTCTGGCTTGTTCCAAATGTGTTCCCCATTTTAGTCAGGCTTGGGAGAGAACAAATGCACAGCTGACCCCTACACTGTTCTAAAGAACCGTTCTTTCTCAGCCTGTGTGTCAGACCTTCAAAGTGCCCTTTCCATCCAAGACATGCATCGGTATGATACGTACATGAAGTCATGCATATAGTATATACTGTACACTTGATACGCACATTCAGAAATTGCCACCCATGGGAGGTCAACCATGATGCTCTTTTTAGATGTACGTACCTTAAGAGCAGCCTGATGCCAGTATTCATATTCATTCAGGTGACTGTTGCATGAAAGCTGGTAGTGATTGTGAGAGACGGGGGCCAGAGGGTCCTCTCCCTTGCTGTTAGATTTTTGTTTTAAAGAGATCAGTGTACGTCCGTGCGGTAAGCAGATCCAGCTGGGCTTGTGTGGCACTGTGGTGAGCACAGGGGACAGCTTGTAGTCAGTTGGCTGGCATGGTGGAGGCCCAGCCGAGTATGTCCTCAGTGACCCAGAACAGAGGAGCTAGCACTGTAAATGATGGAACACTAATATTCTCACATATTACACGTGTACTTTTATGTTACGTTTGACTGTCGCACATGTTTAGAGGGTTTTTCTTTGAAATTGCCCTTTTGAGTGCATTCTTAGCTTGGCATCCTTGAATGCATTCTTAGCTTTAACAAGCTTCTGTTTGTTTGTTTGAGTGGTCACCTGACTTTGCAGCTGCACAAAGATCTAAAAGAGGTCCTGTCTAGAACTTTGTTAAAGCCACCATAACAGTTACTTTGACCTCAGCTGAACATAGTCCACTAGTGTGAGTACAAAAACATCCACTACTGTGAGTACAAAAAACTCTCTGTCGGCCAGGGTCAAATGTGAATGATCTCATATTTCATGTTTACTCTTGCTAATTGTTTGAGCTTAGATATAAGCTAGGGAGTAAAGGCACTTACAACATGGGCAGTAAAAAAAGTATATAAATTTAACCTATAAATCATGTCAAGTAACAAAAGTTATTGTTATCTGCATCATAGCATGATGTTTTGTCTGTTACCTTAGCTTAAATACCTGCTAAGTCCAGAGAGGCACTAAGAAAAAGACAGAAATCAGGCTGGGGCCACAAGAGTTAAGTTAGTTTTGCTCTGCCATTCAACAGGTAAAGGTTTTACCTCCCAATGTAAACTGTATAATCGTCTCAGTTTCAGCGAAAATAAATAGTTGTTAGGGAATGGTTTATTTTTGTGGCTGCAAATAGGTTTACTTTGCTCTTCTGCGTTCGCATCAGAAGTGGTCTCTCCAGTACTTGAGCAGAAACAGAGCTCACTGAGCGTGCTCGTGTGCGGGCTAAAACTCGTTAGGAGAGTGAGTCGACGCTAACTGTTGGGAAATCACAGGCGGCTGTGACACATCCCTTGTGCAGTTCCATGTGCCAGAATCAGCCTCAGTGTTCCACTTACACTATTCTAACATTTGAAAAAAATGGGCAAGTGATTAGCTCAGCACATCTGGCAAAACCACCCTCGAATCACAGAAGTGTAGGTTACCTAATCAATACTGGACCACTGTAATGACAGTAGGAGCGTTTGAGTTGCACTTTTCTTCTGTCTGTGTGTGCCTGCATACGTCAATGAGAACTGCTGGCGACAGCAGGCCCAGGCTTAAAAAAAGATGGCTGTCAACTTGAACACAAAACTCCTTCCTGCAGCAACATCGCTGAGGCCACACCTCTCTGTTCTTCGAAGCAGATGACACAGATGTGATGTGCTGTGTGTTGGGGTGACAGGGAGGGGGAGGGGGATTGTACAGGGTATGTTGAGACCTCAGTGGGGGGTGTCGCACAACACACCCAAACAGACGTCAGTGAACTTTAAACCAACTGGTTTACTGACGTTCACTGACGTCTGTTCTGGTGCTTTGTGCAACACCCCCCATTGACTTCTCAAGGTACCTTGTACAATCCCCCTTACCCTCCCTGTGAAGGTTTATAAAATATGCAAGATCTACAAGCACCCTCCTCCCACAGGTTTTTAAGTCATCAGGAGGAGGAGCCCAATAGAAAGACATGGTGGACTGTACAAAAAAAGTTGCCCAAGTCGTTATTTTTCATTGTGACACATATCCATTAAAGTGCAAATGTTAAATATTAATAACAAACAGTGTAACAAATAGAACCAATAGTTATACATTACTTAAATAGTAGTTATGCTCAACCAACTGTATTATAAGGGTCCCAAGTCCAACAGTTATGCATTACTTAAATATTAGTTATGCTCAACCAACTCTATTAGAGGTCCAATGATGAGTGGTATCAAAATTAGTTAAGTAATAATGTCATTAACTTGTAACATAACAAATACTTTCATGAACAATCATTTAATTGTTATGTGAAGTAAAGGTAACGTTAAGTGATGTTAAAAATATTCATTGATAACAATTAACAAACATCCAACATAACATTAGGTAATAGACTGTTTGCCAATTGTTTTAATAATAACATGTAGTTATTAAGCAATTAGGTAATATTCAAGTAATTGTGGGAAAACTATTAACTTGTGCCAATTAGACACATAGGTAATAATTAACAACCATTACTAAAGTATTAGGTAATGGCTACTTTACTGTTTATGAGGCCCCGTTATCAGGAAGTGTTACCAAATGGTTTTTTAAAGAACTGTTGCCTCGACGATTCTTTGAAGCACTGAAAAAGGTTCTTCCATGGCATCGCTCTGAGGAACCACTACTGGCCCCATTATTTTTAGTGTGTAGTCAGCCTGGTAGGAGTCTAGCACACCTAACGACTCCTAGGTGTGACCAGCATAGGGGCTACCTTTCACATTTGCACTGGTCACAGCTTCTCCAGATCCTGCAGTTAAAGTTTATGGCTTACTCACTTGCTCCTATGTTATATGTTCTACCAATGAGATTTATAGAGCACGGTACTTGGTGCTTGGCATCGGGCCAGAGCGTGGTGACTGATGCTTGCTGGGTTGGGTTGAAATAGCACATGGGTGTTCATTGGCTACTTTGTACATTGCTGTTCAGATGTTTGCTCTAGGTCTATGTTCTAGGTCTATGTCCAGTTCTTCCATTAAATTGTGGTAGAAGACCATAATTCACCTTGTCGTGGAAAGGGATATCTATTTGAGCAATTAACTAGATTTATAATTCTAACAAATCTAGGTTTTTTGAAGAGTGCAATATCCCTCCCCCCATATATCAGTCATACTGCATATCATGACATTTAGCTAATGATGGATTACATCACACTGTAAGATCTATATTACATTACTTGTCTTTGTGGGTGTAAATTGATTTTTAATGACTTCTAAGAAAATAATTCCCACTGGAAGGCTGCACATCTCTATGTGTGTTCATGTAGAGAGAGGTACTGTTGAGCCAATGAAAAGAAAGGCACCAGAGCCCAGAGCGCACCTTGGTTACTGGTTCCAGGTTCCTGTCTTTTAAATACTCGAGTTGATATTTTGAATCTCTTGATGTCATTGATCCGATTGGGGGTGGGGGGGGCAGAGCTTCATTACTCTCTCTGTCCTGCAGGAGGGAAAGGGGGGTGGTGGGGGTTGTGGTGGTGGGGGGTGTGGTACATATTGATATGTGTCACACTAAGCTAAAACACACTCATCTTAGATCATTGTAAGATAGGTGGCTAACAGGTTTCTGGGCCACAGCGTGCATGCACCAAGGCCACTTCTGGCCCCTCAGCGAGCGCCGTGCGGCTCGCTTTCCCCCAAAGCCTTCAGCGGAGCTGCTCTAGGCTCAGAATATCATATTGCATGACATCATGTCGGCTCAAAAGGGAATTCCAACGCAGGACAGAGCACATGTACAACAACTCTTAACCTCAAGGAGGGGGCATCCGTAGATCTCACCAGGGCCGTGTGAATGAGGCGAGTGACCACGTGTGTTATTGCCGCCTCTGGCTCCCCCGGGTATTGGAGAGTGCTCGTGTTCTCTCTGAGGTGTGGTTGTTTTTGTCACTTTAGGAATATGTCATATCTTAGAGCTGATTCTGTAACCACAAGCCTGAAGGCAGCGCATTAGGTCCAAGGCTTTGAGAGCAGCCAAGAAATGATAAGTTTGGACAGTTGTAGGTAGGTAAGAGTCTGAATTGTCTGTTGGGGCTTAAAAGTCAGGCGAAATAATCAATGATCTATTTCACAGGTTTTGAATCGTCCTCAATCTTCTCGTTGACCCCATGACCTCCTTTGGGCAACCGTCACTGATCTATCGACTGCTGCGAGTCAACAGCACCACAGGTAACATGGAAATTCTGCGAGTGTACCCCTTAAAAGTAGGGGTGACTAATCTGAGCAGTGTCGTTTGGATTACCTTTCTTGGCCCGCGGCGCTGTGGGGAACAGAGCCCGAGGAGGACACAGACCCCCGACCGCTGCAAAGGTGACCCCCCCTTGTGTAAACAGCACAGGTCACCGTGCCCCTGCAGTCAGCCAGGAAAGCACATCTAAGGAACGAGGAGGAGGAGGAGGAGGAGGAGGAGGAGGAGGTGGAGGAGGTCTGTACTGAATGATGTGCCTTGTTCACTCATGCAAACGGGAAGGTATGAGGGAGGAAGTAAGGTTAATGATTTTAAGTGTCAGAAATAACTGCTCTTTCGATATTGCACTAACGATAAGACTACAGAGACTAATCTGCAGATTTTTTTAGTAGGTTTAGTTACGTGTATTAAATGGCTAGAGCATGCAATAAGTAAAGCACTGCACCTTGACGCTGGGTCCTTTTAAGTGGCTATGCATTGCTGTAGTAAATCCTTTGTTCCTCTTTCTGTCTGACCAGCAGCCTTCAATTAACTCCAGTGACCCTCTCTCGTCCATTATGGCCAGGCCAAAGCCTCACCTCTGTCGCCCTGAATAATCATCAGAGCCGGAAAACGTGGCGTCCTAAATCCTTCAGTAGGGTAGTTACGGTACTGAAACTTGCTGGAATGTGCTTGTGCCACAAATGACAAAGACATTTGGAAGACTAATTTTACAACTTTTATTTAATACTTAACTTACTTAACTGACATACTTAATGTCTGTAATGGTATACAAAACAATAGCAACAACTAACAAATAATATTTTGTGTTAGGTCTATTGTAGCTAATTTCCGTAAAAGGACTGATTTTGCTCAGGGGCTGATCTTGTTGGCTCTCTCAAGTTAATGTTGTGAGTAGGTAATCGGCACCTGATTAGGCTGTGTGTAAACTGCAAATTGCCAAGGTCTCTACTAGGCGGATTTCACCTGGTGCTACAGCTGGGTTTGTTTTGGATGTTAACTGTTTTGACCTCAAAATTTAGGAATCATACCCAAACAACCAACACATGCTATAGCTTATTCATTGTTTTACTAGTAGACTAGTTCACACTATGAAGATGCTATCATTTTTGTTCTCTTTTGTTATCCTGATTTTGTTGTTGTAACCTGCCTGAAAAAACTTTTCAGTCGCAAGCCAAGTCGTCCAGAACTGAATACCGAGGCACTTGATAATGAGGTGTTATTTAACAAAAACCCAGCTGCAAATAAGGGTATGGTTGGCTCGAGAAACTGTTGAAAATTTAAGCCAGGTCTGGCTTTTAACCAATACAAACCAATCTGTAGCATCCTGAACTGAGCTGCCCTGCCCAGTGGAAATGGCTGAAGTATGTGCGTATGTGTGAATCTTTGTACCTGTGGGTCGCTCCTAATTCAATTTTCTGTGTGTCCAGTTGTGAAGAATTAGTTATAGGCACAGTTTAAATTGGGCCAGAGCCCTCTGGAGCTCAGCTTCACCTCCTCACCTGGGCAATATAGTCAGCCAGAGCTGAGCTCCCTCTGCTACAGTATTTACAGTAATACAATAGTAAGATATTCACCACTGTGATTAAAAGTTTATGTTCTACATATCACAGCTGTTCTTCATGTTGTCGTATATTCTATTTCATGTTTGGTTGGTTTTCTTTTATTGCGCTTTTATTTAAAAATTACATTGTGGTGGGATGTTTAACTTTCTCTCCACTCTCTGTGGGAGTTGGCCTGGGTGTTGGGTGGTGGTTGAGTGGTTGACATTATTACTGTAGAAATGTAGCCGTTGTTGCGTGAGTCAGTGAGCAAACACTGAAGATACTGTGACTGTAGTTTAATCGCATGAGAACTTGACTGACTCCTGTTACAGATCAGAGTAGAATACTGAACACACTGAGCATTCTGATTTGATTTGAAAACTTGGGTATGGTAGCTTAAGGCAAACAGACAATGCAAGATAATCATTTCACCAAATTATCTACAATTACTGTTCTGCTTCTGCTGTTTGGTTTCACTTCTTGTCTACTATTTGTGTTCTCACGTCTACTTCTGACGTCTACTTCTGACTTTTTTTTTATTTCTGTCAGTGTCATTTTTAAGTTACAGTTGGTCATAAGGCCAAGTGGGGAATTTCCCTAAAGGCTCTAATACCTCCCTTGTTTGGTTTCATGCTATACAACACATTACTTACCATCACATGGGCAAGTAATTATTTAATAAAATGTATATCTTGTACAAATTTAATCAACATGTCTGCGTCTTCAGTTAGTGGACCTGTGTGACCTGCTTGGCCATTTCAATGGTTATACCTAGATGTGGGGTGAGACTGTGGCAGACGATACAAAATGGGAGCAAATTTGGCCCCGCAAGAGACTGCAGATGTAACTGATATGTGGAGAAGCACTTAATAGTGTAAATGTCAACAGCATTTATATCTAAATATCTTGAGCTTTAAAAAATTGCACTCCGTATCCTCTACAGCTTAAAATGTTAACATATATGATGACAATTCATAACAATACCATGTACCAAAAGTACACAGACAAGTCATACAGGATACCCAAATAAGGAGTGACACCTTCAACAAATTTGGCCCCACAAAAGACTGCCTATGTAACTTTACTGCGAGTCACAATTCACTGGCCTCCTGCGATGACAGATGATAAATCATACAACTGTATTTAATTATTTTTTTCATTTGATGGATTTATTGTAATGTTATAAGCAACAGCTTAATATATGATTTATGAATTTAATTGCCCAGTGGTTACTGTCAGAACGATAGAACACATCGTATAACACATCGTATCACTCATGGTATCATCAGCTGAGAATTTTGAGAAAGAGTTCTACTTTGAACATTCCAGGGGACAGGGGACTGACGGCATGAATGGGGACAGATGGTGGAGATGCCCCAGTCTGACGTGAAGATCTCCAAGAGGGACCCAAGACAGCTCGACATGTGGCCTTTAGGGTGGAACCCCAGGAGGGAAGAGGAAGACGCAATAAGGGCCAGAATCCAGGAGAAAATGGATGCCATTGTGTAGGCGTTTCGCAAGAATCGCAAGCCCCAGAAGCTGAGCGCCCATAGTCAAGAACATCTGAAGGTCAGCAAGAAGATGGAAGCGAATGGCCTTACTCTAGTTGAACACTGCTACAGTCCCCCATGTGCAGGCTGAGGCACCAGAGGAGACTAGCAGTCATCGTGGGAGTGAAAACACCAATCATCTGGGTACGAGTAGAGAGAAACTACTGACCAGGGAAGTAGTGTAATTCATATGATTGAAATGATGACTGACCATTATTTTAATCATTTCTGTAGCCTGCATTTCCCTGAGAGGCAAAAAGGCCTTTAGGCACCAGTGGCAAGATGCTGTCCTGGGAAGGACACCAGTCATCGTGGGGGAATACGGTAGCATGAAAAAGTGTAAGTGTTAAACTTGTTAAAAGCATGTGAACTTGTAAAGAATAGGACATACTAACTGTGAAGCAGAGACGTTGCAGTCCTGGCCTCACTTTACCACAACCACCAATCAAGCGCAATGAAAAAAATATGTGCAGGTTTATTTACAGTGCGCCACAGTGCTCCAAAATCCAAACAAAAAGGCTGAAGACAAAAGAAACAAAACCGGCCATGACAGGCATCAATAAATATACACATATACTGGAATATACAGCATCACAGCAAGCTGCTGCAACAACACTACTTTTCAGAGTCTGACACCAACCACAGCCAAAGCAAAACTAATTCAACTTACAGTTCTCCCCCTGTAAATACAACCCCCAATTGATTGAATAATTAGTCCAGTCCATTATCAGCAGGTAGAAAACGAAGCTGTGCACCATTCTGTGTAAATATAACAAATACATACTTTAACATAAATAACACCAGTAAAACACATAGCAAAGACTTACACATATTTCCCCATACATTCCATAACACTACAGCTAATACAGATGGCATGAAAAAGAGTAAACAATGACAACAGCAGGCACCTGTAGGCTGCACTCTCCTTAAAGGCAAGAAGACCTTCAGCCTGAAGTGAAATGGCAGGACATGGTCCTGGAAGGCATCCCTGTGGAAGTGTAGAAATATAGTAAAACTACAATATACTCAGAGTTGAAATTGGGCCGGAGCCCTCAGGAGCTCAGCTCCTCCTCCTCACCTCAGCAAGCCAGCCAGTTGGAGCTGAACGCCTTCTGCTACAGTGTTTACAGTAATACAGTAGAGTGAGACATTGACCACTGTGAACTCCCCTCCTAAAAGCCAATTTCACCACTCGAATATACTATTATGTTAAATTAATTAGCCCTATATGGTAATATGATAAGTTAGACAGATGCTTTTAGCCACAGTCTCAATTGATTACATCTTTCATTTCTCTAGGCTGCGTGCCTCTAGGGGAGACTAGGAGTGGCAAAAGAGATGGTCCTGCAACCCATCAGCCATCGCCAGCTGTGCAGGACCAAATGCATGAGCGTGCAGCACAGACATCTAGAATGACCTGCACAGATGTGTCAAAAAATATGGCACTGGCTAATGAGGTCTTCAGATATACACAAACATGTGCCTGGCATCTAGCAACCAGCAATCTTACATCTACAGGAAACACGTCTTTGTTTTTTGGGGGAGTTTTATGACAGGGCCTTATATTCTCCCCTATTGCTCTCCATAGTCTTGAGTTTTATAGAAGAATTTACAGGAGACATCTGTAACATGGTTCCATTGTTAATGATTTATGAAAATCACGCAATGTAGAGTAAGGGGAAATGCATTCTGAATTAGTGTCTTTTGTATTTAATAGGCACTGTCTCCAGTGGTGGTCCAGCTGTGTCCGAAATGGGAATGGACGACCAAATGCAAGACAGAGAGCATACTGGAGCCAAGAGCCAGGGCAAGCCCAGGGGCTTGACTGAGCAACCAGAAATCCAGTTGAGTAAACGTGAGTCACAAAGAGTCAAAGAAAGTTATTACAACAGTATAAAGCAAGATTAGAATTTTCACAGACTGAAAAAAAATCCAGTATAGCTTAATTTAGCATTGTCTTCAGTAAACCAAGGTCTGACTGACCTTGATGGAGGTTGTCTTCCCTAATGTACTAATCCAAAATGTAAGAAGACACTGAACCAAAAGACCAAAATTATCCAAATAAAACTGAAAAAGAGGTCAGCACACTTAAGCTCCCTTAAGTTTCCAACTTTCCACCCAGAGGGCAAAATTTTGAGCACACGCTGCTCTTCATCAGACTAGTCTAGTACTATGGTGGATAACTTAAATAAAAGTTAAACTGAGACAGCTTAATTGAATGTATGGACACTAAAAAGACATTGCATTGCTTTTCTGATGTCTTGTAAATTTCACAGGGCGGATGAACTCGGCCAGTGTGAAGAGGTCGGCACAGAACCCACCTCTGTGTGACTTCAGTCCCTATAAGGCAATTAACATCTACAGAGTGGGTGAGTTGGATGAGTTAAAAATACACACGGATCCCTTTCAAGGATAAAAGACAAAAAACAACATAACTGCTTGTGTGTTTAATTTGTTTTTGTTTGTTTTAATGAATTCAGGTAATTCAGTGAATTGGGACTGCATTGAGTATTGCTTTTTACACAGATACAGGTTATGCAGCAGATAATGAATACGATGTCTACAGTGGGGCAGCAGGAGGACAAGCCTGTATCCACTCATCTGTCTATTGAATTTCTCATTCCATATAGAAAATTAATTAATTAGCAAGTAATTAATTAGCAATTTGTACCTTATAATTGTTACCCACTATTAAAGTGACTATCGTTATCGCTTGGATTATCACTGGCCTTTATTGGTCTTACAAATAGCTACAATAATGTATTCTGCTCTGGTGTATCTTGAGTTACAGTTAACCCAGTAAAGTATGTTATTTCAGCAGTAATAATCTGTCTGTCTCAAGTCATTCCATTCACAAACTCCACACATATGAACCACTAATTTAAAACACAAAAATGATCATAAAACAATGTTCTAACACAGCACCTTCACTGTAGCACCAGAAATTGGTCAGTGAAAGAAATACAGTTTTCAAAGATGTTTCAACATCTATTATAGTATTTTTTGAAAAGTGCGCTCAACTCCAAAGGTTTTTTATCAGCGTCTTCGGGTGCGGGCAACTGGAAATAGTATATTTGTAGATAGGAAGCCGCACTCTCGGTTATAGTTCTTGTTCTCTGTTTAATGGGTCAGCATGAAGACAGACGTTTCGGCCCAGCGGCCTTCTGTAAGACGCTGAGGAAGGCCGCTGGGCCGAAACGTCTGTCTTCATGCTGACCCATTAAACAGAGAACAAGAACTATAACCGAGAGTGCGGCTTCCTATCTACAAATCAACATCTATTATACAAATAACCTAACTCTCTCTTACTCTATACACTAAACCAACTCTCTCTTACTCTGTCCCCATGTGTGTCTCTACTGTCTCTGCTCCAGGAAACTTATTCAGGCACATGCATCTACCTGTATGTGTAAAGGTAGTCTGCTTGCTCTGTGTTCCTTTACACCTCTGTCAGCTTATGTCCTCCTTTTTGTAAGTCGCTTTGGATAAAAGCGTCTGCCAATGCAATGTAATGTAATGTAATGTAACAAATAAAAGGGGCCCCGCTCCCCACGGCCAGGCGATGCAGGCGGCCCCTCTCCCCCGGATATGAGACAGATAGAAGGAACGCCGTATAGATCCTAATCTGCACTAATAATGCACTGCAAACATTTCCCTGGATGACATCCCCAGGGTGGTACAGTGAGATGCACTCAGAGTTTAAATTGGGCCAGAGTTCTCCAGAGCTCAGCTCCGCCTCCTCACCTCAGCAATACAGCCAGCCAGCCGGAGATGAGCTCCCTCTGCTACAGTATTTGTGGTAATATTATAGAGTGAGATATTGACCACTGTGATTAAAGAAGGGCTGCCCCTCCTCACAAAAGCCAATTTAACCACTGGATGTGCTCCATATTAGTTGCAGATCAACTCAGCATCTACTGCTTGCTCTGCTCCACCACAGTAGGATGCACTTGACTTTGGTATGTCTTAGAAAATATTGGTATGAGACAGCAAAATCTAGAAGGGCACTTGGTTAGCACAGAACCACACCACCACTGCCCAATATCCCATGTCACAGCGCTAAAGAGAGTAGGAAAAAATCCTGGATCTGCCCCGTGATCCGAATCCGCTCCAAACTTTAATAGCTTCTCTCTTGGCCCACGTTACACCCCCCTCCACCAAAATTCGTGGAAATCACCCAGGTCAGGGTTTTTTTTGCATTATCGTGCTGACAAACACACCAGCCAACCAACAAACGGCCGTGAAAACACAACCTCCTGGGTGGAGATGAATATCACTGAGGAGCTGTTTCTCATTCCTCACCCACCCTCCATCTCCCCCTGCTTCCCCCTTTTTCAGAAATGATGCAAATGTGGTTTTTGTTTTGTTCTCCTCTATTGGTGATGTGACCTGGATTAACACCCTGCCCTGGTATGACATCACAGATATGATGCTGTGCGTATAGACACAGAGAGTGAAAAAGTGTGTGTGTGTATGTGTGTGTGTGTGTGTGTGTGTGTGTGTGTGTGTGTATGTGTGTGTGTGTGTGTGTGTGTGTGTGTATGTATGTGTGTGTGTGCGTGTGTGTGTGTGTGTGTGTGTGTGTGTGTGTGTGTGTGTGTGAGTAAAAGACCTGAAAACAAACCAACGCTTCTGCACAGTGCTCTTAGACAAGCAGTTACTGTGGTAACGGTACAAAGCAGGGCAGGGTCTTGTTATTTTGATCTGTATATGCAGAATGAGCACATGGTCTTGCTCATCAGGAGAGTTTCTCTCTTTCTTTCTCTCTCTTTCTCTCTTTCCCCCAGGGTCTTATTGTCCGGTCATTATTGCATCAAAGAGAAACAAGCAACTGCCCCTGTGGGTGGCAAGCCAGAGACCATCAAAAAAGCTCAAATTGTGGAACGTTTGACAGTGGCTTGTAATCATTGCCATGGTTTCAAAGTCAAAGGGCACCTCTCTCTCCCTTATGAACACACCTCTACTACATTATGACTGTGAAAATTGGCCTTGTGCTCAACATCAAACCAGCTTGGCCCAAAACCGGGATGTATGAGTAATAATTCATTGTGGTCGGAAGGACTAACAAATGAAGGAAAGCATCCCGAGGCAGGACTTAATGTAATGTGTGTTCATCAGCAGTGTGTGTGACAGATACAAAAATAACATCTGATCAGATGTGACAAAAATAGGCCTGTTGCAACATTTTTATGGCAGAAAGTTTTACCATAAACAAACCACATGTGTTAACACCTATTATTGACACCCACAGAGTTGACAGTTTGGTTCGAGAAGCCTGGTTTGACTGCAAATAGTCAGAACATCGCACAATACTTGCAAATGCAGCACAAGGAGCATTCAATAGCCTACTACCAATATGAGTGCTGCATGGGTGTCCTCTCTGTAAATCATAATTTATAACCTAAATATATAATATAACATAATAAAATTAAGCAATACAAGTTTTTCAACTGTTTTGACTAACCAGCTCCCATTCCATACACCAGTGCATCTAGTATCTGGTCGTTGTTTGATCTTTGAAAAGCTAACCTCAGTCTGCCAACGTTAACTATTTGAATAGAGGGTACATGCCATTCAGGACATACTGCCTACCAGTACTGAATGTCTGTTTTTAAGTAGAAGTAGAAGTACTCACAAATCAGCACTGTTGCAAAACATTGCACAAAAGACAGTCCTGTTCACTGTGTGACAAAGAGAATTTGGGAATTAACAGTAACTAAAGTCATCATTTAATTAATTTGCATCTAAATCATCTACCACTAAGAAAAATAAGGGGATGTTACACACACTGTACCAAGGAAATCATGCCACTAAATCAATATGTCGTCTAATGCAATATGTTGCATCATCTGCCAAGATGAAATTTTCTGTGGCATTTCCAGTCATTGGTTTAACAGCCCTGCAGCACAATGTTCAAGAGCAGGTAATGAGATGGTGCTTGTGCATACTGTATGGCAGCAGCACTGATGTAAAAGGAAGCAAGCACAGCTGTTTTAACTAACTAAACCAGATCCTGTGACCATGCATGTTGCTTTCACTTATTGGCTTATGACAAGCTAACCTCAGTCTGTCATCGTTAACTAGCTGAATAGAGGGGAAGTCAAGTGAGCGTCAGGAGTGCACATATGTATTCATATATGTTTTTGTCTTGCTCTTCACCATGTGTAGCTTGTTGGCGTACAGTCAACAGGCTAGTCAAATTGTGTGTTTTAACCAAGAACTGACTGGTGTGTGTGTGTGTGTGTGTGTGTGTGTGTGTGTGTGTGTGTGTGTGTGTGTGTGTGTGTGTGTGTGTGTGTGTGAGAGAGACCTCTAATATTGGTCTGACTCCACAGGTGGTATCAATCTACTTCATTGGAGCAGGTCGCACATAATGAAGGGAAAACATTATCCTGGTCAGGAAAACAAATCATTAATAGTTATTAGTAGAACTTTTATAAACTATAGACTTGCACCTAGAGTTTTACTCTTTTGGGTTAATGATGGATAACTAAAGCCTTACAATCTACAGTGCATCGCTTACACATGTAGAAATGTTCTGTGGAGAACTGACAAAAGCAAGCATTTGCACCATGAATCATACAAATGTCTTTGCATTTTCAAACATTCCATGCACTGGACTTTTTTTGTCTGTGCTACAGTGCTGCTGTACTTTTTTTTCCCTCTGTGCTACAATGCTGGTTGACAGCCTTGCCACATGTACAATTGATGTTGGCTTTGTTCTGAAATACAACAACAATGGCATGCATCATGGGGAATAAAGTCTTGTCCACTGGGTCTTACACTGTAACATAAACGTCAACATGAAGTTTCAAGGGGCAGACCTATTACCGTATTAGCGCCTGAATTACTTCAGGTTGCGCTAATGTCTGACAATGTTCTGATTGGTGTACAATTAGTGCCCTGTATTCTGTCTTTGTTTGTTGACATTTTCTTGGCATTGAGCCTTTTTTGAGCAAATTCCCTGCTCGATAAACTTTACATGCTGTTTGTCTGTTGTCCATGTCAGATGCCAGTTTGATGACTCCATTCAACTGTGGCATGACTGAACAGTACTGTTCAGTTGTGTAAGATTATGGTTAAAGGTTGGTGACATGCTGTCTACAGGTCTGCCCATGTACTTTACATTTATTGGATTAACTGGAAATTGGAGAGTCACCACGTGGACCTTCTGCAGTCTGGCTGAGTCACTGCTTTCGCTGCGCTCACTAAAGCCTAACTCACTCTACGTGACTCCAAGACTGCTTTTCCAGTTACCGTCAGCGTTTGGAAGTTGCCAACAGACTCTCCAGATCGGAGACAAAGATTGCTTAGTAAGCGAGTTCCTGTAATTCATCTATTGTTGTACACTCTCAGAAATAATATGACAGTAGGGGTGCAGATCTGCTTATTAAGGTACAGTCAGCATTAATGTACCCCCAAAGGATAATATTTGGGCCTTAAGGTACTCGTGTACCTCCTCAGCTCTGGAGAAGGTACAAACAGTGGATAAAAGGTACAATTATGTGCCTTTGAGGGTACTGCCAGTGTGACAATTCTGCACCTTGGTTTCTGAGAGTGTAGCTTTTTGCCCAACAACTTGAAGAATCCTGATCGTAACACAGCCATATTGTGAACTCGACAGCAAAGCATCTCATTTGATTTGGAAAGTCATGCAGGCTGAACTTGGCTTTAGGACAGTTTCAAACTAAAATTTAAGCAAGATTTTTCCACAACAGATTTTGGATGTCACTGACAAAAAGAACAATAGGAATTGGAAACTGCAAAGTTTTCATTACAGATAGTGGCAAGGTACACAACTAATGAAATTTAAAGAAAAACTGTGAAGTTCTTTGGAAAGAAAATTGGTATGGGTGTCTGTTTCAGATCTCAGCACATCTTTACTCAATAGAAATGTAGAGATTACATTACATTACGTTACAGGTTCAATATTCACACAACCTCCATGTAGGCTCTCTAGTCTACAGTACCAGCATCACTATCACACCCCACCCCTCAGTGTACACACGCTGTTCGTCCACTCAGTGTCTCCATTACTCCCTCACACACACAATGTTCATGGCCATTCATTCATTCTTTTTTTTTCAAGTGAACACACACACACAGGAGTGCATGCCTGCACACACACACACACACACACACACACACACACACACACAGACACACACACACACACACACACACACACACACACACACACACACACACACACACACACACACACACACACACACACACACACACACACACACACACACACACTTTGACTCTATCAGTCTCTGCCAACACATTGTGCCAATTCCTTGTGATTCACAGGCAACATAACTGCAGATCAGACAGGTTGTTTTGCCTCAGACAAATCATTGTGGCTGTTCATATGCTGTTCTACCATTACTAAGAACAATCAGTGATTGTAAAGGACCCATGTGAAACCTGATAGGCACTTCCTGACAGCAGTACTAGAGGTACCAGCTACTGCCCATACTGCAGCCTAGAAGGAATCTGTTAGTTTCTTTTTTTGTTTTTGCTGTTCCAAAATGGTGATAATGCAATCTTAAAATGAAATGGGAATTCTCTAAACTCCTCATCAACAATTGTTCTCATCACCTATTTTCATTCACAGCCAAGTAGCCTGTGGTTCTACACTTACACTGGAAAAAGGTCTGAGTTGTCATGCTGCAATAATCGTCAACCTAAAGGGAATATTCGTTTTTGCTCTAAGCAGAAAAAAGGAGTGTCATATAGTCTCTCTGACGCAGCAGTTTTAGAATTGGGGCGCTACCTGGTGGTAAACATAAAAACTAAAAGCGTATGGAACTATAAAATCGGTGTAGAGAGAGGCTGACTGAAATTGATATTGGGCTATAGGTAGAGTATCCTCACAATCGAAAAGTAGAAAAAAAACGAAAGTCTGGTTTGCGTGTTATTTTAAAAATGCTTTAATACATACAGGCAAACATCACTAAACTAATTATGTAAAAGAAAAACGAGTCTGAGGAGTAAGATATTGCCAAAAACTAAAAAAAAAAAAAAAAAAAATCCAGAATCGATTTGTTTGACTGACCGTGTCCAGTTAATTACCAAAGCAGCCTATCTTAGAGTGAAGATTGGGAGGTTTGAGCTGGTAGTTCTTTTTTTTTCTCAACAAGTTTTTGCCCCTCCTCGTCTACACAACCTTCCCCCCTTATTAAAACAAGTCGAAAACTCGCCGGGTTAAAAGAGTCTTACAAATGCTAGGGCTGCAGGAAGCGTAAACCAGGGGCGCCTGGAAGAAATTAGACGCAGGAAAGGTAGAACAAATAGAGTTCTGCGGCAGTTCGCAGCTTTTACCTGTGTACTTGGAAAAACTTGAATTAATACCAACCATTGTCACCAACATTTGACTACTGTTGGATGTATTTTCCCGGTTTGTGTCATTTGATAAATGACATCACCAAAGCAGGCTTTCAAGATGGTCGTGTGCATTTAAAAAGGCATACACTAGCCTATATGATTTATGAGTAAGATTATAAAAGAAGAAGAAAAAAAACTTCAAATTTTTCAGACGTTATATGGAAAACGAGGATATTGCACACCACTGCAACTGTAAGAAGGGAGTGTTAAGCTTCATGAAGGGTATTTTAAAAAACCAAAAACTTTTACACAGTTTCAGCGCTGGAAACGGAGCCTCGTCTGACTGCATGTCATAGGACCGGGACACCACATAGCTGCTTCAAGGTATGAGTCAATTGCAATTTCCTCTTGCCCTCATTAGCAGATGACAGCACCATTTTACAGTTAAATAAGCGATTATTTGCACAAGTATCTATTCCTTTGACAAAACATGCATCGTTCATTTTGCACAAATGTCAATAACCGGTGTAAACGCTGCGTGTGTAAATGAATGAAACTTACTGTATCATGTCATATGGAGTTAGTTACATGCTGACCCCTGGAGACTTTATGGGACACTGCTAGCCAAGGCGCTAGATAACTTTTGCGGGGTGTTTTCACGGGACTGTAATGAGGATGAGACTTTCATTTGTTGCGCCTAGCAGCGGGTTTAAAGTTTTCATACTTGTAAAGGTGGATCATTTTAACTTGGCAGTACACGCCTCTGTGACCACATTGTATGGAAAACATGACGTTAATTTTTGGTACTGCGCCGATAATACCTGCTGGAACCTATGGTCTTGCTAAGTTTTTAGCAAAACTCTAGAAAAAAAAGAAAAAGTTATTTGCCAATCATTTTTTTGTGTTTCTGAGATGGGGAATGAGACAGATATTCTGGAGCTCAGAAAAGGAGGCAGTCAGGTCCCATGTGGTAAGCCTGCCAGCAAAGGGATGCGATATTATCTTTTGCTAGAATTTTCAAAGATATTTATCTATACAGCTTGGCTCTACACTCATTAATGCATATCTGCACATACTCTGCACACCTCTCTCTCTCTCTCTCTCTCTCTCTCTCTCTCTCTCCCCTCTCCCACTCCCTCTCCCTCTCACTCTCACTCCCTCCCTCTCTCTCTCTTTCTCTCCCTCACACGCACACTTACTCACTGCCTCAGTCTGAGTGAGGAGGTGAAGCTGTGTCTGTGGCAAGCCAAAGTGAAGGCAACCCACCTCTGTGCATGTAATCGGCAAGATGAGAGTCACAAGAGATGAGGTTTTTAAAGTGCTATATAAACAGTGGCATATGACTTCAGAGCTTTTTCACACGCTCAGGTCATTTAGCCTTGATAGGATCTGACCGTGGCCAGCCAGTCAGATGCCCCTAACACATGTCCTGTCAGTCAGCACGTGCAAACCAGACACTTAGATTTAATAGAGGGGCGGGTGACGGTGATGTTCAGACAAGACCAGCCACCACTGATCTAAATATTGATCTCTGAAGGGAAGGGAAGCTCCTCAGTGGAGGGAGATAGCCAGGAGGATGTGTCATGCATGTGTGGCAGCCCTGGCTGAGATGGAGATAAGAGATCTTCTCTCACCCACATGCATATCCGACCGAGGCAGACTAGGTCAAATCACTCAAATCTGCTCAGGGGTCTCCGCAGTTCTGCCTGAGAGTGTGAGAACCTTGTTCCTGCCCACAGAGGAAGCATTCCTGCGACTGGTCCTCATTAGAGCACAGTCGGGGCTTGTGCCAGCTGTGTCCCTCAGAGGACGGCGCAGGAAGGTGGAGGGGTGGAGGGTGGAAGGTGGAGGGTTGGAGGGAGGGAGGGGGGAGCCGAAGGTCGGGTGGGCTAGCAATCGAGCGCCTGGGAAAGCCTGGGAGCTCTGCTGCTGCTGCAGCGCCGCAGGCGTCAGACTGTCAGAGGAGCGGAGAGGAGCGGAGCGGAGCGGAGAGCGAAGGTGGGCGGGTGGGTGTGTGTGCTGCAGGCAGGCAGGGCGGGCGGATTGATGGATGCGGATGTCTCGGATAGCTGATGGAGGAGCGGCGGCGGCGGCGGTGGAGCGATGGTGTCGGCAGCTGTGGATCTGTGCCACGACCCATAATCGGCGCCGGCGGCGACGCCCAAATGCTCCCCTCCTCCTCTCTGCCTCCAAGAAAAAGGCAGAAAAAAGAAAACCCCAAAACTCTCGCCCACCCAGAAGCAGCCAGGCCCAACGCTCTTCTTCTTCAGGGGCCGCTCACTCACTCTCGCTTCCAGAGAAGCCAGTGCTCGGGGGCTTGAGGCTGCTCAAGAGGGATGAGCTACTGTTGTTAGCTTTAGCTTTAGCGCGTCGCCATTCTTGTCTGCCTCTCAGCACACCTGCCTCCAATAACAGCACTGCATGTGGGGCAAGCATGGCCTCCCCTCATCATAACATTCCAGCACATGATCAAGAGCTCCGCAGCCAGAACAGTAGTGCAGATTACCAGGGATTCCCTCCAGCACCCCCCCCCTGACACCCCCAGGACAGACACACACACATACAGACACACATACATACACACACACACACATACACACACACACTTACCACCACCACCTCCACCACACCACACCACACACACACACACACACACACACACACACACACACACACACACATAGACACACACACACAGACACAGACAGCACACTCACACAAACATTCCCATTTTATCACTTACAGGGCTGTCTCTTATCACACCTTAAGGTCAGCAGCAGCTGTTAACTCCTTCCTCACCCTGTGTGGGCTTTGCCAGGGTCACAAAGGAGTTACCATAATTAGGCAGCTTCTGTCTTGGGAGTCTGACATTAACCACACACTTGGCACCCATGACACTAAGCACACCGTTGTCTTTATCAGTGCACATCTAGTCCTCTACAGTGTACCTGATTATAGTAAGAAGAAGTGCTCTGTACATGGCTGGTTTAGTTTCCATTATCTCCTCCTTATTCATGACAGACTGCACACAAAACGTCTTGACCTCATTTTTTTTAATCACTTTGGGGCGAATAGAGGCTAGTAAATACTTCATTTCACTGGGTTTCTCTGGGGGATCATGCACTGTGATCCAGCGACATCCCCAAATGTACGCCATTCTACCCACCCCAGGGAAAAACCTCTGGCTATTAGTTGTAGATTTCCTGCTTGCTATAATGACTGTCTGGAGGCCCATTCTTGTTCTAATGTGTTTCAAATGCTTATTTCCATGACGCTGTAGCAGGATCTGCATGTACAGTACATACAGTTTGTGGCTTCACATATATGAGTATGTTTCACTCACATTAAATTAACTTGGACGCCAAAATACTTAAATGTATCAATCATCAACATAGCTCTGCAAGGCTTTACCATGGGCTGTCCTCCTACAGGGAAATGTCTAAGACCTTTGAGAAACCCATTTGCCAAACAGCACTTTTAGAGTCTGTAGGCATGTCAGCCTGTTGATTCCTCCCCCGTTTTCATAAAACAAATTTCACAACACATTTTTCAAAATCAGGGTCCAATCAGGTAACAAAAGCCATCACCGGACCACACTTTACATTTGCAGAACAATCGGCTTACAGTTGCAGTGCAAGACCGCGCCATTTTTTGGCCAGGCTGCTCAGATTTACTCCAGCCTGGGTGTAATATTTCATCCTGCTCCCGAGGTCTGAGAGTTGGTTTTCCCCACCGAGGATGATCCCCCTTTCTCCAGGCTCTCTCTCACCCACGCCTGTCTGCCCCTCCCACCAGTGCGCTCTACCATTTCCTGGCTCCGGTCCAGTGACTGTGCAGCAATGAGCTCAACCACGCTCGGCACTGTTCCTGCATGGTTCTTGACAAGGAGCATAAATATTAGGTTCTTATGTAACTGTTACCCCCTCTGTTTCCTGACAGGCTGTACAAGCAAGTCCACTGTGACATCAGTGGGCTTTTGATAGAACATGCTTGACAGCTTTGGTAGTGACATTGCTTAAAGAAAGAGTGACCAGATGCTGATACAGTAAATCAACTGCTGTTCAAACAGATAGATAAGGATTAAGACATTGCATTTTAATGGCTTTTAATTAGGCATTTTACCATGTGTTGGTAATGTTCTGTTTGCTGTCTTACTGGTGTCAGATCAATGTGTCTACAGTCTACATCTGACAACTCGATTATATCAGTAGAGTAGCTATAACAAAATGGTGACATATTTGATTATTTTCACAACTGATCTGGACAAAATATTTTGCCCTTCCATCTTTTTATGAGACATTTTGTTTCTTTCAATCCTGTCACTTTGGTCTTACAGACTATATGAACAGAAGGGATATCTGTCTCAGACACTGTTACACTTTAAACACTTCAACATGTTTTCCTTCCCCTGACTCAAAGCACATTATCTCAAGCAAGGGAGGACACCCATCTTCATATCCCAAACAATCCACCTAGCTGCACACCCAGCACCCATCCACCCAGTCACACATGCATCCCTTTAGCCTCACCAACAGCAGGCTGCGAAGCATGACGTCACACAAGTCAAACATCTGAGGCCCTTGGGGCTTTCACACTTGTTGTTGTGATTAGCACGCTCCATCCTGGTGCATCAGACACACCTCTCCGCATTTCAGGTGATTCTGTCACGTGTCAGCCTTGACATGGGGTCAGCCTGGGTTTACAGTATAACTTGAAAGGGGCAGAACTCCCATATTGCACCGTTTGCTCTTTCGGGGAACGGCTGTGCCATATGTTGTTGATAGGCTCGCACACGTCTGAGCGCACAGGGTGGGGTGCAGTGTGTCTGGCGGACGCGAGTCAGGAGGCTTGTAAATCCACAGCTGACGTTAGAGGCCAGTTGCACTCACACAATGATTGCGTCTTTACCGTCAGCCTTTCAAAACAATGGCATCTGTATTGCAGCAAGTTTCTTTTTTTTTTTTAATTTTATTTATGTTTTGGCCGAGGAGAGCGCATTTTCTAGCCAAGGTTAATCTTACCACAGAAAAGCGTCGAATGTGTGTGTAGTGTAGAAATAGAGAGTGTTTTGTATTTGGACTTGTTGGAGCGGACTCAGAGTGTACGCTGTTGCTGCGCTAATAGTAACCCAACACGTTTCTCTCTCTACTGTGGACAGAGCACTTTCAGGGTAGCCCACCCCCCCTCTAAATTTTGAAAATTTCACTGCTCATGTCTTCCCACGGAGATATAAGCCCATGATGTCAGAGGGTGGTGCTGCACTCGTGTGTCTGCCAAGCAGATGGGGAACAGCATTACAGGAGGAGAGAAGAGGAGAGAAAAGAAAAGAAAGCTGAACAAATGGCCACAGAGACTGATCAGACATTAGCAGAGGGAGTGCCATAATGGGAGGGAAAGCAGCGTGATTTCGGAAATGAGGCAGGCTGGTTTCTTTTTAAAAGATGTGTATGACATCCAAAGATCAGATCGGACAGGTAGCCAGTGAGTCACAGTGATATGCATCTCTGTGGCTGAGTTGGTTTAAACATACGTGCTCCTTTTCTTGCCTCTGTCCCGGCATGCCTCCATCCTTATATTTGGTTTCAATAAATGTCCACACTTTTTTGTCTTGTATTACTTACGGTCGACCGAGTCTCTCATTACCAGAGGTGAACAAACCTTGAGAACCTGAGAAAGTGCAAGTCCTGCCATGTGCTCCGTCTGTCTTTGATCTAATACAGGTAATTAGCCTATATGGCTAAAGAGTTGTGCGGGACTTACACAAGGGGCTGACGTCACCGTTTGAATGCTGTTAGTTTTGACAGTCCCCTAATAATCGCTGCACATGCTTCTCGTAGGGCTGCAGTTAAGCCCTAAAAGGCCATAATTGTCCATTTAGAGGGCCTAATATTTGACAGTGTAAAAAGCCAAAAAGTTAAGAAGGAGCTGCAGTATGAAGTGTCTCCATCTGGCACAGAAAAAAAGTCTTTTTTGTGTTTTGCTTCACATCTTAATGTAATTTTGTCTGTGTGTGTGTGTCTGTGTGTGTGTGTGTGTGTGTGTGTGTGTGTGTGTGCATGTGTGTGTGTCTGTCTGTCTGTCTTTCTCTCTCTACAGATGGGATGTGACAAAGTCATTACCTACCTTAGGATTTTTGGGACAACACTGTTCGGAGTCTCACTACTCGTGGGGATCTCCACTGCCTACATCATGGGCTACCAGTTTTTCACCACTACTGGCAACTATTTGTCATTCGGCCTGTACGGGGCCATACTGGTCATTCACCTCATCATCCAGAGTCTGTTTGCTCTGCTGGAGCACCGGAACATGCGGCGCTCGCTGGAGACGCCCATCAAACTCAACAAGTCCCTGTCGCTCTGCATCGCCGCCTACCAGGAGGACCCCAACTACCTGCGCAAGTGCCTGGTGTCGGTCAAGCGCCTCACCTACCCCGGCATCAAGGTGATCATGGTCATCGACGGCAACAAGGAGGACGACCAGTACATGATGGAGATCTTCCGCGACGTCATGGGCCACGAGCGCGTGTCCTCCTACATCTGGAAGAGCAACTTCCACTCGCGAGGGCCCGGCGAGACGGACGAGTCGTACGCCGAGAGCGTGCGGCAGGTCACCAACCTGGTGCTCAGCAGCAAGTGCCTGTGCATCATGCAGAAGTGGGGCGGCAAGAGGGAGGTCATGTACACCCCCTTCAAGGCCCTGGGGAGGAGCGTGGACTATGTGCAGGTGAGGAGCACCTGGGGGGAGTCATGGTGATGTGTGTGTGTGTGGGGGGGGGGGGGGGTAAGTTGATGAAGGTGAGGAGAACTGGGGGGAGTCATGGTGATGTGTGTGGGGAGGGGGGGCAGGTTAGTGGAGGTGAGGAGATGAGGAGTACCTGGGGGGAGTCATGGTGATGTGTGTGTGGCTGGGGGTAGGTTGATGGAGGTAGGGAGCACTGTGTGGGGGGATTGGTGATGGTGAGGAGGTGAGGAACACCTGGTGGGAGTCATAGTGATGTGTATGTGTGGGGGGGCAGGTTAGTGTTGGGGTTGGGAGAGGGGGGGGGCTTGGCGGTGGTAGAGGAGGTGAGGAGCACCTGAGAATAGTCATGATGATGTGTGTGTAGGGAGGTTAGGTTGGTGGAGGTGAGGAGGTGAGGAGCACTGGGGGGAAGTCATAGTGATGTGTTGGGGTTGGGAGGTGGGCGGGTTGATGTTGTTGGTGGAGGTGGAAGTTGGTAGGGGGTGTAGAGGAAAAGGGAGGTCATGCCAAACCAAATAAGGCCGTGGGGAGCAGGAGCAGGAGGTGGTGGGCTGCACAAAGGCACTTTTGTGCTGCCACTAAACGGAGGCGGCACAGCGCTGCAAACAGAGATGATGTTCATGCCGCACGGCTGGCCGGCCGGATGGGATGCTCATTCATATGCTCGGGCACAGATGGTTGGGGGGTGGATGGTAGAGTACATTTCCACTGCACCTCCTGGCAGACCAGCAGCAAACTTAGTCTCAGCATGCAGGAGAAACTGGCATTTACAGGACAGATAACACAGGCAAGTACTAACAGCCTATAGGCTATCCTATAGGGTAGAGACCTTCCCCCTACCAACCTCAACAGAGGGACTCCCCTTCTAGAACACTCAGCCTGGCAGTTATAGTCCCCTGAGAACCAGAGGGGACACCAGTAGAGCTCCACAGTGCCCTGGCTTATGTCTCTCGTGCCACTGGACTATAACAGAGCTTGCCATGTGTATCTCTGTCCTGTGTTATTTAAGCTACATCCTTTGTTTGAAATGTGCTATACAAGTAATTATTATTATTATTACACCATCCCCTGAGTATACAACAGTTTAATGATAGTATCACAATGCAGTGATTCTGAGATTGTCCATAAATGGAAAGATAATCAACTATGATACATCACGTTGTCTGCCAAAAGCAGATATGATGTATTCAAGGCAGATACTATATACTCAGGGTACAACAAGGTGCATTGAGTCATTACACTGTATGCTATTTTCTGCAAGTGAGTTCCTTCAACACTGCCTTACTCACATTCTTTTTATAGCTGTCACCCAGAGATGTTATGAAATAATGGCCTGTAAGTCATACTGGTAGTGGAGTCTGTTTAGAGCACACATTTTAGTAAAAATATCATTATTTGGCACCAGCATATATAGATCATATTTCAAAACAGTATGACATAATGATTCTGATTTCTGTATTTAATGTTTTACTACACCCTGTGACATTTTTTTTCACCCCGAATTTTAGGCTGTCAACATTACAGCCACACTGGGAGTTCAGCTATGTGTGTGCAAGGCATGGGCAATGAGTGGGCGCGAGCTTTTCTATTCTGCATAACAGTGTCTGATTCTCCAAAGAAACTATAAATTATGTGTCTTTATCGCCACCACAGCACGCACCTGGTTCCAATGAACGCCTGACCTTTAGTTCAAGTTCAGTGCTGTAATTAAATTTAATCCTATCACTGCACTGCCTTAGCCGACTACCAGATTTTTGTGGTTTGTGTGGCTGTGGGGTCGACTCGTATGTGTGGCTGTGAGTGGCACTGTCTTGATTGCTTAAGAGAAAGTTCAGACCTTATTTGTGGGCCATGTGTTTGAAAAAGGATAGCAGTAAAAATCCGACAGATATTGCAGCACAAATCCTCCATAGTGTCTTCTTTACAGAGGAACTGCCAAGTTGGTACCAACTAGCAAAACACTGAAACCACTGTTACCATATTTTGGTCGTGTGCGGCGTGCCATGCAAATGACCCATGAGTGCCTTTCTGCCTTAAAAGAAAAATGTTTACAAAAACTGTCAGAACATAAGCTATTGGTTTGCCTGGCCGTCTCAGTATGTTTGATGTGGGTAGTATGCCTCTAACAGGCTTTGGCCGCTGCCGTCATCAGTGTAATGCACCTGCAGAATTTAAAGACAGCCAGATAATAGCAGTAGACGGCATTACAGCACGCAACAGCACGTGTGTTTACGGGACATCAAAAGCACGATCGCTACATCTGAGCAGACGTCAAAATGAATCATCATTGCTCTCGGTTTTCACTTTGATGGCTCCTAATCTGCATCTCATCACAGTGCTTCGTAACTGACTCATTAAAGTCAGTGAGGTGAACATCTGTGAACACCATTCATTTAAAGTGGATAAAAGTTCCCATCAACCCATGTTGGAAGGACTGATGCGGGTCTGTTCTGATGTGTAATGCTGCTCTGAAGGTCATGTATATCTGAAGTTGTTTAAGATGTTGATATGAGAGTTCTGAGAGTCTGACGTGAGAGTGAGTGGGATAAAGCGTCATATTGAGAAGCAAATGGAGTAAAGATGTTTAGATGTTCCCTCTGTGTGATAATGAAGAATGTTTTTTCGCCTGGTTATACAATTAGTAGTGTTACACATTTTGTGATGAAGATCAAAACATGTTTTGACATTCTTCAGCTCTCAGTGTAATGTGTGTAATAAAGTCAAGTGTTCTCTGTCCTGAGGGCCAGAGTGTCTCTCTTAAGAACCCTTCTGTTCAGGATGTCTGGAGTGCCACCAAGTTTTCGAGTTGTCATCACACCATGCCATGTTTTTGTGTGATGCTGTGATTGTTTTGATTAAATCATATCCAGTTAAGGCATGAATAGGACTGTTATGTCACAACAACACAGGTCCGTTATGCAAAGTCAATGACCAAAACCTAGTGAAAAAAACAGTGAGACTGAAAAAATGTGAGCTGGGACTTGAATTTATTTCTAGATAGAAGACTTGAAGACTTAAGACTTTAATGTAGCCACAGTGTAGTTTTCACATCTATTGGTTCACTTGGGGCTCAATATTAAAAAAAATCCTAAATCTGCAGTGATTTAGTGCCGAAGTAACATTTTCAGCTTAGTAGCACACCATGTCAACCCACGTGTTTACACGTGTCTGTTGTTAAGCGTATCATAGTGATGATACCCTTTCCAGCATGTTCAAACAACACGTCTTTGACCTTCCCTGAACTTTCACCTGGCTTCAGAGGCATTTGGTTCTTTACAAGGCTGAGGGTGTGTGTGGGCATCTGTGTGTGCCTGTGTGTGTTTGTGTGTGTGGGTGTGTGTGTATATTTCAGACTTTCACAGCATTTAACAGGTGGGTGTGTCATGTTTTGTCAGGTGTGTGACTCAGACACCATGCTGGATCCTGCGTCCTCGGTGGAGATGGTGAAGGTGCTGGAGGACGACCCTATGGTGGGCGGAGTTGGTGGCGATGTCCAGGTAATCTACTGCAATATTAGAATTTATGACAATGGTACTGTAACATATAAGTATTGATTAAAATGCAGTAATAATTCACTAATGTATACAGTACATGTATTAAAATAGAGTATGGGAGGGGTTTGTTAAGGCTTAAACTATAAAATAAATTGTGTGTATATGGTGTAAAATGTATTTATATGGTATCTTATAAAATGTACTTATATGGTCTCATTATATCATGGATTTTCACCAATCACGGGGTATTCTGGAACATAACTACCGCGAGGGGATCACTGTATACAAAACACAACCACCTACATCCATGACAGTGTGTTTCATCCATTTAGAATATTGTCTGTTTGCAATACTGAAATATGATTTACACAGGCATTTCATGGAAGCATGTTGAGAAAAACATTTTTTGGTTGTCTGAAATATTTGGGTGAACAAAAAAAGTGAATCCTATCATTAAGTTTTAGGGCACATGATATTCACATTCCAGCGTCAAGTTGTGTGTCAATTAAAATTAAGTGGTAAACACTCATCAATATATGGTTTCAAGATTTCACATTGCTGTGTGCCATATTTGGCACAGCGGTATTTGCCTCAAAATGAAATTATGACATCTGGTGTGGTGCAAAAGCAAAAAATATTACTCAATCCCATGACTCATAAATTTAAAGATTAAAAACTCATAAATTGACAAATTTCATTTGGTGAAATTTCCAGTAATTTGAGGGCAAAATATTTACAGGAAATCTATCCAAAACAACTTAATTACTTTTGTTAATATCTTGCAGGCTTGCATTGGCTCTGTTCTTACTAGTAGTAGAAGACGCTTTTACAGATAGAGCAAGAAGGGTTACTACTTTCACACTAAAATGTTAAGACTTTACAGAACCTTATCAAGAAATTATTAAGGGCTCCTCTCTTCGATGTTTCAGGAATTTTACATACCACAGTGGGTTTTACTTGATATAATAAATGTAACACCTGTTTGTCTTGGAGTATACCAAATAATAATAAGGACGTTTAACTGTTTAACAATTCTTTTTGATACAGCTCGTACATTAGGTGACTTTTCACAGGTAGCAGATTTATTCTGTAATTGCCTATGACTAAATATCTATAGATAGACTCATAATTTGCAACCCTAATGAAAAGTTGTTCTCCTCTTTCACAGATTCTCAACAAATATGAGTCCTGGATCTCCTTCCTTAGCAGTGTCCGGTACTGGATGGCCTTCAACATAGAGCGAGCCTGCCAGTCCTACTTCGGCTGTGTGCAGTGCATCAGCGGGCCCCTCGGAATGTACCGGAACTCTTTACTGCAGGAGTTCCTGGAGGACTGGTACAACCAGACCTTCATGGGCAGCCACTGCAGCTTTGGCGACGACCGGCACCTCACAAACAGGGTGCTGAGCCTGGGCTACGCCACGAAGTACACGGCACGCTCCAAGTGCTTGACTGAGACGCCCATCACCTACCTGCGCTGGCTGAACCAGCAGACGCGATGGAGCAAGTCCTACTTCCGCGAGTGGCTCTACAACTCCATGTGGTTCCACAAGCACCACCTGTGGATGACCTACGAAGCGGTGATCACGGGCTTCTTCCCCTTCTTCCTGATCGCTACCGCCATCCAGCTCTTCTACCAGGGCCGCCTCTGGAACATCCTCCTCTTCCTGCTGATCGTCCAGGCTGTGGCCCTCATCAAGTCGTCCTTCGCCAGCTGCCTCCGCGGCAACATCGTCATGGTGTTTATGTCCTTCTACTCGGTTCTGTACATGTCCAGCCTGCTGCCCGCTAAGATGTTTGCCATAGCGACGATCAACAAGTCCGGCTGGGGTACGTCAGGAAGGAAGACCATCGTGGTGAACTTCATCGGGCTGGTGCCCATCTCTGTGTGGTTCACCATTCTGTTCTTTGGCATTATATACACCATCATTCAAGAGACCAAGAAACCCTTCCCCGAATCGGAAAAGATCATCCTGATAATCGGCGCCATCGTGTACGCCAGTTACTGGGTGGTGCTTTTGACGTTGTACTTGGCCCTGATCGCCAAGTGTGGCAAGAGGAAGAGCGAGCAGCAGTACGACATGGTGCTGGACGTGTGATGATTGTGCCCTGTGGCCCTGTGTGCTTTTTTTTTCTCCACTATGTTTACATTGTGAAAGTATTTTAAAGACTGACTAAGATGGACTCTCAGGTAGGCGATCGAGGTCCTGCGATGCCCGCCAAAAGAAAGAGAAATCTTTGCTGCTGTGACTGAAACAAACAAGCAAAAAAAATGGTATTGTGATGTTTGAGAAACACTATTGTCCATAATCACCTGCACCACCAAAAAAAATGGGCATCCTCTTCCTGTGTTTTTTTTTTTGCTTTTGTTGTTGTTTCACATATGGAAGTATGAGTTCCTATGCACTTTTCAATGTTTCACTCTCATTGCATATAATGCTTGACAGATTAATTTGAAGTACCAAATACCTCAGTGGTTATGTTGTCGCCGTGTGAGTGATCGGGATGCAGTCGTGCAAGACTCATTCTTGTCTGAAATAATTTATGATAGTTTTTTTTAACATTATGTGTATGTAAACGGTTTTTTTAAAATGAAAGCCAAAAACAGAACTTTGAAGTATTTGGTCATGCTGTACTTTAATTTGCATATTGTATTTTATTACCTTTTTATATAGACATGTTTATTTTTGTTTAGCCACCAAAGATTCTTTATTTTCATCCTTTTTTGTATGAAATCAATCAATGCATTGTGCATTAGACTGTTGAGACAATGAATTATGTATCTTACCAAAAATGTGAAATTAAGAAGCTGGTTTTCCTCTGCAGTAGTGACAGTAAATTGCGATTCTAGGGATAAGTTATTGATCTACAAGAAGGGTGATGAACCTGTGTTTCATGATGTTCCAGAAAAGAAAACCAGCATATTTATTAGAGCATTCTGTGGTTTATAGCTTTTTTTTACCAGATTGAGAGGATTATTTTGATATTTGTTATACTATACTGTAGGCCTACAAAAGTGACATTGGAGTGAAGTTCCTGTTTTCTTAAGAGTTTGTGACGGTGCTCATAATGCATGCATAGACAGCATACGTGTGGGCGAACAGAGCAGAGAGTAAAAAAAAAATATGCAAAATACTGCACAAAATCAAAGCTGTAACATTTGCACAATAATGTATGCTCTGTGTAGGGGAGTATTTGTTTCTACTCTGCCTTAATTGTCTCTGGTTCTTGATGAAACTACAGATTGCTGTGTCACTCTTAATCTCATTCGCCTAAAGGCCTTTTTTCTTTAGGCAACATGTCTAGAGACAAATATTTTAACACTGAATGTCCACCAATGGTCACGCTGACAAGCAACAAGAAAAAAAAAATGCTGTGCCTTAATTTTGTGCCTTAACCAGCAGTAATCACTTTCACTTCTAATGAACAAATTACAAATATGCAGTTCGCACACACACAGAGCAATCAATGTTTCCTGAGTAGGAGACAATTTCCACACTTTTTACTTTTGATAGTGAAAGAGTGGTCCCCACTACAGTCATTATGTTTGAAATAGATTCCTGACAATACCGCGAGAAAATGTTATTAGAGTGTTAAAAAATGTGTTTTCTTTGATCTTTTGTTTTATGCCAGACATCTTATGGACAGTGTTGTGAAAAAGCACTTTTCATTTCTGTGCCAAAATAAAAAAAACGTTGATTTTATCGTTGTTTACACTCCTTGTAGATGTGTGTTGCATTTGTTTTTGATATCTACTAATGTACTTTGACATGATATGGCCATTGCTGATAGCTAGTAACAACCGTGTTACTACATGCTTATTGGCTTGGTTATGTAAGCCCGTGGAGAGATGTTGAGTGAAAAGAGTTGAGCTAGTTGGCCCCTGTGATTCTATGTCACTGGTGACAGATGGAGGGAGAGAATGAGCACAAGGCGTTGTCTGAGAAAGTATCAAGGGTGATCGGTTCCCATGGCAATGCTTTTTGTTTACAGTAAACACAAGCTGAGAGATTTATTGGCCAAAAATCGAGGGTCTAGACTTTTCAGTATCTAAAAAAAAAAGCCCGGGGCTAAGAAGCTGTTAGTCTTTCCATATTACCCAATCGTTTGCTGGCTACGTCGTTTCTACCACACAAAGGACATTAATCAAGCAAAGGGCCGCTGGTTAGCATAACCAAGGGCCAGGCCGAGGCGAGGGGTTAGCTGTCTCCCAGTTGTTAGCTGTCATCCCGGCACCTATTTTTAGCGTGCTGGTTCGAACCCCTGCTCCAGACTACACAGAATCACGCTTCATGGGTTCCCACTGAGCACAGTGTGCTGCAGAGCCTCCGCTTCCATAAGCAAGTGGCAATCCCCAGAGCTCCCAGGGGCAGGAGTTCAGCATACCATCCCACCTCGTCTCACACAGTTGAGATCCTCGCTGCTCTCTTTGCCACCTCTGCCGCTGGGGGGTGTCGGGTTCTGCTGTGACCCCTCTGTGTGAGCTGGCAGCTAGGGGAAAGGGGGAGAGGTGCTTTGGCCATTCACAAAAACAAAATGTGCTGGAATCTCACACCTTGTGTCTTACAAAGGGATGTCGGTCTGACTGAAGAAGGAAAAACAAGGCGTCACCTCACGTGCTTGCCAGACCGGGTTTGGTGTTGGTGTTGTCAAGATGTTTAATACTCCACTGAACGTTTGCAAATGCAGAGTATTACAAACTCACATTGCCATTCTTTTGCAAAAATCATCTTAAAGCATTCACTGTTTTAGTGGGTGTTTTTGTGCAAAACATTCATGGCCAAAAGACTACCACCCAGCGTTAAGCTTGTGGTGTTGCTCTCTGGGGTAATGGAGTGGCCCCATCTGTGTCTGTGTCTGTGTGTGTGTGTGTGTGTGTGTGTGTGGAGCACAGAGACCATGTGTGTGGTAGAGTGGCCCTGTGTGTGTGAGTGTGTGTGTGTGTGTGTGTATGTGTGTGTGTGTGTGTGTGTGTGTGTGTGTGGAGCTCGGAGGTCATGTTTGTGGTAGAGTGGCCCTGTGTGTCTGTGTCTGTGTGTGAAACCCAGAGTCCATGTGTGTGTTTGGAAAGTGGCCCATGTGTGTTTGTGGAGTTCCCAGCTCATGTGTGTGTTCGAGAGAGCCTGTGTCTGTCTGTGGAACTTGGAGGCAGTGTGTGTGTGTAGTAGAGAGTGTCGGAGTGTGGCCCTGTGTGTGTGTCTGTGTGTGGAACCCTGAGGCCACGTGTGTGTGTCAGAGAGTAAGCCTGCCTGTGTGTGTGTATGTCGGAGAACATGTGTGTGTATGTCGGAGAGCATGTGTGTGTCGGAGAGTAAGCCTGCCTGTGTGTGTGTGTGTATGTAGGAGAGCATGTGTGTGTCAGAGAGTAAGCCTGCTTGTGTGTGTGTGTGTGTGTGTGTGTGTGTGTGTGTGTGTGTGTGTGTGTGTGTCGGAGAGCATGTGTGTGTCAGAGAGTAAGCCTGCTTGTGTGTGTGTGTGTGTATGTCAGAGAGCATGTGTGTGTCAGAGAGTAAGCCTGCTTGTGTGTGTGTGTGTGTGTGTGTGTGTACAGTATGTCAGAGAGCATGTGTGTGTCAGAGAGTAAGCCTGCTTGTGTGTGTGTGTGTGTGTGTGTGTATGTTGGAGAGCATGTGTGTGTCTGACAGTAAGCCTGCTCGTGTGTGTGTGTGTGTGTGTGTGTGTGTGTGTGTGTGTATGTCGGACAGCATGTGTGTGTCTGACAGTAAGCCTGCTTGCCTCTGTGGCTCTGCACCAGCAGTCTCATGAGCGTCAGCAGCTCACGCCATTGGCCAGCCCTGCCAAAGCCATTAAAACACTCTCTCACTTCCCGCTCCCTCTTTCACTCTCTCTCTCTCTATTTCTTTCTCTCTGTCTGTCCTTCTTTTTAAAACACCCTCTCAATTCCCTCTCCTGCTTTCTCTCCCTTGCTCTCTCTCTCTCTCTTTCTGTCCTCCTTTTAAAAACAATCTCTCACTTTCCTCTCCATCTTTCTCTTTCTCTCTCTTCTGTCTGTCTGTCGCTCTTTTTCTCTCTCCCTGTCTTTGTCTGTGCCTCCCTCTCCTCCCCTATCTCTGGTCATCTCTTTCCCTCCCCTCCTAACCTCTCTCTCCCTCCCTCTCTCCTCTCTCTCGCTCTCTCTCTCTCTCCCTCTCTCTCTCTGTCTTTCTTGTTCTCCGTCTGCTCTGGACTCTGTATTCCCAGCAGTGGAAATGGATTTAACTCATGCTATGTTCTGCTGCCTTTACCCTCATTTTTTTTTCTCAGCCTAGCATCATGGTTAGCATATGGGAATGGCTGTGTGACGCAACAGCAGTTCTGCAGGAACCTTTGGTTCATGGTTACATTACATTTGTATGCAGCTGACCGTTTTATGCAGGGAATGACTTACAGTGAACTAGGTACAGGGACAATTCCCCTGTAGCACTGTGGGGTTAAATGCCTTGCTCAAGGGCAGTAAATTCTATAGTGTTAAATCAACTCTGAGAGAGTCAGTTGTAACACTATGCCAGTGTTTATTTTGTCCCAATCTTTGTAGTGTTTATTTAACACTTATCCCTTACATATTTAACTCCTTTACAGTTAAATCCACTTTTTACAGTGTAATTTCAACCCTTAATCTTACACTTACACTCTTAAATTAACACTTTTGTTGAACACTGCAAAATTAACTCTGAGAATTTTGCTGTGTACACATATCACATATACGGCCTGAAACCCTCTAACAGAGTGACCACGCTGAAGTGTCCCTGTGTCTTTTGCATGTCATCACACAAAGGGCGGACACTGCTGGTGTTCAATCAAAGATGAGGGGAGAGGACAGTTGAGGGAGGTTTGTTTTGGATGGGGATAATTCTCTACTTGTGATTTCAATTTTTAAAAGAATGAAATAGCCGGATGCTTTTTTGTTCTTTGCCAGGGAAATGAGACAGTCACAAGATCAAAGGATTATTGGTTCACTGTGCAGCTGCTTGGAAAGAGCTGCTCTGAATCATAGAAAGGTCTATGCTGACCGTTTACCACTTCCCTAAGGAAATTAAATTTGCGGAGGAGAGAAGTAAGCACGTAATGCTAATTGAGTGCTAATTAAATAAAGTGCAGTGAGAGTGCCATGTCACCATTTACAGATGTTTAATATAAAGATTTACATAGAAACTATGCCTATGTATAGTGTAGTAGTAGAAGTATTCAAAAAGTGTGGAATAGCTGCTCTTATATTATAATTAGCATGTTAATTCCATAATGTCAATTCCACATATTTTATTATTATATTTCCATATTCAGAAAATACTCCATACTTATATTATTTCTGCATGGTCAACAGCATAAATGTTAAACCACTGCATTTACTGTCTGTTTCACAAGCACAATCAACTCCATAGCCTCGCATTAGACGGATTCATGTTGTCAGATTTTATCCCTCCATATTCTGTGTCAAAGCTTCTTTGTTCGTGCTCATAGCGTGTGGGGCGTGGATGCTAGAGTTGCTTTAATCTGCTGAAGCCGGTTGCCAATGTCACTTCCTTTCATCAGTACACATGTGTTTGTGTGTTTTACGTTAATTGTTTCATGGCTGGGCCCAGGGGGGATAGACTCACACAGAGACACATGGTTGCAGACTCCCTCCCTCCCTGGAGCTTTGCATTGGCGTCATTAGTCTTTCATTGCAGGCCCTTCATTCACAGAAATCATATTTACTTTGTTAACAAAACCGCAAAAGAAACCGTGGCTCTTTCAGGGAAAGTTTCATCCAACTGTACAGGAGTGGTTGAGAAAAATCACCATCCCACATTAAATGGGACAGACAGCAAATGAGAGAGACAGAGACAGGCAGAGAGAGAGAGAGAGAGAGAGAGAGAGAGAGACAGAGAAGAGAGAGTGAGTGAGTGAGTGAATGTGTGTGTGTATGTGAGTGTGAGACAGAGCGCAAAAAGGAAACCCCCACCCATTAACCCTTTCACCCCATGCTTCTCCGCGCTGGCCAGCAGCTGTGAGTTCCATTTGAGGGAGTTTAAGGCATAAACTCCCAAGAATCTGACACAGCTGAAAGCACATCCCCTCCTGCCATCTCCGCTCTCGTCCTCCAGCACAGACACCTCAGGCCTCTCTGATGTCTGAAGAGTGTCATGACTCAGCCGTTACAGTATGACATATGGGAAATGAGAAAGGCCATTAAAGCTATGGATACGTATAGATAGCATAGGCGTAGGTTATTGTGTCTTGTGGTTTCTTGACCTAGATGTCCCACAGAGAACCATCAAGTAATATAAATCTGGCCTTTTCAAAATAGCCCTGAGGTAGGGTTTGGCTGCAAAGTTTTCATGGCCCGGTATGGTAATTGCATTTTTTTTTATTCCAGTTTCTGTCAACGGGAGGAACTCAAATGCAGCACCTACCGCTTTACGAGCAACTTGGCTCAAATTGTTTGATTTTGTTGTGTTTTTATTATTATCCTTATCTACCGTGATCTATCTAACCCAAGTGTTCTACAACACAAACTGAGAGTCATATCACCTGACTTGAGCTACAGATCGGTTATAGTTCAACTTAGAATTAAGAGACATTTAATAAATCATTCATAATGAACTGAGCAACCACTGCGGCTTAGAACTGAACATTTCTGTGGGTAGATTGTTTGATTCCGTATGCACATAAAAATAAATGGATTGGTTGGCATGGTTTCTCCACAGACCAAGCTTTGTGAAGTTTCACTGCAACACTTGGGAATTGTTCACTTAATAAGCCATGGCAACGGACATAATTATGTAATTCGGGACTAATTACGGGAGTGCACCTTTGCCCCTTAAAATAACAGTGGTGGGAAAGACAGGTTGACTGGGCGGGGGCGCGGGAGGTTGACTGGGCGATGGTGGTGGTGGTGGTGGTGGTGGTGATGGGGGGAGGGGGGTGGCTGAGAGGTCGAGAGAAGTAAAATACTCCACAAACACTCCAAACTGGCAGGTTCAGCAGACCCAGCCATAAATCACGTCTGAGGGCGAGGACAAAAAGTCAAGTAGTAAGGCAGACAAAGGGGAATCAATCAGTCCCACCCATTTAAAAATCTAGAATTCTTCATCCACCAGGCAGCAGCAGCGGCCAGCCTCATCCAGTCACCTGGGAGAATGGAAAATGTATCGCCCCAGCCCAGAACACATGGTCCTGCCAGCACTGTCTTTATGGCGGAGACAAAAAAAAAGTCCCGTTTGTAAACATGAAGGCAGAACAGCAGGGACCAGTCCTGTGTGATGTTCCCAGTGTCCCATTAAAAAACATGGGGCCTCTCTCCAGCTTTGGGCAAGGCCCTTGGCAGTTTGCCAGATATGGTGTGAGTGATCATGTCTGACCTCTCATCAGCCAAGCCACACCAAGGAATATAACAAGGAGGAGAGGCTGGAGCACACTGATCAATCTCGCAGTCTTTTTTTACTTGTGCAAACAAAACATTAGCCTTTGCCAGACTGATCAGTGTGCTCCAGTCTCTACTCCTTGTTATATCTTCGGCCCTACTGAGAAGCACCTGATATGGCAGATTATAAGGATTGATGCGTGGCGTGCTCCATCTCTATGAGACCACAGCAAGGGATGTCAGAGAGACTGCAGCGGTTCAGTCCTGACCACAGTCTCAGACGCTGGCCAGATGATGGGGAAACCAAGAAACAATGAAAGCCAATACTGCACATCACAGGAATTGTATTCTGCTCACGCACACTGGTAGTTGCCAGCTTATCAGTATCTGAAAGGCAGAGCCATATACAGAGTCTTAACTTGTGCAATATAAGGGCAGATGATCTATGAAGGTCTGTTAATGTTATGATGATATTCTATGGTACTATTCAACATTTAGATATCCATCTGACATGGTGAGATCTACTGCTAGCATTCAGTTCTACAGACCTTTTTCTTTTCAATTGTTCTTTTGTGTTGCTCTTTTGCATGCACGTTTATTTTTTTTTCCACAGTTTTTACATGTCCTGGCAGACTGGCCTTTGCCAAATCTTTAAGTCTGCTGTTGGCAGGGGAAGACTAGATTCTAGATTTCTTCCTCGAACAACAAAAGCTGCCCCGTAAACACCCAGACCCCCTTGGAGATGAGGTGGAGGGATGGAGGGGTGAAGGGGTGGAGGAGGTAGGGGGTGGTTTTGGTTGGGCTGGGGGTGTGGTGGGGGGTGGGGAGGGGGCGAGCCTGACCACCAGTGCTGAGGGGGTTCATCTGGGGCTGCCCACCACACAGCCAGGTCCTCTGCTGACCGGCAGAAGAAAAAGCCCCTGCTGGGAGCAGAGAGCTCAGGTCCCTCAGGGTATCTCTTGTGTTGTTCAGCCAGATATGCACACAGCTCCGCTGGCCTGTGCCAGGCCTGCACAGAGGATCATTGATGTACGCTAGGGCAACGGGAGCCAGAGGGAGAATCTGGAAAAGGGTTGCTGGATTGGGGAGTTACAAGCAGAGCCAGGCCAGTTGAGGCAATGCAAATTGCATGGCCCCTTTATTAGATGCACACTGCTTCTCTCTCTCTCTCTCTCTCTCTCTCTCTCTCTCTCTCTCTCTCTCTCTCTCTCTCTCTCTCTCTCTCTCTCTCTCTCTCTCTCTCTCTCTCTCTCTCTCTCTCTCTCTCTCTCTCTCTGTCTCTCTCTCTCTCTCCCTCTTTCTCTCTTTTGAACACTCTCGGGGCAATTTTGTGTTTGACAATATCACTATCTACTAAAGACAGTCACATCAGGTCTCTTGCATTGCGCAAGGTTCCTAGTGGTATTTTGGTAATATTGCCTTGAGACTTTTTTGTTTTGCCTAATAGTGATGTGAGATTATAGTAGTCAATCTGATTTGTGGTGTGTGCAGAAACAAGGACAGAGGCAAGAGACCTGTGGGGCATCTTGGGTCTTTTTTGATGAACCCTTCCATTACCAAAGGATGTCATTCACACCAGGAGGAGGGAGGAGGGAGCATCCTGCACTCCCAGGAAATAGTTCAGAATTGTACTTTTGCTTGTCACACCAGTACCCTCAAAGGCACAGGTTTGTACCCCTACTGTCCCATTACATACTTACTACAAGAGTGTAGGGGTACATATTTGTATCTTAAGGTACAATCAGCATAAATGTAATCCCAAAGGTGTTTTATTTGGACCTTAAGGGACTGATGTGTTGATGAGTAGATATCAAAGGACTAACCCAAACCTACAAGACAAGCCAACAGATTGAAGCCATAAGACAAACTTTCATGGTGCAACAGTACAAGGGTGAATGTGTAGTAATTTACCAATATAGTGAAAGACAGAAGTCTGACCACATATCATTTAAAATGATTAATCATTTAATTTGAGTCATTTGAATTTATCAGAAATTATTTGAAGTTGTATTATAAGTTATTTGAATCAAGCTGATTTATTGATAATTGATGAGATTGCATTTTCCGGACTTCATGTTGCTCCATGCAGAAACATGCAGACAGTCTCTTCACAAAACTGATTTACGCCCAGAAGATGAAAGCAGCATGTTTGGGACCCCAGCATTCCCCATTCTGAACATTCTGAATACAGTTGTGAAACCATAATTGAGTAGAAATAGTAAATAGCAGCAGTAAGATGCCAGTTTGGCAGAAAACCAAAAAAAAAAAGCCTCCTTCCTTGTAAGTGTGAGTAATCAGTTGATTGAGTGTGCAACATCCCCCCGTGGCAGCCTGCAGTGCTCTGATTTAGTGCTGAGCTGGGAGGAGAGTGGCTGGGATCTTACCCCACTCCAGATGCTACATAAACAAGGACACTTCCTGCTGCCTGGGGTTCTGCTCTGGGGCTCGGGGCTACATGCGGGGCTACATGCGGGGCTACACGCCCTCTGTTGCCTGCGTGCGCTCGCTGTGCGCTGTGTCCGTCTCCCGCGGGGGAGGGTGTGTGCCGGGGATGACACTGGTGGGGGGTTCCATGGCAACGCGCTCACTACTGTTGGAATTATCTCATCACCTCTCAACATCTGGACATGCACTTTGGCACCTGGCACAGGGCGTCCATATACCCACCCGCCCGCACTCCCCAAAAACACACACACATATGTGTGCACTGCCACAGCTGTTTCTTTCACAGATTTATTGTGTGCGCAAACAGAAACCTTATGGCACAACACTGTGGACAATCAACAAAGATACATTACATTGTGTGGCAGGCTTTCCATAGCCATGAGGTTTACAAGTTACTATTCCATGTACAGTAGGCTACTAACATATGCTTGAAGAGCAATATAGGACATGGAACTGAAGATGTTCTCTGATCCCAAGCTAGTACAGTATGGACCTTTAATTGGTTCAGTTCAGAACAGCTCTTCTTTCATCCGCACGTGTCGATGATTTTAGGAGGTGAAAGCAGAGAAGACCTTGGGAGTGCTTTCTCAGATGCCTGTGTGTGTGGTGGTGTGTGTGTGTGTGGGGGGGGGGTAGTGGGGAGCTGGCTGCTCAGGGCATTATTTATGTCACTCGCTCGTCACTTTACGGGTGCAAGGGGACGCGCAGCTGCCTATGAGCGCATCACACAAAGCAGACTCACCCCTCACACAGAAAAGACTGCTCGCTTACGCTCTCATTCCACAAGGTTTAACTAAGCAACCGCTTGGTGCAGAGGGGAGGTAATGACGTTAGAGAAAGAGGCAAGGAGAAGAAACAAGCGTAAAAATAAACAAACCCAAACCAAAGAGTTTCCTAGAAAACAACAATGATCTCTGCTCAAACTTCAGGCGTTCATGTCTGGTTGAAGTCCAGGCTTCCTACGACATTGTATGAGTCCTGCAGTCCACTGGCTTTGTCCATGTGCTCAGCTGAATGGGAAAGTAATGCAGAAATAAGAAGCTATGGTTCATTTTTTTAAGGATGTTAGTCTTTACATATTATTTCATATTTCATAGGAAGAGACAAAACTATTCTGTCATTGCCAATCTTTGAAATAACATGGGATCGACCAAATACATAGAACAAATCCCTTCCTATAGATTTAACAACTCAAAGAGCCTACTGGTATTGATTAAACCTTGATAGTCTTTGATGGCACAAAGTATTGGTGTTATGAGTCGATTTGGTGCTGTCCGTATAAGTTGAGACACTAAGTCTAATGCGGACAGATTGCCTTTCCAGTTAGGCAAAAGCAGAAACAGATGTCTGACAGGGCTACAGATGGAAAATTGCACTTCAGTGGACAGTCCGTCTTTGGATACATCCATGTGCATGTACGTGTAAGTGTGTGTGTGTATCCGTGTGTGTTTGTGTGTACGTGTGTGCATGTACATGTGTGTGTGCATGTCCATGTGTCTGCATGTACATGTGCGTGCATGTGTGTGTGTGTGGGTGTGTGTGTGTGGGTGTGTGCGTCTGTCTGTCTGTCTGTGTTTGTGTGTGTGTGTTTGTGTGAGAGAGAGACAGAGAGTGAGAGAGAAGACAGAGAAAGAAAGACTGAGCGAGTGCAACTAAACTAATCACATACACACACTTCTCCTTAGAGATCAGACCTACATGGTTGTATTTGGGCTGGGCGTTTACACAGTCCAACAGGAGAGTTTATGTTACAAAGCTGTGCAAACGAGCAAATGAGCAGAAATCAGCTGAGGGGAAAACTGAGCAGTGGTGGCGCTCAAGCACTGCAATCCACTGCACTGATTTCCAAAGAGACAAAGGCAATCTATTCAGTTTTGCTTGAAAACGCCTACGGTTACCCATCAGTCATCGAGCCTGTCTGCGTTTGTATTGGCGTGTCAGTGATGCATAGATGCATTCCGATATCTGACCACCACTCCAATTCTGGCATCTTAAAAACTGGAGCCTGATGAGGACAATTAACACGGTTCTCTGCAATGTCCACACTGTGTCCACCTAACTTGCAGCAAACAACTTTCATCTTGATGACCGACAAAAAAGAGGCTTACTTACAGTGCAGTGCAGGGCAGACTCTATGCACGGGCTCAATAGCAAAGCAAATAATGGATGACGACACGGCGTTCATATATCAGAAAGTTAATGCACGTTCGAGGTGGTAATGCGGCCATTACGAGAATGTTGAAAATGCAACAAACTCAATGTGGAATAATACGCCTGTCACTGTTGACAGAAATGTTGTGCCTTTTGTACCAAAAATTGTTATGCAAGTTTTATTTTTTTTCATGTCCTTTTGGATCGCTTCTTTGCGCAACTTTGAGACAAATATATGACTTAGAAACCATTATTATTCCTGTTATTCACTTGCCGCCCCATGAATCTCCCTGCGCGTGTCATGTCAGAAGTAAACAACAAGTTGATGAGCGTTCCAGCGTTCGGTGTTTATGTGATGATGTGGTGTTGATCTTCATTAGGAATGGCAGCAGTATGTTCTAATATTGTCTCTCCTGTGGTCAAGCGGGGGTGATGTTACCACAGATGATTTCCCATACATGGTGCTTCCACCCGAGTTGGAGAAGAAGATGGAATGTTTTTAGAAACATTGATCAGACTTTTCCTGATGAATTTGAAGATGTGCTGAGAGCTCAGAAACCTTTCATACACCAACAAAAACATTTTTAGAAAATACATGTCGTAGGTAAGGAAAGTGCAACATGAACAGCTAAACCTCTAAAGGTAAGCTATGAAGTGCTTTAATTGATTTTTTTTTAACCTTCATGTCATCATTACAAAATTAGATATGATTGAAAAGTTTTGCCAGAAGCAGAGAACACTAGTGGCAGAGAAGATCTGGTGACGAACTTTGGGGAAAATCCAAAATCCTAACCAAGAATTCAGCAGCAGTGAGGTGTTTGAGAAGGCCCCCTACTTAACATCCAGATGGTGAGCAGGTCAACACCAAGAAAACATAAATGACGCCATTTTTCACAGCCTTATCTGATTAGGTCGTGTCATTCACAGAGGTTGCATCATGGGAAGCGGATCCCCATGGCAGAGACAGGCCACTTGGTGCGGTGATGCTCATTGAAGTGGACACGACCCCCAGTTGTCAGGAAGGCTCGAGGGAAAACGTGAAGGTGAGAGGTGGTGAGTGAGATAAACTTCCTCATGATGGTCTAGTGTGTGTGGTTTGTTTGTCTGTGTGTGTGTGTGATTGTGTGTGTGTGTGTGTGTGATTGTGTGTGTGTGTGTGTGTTCACATGTGTGTGCGTGTGTGTGTGTGTGTCCACGTGTGTGTATGCGAGTGCATGAGTACGTGTGTGCGTGTGTGCGTGTGTGTGTTTCTAAAGATGGGGTGCACATGTTGCCACACTGGCTGGAGTTCACGGAGCTCACGTAGGCTGCGTTCACAGCTTCCCAGCACTGACCTCAGGGTCGCACGCCGGCCCTGATCCAATAACATCAATATTGTTGCTGGTGCCTTCAGAGACTTCGACCTCATTCATTAGAAGACCCCGCCGCTCAGAGAGAGAGAGAGAGAGACAGAGAAAGAGAGAGAGACAGAGAAAGAGAGAGAGAGAGAGCGTAGGAGGGGAGACCCTAACAGCTGCTTGGAGATCGACACAAGCACACAAAGCGCCGTCGCCATACATCATCTCCATTATCAGCCATCGCTCTCGTGACGTTTTTATTGCACACAAGGAAATGCTTTGCCTCTTCAACACAGATGACTGAGAGCTGCTCATCGTTCATTTGTCTAAATTGTTAAGGCCTCAAATCACAGCCTTGTGCTCTGTAATTGATTGTGTGTGCAGGCATATATGCATGTATCCATGTGTTTTGACGCGTTTCTGTCATTCTTTGTGTGTGTGTGTGTGTGTTTGTGTGCGTGTGTGTACATGTGTGTGTGTTTCATATGTGTTAAAATCCCAGCTGAGAGATGAGACTGGAGTAAGTAATAAACCTTTTTTTTATAAACCCTAGGGTTTATATATAAACCCTAACCCTATATATATATAAACCCTAACCCTAACCCTAACCCTAACCCCCTAAATTTGGGTTCACTTACTCTGATTTGACATTAAACTATGTGCTTGAAACAGAGCCCTTTTTGTATGACTGTCTCACTGGCAGTGATGTTGGTCTCCTCTCTTTTATGGGCATCATAACAACCCTTATGAAATTTCTAAATTTCACAACACGCGCCATCCATCAAATCCGAAGTTAGATCCAAATGTCTGCCCATCAATCTATAGTTCACATCATGCCAGGTGGTTTCTGTATGGTTTGTGCAACATCTAGAATGAGAACATTAGTGTCATAAATTAGAATACTCTGTATTTTTGCAATCAGAAGCCACTTGGGAGGTCAAAAACGTGTGCATGTGATTGAACTGTTGCTTGAACTGTTATTGACTAAGAATCGTTGGATGGATGAGAGGAATCAATTACATATTTAACATACCATGCCGTGAATCTCTCTGCACGTGTCACGTCAGAAGTAAACAAACAGTGATTTGGCATTCCTGTGTTGAGATGTTGTGGTGTTTGTCGACGTATGGCATGTCGACAGCAGTAAATCCTGTTGTTGTTTCTCCTATGGTCAGCCAGGGGTGAATTTTATGATGAAATACGACGATGAGCCTTCCTTGACCCCAGTCGCTCGCTGTGGTTCAACCTTAGTGAAGGACAAAAATATGAGGGGGAGAAAAAAAAAGGACTGAAGAACTGGAGACCAAAGCTTCACTAATGACCATTTCCTATCATGGAAACCCTCTGAGTGATAAGAGCTAGGTGCACCTCACACATCCAATTAGAGGCCAACCATATATATACAGTATCAGAGACCTTTATCTATGCCACGTGAGCTGACTCCCTGAGGACACACACCGTCTTGAGATGTCAAGCCCAGAGATGTGGAGCCCAGGTCAAGTAACTATTTAATCAAAACATCATTTGTGAGACATTTGAGTATCAGGGCCAGAGGTGAGCTTACCACATATGATGAGCATTTTCCCATTGCCGGTGCTTCTGAGAAGAAGATGGGATTTTTTTTTTTTACAAAGATTTTTTTCTCAGGAAAATTGTGGCTTTTTCTAATGAATATGAAGTATACAGTGTCAGAACCGTATCTACACCACATGAGCTCACTACCTGTGGAGACATTACTTGTGTGACATTATTTGAGTGTCAAAAGTGCCAGAAGTCATCAAGTGTTTTTTTTTTTGCTGCTCTTGTTTCCCATGGGCCAACAGCTTTAACTGACCCACTGGTTAGTCAGGGTGGCTGTTTATAGAAAGGTGTGACGGAGGCGGAGACGGGTGCAGGGGGACCAGCTGCATAAACAACACCCAGGATCCGCTATCAAGGCCTTTATTATGGATAAACATGCGAGGAAGAGCCACTTAATGAGGAAGTGGAGATGTTTCCTCAGCCACACGTGGAATACTGTAAAAAGAGTTCTGAGAGATAAAGATCTACAGTGTCTGCTAGCCTAGTGGTAAGCATTTAACTGGAATTAAGACTAGGACACAAAACCGTGTGTGCATGTTTGCTATGTGCACTTACAAACATTCTTTATTTCTGGAAGTATGGCCTGAAAAGCCTCACTTCTTAACCCTCCACATAATTGAGGGGCATTTATTTTTTCTTCTGCTAAATGTATGTATGTGTGTGTGTGTGTGTGTGTGTGTGTGTGTGTGTGTTGTTGGATAAAAACAAAATCGATTTGTCACTAACCGGAGGTCAGGTCAGAGCAGAGGACTCATTTGGCCGTAACAGAACAACCGGTTCTGTTTCACAAGTGAAATGGCAAACAGTCGAGTCAGTCAATTCAACCCAGATCATGAAATTTCACCACACGCAACATAAATCACATCAGAAGCCCACATTAAGCCTCCGCCAATCAATCTCAATTTCCTTCATTGACAGGTGATTGCAGTATGGTTTATCCAAGACGCCTTGCTGCGCACTGCTCCAAGAGTTCGGGGAAAACTGTGGGATCATAAATCAGAATTATGTTTTTAAAGAAATCTGAGATTAGGACAGAATTAGGCAGTCAACGACAACCTCAAATGAATGGACCAATCGCGTAATTAACATACCAGATAATGAATCTCTCCGCACGAGCCTTGTCAGTGGAAAACAGCAGGCGATTGCTAGTTGTAGGGGTGTGGTGAAAATGCCTCATGTGTTCTCCTGTCTCTGCTGTTTACAAACAACCAGGGGTAAGGCTAAGGGGGTGGGGAAGGGGGTGGGGTTGTGGGTGGGGGTGGGGCAGATCAGCACAATTCATTGGGCCCAGAGCTTCACAGGGGCCTGCAGAGGACTATGATATGTTTGGGTTGGGACACAAAATTGTTTTCTTTCAGGGGGCCCACAATTATAGTATTGTAGTATAGTCAAATGCACAAGGCTTGTGAGGCAATGAGAACTGCATAGCTAAGCACCAGGACATGCTTCAAAGTCATAAGCGTTGAAAGCGAGGTGTGCATTGGTAAGTATCCCTGCTCGGAGTTGAAATCGGAACTCAAGCTCGTTCTATCTTTCTCCCATTTAGTAAAAATAACTGAGAAGACTGGAACTGGAAATGTTCAAAAGCCACCTGGTTGGTCGGTCACAAAGCATCACGTGTTAGCAGCGTCATGACAGCTGGTTGAACTCTCCCTGGGCCTCCTTCTGGACACCAGTGCTGTTGGTCCAGAGCTGCACTGTGCGCTGTGCGCTCACTCGCTCGCTCAATCGCTCCCCTCTCCTCTTCCAGCGAGCATACCGAGACTGTGACACGACCCAAACACTTCCTCATCCTGCCGCATTTGTGGCTTGGCAGCCCTGGTGGATGATATGATTGGAGGCTGGTGGCCATGTTCAGCTCGCAGCCTGCCCCAGCGTCATTATGGTCACGTTTCAAAGGGGCAGCGGGCCACACCACACCACATCAGCTTTCATTATGTGTGGCCCTCCACCGCTCCACACAGATCGAACAACACACAGACCACACCACCACACCACCACTCGGATGTGTGACATACACAGTCAGTTAACTCCTTTTTCCCAGGCAATGTCCTTCAGGAAGAATGTGTTTTTTAGGTGCATTGTTTAAGGTTGTGTATAATCTCCCCACCACCACCACCACCACCTCAGCTCCTGTTAGTGAAAGTGTGAGCGTGCTGGACGATGCACCACAACAGAGAGTACTTGTGTAGCTGCAATCTTCTACAGTTCCCTTTTTGCCAGGTGTCTCAACTCATCCAGCCTGCCCCAGGAGAACAAATGAGGCAATATGTGTGTGTGTGTGTGTGTGTGTGTGTGTGTGTGTGTGTGTGTGTGTGTGTGTGTGTGTGTGTGTGTGTGTTAGTATCAATGTTTGTGTGTATGTGTGTGCATGTGTGGGTGTATAAGTGTGCATGTGTGTGTGTGTGTGCGTGTGTGTGTGTGTGTTTGTATCAATGTGTGTGTGTGTATGTGTGTGCATGTGTGGGTGTATAAGTGTGCATGTGCATGTGTGTGTAAGTGTGTGTGTACCAGTGTGTGTGTGTTTGTTTGTGTGTGTGTTCATAAATGTGTGCATGTTTGTGTGTGTGTGTGTGTGTGTGTGTGTGTGTGTGTGTGTGTGTGCATGTGTGGGTGTATAAGTGTGCATGTGTATGTGTGTGTATGTGTGTGTGTACCAGTGTGTGTGTGTTTGTTTGTGTGTGTGTTCATTAATGTGTGCATGTTTGGGTTTGTGTCTGTTTGCTTATGTGTCTGTGTGTGTGTGTGTGCTTGTGTGTGTGTGTGTGTGTGTGTGTGTGTGTGTGTGTGTGTGTGTGTGTGTGTGTGTGTGTGTGTGTGTGTGTGTGTTTGTGTGTGGGAGGAGTATGGTCTTAGATCTTGTTTTCTTGTGCAGTGTTTAACCTCTGGAAAAGTGATGTCCTTTTTGCAGCATTGTGTGAAAACTGACAGCCTCTCAAAGAGCTTGGAATCCACTGGGTCAGAGACATGCCCACGCCACCGAGGTAAACCAAACACTGCTTCTCTATTAGAGCGCTCTACAGCACTTTGTCAAATCACAATCCACTAGCAATGTATGAGGCCTACTTACAGTACAGTGGCCTTAAAGAGGCAAGTAAGTTCCAGAAAAGTCGGGATACCGAATGAGCAGGGTGTATCATATGAACACATAAGTCCAATGGGATAGATAATGTAGACCCATTTTTACGACGGTGATTGTGGCTGCTTCGCTCTGGGGACATGATGATGATGGTGGCAGTGAATACACAAAGACTACAGACGCATCTGGACAGTGCTGACCTCTAGGGCTAACAGCTGCTCAAACACCAAGTGGAAAGTCCCAAAAATAAAATAGGAGACCTACAATACGCCACAGTGTGGAGCACTGAGTGTGCAGTTTGGCTAGTCATGCCAGTTCCTGTTTGGCAATCACCATATCGCACCACGGGAGAGAGAGAGAGTCGCCTGTCACTGTGACCGAGAGGTGGACGAGGGTTTACGTTAACTCATTTCAACAAGTCGCTTTTTATAAATGGATGAGAGTGGAAAGGGGTTTTGTTTGCTGGTTTCTATAGCAATAAACATCAGCTTCATAGCCTCTCCTTGTGTTTTTTGCTTCTGGTGAGCATATGCAGAAACTGCGCCCTCTAGTGGAAATGAATGTTTAAATGCGCCACCTAATCCGATTCTCGGGCTGGTTTTAGTCATGGAGGTTAGAGAGGGGTCTACACACACCCTGATAAATTATATTGTAGGTGCAGCTGTTTCACTGGAAACAACTTGAACAAAAAAAAATGACAAACGACAAAAAGCACAACACTGCCTACTTGATGGATGGACCACTTTATTAGTGAACTGAAGTTTCAGCCAGTCAGGTCAAAGTTCATCAGAGTTACTTTGTCATTACAAAAACATTTATATCATGACCTCACAGCAGGAGATGGTCAATTGAGTTCCCTGAATAATTTGTTGTCATGGGTAGTTTAACAGTAATCAAGGCACCACCTAAAAATCACCTAAAATGGTTTTAATTGATGTGGTTTGAATCATGTGCCAGGGTGACCAGTGATTGTGGGGTTTTACTTGATGTCATCATTTGTCTTAAGCTGTTTGCAGGTTAGGTTATTGACTTTTCCTGCTGTCAAAGGTAAGCACCATCAACCAAGAAATCAGCAGTTGATACTGTACCTTTTGGGCCACAAAGTGTACCAGCTGGCCCTTCGACTGGTGATCCATAACTTTGCCCTGTTCTGTGTAACACCTCCATGACACAACCATGTGTTTTGGACTTCCACACACCAGTTGTTTACCTGTCTAGAGCCAACTTTGTCATAGGCCAAGAAATGAGTTGCATGCAATGCAATATGCTCTGGGAAAAAGAATGATGGTGGTCTCACATGTGCTGGTGTTTGTTTACATTTTTCGTGTGTGATTTTTCATTGTATGTTTCATTGCAGTGTGCATGTTGCAGCAACTACCCCTACCACTTCCTGTCCTGTTGTTTCAATACATCACCTTCCCTCTTTGCATAACATATAATGGAAAGTTGAGGTTAACATGATGGAAAGCTGAGGTTAGAGCCTGAAAGCCGTAAGAAAACCTGTTAACTCAAAAGCAACGTTGAACGGAAAATACAGCTCAAAGTTCCCCCACCATCAAAAGCAGTCTGTTTAGAGTCCCTCCCTTGCAAAAGAATCTGATCAAGAGACAGTGCACGCCAGTTGAAGTGACAGACGAGGCCAATCCGGCCTGTAAATCGGCAGGGACGCTTCCCTCAGGCATGACACCCATCCCCAGCCTCCAGGCCATTAACACTGCGGCAGCACGCAAGCCGACCACAGCCAGCCCGCTCTGGACAAGAGGGGCTCAGTGGATTTGGCACTTGTGGACTCTAGCCTGCTTATTTACTAACGATGAAAGCATCCCCTCTCTCTCTTTTTTTTTTTCTCGCTCTCCCTGTCCTTGAAATATGCCCATAGCCCAGAGGCTTGTTCTGTGGTCCCTCTTTCCTTCCTTATATCATTCGCAGTAACAGACTACATTTAAAAACACACAAAAAAAACTTGTGCAGTGTTTCAAAGTAGTTTGTTGGGTAATTATGGGCCCAGCCTATCCTTGGATGTCTTGTCCTGTGGCAGGACATGCATATCCCTGAAAGACTCCCAACTAAATAGAACTCTGAGGTCAATATGTCTCGGAGCGCATGGTGCTGTTGTAATTTCATTTACATGACATATTTTTTATACTGTAGATTGTGTCCAGAAAAGGGGCTTGTTTTGTGACAGTTGGTCTTCTTGTACAAAACTCATGAAAATGTACCAAAAAAGGAATGCCAGAAATCTTCATTGAGTTATTCACTTCTAAGTCTGTCTTTTTTTTCAGACAGAGGGACTCTTTGTATCATAAAGACTTCATATGTTAGTGACTGCCTGTTGACATTTACTTTAATTCTGAAGCAATAATGCCCTGATGTCTGTGTGTTTCAGTTCTTAGAGTTCTCTGTAGAACCAGCTCAATATTTAATAAAGTACAGTTGGACCAAACACACACACACACTTACATCACACGCACACATACACACACACACTCACATGCATGTATGCACACACATGCATGCACAGACAGACAGACACACACACACACACAACACACACACACACACACACACACACACACACACACACACACACACACACACACATGCACACACACACAAATGGGTACATCCATTCATATTCATCCATGTACTCATTTGCATACCTACCCGCTCATATTGCTTGACACTTGATACACGTTCACATGGACCAAGCATGTACAACATGTACAGCTGTACAGCGTGTACATCCGTCATATATGTGAATGTGAATCTGTGCAACAGAGCCATGTACATGTGTCGGTGTCTAGTCTCAGTCCTGGTGCGTCCGTTAGCATGTGAGCGTTTGCCCTCGCAGCTGGACAGGTCACCTGTGAGCAGTGATTGGGTAGCCTGCCAAGGCTCTTGGCCCTGGACAATATGGTAAATATTACCAGCATTCACCGTGGGAGAGCAGCAGCAAACAACCAAATCCACCATAACGGTTCCACATGTGCTCAAGTACACCCCCTCTTCCCCCCACACACACACACACGCACACACACACACACACACACACACACACACACACACACCACTCCCCACTTGGCCTCAGCACAACACTAAACAACGGTTAGAGAGAGAACAAGGGACACAGAGAAAGTGAGAATAATGAAATCCACAGAGGGAAAAAGAGAAAGAGAATGACTGAGGGAGATGGGACAATGGGGAGAAAGAAAAAGAGGGGGAGAGAAAAAGAGAAACAGAGCACCATCCTCCATCTGCGGGTGAAAGGGTGGGTGTGTGCCATTTTCTGTACTCGGAGAGAGAACACATCCAAGGGCCCCCTCCTCCTCTCCTCCTCTCCTCTCCTCTCTTCCTCTGCCCTCTCCTCTCCTCCTCCCCTCTCCTCCTCTATCCTCTCCTCTACTCCCCTCTCCTCTCCCCCCTTCTCCTCTCCTCTCCTCCTCTATCCTCTCCTCTCCTCTGCTCTCCTCTCCTCCCCTCCCCTCCCCTGCCTCCTCTTTTGATTTCACAATCATCCTAATCATTTCATCCTGCTCCTATGACGGAAGCCCCTACGCCACACTCTCGCCCTCTGTCTACACGGGCCTGCTTTCAGTTAAGGCGGCCTGGACGCCGGCCAGGGGTATCAAGGACAGGGTGGCCCTTCCTCAGGCCGGCTGGGCGGAGGCAAAAAGGGGGGATGGGGGGGGGGCAGAGGAGGCCACATGGCGGGGCTATAGCCGGGCCTTGCTGAGGGGCTAGCTGGGGCTTTGGTGGGTGCAGGGGCAGGGGGGGCTTTGCCTGTGATCTGGCCCTGAGGAGTGCCCTCTAAATCACCAGTGTCCTCAGGCAGAGAGTGGCCCTGGAGGAGCCGTGAAGATGAATCACCAGAGGAAATGGGGTCTGTTCACTGGGGGAGAGAGAGAGACAGTACATGAACACACATGGGAGACAGGGGGTGGAGGGTGGAGGGTCGACGGTAGAGAGATGGCGGTGGCGTGGTTGACCATGAGCTTTTTGCAAAACTTGAAAGGGGAAAAAAAAAGAAATACTGTAGAAATATAGCCAGCAACATGTGGAGGAAGATGGTGAGCCCACGCGCACAGTTTAAACCGAGCTAAATCACCCAGAAGAACCGTCAGGGAAGTTACATAATCCTCCTGCACATTTTCGCCAGGCCATCCCATGTACAATATATGAATTGTTAGCATGTGCTTATGTAACCATCCGCTGCCCCAGCGATTGTGTCCTGTTTTGCTGACACATCACATTTTGTCAAATAATATAGTCCCCATGTGACTAAAAAAAGGCCAAATGTTTTTCAACATTAAAATTTGCAAGTCACTCATGACGAAAAAGTGGTTTTCATACCTAAATCACTTGAGTTTTTGTTTTGCTTTTTTAATTTAATTTATCGTTTGGATTTCAGAAAAATGGTCAGTGTCAGCTATAATTGTACAAACTGTGGATACAAATGCTTATTGTTATTTCGTTCATTTTGCCAAGACAACAGAGGTGAGATCTCGGAGATCTTTAGAAAGCAAAAACCCTGCCACATATTTGATCGAAACCATGTTCTGAATCAGCTGATCTTAATGAACACACAAATTATCAGACAGACTAGATCAGCTAATTAGTGAAATGAATTGTGCTAGGTGTGCAGACAGAAGGAAACACATGGCAGAGGGTTTGTACTCTCTGAAGTTCTTGGATCTCTGCCTCCTCAAGCCCAATGTGAGAACAGGTAAACTGCACGTAGCATACTGAACCCAGGTGGTGAGCGAAACAACACGTGAGTAATAACCTCCACGGCTCACAGCACAGCACAGCGGTCCAGCCAAGAAACAATCAAGACAACACTGACCATACCTTAGCCATAAATCATACTTCACAAATCATTACACTCTACACATACACACACGTGTTACATGCAGGGAGGCAGCGGGCCCGGTAGAGGGTGTTAAATGTCGCCGTGGGTGTTCGCTTTGCCAACGTGACCCTCTGAACTCGCTCAGGCCCCTGCCACACATCTGGCAGTTGGGCACATGTCACTGCGCGCAGGTCTTTCCAGAGCTCCCTAAGTACTTGCGCTCTTCCCAGGGGGCCTGCAGTTACTCCTTGAGAGAGAGCAGAGCCGCAGCCATAGTTGGCCCTTTGTTCCCTAGCCGTGTGTGTGTAATTGTGGGGTGAAAACTATCACGGCGGAGAGGGTTTGCACCCATCATGGACCCCCCAGACTGATGGTGGACCTCAGTTGCCAAGTCTTCAATATGATTATGCAAGGATTAAATGAATGAATAAGAACATGAATGAATGAATTGCATGAATGAATTGCATGAATGAATTGCATGAATGAATGAATGAATGAATGAATCGATCAATCAATCAATCAATTAATCAATTAATCAATCAATCACTAACAAGTTCATTTGCAATATATCTTTTTTTACTTTTAAGCATCCATGCCACCAAAACTAGTTAAATAACTAAGCCAAACGATTTTCATTTAGCACATAAATACTGTTTTTTCTGGCCCGTTGAGCAGTATGTCTTAGGAGTTAACAGGCTTTTCTGCCATCCTCATAAACAGTGTGATAAGCAGATAATCACACTTTCCAGCAGACAGTCCCACTCAGCTATTTATTATGGGGTTTTAGGATCTTGGTCAGAAGCATTGCAATGTCGTAAATGCCTTTGAGTACCAGATAACTATATAAAGTATATTTCTGGGTAGTCAGCCATCAACAGTGTGTGCGTCAGACAAAAACAACAACATAAAAACCAAACTAAAAACAAAAACAACAACTCACCACTGATGCTTAATGTTTGTGTCAGCCAAACTACACTTCCTCAGTCACTAAGACTGTCATGGCCATAAGGACATTCTGTTGGGACGTGCTGTACATTTGAAATAATGTGGTATTTACGATTCAAGTTCCAACATCAATATGAATTAACTTCTTTCCTACTCAATATTGAACTCTGGCTTGGAGTCTCTATTGGGTCTCTGTGTATACCATGCAGAACATGACTCATTGTTTATTGCCTTTCAGTGCAACTGCCAATATACCCTGTTTCATACTGAAAATATTCTGTACAACAGTGCCACCTACTGAGTCACACATGCCATTGCTATTTTATGTGTGGCTGAAAAGACAGCCTCTTCATAAGACAGAAAACTATATTTTTAAGGAGGTGACCAAGTTACTTCCCTTGGTCACAGTTTATTATATTTTTTGTCTTCTGACATAAGCAAATCATTAGTTTGTCACACTGATGCTTAGACTGGGAGTTATGCAGATAGGAATACATTAGTAAAGAGGTGCTGTCACATTTGTTCCCATTGCTTCTTTTCTTTTCATGTCAAGCCAAGTCACATTAATTTATGAAAAAAAAACAGCTGACCAACGTTCTGGAAAAGCAGGGAAATATGACTTGGTAGACAAACAGAAAGGACAACATAAAGTGAGCATGACAATAAACACAGATAAATCAACAATACATTCGTGCCAGGGCATAAAAAGGGTTTTTAAGGTTAAATTTAAAAGCAGCCAATGAAGGGGCCAGGCATATGTGCAGTGGCAGCTCGTTCCAGAACTGCAAAAGCCCGTTCACCCCCTGCTTTTTAGCCTGGAGGGAGGAACAACTAGGTGGAGTTGGTTGGCTAAAACAACATGCATTTCATGCATTTCATGCATACTCATTTCTCTATTTGCCTATGAACTAAAAGAGGAGAGACAGAGAGAAAAGAACAGCTGCTCATCTTGACCAGAGTTCCCTGGCAGAAAAGATATTGCATCTTAATATGACCTTCCTGGTACATAACATAACAAGAAATATAATTTAAAAAAAGAACATAGAGTCGCCTTTTCTTTCTGGTTGTTACAGGTTGGATTTTTTGCACAGAAAGAACAGACAGACAAACTGATAAATGGACAGACAGACAGACTGTATTACGGTGGAACACTCATAACATTTACCCATGAGGGTGTTGATTGAATTGGGACAGCTGTTGTCCAGAGGCTTCTTGTGAGGTGTGCTGGGCCCATTACTCTCATTAGTGTCTCATTATCGTCATCTTTCCCTGTTTCTGATGTTCACACGAGTAGAAATAGTCCCTTGGGATAGCATACCGCATCCTTGAAAATACTATACTTAATTACTATAATCATTCTTTCATCTGTAGCCTAAGAAATTAGGTGTTGCTAATTAGTATGCTGTGACTGAGTACCTATATGAACATCTACCTTCACCTTCATTATTTCTCCAGTAAGACTGAAAAACAGTGAATGCTGCAGTTAGATTTCCCAATGTGCCGGGCCGTGCAATATACTGGGCAGGACAATGAGCCCAGGCAAAGAGTCATATAAATTTGGCTGGGACTGTGTGTGTGTGTGTGTGTGTGTGTGTGTGTGTGTGTGTGTATGTTCATTTGCATGCATGCGTGCGCATGCCTCCACATTGAACATGTTTCTCTATGGCCACAAAGTACCACAGGAAGAGCTGAAACTCTGTCTGAAACACTGAACTACAGGGACTGAAATTGAGCCTAATTAAACAACATTTGGCCACGGAAATGTATGCAGACTGGTGTTTATTTAACTGATTACCACTACAGCCACTACCTGCTATTTAAGCAGCTGAGGCTCTTGCAGCCAGTGTGTGCACATGAAAACAGCCATTCTTAAGAATTGATTTTGATTTCCTTTCTGGAAAGCATATGTTAGCACTGACATACACAACCTGTAGCAAAGGGGGAGAGAAGTCACTTCATTGGTTCTGACCCAGCGTCTCCAGGGTACCAAACATGCACTCTGACCACATTACCAAAGAGCTCATTGGGATGGCAGTCAGAACATATCCTCAACCGTAGTGGTGGCATTCCATCACACTGCATTCCCCTTTTGGGAAGCACACCCATGCCCTTCAGACACACTCAGCCATTTCTCACCATACACCCTCAGAAATAATGTAGGGTATATTAAGGCACAATTAGCATTGATGTACCCCCAAAGGGTAATACTTGGACCCTACAGTACTGATGTGTACCTCTTCAGCTCTGGAGAAGGTACAAAGTAGTTATAAAACAGTGGTCAAAAGGTAGAGTTCGCTTTAAGGGTGTCAAGCATTGTACACCTAAAAGTACAATTCTGTACTTCCGTTTCTGAGACCGTACTTCCTCCATCCAGGGTGCCCCGCATACACATGCTTCACCCATCACTGGGGTTCCTCACCTGGCTCACCCAGAAGGTGGGTCTCCGATGACCTCACAGCAAGCCATCCCACTTCTGACACCATTTGTAGCGAAGGGAGAGAAGTTACCCCATCCGGCTTCAAACCCAGGTCTCCAGGGTACCAAACATGCACTCTGAACACAATGCCAAAGAGCCAGGGTCATTGGAATGACAGTCAGAGCACATCCTCAACCCTACTGATGGCACTCCATCACACAACCAAAGGCATCTGTGCTCCAGACTCATTTCCAACTTTGGGGATCAGAAAAGAACTAAACATGGAATCTTTACAATAACAGACTCAGTGATTGTCTTACATGTCCCTTTACTGTATAAACCCTATAAATTAGCCAGAAAATCCAAATGATGACATGTGATTCATGATACATACATGATTACAGTTTTACACTGAGTGTGTTGATATCACTAATTATAGCTACTATAGAGGAAGTACCTGCTGACTACTGAACCATTTATTAAACAGTGCTAATTATTCATCTATCTAGTTTGGTATATGTTGGCTTTGAAGCCTCAAAGTCATTCTACTCCAAGATACCTTATTTAGATTTTGAAGAAGGGCTACAGTTTTTCCTATCAGATAGTATAATGAACGTAAGTTTGAATTTGAGGTGGTTTAGTGAATGCTTTCAGCTTGACTAATGCATTGTTTATCTGTAAGAATGCATGCAATGCACTGTGGGCTTGTGCAGCAATAGCCCTTCCTAAAAATCTTAGCTTACCATTTTTCAAATGTGATACTAAATGATTTCTGATGTCCCCAAATATTTCCTTACATGTGTAAGCCTATATAATGTTATTTGTAAAACTCAAGTGTTTCTACTGACTGTGTGGAATTTTGTCAGTCTGTAAATGAATATACTGTGTATTTACTGTATATGCACTGTACACAATTGCATGGTAAACACTTGTCCTTTACATTAAATAAATCCCGAAGAGATGTTACTGGTAGGAGACGTTTCTTAACCAGTAGATGGCAGCAACGTTTTATTTCTTTGCAGCAGAACGCAGCGAGTCCCCTAAACGTGTGCATTTACACATACGGGGGTGTGTGAAGTAGCAGGAAAAAAACTTCTATAAAAAACAGTAGTCAGAACACAGTCTAGGATGAGCAAACGTTACTACCAAAATCACACAGTTTTTTTGTTGATGGTTAGGCTAACAGCCGTCAAGTTGACTCACATTTAGGTCTATATGACAAACACGCAAAGAGTATACATACCACGAGCTCTATGTATAATGTATATTTTTATAGAAATATTTTATCATAGTAATTTCACTTTGTCAAATTAAGCACATTGGCAAGTATTTAACAATGAAATGCTTTGAGCACTTTTTGTATAAACGCTCAACATATATAGCATATAATTGATACATAGTGGATATTTCAGATTGTCCCAGCAACAAGTAGAAAAGGTTAAATGACGGCGAAAGGTGGGAGTTCTTCAAGGGTGAACACCTTCCCACAGTGCTTACTCATGAGATCTGATTGTGAAGTCTCTTCTCTGTAGTTGCTCCACCCAACAAAGATATGGAGTGTTAGAGAGAGAAACTTCCCGGAGAAATTGAGCCATTTGAGCTATCAAAAGTTTGGGTCGAAAGTCCTGTGCGTGTTAAATCACATGGCACTATAAACTATGCTCCAAAGATGGCGGTAGCATTGCCAGTGTCTGGTAACAGAGTGCAAAAAAGTGGATTTTTGGAGGTATTTGTACGGGATCGATGGCACAAAGTGTTAGCCAACTTGAACGAGGAAGCTCTGACATTGAGCTGCGAAGACCTGGGGGAGAAAGTTAACTTGAACGGGATTACAAATGGATCTTACCCGACCAGCACCAATCACCCGGACCTTACGAACAGTCCGACAACGGGCGTACGAACGGCTTTCACGGATTTACCAGAACAAGTGCCAGAGGCCATTGCAAACAGAAAAAGATGCGTCAAAGTGGTAAAACAAGATGTTGGTGGACTTGGGATAAGTATCAAAGGCGGGAAAGAGAATAAAATGCCGATACTCATCAGTAAGATTTTTAAGGGTCTTGCTGCGGATCAAACCCAAGCCCTGTACGTGGGGGACGCGATACTGTCCGTGAATGGGATGAACCTGCGAGACGCTACTCACGACGAGGCGGTTCAAGTGCTTAAGCGCGCAGGGAAAGAGGTAACACTGGAAGGTAAGAATAAGATAGATCTCATGTCATCTCATGTCTTGGTACTGTAAGCTTCTGAGGGACAATCTCCCGACCACCTGTTCTTGGTCTTTAGCTGTCATATAAGGTAGGGATGTGGTTCTTGAGACGGAATTAAACTCCTCCATGAATTACAAAAACATAGGGAGTCTGCTTGGTAAAATAATTCACCGACGAGATGTTTTCTCCTGGCGAGTTTCAGGGAACATTCCCAAGTAAAAAAAAAAAACCTTCTCAAGGTTACACAAACTTTCCCTGTGCGACAGTGGATTTACAGTACAGGCTATGGTTTGCACAATCCAGTTAAATATTTTCCGCGTAGGGGAGAACATGTGCGATTCCAATGACATGCAGCTTTTTCTGCCTCACGCAGAGAAGCTCCGGCTGCCCAGTGCTTTCGCAATGAGAGTTGGTAGTCTGTTACTTGTTCCACTGTGCGCTACCAGTGACTAAAGTGCAATCATCTCCCTGTAGCCACAATGAATCACCGTAGCATATGGTTCTTATTGTTTCTTCCAAAAAACGTCACATTGTATTCGTGTGGAGCGCCCTGGAATGCCTTCATAACCACGAGACTAATTGACCTCGTGCATTTTACGTTACAGCTTATGTTTGTTTGATGTTTGATCGTTGTTAATGTCTAGCAGAAAGTGTAGGGGGTCTTGTACACAATTCATGCAACCTACATGTACATGCCTACGTTTCATGTTATGGTAATCATACATGTAGAAAACAGCAATTCTCAGCATTGCATACCAGCGCCAGAAGTTCCCCTAATGAGGTGATGTGTGTAGACTAGTGGGATTACCATGTAGCCCTTGAAGATAACTTCAGATGACTCAAATATCTGATGGCTGTATGATTTGATAGCTTCATGTTGAAATGCTTTTGTTGCGCACCATGTTGGTATAAAAAGAATCACAAATGGCATTCATCAAACTGCTTGCATATTTTGGAGAGCGAACAACTTGTGGCAGTTTAGTGGTCAGTTGAATGTTGAAAGCTGGTGCTAGTTGAGCCACCACAGTATTGCACTAGAAGGACATAATGCTAAGCTCCCCTGGGACCTCCAGGCCATCCCTCTCACTGACTGCAGGTGGGTTTGACTCACAGAGGAAATCCTCTTTTGTGTTTTTGCAGCTGCTATGTTCATTAAAACAGCAGGCTAACCTTAGTACTGGTGAAAAAATGAAGTAGCTTGATGGTTAGCGGTCAGTCACATTGAAGTTTGCTAAGCCTTAGACCTACAACGCTGTGTCATTTTTGGGGATTTATTTTGACAGTTGCCGCGCGTTCCAGTATTTCCTGCCAGTAATGTTTACACATCCTTTTAAATCTCCATCAGGCTACACACCCATCCAAGGCAGAATCCTGTCTTTCCAGAATTCATCACAACGACAGTGCCTTGCTTTTAATGGATGCCAACTGAGACTGCCTAAAGAACCACCACAAATATGTAGCAGCGCTCCAAAACCCATAAAAATTGGAGAAGAAACCTCGGCAGTGTCCATATAATAGGATGGGAAGGAAAGGGAGAAGCAGATGACTCACACTGGTTGCTCAGAAGCACCATTTCCATAATGTTGGTTTGACACAAGAAAGTTTGAGGTACTTAAATGTTGCGTGTTTGTAGGCCAACATATGTTCACAGTGTACTGTCTGTGACATATGTTCCCAGTTGTTGTTTTAGCTGATGAAAAACATATTTCTCAGTGTACCTGTACTTTTTTTTCCGCTGTTCTGTATTCATTGCTTAACCTACATTTCCCTCATTAGTAACTTTCCCCTTAAAGCCCAATTACTTTCTATTTTCCCCTCAGCAAACAAAGCCCACCATTCTTCAGACTCGCGTAATGAAGATAATGCTCTCATTGTTTGAGAGCTCCACTGTAGCTGGCTGTGTTGACATTTCATGTTAACTACAGATCCAACACATAAGGAGCTAATAGAGATACAATTTTTAACAATAACCTCCACAGTAAAAGACAAATGTGTCAAATTGTCAATTGTGACAAATGTGTCAGACCTAGGTATCTGGGTACAGACATAATCTTGACTGTGGGAAAACTGCAATCTTCAAGAAAATATTCAATTATAAGATGAAGGAAGAGCACGTCTCTCATTCATGAGTATGTGAGTAATGAATTATTTGTGTGGAGCCTTTAAAGCATTTCTCCAGTGTAGGCGGAATAATTTTCTCAAGAGTCGAATGGATACACACATCTACCAGATCATAGAAGTCAGTGGGCTTGAGTTTGTTTTATACTTGAAGGCGAAAAAAAAACCAAAACAAAAAACAGTTGGCCTAAATATTTTACATTGCGAGATTTGCTGAGGACATTCTGGCAGGCAAGCTTGCAAGGAATACCTGATGTTCTGTCTAGTAAACTTGGTGCATAACACAGGGGCTTCCATGATTTATACGAGCTAAAACACACGGTACGTGCATATTTCATTGACACGGTACGTGGCTGTTATCTACTGCTGTCTGGGACGCCTCCAGGGCAACATAGTGATGTGATGTCAGCGCATAATTGGTGAGAATTGCCCCCCAAAGCGCCTCATCAGTAGGAACTGATCCACAGTTTGCAGCCTTCCAGTCCCAGCTGCCCTCATACACAGCTCGGACCTGGCTCATTTCACACATCGCTCCCTTCAAGTGATTTATATAGACAACTTGGGGAAAAGATGTAAAGCACACTTACACAGACATAGACACACGCACACACCGACACACACACACACACTGGCACACACACACACACACACACACACACATAGGCACAGATACGCATAAGCGCATATACCGTAGTTGTTTGTGTGATCTCATCCTGAAACTATCTGTCAATCACAGGAAGCGGTGTCACAACAAACCCAATCTGACTGTGATAGCGTGCGTGAGCGGGGATAATGAGAGGTCTGCTGTTGTGACGCCATGTCTGCTTGTGTGAGGGGACCTGCCTTGTAGTTCAGTGATGAATTGGATGGAAAAACCTCCATTGCATATCAGTCAGTTAGTCATTTCAAGTCATTATGTGCATTATTTAGATCCCTTTATGCATTATCTAAAAGGGGGGATATGAATAGTTCATTTTCAAAAATACCAAAGAAATTAGGCCGAATTATTTGTCAGAAATGCTTTGGAGGAAGAGAGCTTTACAGTACTTTCCATGTTCTATTCTTGCCATACTGCTAAAACACTGATGCGTATTATACAGAATTAGTTTTACTTTTGAAGTAAAACACACATTACCTGACTTTAGAAATATTGAACCATGAGATTTTAGTCTTTAGGACAAATCTATTTACATTTTGTAGTACCAGACACAGCTAAAAAAAAATGTGCTAAACAGGTGTTGTAACTCAGAGGAAACACTCTCCAAACCAACCTGGCAGCAATTTAGAGTGCATGGTTAGCTTGAGGTTAGCCTGAGGTTAAACTGAGTGTTGCTTTGCTGGTATGTAAACCATGTCTTGGCTGTGTGTGTCGTGTGTGTCATGTGTATATATATGTGTGTGTGCGTGTGTGTGGTGGCTGGGTCTCGGTCTTTGGACAGGACTGACCAGTTTCCTGCTGTCACGCGGACCGAATCTAATCTCACTAAGCACACACACACTCACCTGAGGGCAAGTAGTTCTACCAGATATCACAATGTCAAGTAAAAGGATCCTGGAGTAGGATTCAAATGTTTACACAAGTTTAGAATAGTAGCCTATGGTGTAACAGAAATAAGGGATCAGGTAAATGGAGGCCTTGATATGTGTAACCTAAATGCTACTACAGCAAGTTCACTGTAGTTTTTTTAACACAAATGAAGACTACTTCTTACTCTGATTAAAAAAAAAACCTAATTTCCTTTTTAGTCTGTTGTGAGTTAATTTTGTTGGTCTTTTTCATGTGGCAGAAACATCTGTACCAGTTTATCGGTTGGAAATGCAGGCAAGTTATTAAGGCAGAACATCAGGTTTTAACAAGAATGAGGCAACCACAACATGGCTATGCTAATTTGTTTAACAGCTGTGCACTGTCCCCGGGTGCGCACCAGAACTGGTCCACGACTGCTGTGAGGAGCTGTGTTTGTCAGCCTCTTTGCAGTCCGTTTGAAACGTCTTATCCAGCTTGATGTTAAGTATTACTTGACATGTTTCTGGGTGGGCCCAGAAAAAAAATCAGGTGGGCCTAGCCCAAAACACAATAGGTTATTTTTATTGCTAGAACAGTCAATCAAACTTATCGAGCCTTCTGATTGGGTGGGGCTGGCTGAGAAGTGGGTGGGCACAGGGCTACCCTAGTCCACCCGGGGCTATGCCTATGCTTCTTTCATTATGACTACGTTACCCAAGGGAAAATACTTCCTCTTAGCATCTTCAGTTTCTCTTTCAAAAACAAATATGATCTTGATGCTGCAATGATTTGTGTTTTTCCTCCTAAAAAGGGTTTTAGAAGAAACAGTTCAGAACTTAGTGAGATCTGCCCTTTGCTCTCATAGTTCTTAAACTAAACTCTGAAGGAACAGTATCCAAAGAAGCTCAATATAGCTCAAGATCAAGTCGATAACATTGACAAAGAGACAAAGATTAGACTGTTTTAAGAAGTACCGAACAACTTTACTCAACAACTCTCTGTAGATCCAGAGTATGAAGCAACTCCTAACTTGAGAAAAACAATCATGTGGAACAAGCCTTTGCCAAGTTCCTATGACCTCCATCTAGTGACCAAGGTCACAGATGTAGAGAGAGGAATGAAATGAGAGACTGCCTGCCTAAGTTTCTGTAAAATCATTTTACTATTTTTAAGCATTCAGAGAACTGTGCTTGCACATTTGTCTTGACTCACACACTCACTCACACTCACTCACTCACACTCTCTCTCTCTCTCTCTCTCTCTCACTCACTCACTCACTCACTCACTCACTCACTCACTCACTCACTCACTCACTCACTCACTCACTCACTTACTCAGTCACTCACTCACTCACTCTCACACTCACTCACTCACTCACTCATTCTCACACTCACACTCACACTCACACACAGACGCAGACAGAGAAGAATACACAACTCAAAGTTGGATAGAGCACTTTCATATCAATTCTTTATAAAAAGAGTAACATTCTGTGCCATGCTTGTCTTGCTTTAGTGAAGTACATGAGAGAGGCCACTCCTTACGTGAAGAAGGGCTCTCCGGTCTCCGAGATCGGCTGGGAGACGCCACCCCCAGAGTCTCCACGACTGGGCAGCCCCCCCTCAGAGTTACTCAGCAACCCCACGCCCAGCCTCTCTCTCCAGGGCGACCGCCGCTGCATCCCCCTCAAGATGTGCTACATCACACGCAGCATGAGCACGCCGGACCCGGAGAACAGGTACCAGCCTCAGCGCCCTCCACATACCATGACCTTTGGCCTCTGGCCATGACCTTTGCCACCTGGCCATGACCTTTGCCACCTGGCCATGACCTTTGATGTGTCACTGTGTAGCCCTGGGCTTGCTGGCTGAGTGACTGGCTGGCTGAGTGGCTGGCTTAAAGCAGTGCACTCTGGACTTGAAATAGTGACATTTTTTGGACAATCTCGTTTGAATGTCACTCTACCAGTGTGGTACCAAGTGTGGTACAGTGACATTCGGACGGCATTCCAGTCCAGAATGCATTGCTTTTCTTTTCAAACTAGCCCAGTGTCACCCATTGATGGGTAAAGGTTGTCACTGCTATATTAAATTACAAATTATTGTCCGTTTTTGATGTTAGATCTTAAGTTGTGACCGTAATTAAACTATTTTATTCAGAAAAAATACCTGGGTTATGCCATAAAAATTGTAATTTCCTGGGGTATGCACAGGCTGTAGTGGCTCTGGTCCATGGTTCTTGGCTTACTTCTCTTCTCTGAGAACTTCTACTCGCAACACAGTTCCAGGAATAGCGGCTGAATTAGTATTCTGGTTACCTGGAGTTGAACCTGTGAGAAATTAAAGAGTCCTTGTCCTCAGATTTGCCTTTCACCTTCAGATGTACTTGATTGAGCGCAGGTTACCCTTTGTAGTTTTGAATAATGAACAGACACAGCATGATGGGTTATAGTTTTGCACCTGCTTTCTTTCTTTCTTTCTTTTTCTTTCTTTCCGTTTCACCATTAGCTGTAGGGGGCTCATTATTCTAAAGACAAGCTTTTTCACAACAAGCCACCTGATATGACAGTCTCAGCAGGCCTAATAGACAGTGGTGGGAAAGGAATGGGGAATGGGATAGGCTTACATAGCATTCTTTTCCCTTGAAACATGTTTAAAGCTCTCCCTTTAACGCCAAAATTTTTGCATATCAAAGCTGAAAGTCTCCTAATAAGGCGGGTTGCCCGCTGCCCAAAAGTGATGGCAACATTGCCAGAATGTGCTTAGTTCTCGCATTGGGACGTCCTACGGGGTTGCCCTGCCGATGTGACTGGATGCTGTACTCTATTGAGAGTTTAGACAGAGGGAAATAGTGGTGTCCTTTCTATGGTTGGTAGTGCCTCAAGGAGTCTCCTCTATAATCGGTTGCTGCATTAATTATAGTTAAAAATGATTTGCTGTGTTAATTACATAGATCAATTCATAGATTTCTCTGTTCATTATATAATAAATTGGTTAATAAAATAATTATTTTCAGTGATACTCAGTTTACCCCTATAAAACATCCTGACTGGTTTTGCACAGTTAGTAATATGCAGCATCTTACTACTTAACAATTTATGAATGTGAAATAGACAGAAACTAATGAGTGGTATTTTCCTTTTGATGACGCTGATTGGGTCAATTCTGCCTATCCCCTTAATGAGAGTCCTGCAGTGTTGAGGCTGAAGCAGACATCTCTGCAGCCCAGCAGCTGGGGTTGTTAGCATGCATGCTGCTCTGCCCAGCGCTCTCTGGCCCCCTGACATCAGGGGGGAGTCCTGCTCGCCGGAAAACTGCTATTAATTAAAACTTAATAAAATTAAAAACATCTACTGATGTTGATGTTTCTGCAAAGTGCTTTTGAAAGATTTGAGTTGCATGTGTTAACCAGTCCGTCTAATCCTTTAAAGGACTTCCTCTAAATACCTTTTTAACACACACACACACACACACACACACACACACACACACACTCACACACACACACACACACACACGCACACACACACACACACGCATGCCCTCACAGCGGACATCTCTGTAGCCCAGCAGCCGGAGTTGTTAGCACACACGCATGCATGCTGGTCTGCCCAGCACTCCCTGGCCCTGACATCATCCGCAGCTCCAGCTCCAGCCCCAGCTCCAGCCCCAGCGGTGGGGGATTCCTGTTCGCCGGAAAACATCTGGCCCCCGGCCCACCTTGGCTAAATATAGCTGCTCACACTGTAGGGGTACATTCACATGCATACACACACACACACACATAGGCACTGCAGCTGACGCATGTGCACACGTGCACACACACATACATGCAGACATAGGCATGCACAGTCATACATATATACATACATACATACATACATACACACACACACACACATACACACACACACACACACACACACAATGAAGTACGCAGAACTCTTTCACAACTGTGAGAAACTCAACTGTGATCTTTTTCCTTGTATGTAACTCTTTTTATTAGAATAAATATGTCATATGTCATAAATATATGTCATCCAATAGCTCATTTAATCAGAACAGTGTGTGGGTAATGGAGAGCATTGTAATTCTTGCTGAACATATGTATTTTTCTTTTTGAAGGAGTCATAAACTACAAGAATGGTTCCACTCTCAGTCATGTTTACTTGTGCGGCCACAAGTCCGTGTTTTTTAACCACAAAAGGCAAGGGGATTAACTTCTATAGAGCAGTGTGCTAAATTTGGCTTATTTCTAACGCTCAGGAAAGTTCTCATGTTGAAGCCCTGAATGTCCTTAAAGGGGAAAAGTCTTTGGGTCTTTTCCAGGAAATCTGTCTACCCCCCCCCCCCATCTCTCTCTCTCTCTCTCTCTCTCTCTCCCTCTCTCTTTCTCACTGACACACACACACACACACACACACACACACACATACACACACTTCCCCCCTATGATTCTTTTTCTCCCTCAGACACAAGCACTCTTCAACTCCATATGGCATCTGGCTTCTGTCTTCCTCTCAGTCAACTCTTCTTTTTTTTTCCCCCCTCCTTGTTGGCGTACGAGAGTGTCTATTTTTACTGTGGAGCGGGGAGCACCTGGAGTTGATAGAGGCGAGTGTTGGGTTTAGTCGAGCGCTACAAATGATGAATGGCCCAGAGACGCACTACCCCAGCCACTCCACTCCAGCGAGCAGGGCTGACGGGCTGCCTAAGTGCTCGGAGTCAGACTGGGCTGGAGGAGCGCATCCAGAATGTGGAATGGAAGGGCCTTTTCAATACTGCTCTTAGTGTTTAAAATGCAACTTTAAGTGATCACAGTTAACTTAACTAAATACAGGTGTCAATCCCGGCATCAGAAAGTGAAAATAAAATCCTGCAATGTATTCCTTCTGCATCCAGCATGTGAAATAGAGGGGCCTTAGTGCTCTTAGTGCATAGGCGTAGCCACGGCTGGGCTGGGGTGGGCAGACCCAATCAGGAGGCTCCCTTAGTTTGATTGATTGTTTTATTAATAATGATAACCTATGTGTTGTGGGCTAGGCCCACACCCATTTTATGATTTGTGGCTACTTCCCTGTCTTGGTGTTCAGAAAAAAAAACTTTAAGTGATTGCAGTTAACTTGACTAAATACAGGTGTAAATCCCGGCTTCAGGGTGTAAAAAAAGGACTTGCAATGTATTTCTTCTGCTTGTGCATTTAACATAAGTGAATTAGCCGATCTACCTGTCTGATGATTTGTGGTTCAGAATATGATTGGATTGAACATGCCAAGTCAAGTAGTAGGAGGGATTTCAGCTCCCTGCTATCTGAAGCTGGAATTATTAACAACTATGAATATTAAATAATACTACCCTGGCTCTTCTAAAGTCTTTTCTGAAAAAAGACTGTGTGTGTGTGTGTGTGTCTGTGCGTGTGTCTGTGCGTGTGTCTGTGCGTGTGTGTGTGTGCGTGTGTGTGTGTGTCTGTGTATGTGTCTGTGTATGTCTGTGTGTGTGTTTTATTTTCTACTTGTCAGGCAGTTTGAGCTGCACTCTCCCGACGCCAAGCACACGGTGGTCCTGCGGTGCAAAGACCCCCAGTCGGCCCAGGCCTGGTTCTCCCTCATGCAGTCGGCCGCCAACAGCCTGTCCGGCAGGGTCCTCGCGGAGGTGCGGGAGCACGTAGGGTGGAGCGGCATCGCCGGCAGCAGAGAGATCCGCCATCTCGGCTGGCTCGCCAGAAAGGTCAGTAGAGTAGACTGGGCACTGGGCTTGTGCAGTGGAATATTTTTGCCTTTTTTGCCTGTTTTTTTTTCTCTTGGAAATGTTTGCAGTGTTAAGAGTCAGTTGGGGTGAGAGAGACGGTAGCTCTTGCAATTGGATTATTTAGCTTGTTTTTCTTTTAGTGTTTTTCAGGTAGGAATTGAGCAATTGAGTCAGGTTCTGTTGGAAAAATTTGTTTACATTTTTATGAACTGGATGAGAAGAGTCTTGCTACAAGGCCATGTATTTATTGTAGGAAATTAATTAGTGGAAAAAGGTGACGCCTTCTCAAAGTGCTTTGAAAAACTTGACTTGCACATTGTTAACTAGTCCCTCTAATCCTTTCAAGGACTTCCCTTAAATACCTTTTACACACATGCATGCACTCACGCGCACACACACACACACACACACACACACACACCGGCACACACACACCGGCACACACACACCGGCACACACACACCGGCACACACACACCGGCACACACACACAGGCACACACACACACACACAAAGGCACACACACACCCACACACACACACACACACACACTGGTAGGCACTCTAATCCTCTGGAGGACTCCATCTTGAATGCCTGTCTTAATGAAAAGTCTTTTCTTTGATGTGGAGGACAGGCCCCAGCAGTGCTCAATAGCAGCCTCTGTACTCACTCAGGAGGGGCAGGAGGGTCTGCTCTGTCAGTCAGTCAGCACAGGGGGACCAGGGGGCTCAGCATTATGTAAATGGCTCCTACACACACTCTTACACTTGTGTGTGTGTGTGTGTGTGCGAGTGTGTGCGAGTGTGTGTTGCCACTTCTAGCCTTGTGATGCTAAGACTATACCCAACCTTAGACAGTAAACACGCACTCTTATCAGATGGCCTCTGGAGACCATCTCATCTCTCTTTAAAAAGACAGAGAGCTTCTATCAGATTTTTTTTGGCTTATAAAAAATAAAAGTTCTAAATTTTAAATACCCAGTAGCATCTGATAACCGCGATGGCTCCCTGTTCCAGCCTAAGTGGGCCGAGTTTTTTTCTCCCCTTCTCCAGGCTGGCTCTGGCTCTCCTGGCCCCTCATTAGGACTCTCCCTGGCGTGGCGTCCATGGGCTGGTACATTTGTGGCTGTGGGCAGTCATAAGCACGCTCTGACTTCAATGAAGGCAACCCCCCTGCCCCACCACCCCCAATACCCCTCGCCCACCCTCCTTGCACCTCCCTCGTCCACCCCCCCACTCCTCAATCTGGTTAGTGAGCGGCTCCCAGCTTTTCCACCTCCAGCTCTGAGGGCAGCGAGGGGCCAGCAGAATGCCCAGCGTCCCCTGGATCAGCAGCCAGCAGGCCCATTATGCGGTGGGGCCAAGACCCTTTTCAACAAGGGCCCGTTTGTAGCCCGTTCTGCTCTGCTCGGGCCATTCTGCCCTGCCTGCCTCACAGCTCTTGGCCTCGTCCGCAGGCTCTCTCTCTCTCTCTCTCTCTCTCTCTCTCTCTCTCTCTCTCTCTCTCTCTCTCTGTTTCTCGAGCGGCTTTTTGATGGCAAACAGAGACAGAGCCTCTCCAGTTCCCTCCCGTCCTGATGGCAATACGATCGGCTCTCAGAGGCCATGCGGAAGAAAAGACTGCAGTTCATGTGATCGCCAACTGAAAATGTTGTCATTAATGCAGGAGAAAAGAATACTTCAGTTCCTTTTCAAACTTGTGTAAAAAAAAAACAACAAAAAGAACGGAACATAGTGGTGTTTTGGGGGGTGGGAACGGGGGGGGGGGGGGATGGGAAGTGGGTGTCCTTGGCCCTTGCCCCCATTCGTGGAGGGATTTCTGCGGTGAGACTGTTTTGGTTTGTGGGGACACCACAGCTTTAACTGCCATCATCTGAATTTGTAATTTGGGTTAATGTGCGTAATCTGTTCCGTGCGTTCTTCTCGGAAAAGCCTCGTTTTTTTTTTTTTAAAGAGCTTGCTCACTGTAACAGAGGAATGCGCCTTCAGGGGGAGGAAAAAAAAATCATTGTCATGAGTGTGTGTGTGTGCGCTTCAGTTATATAGCTAGGCAGGGCTCTCTCTCTCTCTCTCTCTCTCTCTCGTGGAGATGGATCTGCCTCTCGGGGTCTGGGCCTCATGTTTCCTGGTGTCGTGTTCCTTATGCGGTGGAGACGTTTGTACCTCTGGGTCGGTCCTGAGCAGAAATGTGTTGAGTTGTGCTTCCAGTGCACTTTCTAAAAATACAGCTTTCCATGAAAAAAAAAAATAGGGGCTCAAGATCGCTTGCAAGGCCTCCTCCTCCACAGCTCCGAAAAAAAATCTAATGATTTATCTGATGGCAATTCTTACGTAATTCCCAGCATATTATGGTCTATAAAGGGAATAAGAAATGCATGCACAGCACATTCTGTTCCACACTGAATCATGCATAGCCTTCAGGAATTAGCATGGGCCATGCATGTTGTGTACAGTATCATAAGTTGCAGAATCACTGTGTGTGTGTGTGTGTGTGTGTGTGTGTGTGTGTGTGTGTGTGTGTGTGTGTGTGTGTGTGTGTGTGTGTGTGTGTGTGTGTGTGTGTGTGTGTGTGTGTGTGTGTGTGTGTGTGTGTGTGTGTGTGTGTGTGTGTGTGTGTGTGTGTGTGTGTGTGTGTGTCTGTGTGTGTGTGCGTGCGTGCGTACAGTATGGGCATGTTTGTTAAGTTTCATATGCACCGTTGTTTCATTAGAAGCCCTTTGAAGACGGCTCATTGTGACAGACCAATGGGGAGCAGTGGAGCCTGCTCTGATGGGGCTGATGATGATCACACACACACACATCCTTTATTTCTCTTGGCAATATAGTGTCTCTGACTGTTTCTCACACACACACACACACACAAATACACACACACTCTTGCGCAAACCCACAAAAGAACATAGGGTTGTCATTTGTTTTCCCTGCTTCCTTTCTCCCTTCCACTCACACACTCACAAACACACAAACACACATGACTGCATACGTAATGTACGTAACAGTCATACTTGTATTTACAGAAAGTGTGTTTTGTGTGTGTGTGTCTGTCTAAAAACACACACACACACACACACACAGACAGAGAGTGGCAAGCAGCAGTGGAGGAATTGTTGTGTGTGTGTGTGTTTTTCTGCAGACAGACAGTGACAAGCAGCACTCAAGAAATTGTGTGCTTTTGTGTGTGTGTGTGTGTGTGTTTGCAGACAGAGAGTGACAAGCAGCACTGGAAGCCTGTGCTGGTGGTGTTGACGGAGAAGGACCTACTGCTGTATGACAGTATGCCACGCATCAAGGACTGCTGGCTTAGTCCAGTCCACACATACCCTTTACTCGCCACACGGTAGGTTACACACGCACACGCACACGCACACGCACATGCACACACATGTATATACACACACACACATATATACACATGAATATACACACACACACCTATTTAATACTAAATACAAACAGGTGTTACATCCCCATTAGTCTGTTTTTACCATTTTTAGAACCAAACTGATTTCTGTCCACATAACCTGTACACTGCCATTTTCAAATGGCTCCATGTTTGGTCACACTTCCACAGCCCCTAAAAATGGTGGACCAGTGTGGACTACAGGCAGAATAACTTTAGTCCATTTCTAAATATAAATATAAATCAATGTGGATGTACAGTAGTCAGAGATTGACAAAAAGTGGTGTTGTCCCGATTTGTTCATCACAAAGTAACATACTGTATTACGTTGATGGAATCCTGGGAGCAGCTCCTGAGTGTAGAAGTAAGATGATGAGTGTTTGTTAAACAACACCAGTATATGCTCCCAAAGTTTTAATAACCATGACGTTTCAGACATGTGCCCTTCATCAGACGTGTTTGGGAGCATACCGATATACTGGTGTTGCAGTCAGACTTTGTTTGTTGTTCGATTTGTCTGGCGTTGTGAAGCACCCAGAACATTTAGATAGATGCGTGTGCATTAGGCTAACTATAGTTATTAAGATGGTTTGGTCATAGTCTTACAATGGTGCTGAGCTATGTAAGGGATAATGAACGACACGGCATTTTGTATATCAGAAAGTTAATGCGCATTCGAGGTGGTAATGCGGCCATTATGTAAATGTTGAAAATGCAACGAACTCAATGTGGAATAATACGCCTGCCACTGTTGACAGAAATGTTGTGCCAGTTTTCAAGTTTTCTTTTTTTTTTAATGTCCTTTTGGATCGCTTCACAACTTTGAGACAAACACACAGCATTCGTATATCAAAAAGTTAATGCACATTCAGGGTGGTAATGCGGCCATGATGCAAAGCTGTGGTCTAACTGTGGCTAGAAGTCAGCAGCACTGTGGTCTGGGTTGAGCTGTAGTCTGACTGGAGCTGTGCCTCCCTCCTACCCGTAGGCTGGTGCACTCAGGCCCAGACAAGGGCTCCCCTCAGCAGGGTCTGGAGCTGTCGTTTGCCACGCGCACAGGCACTCGGCTGGGCATCGAGACCCACCTCTTCCGCACCGAGACCTGCAAGGACCTGTCCATGTGGACGCGACACATCGTCAACGGCTGCCACAGCGCTGCCGAGATGATCAAAGAAGTTTCCACCAGTGAGTACACCAATGCACATTTTAACCGTTGTACTTGCAATGCGTAACTGTGTTTTTTTTATCGTCTTCTCAAGAAAGGCAATAAAAAAGTTGTAAAAAGTGCTTGAATACACGCACACATATGCGAGCGTACACACACACACACACACACACACACACACACATACACACATCTTCTTATATACACACAAAGACATGGAGTACAAATACACATGCCTGCATACGTTAATGTTATGCTTATGTTTGAACACCCACCCTCACACACACACACACACACACACACACACACACACACACACACACACACACACCATCTTGAATGCATCAACATTGACATGCTTTTTTAAAGACTTTGTCCTGTATCATGTCCATCTGTTATTCTACAGATCTTGAGGGCCCATAAGACATCTTTGTATGGCTTAGCAGTGTAACTCTTCAAGTGAAAACACTGCATCTCTGCTCCAGAGAGCCAAAAACATGTCCACAGTGCTGGATTACAGCAAATATTTGGGATATATTTTCAGATTTATTATAGAGTATTTGGACATCTCTGGCGTTTAAGACATTTTACTGGCTCACAAAACCGGAATGGAAATATCTCTAAATGCAAACAATTTGTCTGCATCAGATGTGAAGTTTTCTGTCTTCGAAAGGGAAATGCAGGGCACATTTTGTATTCGGGAAAAAAAAACAGGCTAGGCTAGTTTCTCTTTGAGTTATCACAAAGAGGTATCACAAAGATTAATGGAATAAGTCACAAAGTCACTGTGAATGTGTGAAAAATGGTAGACAATTATTATGGGGTTTTTTTCTTGTAGAAGGATGTTTCATCTGCAAGTGGGTGATGTTGGTAAAAGACAAACTGACTGTCATCACTAACTTCCGCCCACACTGAAACTAAAAAACCCGCACAGTTTTTGCACTTTGGTGCATTTCACAAAAAAATGCATGTGCCGTGTACGCACACGCATACACACACATACACACACATACACACACACACACACACCTTATTTCTCTTGCCCACATAGTCTTTCTGATTGTTTCTCACACACCCACACCACACACTTGCAAAAACAGAAACCAAAACCTCATAGAGGCCCTTTCTGAATAAACATTATGAGAGTTTTGAATGTAGTTGCTCATTCGTTCCATCCGTTTGGTGTACGAGTGTGATAAATAATTTTTCCATTTGACACACACACACACACACACACACACACACACACACACACACACACACACACACACACACACACACACACACACAAAGTGGCTCCCTGCTCTCTTGAAGGGGTGTGGTAGCAGCTGAACAGCAGGCTAGCACCAACTTTTTTAACTTCCCCTCATGGAGCACCTAAAACTTTTTCCTGGTGTACAGCACTGCAGTGTTGGCACTATCTGTGTGGTCTCTTGGCATTAGGCACCCGGGCATGTGTGCAAGGGCATCATGGGAAATGCCCCCTGCCAAAGCAGCCTGTCAGACAGACTGATAAGCAAATGGACCTCTAATTGCGAAGTGTTTTGGAAGTGATCAGAATCTCCTCAGAGCTCTACTTTCCTTCACTTTATCACCCCCCTCCGGGCTCTTCGCAGGCTGGACCATAGCTGAGATTGAGGAGATGAAAATGAAAGCTGGCACCGTTGTTTATCTGCAGTCTTCTGGAGGTGGTGGGGTAAAGCAGAGGTCAGTGCAGAAGACTGACGCAGTTTGACCAGCTTGGGCTTCGGCTTCCAGGAGGAACTTTCATAGTTGAGCTGCCGCATTTCACCTCAGTGTGATTGTGTATAAGGAAGAGATTATCTGGGTGGAAGTTGAGTGATAATAATAATAATAATAATAATAATAATAACCTTTACTTGTATAGCACAGTTCATACATACAAGATGCAGCTCAAAGTGCTTTACAGTTACTTTACAAAACAAGACGGCATTTCTTGCAGTCCAATGGCATCGGAGTAATTGAACACAATAATGAAATGGCGCAGTGACCTAATGACGCAATGACCTGTTAATGCGCGCTCTTGCACGACACTTTGTAGGAACTTTGTAGGAACTTTGTAGTTGAGCTGCCGCATTTTACCTCAGTGTGATTGTGTATAAGAAGAAGAGACTATCTGGGTGAAAGTTGAAGTAAGCAAGTGACCACATGGTGATGATTATAGGCTGTTGTGTAGTATTGACTGTGAGCTTGTGGCTGTCGATACATTTTTTTAAAAACCACTTACGACTAAATTACGACTTCTTTGAATCAGCATCATTATGTGTCTTTAGATGCTAGATTGGTTTCGTCGTGATCTCAGTTCATCCTCAAGTTTCTTTAAAAGCTCGAAATGAAATCTGGGGCCAGCACCATATTTGGATCTCAGTGGGAAAGGACACATTTGGCTCTGGGTTTGCTGTTCCATTACCTGTGTTTTGATTTCCTGCACGGACTACTGCTATCAGTTTGAGCTGGAGTGCTCCGCCTGACTCTTCTAAAAAAGGACATTTTAAAAACTCGACTAGCCTAGTCACCATATTTTCTTAACAAATCAGGGCTCCTTTGTAACGGATAGTTTATCATGGACATTCAGATTAAACATGTTATGCTTCTACTGCGAGTTGTATAAGGTGTTTTTAACGCTCTGACTGCTATTCTGACGTACTACATGCAGTGTTTTTCCGCAGTTTATGGAGACATTTCTTCTGGCATTCTTTAGGCAGTTTAGTATGCATGCCATATAGACACTAAGTGCCAGTCAGGTCCATAGAAGTGGCCCTGGACTAAGAAGATGGGCATTCCCGTCCACCACCCTTGTATCCCCTGTATCTCTGTGACAAAAGGACCTCTCCACTGTGTTGCCTGGGTGCTCGTTCATGCTCCACAGCAATGGCAGTCTGAAGGGGGCTGAGGTATGCACATATTATGTGGAAATAAAAATGGGTGCTCTGCTAGCAGACAGGCATGCCATAAACGTGTCGGCCGGTGTAAATATCTTGGCGTCGAGCACAGAGCACAGAGCACAGAGCACAGGGGACCCTGCAACAGAACCTGATCTGTCCCCAAGCCTGTGTCCCTCTCCTCTGTGTGTGACTGAATGGTGGCGCTTTGTGTGCGTGGCCTGAAAGCGTCAGTGTGTGTACGTGGGAAAGCTGTGGGGGAGGCCTTGTGATCGGCTTTCTACCCTCCCAGTGCTGTGTTCTGTGTAAGAGCTACAGCTAAGGGTACAGCATGGACACAGGTAGTATTTAGTATGGTAACATGCAGTCACTGTGAATCAGAATGCTTGGGGTTCCTAGTTATATGTAATCATAATTAACATGGTCAGTTTAATGAGGTTAAGTATTCCATACAGATTCCTGTGTGGTAATTCAAGCACTGTTGTTTTTTTGTTGATGGTTTTAGAATTAGAAATAGCATGAACCATGCATACCATTTTTTTGGATTTCCCTGTAAAACATTGTTTTTCACAGATGAATTTGAATGTTGACAGTATAAATCTATGTATGCATGTTATGGTACACACCAGGAGGAATTTACAAAAGCACAGCTTTAACTACACACTGTGTGACCTGGTACCGCATTTCAGCAATGCTGCCCTGCTGAATAGCCTGCTGTTGCAAAGAATAGAGAGTAGCCACAGTCCACAATGCGTCCTGCCACCCAAACCGTGCAATCAGCGGGTCAGGGAGCAATTGGCAGAGTCCTTCTGGAGCAAACAGTAGGCCCGGCAGAAGTGGCTCGCTGGCGTCCGCACAATAGCGCCGCTACAACCTGCTCTCAGCACCGAGATCATATTTGATGGGTGACGCGGAGCGCAGTAATTGATAGCATGGGAATTGAGAAGTTGGACTGTGTAACATTGTGGATTGAACGGTGGGGCCTGTTTCCAGCCTATACAGCCCCAGCCAATCAGTGACTGCCGGTGATAAATTCCTTTGAATGGATGTTTTTTCGAGGGGATTTGTTTTCAAAGAACCGCTTGTTTTGTAGGGTTTTTAGCGGTCATTACCTTATAAGCACACAATCAGAGTACTTAACCCCAGGTTCACATCTGATTATATCTCAGGAGTTGCAATGTCTAAACTGGGTGTTTGGAGAGTTGAAAACAGAGTGACTTTGTGCACACAAATTTGAGGACACTTGCGCACATTTACCTGTAAGGTTTGAAAAAAACCTATTGTGGGCTACCTATTCTCCTCTCAACCCTTACCTCAGATGCACTTTAAATAAGAGGCCTTACTTGAAGGCAGTTTTAAGTTATTATAATTTTTTTATTATTATTTAAGTTATACGTTATTTGTATTAGTTAAATCCCATAATCACAGGGGGGTAACACTTTCATTTACAGTTCCATTTCATGAGTTTCCATGTAAGAACATGTAATATTACATACTTGCACTGTACATAACACTAGCCATAACCCTATGGTACAGTGTAAGTACAAATGGTTACATATTGTTACACACTTTGTTGCACTGTACCTAATTGATACAACAGGGACAGTAAAATAAAGTGCGACCTCACACAGGTTTGACATTTTGCTTTGTGGTTTCTTTTGATTTGATCTTTATGTGAATAAAAAAAACAAACAAAACAAAAACAAATGTAAATGGCACTCAATGTCTCAGCACACTGAATGAGTCACTGTTTGTGTTTGTGTTGAGGATGCTTGTGCTCCTCCAGTAATGGTATGATTCTCTGTGTGTGCAGGCTGCCTTTACCAGGGACTGGACTGCAGGCTGATCATCCATTATGAGAAGGGCTTCTCCGTGGTGCCTGAGGAAGAGGACGGCTCTGTCCCAAAGCCACTCCTCAGCTACCCCTTTGAGCGCCTCCGAATGTCCTCAGACGACAGCGTGAGGAAGCTCCTGCTGGATTTCGGCGGAAAGGAGGGAGAGGTGGTGAGTGGCTATATGTCATATCATTTGTTTTTTATTACATCTTTTAAAGTATGCTGTTTGCCCTTTTATGGCTTTATCTGACATGATGGTTAAGACCCAGGCAGGAAGTGAGTGGGAGAGAGAGAGAGAGAGAGAGATGTAGTAGGGTTGGGAAATGACCACAAGCCAGACTCGAAGCTGGGTCTCCACGGGCAGTTGCCCGTTCATGGTGTGGGTTCTCTAACCTCTGTGCCACAGCACCCTTGCCGCATAAGACTTTTTCAGATTTATACCGATTCTTTATGCTGCTGAAACGCAGCTATTGAGGATAATGTTCCAACAGGGTCCCATTTTGTTTCTTTCCCCTTTTCTAGTTTTTGCAATCATTATACTACTTACAAGCCATGCATCCTAACAGACTGACTTTAAAACATAATATCAGTATCAGAGGTGAAGATCCCGGCTTCAAGATGTTAAAACTGTGCCGTGTATTCCTCCTGCCTGTGCGCTCAAACAGAGGTGATTTCACTAATTAGCTGATCTACCTGTCTGATGATCTACCTTGTGTGCTCATTAGGGTCAGCTGGTTGAGAACATGGTGAGGCAAGGATTCTACTTTCTGAATCCAAGATCTCAAACTCTGACCCTCGGCACATTTTTAAACATAGTTCAAAAACAAAATAAGGTGCTCCACTGGTGCCTTTATTTATAGTTTCTTCTTGTACTGAACTGCTTTTTTGGGGGGAGAAACTGGAGGTTACAATCAGAGGTACATCTGGCATGAATCTGGCTTCATAGTCCATCACCTGCATTGGAAAAGCGCTTTGTTTGGGGGAAAAAGAGATAGTGTTCCAGCCAGCGGTGAATTTGTTATTTATGTGTCTGTTAAAAATAGCTTTGGGACTTTTCTGTCTAATCCTCCTCTTGTGTTTTCCCCTTTTCCCAAAGCAACTGGACCTGCACTCCTGCCCCAAGCCCATAGTCTTCATCCTGCACTCCTTCCTCTCGGCCAAAATAGCACGACTGGGCCTGCTGGCCTGAACTGGGGCGAGCCAAGGGTCGCTGCACACACACACACACACACACACACACACACACACACACACACACACACACACACACACGGACACACACACACACACACACACACACTCATTTATTCCAAAGGGCACACCGGACAGCCAGGACCAGACTGGACTGAAGCACTGACTCAAGCTGAGCGATCACTGACAAAGACAGACAATGACACAGGACTCCAGAGGGTCCAAAGACAAAAACCCCACTCGAAGAACAAGGATCACCTCCAAACAGATTGTCGCCAAATTTTCTTTGTGATTCAACGCTGTGTGACGTTAACTGCAATGAAACCCAATGACCTGAGCAATTGTTTTTTTTTTCCATTTTTATTTCTGTTACTCAAATGATACACTGTGTAGAGAACACTAAATTGTCATGTCTTGACTAAAAACGTATGCTGCAAGTAATTTAGAATCGTCCAGGCTAAATATACTGACAAACGTCAGTGTTTGGCTCTTGATATTAACAATATTTTAATCGTAGGGGGGGATGTGACGCCTGTCAGCTAGCAAAGAAGAGGAAATGTTGTCCTTCAGTACATCTTTGGCAGCTAAGGTGAATTGAAGAACATTGTTTTTAACGACTGAAGATGCTCATGAGTGACGTATTTTAGCAGTGGGATGTCGTTATCTGTGTCTTATTTCTGTCTTGAAAGGGAGCGAAAACACTGTTGTAAAATTCAAATGAGCATCAACCCTCTTTTGTTGTTTGTCTTTTTTTCACCCTCTCTCCCTCATCTATTCCTGTCATGTCATATCACCCCCTGAATTATGCTCCTCTCTGTTTAGTGAGGTTTTTCATGTGCCTCTCTGCAGCTAGCACTCACTGACGATAATGACAGTACCATGCCTTGCGCCCAAGTGTGTGTGTGCCCAACGTTCTGTGTATTCTTCCAGAAGAGGTGAAGTTCTTGGATGACATACACCGTGGTTTCTGCAGAAAACATTCTGTTGTACAGCTTGGTCAGTGTCGGTCTGGTTCACGCACACAATATCCAGTGCTGTACCCCAGTGCAAACGGTTTACATTTTGTCTCATGGATATTCATGTCAGCCCAAGCGCATAGACTCTTTGTTTATGGCTTACGGTTCAGCGCCCTCAGCTGTATTTCAGCATAGGTGACGCAAACAAAAGGGGAATTGATGGACTCTGAATGTGGACTCGTACATGAAAAAGCTACGGGGCTGGAGGGGCTCCAAGTTGAGCGGTAATTAGAGTGTTGTGGTTCCCAGGGGAGCTCTCTGTGCCGTTATGTGTTCGTGGGGAGATGTGGAGCACTGCTGTGGACCGTGGCTCTGGCAGTCACTGCTCACACACTTGTCTTAATGTGTGCTGCTAACCTGTGCTAGATTTGACCAGATTATGAATTCCAACCTCCCCCCTCCCTTCAATGTACAGTACATGTTTGTTCACACAAAATGACTGGAAGGTAGGTAGGTACATTTGGTCTACCTATTCAGACATGCACTGGTTAGTTAAAACTGTAAAACTTAAAAAAAAAAAAAAAAAAAAAGTTCCAAGGAGTTACTGGAAATGTATTCTGGCCCTCAGAATGTGGGATCAAAAGGATGACTGAAAAATCTCTTTGGTTCTTTCCACACGTGAGCCTAATGCATCATACACCCCCACTGGCATCATCAGATAGCAGGAGTGCTGTATTCCATGAAAATGGTGAAGGGATGTTGTGAAACTGGAGATGCCGGTAGGCGCCTGCATGTAGGCTATGTTTTATTTGGTATTTGCTGGCCAGAGGAGCATGAAGGAGAGAGGCGTGCATATAATGCTGACTATTCCAGTGATATACACATCTAGCATGCTTTGTGTAACCCCTAGCGATGGACTGTTGCCGGGAAGAGGGGAGGGAGACAAAGCCCCCTGTGTGGGCAGGAATGTGCCAGTCTGACACTACTCACAGTGGACACAGAGAATCACACTCCGAAGCCACCGAGGAGCTGCCAGACAGTGCTGACTTTTTTATACAGGTCAGATACAGCAGCAGACTAACATCAGGGGCAGCTCTTCCAAAGGTGGATTGAGAACACCTTTCGAAAATTATTCAGATTGCACTGACAAAAATAACTCTCTCTGTCACACAGTGGTCACATTAGTCCCTTGCTTTATATGATGACATTTACAAGTTTATATAAAAGCTGCCCTCACCACCAGGGTTTTTGAGCCTCTTAACCGTTAATAATCCCCTACTTTCATTACAAAAGTGCCCTTTACTGCATACAAGTGTATGAAAATGAACACAGACTGGCATTTCTTGCAGCTGAAGTTCCTGGGCATAAATGCATGTGAATTATGCAAATGGGATGACCAGCCTGCTAATTATCCTGGCGGTGCCTCGACAGCAGTGGTAATGTTAAACACTGGAGCGCTTCAGATGGCCAGACAGACCCAGACATCACCTCAGAAAGCACATGACCGCATCCGCATAAAATCAATCCCTTTAATTTATACAGATGACGCACACAGACACACAGAGGGAAAAAAAAAATCACACGACAACAAATACAAGTACAAAGGCTTGCAGTAGACAATCTGAACAGAACAGACAGAGCACACAGTATGCACTAGCAAGTGTTGGTCATGGATGAACAGAGCGGTCAGGCTGCTGGGAAGACCGCACACTGCTGGCTTGTCCTCGCCCACCGCAGGCTAGCTGCAGCCAGTGAGTGTCCTCGGCCCATGTGGCCCTCGGCCAGCCAGCCGCGCCTGTGCCAGCTGGCCGGCCCCTGAGGTCAACCCAGCAGAGGTGCAGGGCACAACGCGGGGGCCTGGGGGGGCGCGGGGGCCTGGTCTCATGTCTTTGAGGCCTTTTCCAACACCCAGTCAATCACCTGTGAGCAGAGACAGGAGGGAACACATCAACAACCACATGACAAAGAGATCTGTGTGCAGGGAAAGTTAAACACAGCATGAAAAACGCAAGTAAAGGGCATGGATTTATCAGGTTTTGAGGCAATCAGGCAACGGATAAAGTTACGACAAAAAAAAGAAAACAGAAATGCATAACTGCATAGCTCATAGCCACTGATGAAGTGACATTTAAAAAATCCCCCACACCCAACACACACTTTGACACACACCCACACAACCACAGACCAGAGCTGAAAAAGAGAGAGAAAAAAAGAGAGAGAGATAGAGAGAGAGATCAGAATTGTTCTAACCACATCTGCTAAGCTGAATGACAGCAGAATGGGAAAGTAGTAGTGCGCACATCTCATCTGGATTTCCAGTGAGTGCACATACCTGCTTAGCATTGCCACTGGCAGCCTTCTTCATCTCCTCATGGAGCCCTCTCGACGTCTTCAGATCCTGACCCAAATCAGGAGAGCACAGAGTCAAGCTTACAAGTTGGCGGGACCTGGCTACACATTGTGGTTCAGGCATGCACAACGTTAAAACTACAAAACATCCGTTAGCTCAACTGTTGGTGACTTAGATAGTCTTAGACTCAGAACCAGAGTTAGATTTTGTACAATGTAAGGAATAATGTTCAGCAAATGATGTTCCTGGTGAAAAAAGCCCTGACAGAGTGATGTAGGACTGATGTGATGTGACTGATGTGTGTCTTGAATCACTATAAAGGGCTTATTCCATGAGAACGGCGACCTTACTGAACACTGTCTTGCTATTTGCCAAAAAATGATAATAGAAAGTTAGAAACTTTTTTGTTAACATTTTGTTAATATTTTTGCCAACTCTTAACACTTTGTTCATCATTTGGTAACCATTGTTAAATAATTTCTTATCAGTAAATAATTTATAAACATATTGACACACATCTGTCTGGATGTTGGTTGGTTATCCGTATGTCTGACTGTTTGTCTTTATGTTATCTGCTATCCATCTCTCAGTCTGCTGTCTTTCTGTCTATCACCTTCTCTGCTTTAATATTTGTAGGTATGTTTTTAAATTATTTACTGATGAGAAATAGTGTAAGGGCAATGGTTGCCAAATGATGAACAAAATGTTAAGTACAAGTTAACAAATGCTAAATAAATGCTTATTAGGAAGTAGTAATTATAAAACGCTAACGAAAACTTGCGACAACGCTAAGTTTTAAAGATTTAAGTGCAGCCTCATAGCTTCTGCTGCAAAAAACAGCTCACTGAGGAATTCGAATGTTTACGTGCTGCATAGCAATGTGACCAGCTGCTAAATAACTCATTGCAGCCTATACTGTTAAAATTCTGTTACGATCAGTAAACAGACTGATATGAGTGATATGAAAAAAAGCACATAACTCGCTGCAGAGACAACTATAGCGTAACCTTCACTCCAGCAAGACTCTCAGGATTTTATTCCAATTTGGGAAAAAAAGTCTATGACTGTAAAATCGATGCGAAAAAATGCTTTGGTGTGAGGATGCCATAAGACTATTTAAAAATATCTGACTGCAAATAGCCAGGGGACAGACGGACACCCAGCAATGGCCTCGGAACTAGGAGGAGGAACTAGGAGATCACTTCCCCCCTCTGAGGTCTTTATTTTAGGAACATTCTCAAATTTGACCTTCGCTGCCGTTTGCCGATTTCCCTCCCCGGCACAGAGACGCACCTTCAGATAGAACTTTGATATCTCAAACAGCCGCTGACTGCAGGCTTCAAAGGACGCGTGCTGGCTGCTGATCCCATGCTGCTTCAGAGTCTTCATCACCACCTCTTTCAGCATCTACACACACACACAGTCATCCATGCACACACACACAGACAAAGAAGTACACATTCATTCATACACACACACAAATTTACACACACACACACACACACACACACACACACACACACACACACACACACACACACATACACACACACAAATTTATATTCATACACACACACACACACACACGAACACACACACACAAATTTACACATTCACACACACACACAAATTTACAAATTCATACACACACGCACACCCTTTACTTTGATGTCAAGTATCCCAAGTGTTAGGAATACCCTTCAAGACTTTCAGTTTGCCCATGAATTATTACAACAATATGACTTTGAAATGACTCAAACGTTTCATATCAGCATGAACTGGCACATCAGCAAACATGAGCACCATTTCCCAGGGCCAGTCAGACACTGTCACACACATACGCATGAACACACACACGCGCACACACACACAAATGCACACACACACGCACGCATACACACACGCAAACGCAAACACACACACACACACACAAGCACACAAGTACACACATGTACACACACACACAAACACACACACACTTACTCTGGCGTGCTTCTGCGATCGAGACTCTCCGCGGCCCTGGGTGTCTCTCTGGCTTTGGGTGGCCTGCTGCTGCGGTGGCTCCTGTGTGTCGGTGGCCACCTGACCACCTCCTCCGCCGCTCCCTCTCCTGGGGGCTCCCGAGGAGGACTGGGGGCGCGTGTGCTGCCTTAATGACCGGGGGGGCCCTACAGGACCGAACCCCCTGCTGCTACTGCTGCTGCTGCCGTGGGAGCCCGGACACTCCCCGCTGTCTGACTTGGCCTGTCTGGGGGGTGGGAAATGCAGCACACATTACATGGCATTACTGGGGCTGGCACAGTCTCATTGAAATGGCTGGTTGTAGGCAGAATTCTTCCTAGCCAAACTGGCGCATATAGCGAGTGTTTGTGAGCGTTCGTGAATGTTAGTTGTTAGTCCCTTAGTTTCCGAAAGCTTTGTAACTTCCTTCACATTAATGTTTGGGTAAAGACAGATCCAATCTTTTTAAAATTTCAGCAGAGGTCACACATCCAGGAAGAAAAACGTTTCTCAATACAGCACAGCCAGACTCTCTGTATAAAACAAAGTGAAGCACAAGGGGCTGGTTTACCAGGCTACTAGTGGACTAGAAGGAATGTATATTCCAAACGGGTACCGCCCCTTTGATAACTAACTAAGGCCTGGCAGGTGCGTAGGTTTTCAACAAGTAATCCAAGGCATGCAGTCAAAGGAGAACTCACACACCACTTATGCTGATGCAAAAGTACCGTAAATACTTTTTATTCATAGAAATACCCCAAAAAGTAAAGTGCTACCCCGTGAAGTGCAAATTGTTTTCTGGTCACAGTCAGACCATCCTCACTGCGAGTTCTCCTTTGACTAAACGCAACTGGACTACAACAAATCTTGTCTTTCTTGTGCATTTCTGCTGTCTCGCCTAACTTTCTTTGGCCAAACTTTCCCTGGCCAAACTGTCGAAGCACTTTGACCTACGGGCTTTGTTATGAAGAGTGCTATATAAGTAAATATTATTCTGATTACTATTACACCACATTAAAATTTTTGCTGACATACTGTTCCAGGGGGACTTACAGCCCAAGAGAGCCCCGCTGGTTATTCACTCCTCCACACACAGTCTTCTGACTGGTGGAGGAGTCTCACCTGCATGTGGCCTACCGAGGCCCAGACCAATTTATTACCCATAAGGTCACAGCTGCCCCCCTAACCACAGCTGCACACAACCAACAATCCCCCTATACGGCCAGCTGACCACTAGAATCACACACACACACACACACTCACACACACACACACACACACCGCTAGACCCAGTGATCTGGCACATTTGTAGTATCTGGCCAAGGCCTTGAGACAAGCGTGTTGCCCTGAACCCCAGGAAGGTTGCATCATACCCCCCCCCCATGCTCCCCATGCCCCCCCCCCCCCCCCCTGCTGTTGGTATTCAGCGCAGCTCCTCTGTGTCCCGGTCAGCTCAGCTCAGCTCAGCTCGGAGTGGTGCGGATCCTACTAGGCCTAATTAGCTCTCTTAGAGCTCTCCCTGCTGCTCCTGCTGGTACCAGTACCGGTGCTGCTGCTGGTGCTGGTGCTTGTGTATGAGACAGCATCAGCCCTCTCGGTGGCTGTCTGCTTTTTCAACACATAAACAGATGATGTGCAAATTGCACTGCAATATGGTAACGACTTTAAGGCTTCCTGTTGGGGATATATGGGGGTCTCCCCTCCTTCTCTCTTTCTGTCTCTCACTCGCTCTCTGTCTCTCGTGCTCTCTCTCTGTCTCTCGCTCGCTCTCTGTCTCTCTCGCTTTTTCTCTCTCTCGCTCTCTCTGACTCTCTACCTTTCTGTCTCTCTTGCTCGCTCTGTCTCTCTCGCTGTTTGCATCTGTCTCTCTGTCTCTCTCTCGCTCGCTCTCTGTCTCTCTCGCTTTCTGTCTCTCTCGCTCTCTCTGACTCTCTACCTTTCTGTCTCTCTCTCTCTCTCTCGCTCTCTCTATCTCTCTTGCTGTTTGCATCGGGGAATTATTCAAGCTCCCACACACGTACACACACGCACACACACACTGAGCGTAATGATGAAGAGCTAATGGTTGCTGAAAAGTGAATGAGCATCTTATTGCTCATTCTGGCCCCTCGCCTAAACTCCACCGCAGCACAAAGCCGAGGTGTGCTCCAGTCACGTAAATAAACCCCCTCTGACACTAACAGACAGCTCACAACAGATATCCAATATCTATGGGGGCACAAAAACAACATGTAACAACATGTAATGTTCATTCGTAGGAGAAGAGCTGTATTTTTGTCCTGTCACAGAAGAGAACAAACACTGACAAGGGCAGTTATCTATCTATCGGCTGTGGTAACACTGACAGTTACCAACCTGACGGCCAAAATCACTGTTGACACACAACTGAGTCGGAGTCATGCAGCCACGGGCCTGACTGATAAGACTTTTACATCAACAACTTGTGTGGGGTGGAAAAAAAAAACTGCTACAAACAATCAGTGGTGCAGACAGCACATTGCTGACACAGTAAACAAGCCCAAAACCCAGCCACTTATCTCTCTGGGCAGGAGGAAAGACTTCTTACCCCATTACGGTCAAGGGAAACCTGCCCCACAGTATCTGTCTGCTGAAGGGCAACACATTTCAGATAATGAGGACACAGTTTTTTTTTTTATTATTTGGCCCTGCTGAATTATCTATGTGATACCGACTTCACTTTTTGGCAATACCAGGCAAAAACGCAGAATAACGAATGCAGCCAGTGGTGGCAATAGGCAGGATAACATCAGATTGGGCTGGGTGTGTGAGTGTGTTTGTGTGTGAAATAGTGAGACAACATTAGTCAACTTAGATTTCAGAAGTATTACTCAATTCAGTGACTGGCAACTCGGAGTTCAGAAGCCACGAGCAGTACCATATATTCAAATCATCTGGTTCAGCTGATTGAGTAAATGGCTGAAACTAATTTGTGGTACCTCGATTGTAGGTTTTTTTTTTTTAAATCCAGGTTGCCCATGACTGGTCAATATGGTCACTGGTCGAGTTTGGCAGCCACGGAAAAGACGGACAAACTGTTTTGGTAAACAGAGACAAACTTGACCTCTGTCATGAAATGACCATCAGGTCAATAAATGAAGTGATAGAGCAAGCACAGTAGCTGCAATTCTCGTGTACCTCATAGAAATGCATCAATACCAGCACCTAAGAAAAAGTTTGTGTGTTAAATAAGACAGAAAATGTACCAGGGCAGAAAGCAGGAAATAATTCTATGCCTGAAATCATCAAAACGTTTCTAAGTTATTATGTATGCATTATATTACTATTAGCAAATGGTAAATGTACCCTACTGTCCCACGGCTGATTTTAGGCACCATGCCTGAGATCTTTCTGTCCTGTTCCACTCAGTGAATGAGTCACATTATTATAATAATTATTTCCCACAAACAGTGGCTGTTCCTGTGATCAAAAGCTCCAGGAAACTTTCCACATTGAAATTAGGGGAAACTGTTTCTGGTGTTTGGTGTTCGATGGAAAATAGTTCCTCTCTGCGGGTTGCATGGCCAGTTCCAACGAAAATAAACATAAACAACACAAAACACGAGAGAGCGATGCACCGAGGCTGCCACCTACGGCGCCATCTTGGATACTTGTATACTACCGCATCTCTGTCAAACTCCTTGCATATGCAAGTATACTTGGCCAATAAGACTCATTCTGATTGTAGTGTGTGTGTGTGTGTGTGTGTGTGTGTGTGTGTGTGTGGATGTCAGGTCTGGTCCCAGGTCCTTACCTCTTGAGTGGGTGTGTGTGGTGGTCTGGGTCGCGGGTGTGGGTGAGTGTGTGGGCGTGGCGCTTGAGGCGGTGGGGGAGGAAGTCGGCCTGGGACAGGGACAGGCTCTCTCCGTCTGGCACGCTGCCCGGCTCGGACAGGACGGCGGGGGAGGGGGCGGGGCTGAGGGCGAAGGGGATCGGGCAGGGCTCCTTGGAGCAGGTGGTGTGTGTCTCGTAGCGGATGAGGCGGGACTGCAGCTTGGACAGACCCCGGTCCCGCTCCAGTGCCCCCAGCTCGTCCAAACAGAACCTGAGAACCAGAACAAAAAAAGCTCTCAACGTACAGTAAGCTCCAGCCCCAGCCTCAGCCTCAGTCCACACACACAAAGCCCTTAACATAAGCTCCAGAACCCCTGCTCTGGCTGACCTCTTGCTACAGTGTGGGGCTTTAGTTAAAGGACTAAAGGGAATAACACCTTTTTAAAATGATTAATAATTGTCTAAAATTACTTGCAAAATATTACATCAGTATATGTAGCTTAATGTTGGAAAGTCCATGGTTGAGTTAAGCCTCAATACTGCACTATTATTCACATTGAGCTTCATTTTCCATCCTATGTTTGTGTGTTTTATCCTGTGTGTGTGTTCTATGCCATGTGTGTGTTCTATGTGTGTTTGTTCTATCCTACGTTTGTGTGTGTGTGTTCTATCCCATGTTCTATCCCATGTTTGGGTGTTCCCTCCTGTGTGTGTGTGTGTTTCTATCCTATGTTTGAATGTTCTATCCTATGTTTGCATGTTCTGTCCCATATTTGTGTGTTCTACCTGGTGTGTGTGTGCCGGGTGCATGGGGCGTACTCACTCTATGCCGTGGTAATGGGAGCGGGTTGCTTTCCTGAAGGGCAGCTGGCTCACCTTCCTTGGGGTGAGCTCAGGAGTCAGCTGGAACACATTCTCCCTATGACACACACACACACACACACACACACACACACACACACACGCACACGTACACACCTCTATTAACCCCAACACAAGTCAGTGCTACTGTACGTCCGTCAGTAAGACACAAGGAGCACCATTCAATAGCGCCACCACCACTCACGTCATTAACCAAAGTCTTTAACTTTGGTTAACCAAAGTCTTTTAAAACATGTAAGATTTTTAAAAATACATTTGTTGAATGACATGACATTTATTCAGTGGCTGACAGGCAAGCAATTTAGAAGTCATCTGCTACCACATCAAGAAACCTCATGAAGACAAGGTGTTTTCTTTTTTCCCTCCAAAAGGAAGGAAGTGGGTGGGTGGCAATTCCAAGATCACAGCTAGACGTATACACTAAATGTGATGGCACCTAGGAAGAGAAGCTTAATGACATGTCAACATATATTCATAATTGTATTCTAAAGACTCATGGCTGTGAGTCTGGAGGAGAGTAGAGTGTCCTGAGATGCCTGAAGGTGAATCGAGGCCCCTTGGCTGCAGTTTAGAGACACTTTTTTTCGGCGTAAGCTTGTGGGCGCTGGGGAAAGGGGAAGTGAGCAGCGTCCGCACTAAAATAGCGTGCTAAAAACGGAGGCAGGAGGCAGCCCAAAGAGGCAAGGCAAGGTACGGTACGGCACGTCTCATCTCAGCAGCTCGAGACTCTCACACTCTCCACCCTTGCACCCTAGACATGCTCCCCTGCGAGCGATAGAAGGTGGTGAAACTGTAAAGACTCTGAAAAATTCCCCCAGTATCAAACATGGAACTGGGTACTGTTTGTGATGACTGGCTGCAATAACTACCATTCCATTACCACAGTCCAAAGATACTTGTGGATATTGAAGAAAGGTGAAATACAGCTGCTTGTTTTACTGAATATCAAAAATGTGTTATCTTTGTTTGTACTCGTATAGATAATATATATAAAAGGGACTGCACTAGAATGAGGCATACCATTAAGGATTGTGTGCGTGCCTGTGTCCACGAGTGTTTGTGTTCACAGAGAGAGATGATTATGTGAAATACCATGTGGGTATGGATATACAAGAAATGAATGTTATGTGTGTATCCATGCTCTGCTTGTGTGTGTATGCGCGTGTGTATATGTATATGTATATTTGTGTACTGTGTTTGTGTGTGTATGTGTACAGTATATGTATACTATTGGTATGCAATGTGTCTCTGTGCGTATGCCGCTTGTGCGTGTATATTTGTGTTTGTGTATGTGTGTGTGTATAGGCATATACTGTTGGTATGTAATGTGTGCTGTATGTGTGTGTGTGTGTGTGTGTGTGTGTTTGTGTGCTGTGTGTGTGTGTGTGTGTTTGTGTGTGTGTATAATCACCCTCTCTGCAGCTGCAGCGGCTGGAGTGGTGCTCTGGGGTGGCCGTCGGGGGTGAAGTGCTTAAGCAGCTCGCTGGCGTCCAGCAGGGAGGAGCCGTCCCTCTGGCCATCCTTAGGACCCAGCAGACTGTCAGAGCTGGAGGCCAGAAGGCTGCTCCTGCAGCGGAGGGCAGAGTAAACACACACACACACACACACATACACGCACGCATATACACGCATGCACACACACATACACGCGCACGCACACACACATATATACATACACACACACACGCACACACACACACATACACATACACGCTCACACACACACGCACACAAACACACACACAGATACAGATACAAACACACGGGAGGGGGGTGCACAAATGAGCACAGAGAGAAAACAGAGAGAGCCATTACACATAATTGCATTTTCATGTATGGTGCTTCGGCAATATTATACTGTGGTGTGACTATGCAAATAACGATCTTCTTAGTCAAAACAGCTAAGCTGTATGCAACTGGACTTCTTTTGGCATTTCAAGCTTCAGTTGCTTACAGCTTAGCTATTTTGACTGCCATGACGGGAGGAATGACAATCTTCAGACATAACGATGTTTTTAATTTGAATTTTGAGAGGAATTAAAAGACAGAGATTTAAATGCTGATTTGAATCCTGTCAGGTAGTGTTTTTCCAAAGTTCTTTCTGTTGTAGAACACTGCACAGAGGAAAATGTAGCTTCTCAGTAAAGTCCTGATTTTGTCTTTCAGAAGGACATACAATCTTATATTAATCTAGGCTGGTATTCATAAGGCATCACCTGTTAATGCTAAAAGTACTCCTGTCCTATCCTACGATTCCGATTATCAGACTACACAAGCTTGAGATTTTTTTCGCTAACATTTCCGGGGTCTCATTTCCGATTTTACCCACAGCCGTCTCGCCAATTTAAAAGTCTCAAAGGTGTGCCTGGCTCAGAACAACGCTGGACGGAAAAGGTGCACAAGCACATCGTCATGAACTTTATGTCAAAGATTTGATGCCCTTCTAAGTCGTCTGCAACCACACATACAAATTCATGTTCAGACCACCCTCTGTATTCCTTCCTTGACGAGTTGTAATTAAGTGGCGATCCGGCTGAGTGGCCAAGCAATGATGGAGTAGGCGAAGCATAAAAGGCCCTTAAGAAACAGTGTTTAGTGAAGCCTGATGTGCTCAATCTAAGTCAACTCAAAAGCTTAACATAGTTTTATTTCGTTCTTTTTGTCCTGAGGAGGTTTTGGGAGGAGCAGATAAGAAGTCAACAAGATCTTGTCTATTTCTGAAAAAATAAATAAATATTAAGGAGAAAGATAAGCCTGTTGTCAGAAGTAAGATTTGTCCTCTGGGTGTGTGCTATGAAGGGACCTCACAGCACAGCAGTACGATTGGATTGTGGGAGGTAAATCAGTGTGGTAAAAAAAGCGCCCAGAGAGGGGCCTTGTACCTTGACTTTTGTCGACTCTTCCTCAGCTTCTCATAATTATGCAGCACACTCCTCTCTGGCCAGGCCGCAGCAGGGCTGCTGTGTGAGTCTGTTTTAACATGACAAAGATTCACAGGAAGACTTGGGTTTACTTTAAAAACAAAAACAAAAAAAACACTAGTTTGCATACAATTATTATCAAAATGTATGTATGAATGAATGTATGTTAAAACTTAACCGAAACATTTGGGAGAAAAAAAAAATCCCACTACTTATATTTACCACCAGAGTACAGTGCCAAATATAACAGAGCCCCACCATATGTAAATGGAACTGCCCTGTCATCAAACACCACACGAGGAGGAAGCCAGACAAAGGAAGAACTCACTGAGAGTAGACAATAGAATGAGTGATACGCTACAGCTACAGTGTTACTTTATCAGTTTACATTCCGGTCGGTGGTTGTCGTGAAAATAAAGCTAGATATCTGAGGAACATAAGGGAAGTAGGAGTCAGAGAGGTGGACATGCTCAATGCCAAACAATTAAGTCATTGGGGTGTGCAAGAAGAACAATAACTGTATCAAAGAAAAATAAACACACTCTCAAGTAATATTTCTTATTTCTTATTATAAGAAGTGCATTTATTGATAAGAAATATTACCTGAGAGTGTAAGCATTATAAATTGTGTATGTATTACATTATTACTGTTTTTAACTGAATGGTGTCGGGTCATTTCAGGTCATCTGAAAAAGTTCAGAAGGTTCAAAGTGTGAAAAAATGAAATGTTTGAACTGTGTTGTTATGGCCCACAGTAGATGTCTTCCTCTTTATTCCTGCAGTATGTATGTGTATGTGGATGTCATATGTCTGTGTGCCTATGTGTGTGTATGTATGTATGCATGTATGTATGTATGTATGTATGTATGCATGTATGCATGTATGCATGTATGATACGGTATATGCTACTGGACAGCTTTATTTCCTTCGGGATAAATTAAACTTAAGGGATAAAGTTTCTCTACTCTATCCTATGAAGCTGAACTGAACTGGAACAAAAACAGCAGTGTGGACTTCCATGCATGTTGGTGCTGTTGAGGGCTGCATAGTGCTGTGCTGGCAGTGTTGTGCTGTGCGCGGTATGAACCCCTACCCTTGGCAGCGCAGCCTTGCCCCTGCCCCTGCCCCTGCCCCTGCCTCGGCCCCTGCCCCTGGCCATGGGGGGGAGAGCGGGCGGGCCCTTTGGGGGGCAGCGATGTCTGTTGCATGCTGAAGAACTGCTCCCGCGCCAGGCTCAGCAGCATCCGCAAGTGGCTGGCAGGCATCCCAGCAGGCGCCCGGGTCTCCTCTCTCCTACCTGGGGGGGGGGAGAAGGGGGGACAGGGAGCCAAAACTGTGCCCTTTCATTTGGATTTAAGATGAGCATCGAATTTCATTGGATTCAGCCCCCTCATCTGCACGGGGAGAGAGGGGGTAAGCAGTGCATGACAGCACAGGTCACAACGGCAGCATTAGCAATGCTGATTTAATCCTTCTAGAGAAATCCGCAATTCTCTGACAAACAGTTATCTGAAAGGTGCCTGTACTTGGTTAATGTATCACAACAAGGTCATCACAAGGACAGGGAGAAATCAAATGCGTAGCAAAAAAACAGGCTTCCCCTTGTAGCCTCGGTATTACAAACAGGTAACAAAGTTAACAGTTCAAACTAAACACCCTCCCTTGGAATATGTGGAATACGATGGAAATCTCATGCAAACAACAAAGGCAGGTTCAAGGTCACTTCAAATGTTCATTTAAAATAACAGATTCCAGCTGTACGTCCTGTTACTTTGTGTGTGTGTGTGTGTGTGTATCCAAAGATAGACGCACATACACTAGATTTTGTAACTGACTGCGAAAGCTTGCTCCAAGGGAAATAAATTCATTTCACTGAGGTCTGAGAGGCTTCTGAAAGTTTAATTTGAACAGAGGAGACCTGCATTGTTTCCCAATACATATTCATAGCACGTCAGCTGTAAAAGTAGCACAACTATGATTGAAATCTTAGAGTTCCATTCCCAGGATAAATTAAACTATTTAAATGGAAATAAAAGATGATGGTAAAGCATTACTTGCACTAAGCTGTAAACGATGCCTTAAAAACAATCCTGTGTGTGTGTCTGTGCTTGGCCAGACTGTAGCATCTTTTTCCATTTCGCAGCTCAAAGGTCACGAAGCAGGTGAATATATAAGAAAGTGTGCTGAAGTATCTGGCAGACACTGGGTCTAGACACTGTGTCTGCATACGTGGGAGAGTAAAAGTAGAACCGAGTCGAAGGTCCACACCCCCCCACCCCCTCCTCGCCGTTTCCCGGGCAACTAGTGGGGCGGCGTGTGGTACTTACGGAGGCATTCCTGGAGAACAAGAGTCTGCACCTTCGCCAGACATTTCTCCTGCCACAGCAGCTCATCGCCACGGAGACAGGGCAAGGAGCGCAGCCAGTCCGCTGTGCTTTGATCTGAGTGTGAATGTTTGTGAATGCACAAGTGTAAGTGTGTGTGTGTGTGTGTGTGTGTGTGTGTGTGTGTGTGTGTGTGTGTGTGTGTGGAGAGAAAAAAAAGTCAAATAAGATTAGTAAGCTTTGTATAACATGGCTTGTGAACTGAAAAAAAAAAAAAACAGAAAAAAAATTATACGTAAAACTAATTTTACACATTAGCTACAGCTAGTTACTCTGCAGTATTTCCCTCAGGTACAACAGCTCAGCTACCAGTCTGAGAGTGTAAAAGATTTGTAGCTTCAGTCAACCATTAAAAAAGCCTTATGATTAAAGACAGAGTGGCTCCTCACTGAGTGCTTTGGCCTTTATTGGTGCCTAGTAGCACTTGAAGAGGAACTGAGAAAGACCTGCGATCTCATTTTTTCCCCACAGGTTTATCTGAGGCAAGTAGGCATAGGCATTATTTATATTCAGGATGCTTTTTCTCTCGGTTGCTTGTGCAGTGGCTCCACCCTTCTATATCTGACTGCAACCATGTACACACACACATACACACACACACACACACACGCACACATACACACGCACACGCACACGCACACACACACACACACTCTCACACACACACATATGCTCTCACACACACATATGCTCAGACACATATCCTGTGTGTGTGTGTGTGTGTGTGTGTGTGTGTGTGTGTGTGTGTGTGTGTAAGTTGACATCGTCCCATGGGGCATGGGAGTTGCCCCGCACATGACACACAAGTGGTACAGCGAGCGAGCAGGCCCTGCTGTCAGCACACACACACACAGGCGGCGTCACGCTCCGTCTCTGATGCGAGACGCTCATGCGAGCTGCGCCAGGCTCTCGCTCTCGCTCACGCCCACTCCCCATGAGGCCAGCACGGCTCTGCCACCGAGAGGGCGTGCACAGGCAAGCCAATGAGGGAGTGAGAGAGTGAGCGAGGCCCTGCCATGCGCAGCTCCAGCCATGCGTTGGTGTGCTCCAGGTGCTCAAACAGTTTCACAGAACCACATCAGAGCGACAGCATGTAACACAACCCCCTGAGGGAAACTTGCTGACTTTGCATGACCAGAAGTAATGGAATTCTGCACACAGTTCAGAGACAGCCAGAGAGAGAGTCAGACTACACCATCATGCCACGGCTACCTGATGACGTCGTGTCACTTCTGCGCATGAGCGTGTTGGCCGTTTCCAGGGCGACAGAGCCGTTGATTTGATTGGCCGAGTGGATCATTCGCGCTCTGCAGCCACCTTCAGCCGTCCCCTGGACCAGCAGGAAGTAGTGCGCCGTTTCACCTTTGACCTCCACCTCGGGAACTGCACAGACACAGACACACAGTGGCATCAGCAGGGTGGGAGGGAGGGGCTTATTGGTTAACCAGTGAACACAGCAGCACAAGGACACCGAGACCGCTCTGTCTGAAAACAATGTCACGGGTAAACAACACCCAATGGCCAGATTGTCCTCTTGGCAAGTGGAGGTGTGTGTGAAAGGAGGAAATGATTTCAAAAAATAGCTAATGGATGACCAAATAAAATCAAACTCAATTTTAGTTATTTCTGGTGACATTTTATATATTGCCATTATTAATACACTGATGTTCTGACTGTGTCACCAAGAGTGTTACTATAACAGAAGTGAACACTATATCAGAGGTGTACAGGTGTGTGTGTGTGTGTGTGTGTGTGTGTGTGCGTGCCTGTGTGTGCCTGTGTGTGCCTTTGTGTGCCTTTGTGTGCCTTTGTGTGTTTGTGCATGTGTGTGTGCGCATGTGTGTGTGCATGTGTGTGTGCATGTGTGTGTCTGTAGTACCAGTGAGGGCTTTGGGCCGTTTGGCCATGAACTCTTTCCACTTGTGTGTACTGAGCTGAGAGGGCGAGGGCATTGCCATGGCGCTGACCACACAGCTCAGAGAGAACACAGCCGCTACCTGTCAGTGGAGAAGAGTACACAGCAGGGATGAGACTCTGGGAGGTGCCTCACTCAACAACACACACAGGCCCTAAGAGAGGCTTCCCAACCCTGGGCTGGGAGCCCTGGCAGGCTCATCTATACCTTTCCCCGCAGAGTGCAGAGCTGATCCAGGAGCATCTGGGCTCTGGTAGATCTTGAGGTCAGGTCCCTGAAGCACAAGCAGGTTAAGGTGCAGGAAGGACACTGAGAAGATATAAAATGGCTGCTGCTGCTCCAACAAAAAGTGAAATAAACATGCTAAAGGGAATTTTTCATTCAGTGATGATAAAGGATTGTGGAAACATTAAACAAAAAACTTCAAGACCTTTATTGTCATAGTAATGCTGTTGGTCTTTTATAAGTATATTATATTATAAGTACTGGTTTTAAAGATTTCGTAGCTAAATTCTGGCTTCAGAATGTAAAAAACCTGATATGTATTTGTTCTGCCTGTGCACTTAAAAAAGGTGATTTCATTAATTAGCTCATCTACCTGTCTGATGATATGTGTGCTCACTGGGATCAACTTGTTCAGAAAATACTTGGATCAAATATGTATCAGGATTTCTTACTTTCAAAACTGGGATTGACCTCTCTGCTGACATTCTAATAACTGTCTGCATTGGAGCTATGTATTTTAATACCAGTTTGACCACCAACCAGGTTCTGAAACACACTGAAAAAAAGCCTTGAGAGTTTTGTTCCACTTAGGGCTACTCCTTTGGCATTTCTCATTCCAAACAAGTGAGCTTCGCCACAAGTGAGCACGAGCGCTCCAGGACACCCACACAGCAGCAGCCCATGCTGGATAAGTACAGGCGGGGTGCGTTCAAACAGACTTAACACCTCGTGTGTGGTTTCGGGACGCCGCTGGACAACATGCGCTCATCGTCAGGGTCCAGCGCCTCTGGCCAATCATTAGCCCGGAGGCTAAAGTTCAGGACCCCCTCCCTGCAAGACAGCACAGCGGACACCGTGCCAGACCGCCAGAGGAACCACAACCCAGACGCTCAGGGAAATAATAATGTCTGACCAGCCCAGTCAGATTTTTTTTTTTTTTTTACTTGGCTATCAGACAAAGCGAGGAATGTGGCCAGGAAGATTGTCTTCTTCTTCTTCTTCTTCTTCTTTTTTTTGTTTTGGCACTAGGCTAAGTGTAATGTTTCAAAACATCCTGTTTTCACCACAGGGGTTTGGAGTCGGTAAATATATACTCCTACAGTTCGATGTATGATTCAGGCAGCATGGCTTAGCTTAACAGCAAACAGAGCAGCACGAGCGTGGGTGCGTGTGTTTGTGTGCGATTATCAGTCCTTGATCCCTTGCGCTTGCAATCAAAAACAGTACGTCTTCAGTGACCACAAAACCTCACAGAGTACCGTCTCTGCATACAGGACAGGACAGTTGACAGAAGGATACAGTTCGAACTCTGTGCTGGACAATGAATAAGCTGGTAGGTCGGACAGCAGTACCACCTGGAGCAGGTTTAAGGTCGGCTGATAGTAGTGGAACACCTTAAAAGAGAGAGAGAGGAAGAGAGGGAGGGGGGGAAAAGGAGATGGAAAAGCAAACAAAAGAACAGCATTCAATACACCACCACATGACAGTGACTAACCCACTACTGCACCTTAGCCGGTTTACCACGTTGTATTTATTTTGTTTTAGATTTTATTTTTAGCCTTATTTTTTCTCGGTATTGCACCACATTACATTACCTATTACACTTTTTATATACAATTTTAATATTCTACACTTTTTCTTAGTATGCCTTAGTTGTGCTCTTTTCCTCATTGTGTTTGTTTGTCCGTACACATCATGCTGTAACTACAAGTCAATTTCCCAGCTTGGGATCAATAAAGTCAATCAATTAATAAACCAATCAATCAATCAATAAACCTATCTATCTCTCTATCTATCTGTCTGTCTGTCTGTCTGTCTGTCCATCTATCTTAAAGAAATCCCCACACACTGGACTCTGCTGTTTTTTTTTTTAATGAACGTGTTGTGCCATCGCAGAGTCAGCACAGGCTGTGGGCAGGGTTATCTTTGAGTTTTAACCACATGACAGTTGTGGTCACCAGTATTATACGAAATGCTTAGTAACACACAGACTGAGCCGGGGAAGGACTATGCAGAGGGGTGTTGTGGTTGCAAGAAAAGTCCAAGGAGGAAGCTCAGTGGCTTGCTCAGTTTTTTAGATTTACATGTCAGACGCAGTTGTCAGGCATTGAAATGGTTCAACTAAATAAAATGCATGAATGAATAAATAAATAAATTACAATTGTCCTGTGAAAGGGGCACTGAAGACTTGAGGGGCAAAAGGACAGGTGCTGGAGCACAAGCTGCATGTAATGTAATGCTATAACACTAATCTGTTCCTGGTCTGTTCCATCTTGTATTAGCTTTCACTGCCCCACAATAAAACACACACACACAGGCATGTGCTGGGCTTGACTAGGAGCAGGTAAGGTGGAGATCCTGGCTTCACAAAGTAAAAAAAACCCTTCCATGCATTTTTTTTCACTTGCACTTAACAAAGGGGCTTTGACATTAATTAGCTGATCCGCCTGCCTGATGAGTTGTGCGTACATCAGGATTGGCTGGTTCTGAAAATGGTTGGATCAATAATGTGTCAGGATTTTTTTAACTTTCTGAAGCTGGCATCACCACCACTGTGAGCTACTAACAACAAAGCAAGGAAAGAGACACTGAACTGCAGTGAAAAACTTGCTTCGAAAAACCATCAATCATGGCACTGATTACAAATGAACTATGAAAGTGAATGGGCCAGAATTGCTAATACTGATTTCTGCTCACAGGATGCCACTTAGCTATGGGCATTTTGGGCAACTTTCAATCAGCACATCCAGTGCTGGCAGAAGCACCAACACTCCACCGACTGAAACTGAGAAAGCGAGTTCTGCTCTCTCCCACAGTCATATTTCATATATGAAGGCATAGAGAGGCCTTGGCTCACTCTAAGTAACTCCGCATTAACACACACTGATCAATCAAAACACAGCTCTTGTTTTGGCATAATCAGTCAGAGCCAGCTGAGGCCATATCTAACCTAGCAATCAACGTCTTGATTAGGTGAGCCCTTGAAAAGTGGCCCCCACTTGACTTGACTTGCTTTTAGGAACATGAAACAACCCCGCGCAGAGTGCAGCAAATATTGAGCCGACGGTGTGCAGTTCACATACATTGCTACACACAGGGCACCATGACCACCTCACTGTAACATGACGGCTAATGATGAGCCATAGTCTGCCTGCCTGCGGTAGCCATGACTGTTGTGACGGGCGCACCTGGGGAGCAGAGTCGAGCACCCCCTTCATAGTGTTTGGTGCAGTCGCAGACAGCCATATAGTCTGTGGTCTGCCTCAGGTGGGGAAGCCACACACACACACACACACAGACACACATAGACAGACACAGACACACATAGACAGACACACAGACACACACACACACACACAGACACACACAGACACACACACACACACACACACACACACACACACACACACACACACACACACACACAGGCCTCGGCGGCAGCAAACACTCCGGGCTCCTGTCATTAATCTTCAGTGGAAAACTCATTAAGACCGCTCCGGACTCTCACTGCTTTCGCCACATGACAGCTGGGACACCCTAGCCCACTCCACACCACCCCCCCCCCAAAATGAGAGGAGCGATACAAACACTGAAAACAGGAAAGGAAGAAAAGAAGAGTGTTTGGAGGGGGTGGGTGGTGGGGGGTAGGGATGGTGCACATAGTGGAATGCTGGTGGTGTTTTTGCCTGTGTTGTACACTGTGCTGAGAGCAGCTGTTGTGGGCGTTCTCCACGCTAAGCCCACCGCCAGGCCAGATGTGCAGTGGCCACAGTACAGCACCCTGGCACATGGTCTGCCTTTGGAAGAGCCGAGGAGGATGGCGGAGAGCACAGGTGGTGGTGGGACGCTACAGAACCCTTTGCGCTTTTAAATACACGTCATTTGCATATTGCAGACGGAGTAAGAAAATCTTGTGCCATGTGCAAAAACGCCTATTGTTCTCTCTAAAAAAAAATCAAATGCCATTTGGGCTTCAGTCTCGCATTTCATTAACAATCTGTGAATGTTTTTCCTTTTCTCTGGAGTGTATCTAATGAACTCCCTCAGGAACGGCAAGGCCTGTCTTACGATGTTACAAAAACAATCAACCTCGTACTGCTGATGTCAGAGCCTAAGCCAAGTCTAAATACAGCAAAGCCCTCCTCCTCTTAGAGGAAGTGCTGATGTTGAGCGTGTTTAAAATGACTGGCTGGCTGAGTGGCTGGCTTAAAGCAATGCATTTTGGACTTGAAATAGTGACCTTTTTGGACAATCTCATTCAGACACCACTGTACCACACCGTACCCACCCCTGTGGTATGGTGACGTTCGGACGAGACTGTCTGAAAAATGTCACTATTTCAAGTCTAGAATGCATTGCTTTAAGCCAGCCACTCAGCCAGCCAAGTTGTTTCATCGTCTATTGTGCAGTATCTAGTGCAGGAGTTGGTGTTATGGCTGGTGTTATGGCTGGGAGGCTTCCAGAGCCAGGCCTCACCTCGGCTGGAAGCTGATGGTCCGTGTGCCTGTGGGTGCTGCCTTCGGAAAGGACACTTCTACAGGAGCCACCAGGCTGCTGTCCTCTTAAGGCTGAATCCCTCAAATCTCACCTCCGAGGCCAACTACAAACATGAGAGAGTGGGTGGGAGAGAGAGAGAGAGAGAGACAGAGACAGAGAGACAGATAGAGAGAGAAATAGAGAGAGATAGATAGAGAGACAGGTAGAGAGACAGAGAGACAGAGAGAGAGGCACAGAGAGTGAGAGGGATGAATGTTAAGAATTTGCATCAGACATTTTTTTAGCCACTAGTGGCCTGAGTAACCTGTTGTAACACCATGCAAGTCACTGCAGAGGCCATGAGGTGCATATCAGTCAGTTTCTACACTAAGCCCTGACTACCACTGAGAGGTGAGGAAAATGGCTGCAGTTGGCACAGATGAATTACTGTGAACTTGCCTCCTTAATACATCTTCCCCCCTGGGTGACAGGTAACAGATGTCATTCGCTCCTCCTTTTTCGTTGTTGTTGTTTGCTAATGGAAGGGCAGCTGAGAACAGCACTGTTAAAGAGTACTGCTAACCTGTCACTGCTCCTTCAAAACAATAATGCTAACTTCAGCTATGTACACAGTTAAATTAACATGACCTGATTGCAACATCTTTGTTCTACATAAAAATCAAACCACAGAAACAACTCAAATGTAAGTAAGTAACTGCGTTCCAGTTATCACGCAGGGTTACAAGTCAGTTTACACAGGTTGTAGTAATTACAAAGGAGCTTAAAAATGTATCTGTTTAGAGTCATGTTTAAAGTCATTCAATTGTAATGCAATGTTCTACAGACCCAAATTTGCTATATTGGTTAATTTATTACTGCACTTTTAAAATGAACGGCATTGTCTTGAAAAAAAACACTGTGATAACGTGATATAATTTCTTTATTGGAGCAGTGCAGTGGTTAGAACTGACTGTGAAGCCTGACGATTGAGGGCAATAGTGTAGCCTGAGTGCCCCCTGGTGGCCACTAGCAGTCTCTCGTTAACTGCATTTGTGTTTCAGTTTCTTCTTCTCAGAGTTTTACTAGTTAACTCTTATAACCCTGCTTTAAATCAACAGTAATTGACCTTTGTCTAAATCTAGTAAACTAGCTACCTTGGGGAAAAAAATGCTTTTATTTGGAGAGGACAGTGAAAACGGAGACAGGAAGTAAGTGGTTGAGAGAGATGTGGTGGGATTGGGAAATGACCACAGGGTGCACTCTAACCCAGGTCCCATTGGGCACTTGCCCATTTATGGTACCGCAGCTGTAACGGCTGTGCCATAGCACCCCCAATTTTACTGAAATTTTATTACACAAACAACGCATTTCACTTTGCGCTTTCTCAGGCTCCCTCACTGGACCTCTGGTGTATTGATCTGTGTAGATATTAGTGTGTGTTTGATGTCTACATTTGTGTAGAAATTGTGTGTTTAGATGTGCGTACAGTGGTGATGGAGTTTGCCATGTATAAATGGTGTTTATGTGTAGGTGTGTGTAGAAGTGTGTAGAGATGATGTTTGGTGTGTGTTTGTGTGTACATGTCTTCAAAGATGGTGTTTGGAGTGTGTTTGTGTGTAGATGTGTGCAGAGATGGTGTTTGGAGAGTTTGGTGTGTGTAAAGATTGTGTTTGTGTGTAAAAGAGATGGTGTCTGTGTGTATAATAGGTGTGTAGAGGTGGGATTCTGACCTTCTTCTCCCTAATGAGCACAGCTCCTCTCCACAGCTCTCTCTCGTCCAGGCAGCTCAGTACATCACTGCTGTCACACACTGTTGCCATGAGGTACGTTGCCTCCTTCTGCCATCTGCCCACAGCAACACACACACGCACACAAACAAGCACATATATACTTTGAATGGAGTACACAGGCAGAATCTTGCATACTGAACAGAGACGTCATGCTTTTTTAAACAAAACAAACAATAACAAATCATTATCTTAGTTACTCATATTAAATAGTTGTGAGTAGTGTATGAATGAAACATGAATTGCTGTGCTGAATACCCCTGTCTGTGCTCTGTGACCATGGTCATCTTGGCCGAGTGCCAGGTCTGCAGGTGCTTCAGGGAACCAATGAGAGGCAAGAAGTGCTTCATGGGCGGGGCCTCTTTGTCCATGCACAGTAAAATCACATCTAAAAGCGCCCTTCCTGTGTCCAAACACACCGACAAGATTAGAAACACGAGACGAAGAGGATACCTGGCACATTCTGATTTACCCAAACTGAATCACTCATGTGATGTATGCCGAGGCGACTGCTTGAAATTCATTAACAGGTTGTTCACTACCTCTCCCTCTGCATAGCTAAGGTCTGGTAATATTGCGTCTAGGACATATTGCACATTTCAATGAGGATTTATGTTGCACAGCTAAAAATGGCAAATATATCCAATACACTTCAAAATAGCACTATAATGACGTGTAAAAAACTGAGTCCACATTGCTGCAGAGGGATGGTTTGTATACCTAAATTACTGTACGTCTCTCTGGATATGAGTGTCTGCTAAACGCAGTGTAAAGTTATGTCATGTAAGCTCAACAAATATGACTAACGTCACGTGCCTCCTATGTACGTGCAGCAGTGCCTTGATTGGAATCGTTTACAGGTCAGTCTGAAACACTAACCTTGCTTTATAGTGACATAGTCATGACTGCGTAGACACTGGAATTGTCTGAGTAGCTAGGACCATGACAAGCAATTCAACAAATTTCATGAAACATTCCGAATGGTGAGACTTGAGTGCTAAGTGAAACTGTTGTAAGAGCTATTAGCCGACAGGTGTACTAAAATAAACAGATGACGCAAAAATAAATAAATAAATAAACTGGACTGAACACTGTGCAACTAGGAAACACACCTGGTGGAGGAAGCTTGTCAGCCAGCAGGTGGACACCGTCTGCTGCTTCCTCCAAAAGCCTAATGGAATGATGAGTCACATTTTTAGGCACCAGTGATGACGAGAACACTAGCAGAAAGTGAATCACTTCCACATAAGCATGAATATTGTTTTACAAATGACCAAAACAGACATTGTTGGTTTGAAGGCTTATGTTTATGTGAGTCACTGACACCACGGTGGTGGTAAGCGCACTTACTCTTTGACGGACTCCTGCTCGGTTAGCCCTTCCTGCTCCTCAACAGCAGCGAGACATGTCTCAAGAGTCGAGGGTTCATGCTCCTCACTGTCACTCTTCTGAGCACTCTCAACCAGCTCCTCCCAGTCCGTGCTACAAAACTATGCATGCCAAGTTAGAGGTTGCCATGGGGTTGAGGTGAGGTTACATTAAAAAATACATGCACTTCCTATAAGATATATTAAACTGCCATTTTAGCTGTTTACCTGGGTGGACCCACAACAGGCTTGAAGTGTAAAGAACCATTTCTGAGGAATGGGTTTACCACTTAGGGAGCAAGCTGAAGACATCGGAGAAAATGGTTAAAGAAGTAACCATAACAGTTTAACAACTAACCTGTGACTGTCACTGGCAACAATACTCATGCTTTGCTGCAAAACTACTTCGTAGTGACAGCTATGCTAGGTTCACTTCCAACACTTGCAGTCATACAGACTATGTGCTACTCAAATCTGATAGGCTGGGTATATCAATACACAATACATGATAGTCTTTTGAATCCCCCCAAATAGATAGAGCCTACCTGGCATTGGTGACACATCAGTCATGCATTTAGAAGCAGATATTTCCTTAAGCTTGTCATAAATCTGTTTCGTGATCTGCAGTCCTAAAATGGCATGGCATAAACCGCACGAATTATTAAATTACAACACACAGAGAGAAACATTAAATGAGCAAACAAGAATATTCAGTGAGTGCCTGTGAAATCACACTGTCCACTAATAGCAAAAGTTCGACCATCCCCTCCACCTTCTCCTGGGTTAGCACTGTGACTACGTTACATTGGCTAAAGATTTTAAACAGTTAGCATACCTTTATAGTCCTTAGAACTGCTGTCTGCTTCCAGATTAAGTGTAACCACAATCACATATCTGTCCATATCGCTGTTTAGAGAAGGTCGTTTTAACCAACTAAATTAGAAAACAGACTTCATTGAGGGAAAGCATAGACATTTGTTGACACATTGCTCTAAATTTCCGCGCGTTCTCTAGCCACCGGAAGCAACGTCACGCTTATGAGCGTCTTAAAAAGAATGTGGGTATAAAAAACATGATAAAAAGGGCACTAATGTTACAGTACGGTTACATTATACAACACAACGTCATATAGCCGCTGCGATATTATGATTACTGTGTTGAAGTATGTGCACAACACATGACAATCGCTAAAGACACAAACACAAACAATATTTGTAACCGGAACAAATGACATTGTCAAAAAAAATATCCGGAAGAATTAAACTGTTGCACTGACAGTCACATTGGATGCTAGCGGTCAAATGATTCTCATGTAATATGTCCAGTTTTTCCAGATCTGCCCAGGTAATTTGTTTTTAAATCAATTCTGTTGATGACGGCTTTGCATAAACTCTGTCTGTCGTTGTTGGTCCAAACTATTTGTTATAACAATTGAATAGGTACTGTTAACAGTAGCGAACCTGTCGAGCCATGTTACCTCTTGTCGCAGCATATGTGGCCCACTTTGCGTAGGGTGAAGTTACTATCTAATTAGCGCTTTAATCTGGGTTTGTGATACAGGGCTGTGTTGCTTCAGCGGGTATGAATGTAATTTATATTAACATACACATGTCACAAGTGTAGTACATATAACGTAGGTCTAGGTCTTGGTTTACTGTTCTTCAGCAGTAAGCCTCTTCTGCGAGCACACACAGCTAAGATGGGTGATTCACATCCGTAGTAATTAATCTCATAATTTATAACTACAAATTCCACTTTTGGATCTATGCATTAAAATGTAATTTATGTTTCTGCCTTTTTCCTTATCAAAAGCAATGGGCTACCTTTGCAAGATCATGGTTTTTAATCGACGCAAGAATGCAACCTCCAGGAAAGATTGCCACTATGTGTGCAATCAGGCTACAAGGAAAGCATAAACCTATCTATCACGCTTTGAGTAAGTAAAGGAAACTTAATGTTTTATAATGTTGGTTAATGGTGCCTTTTCATCAGTTAGTAATTCCCAAGAAGTGAGATGTCAGATGTTGTAAGTAGTAGTAAGCGCCGTAAGGTGGTGCTATAATCATTTGAAAAGTTTTGGGTGTTACGGGTAGTTTACAAGTAGTAATAAACTAGTAACAAAGTTTAGCATGTGTCATAATAAAGTTGCACATGTAGACCCTATATGTTTATCTCCTTTTTTCGCCTACCAATCCCCTACACTCAATTACCACGGAAGGTTGTATATATTCATCCCTTTTCGTGTGGCAAAATGTGGTCCTTTTTTCCATCTGCACAAACACCTTTAATTTTTTGCCTAGTACTTGATAAGTGGAAAGCATTAGACAGTTTTGCTCAACTGTACATTTTGAAGTAGCTGGCATCACTTATTAACGCGTCTGCTGGAGAATGTTGTGGCTGCCCTAAAAGTGCTTGTCAGCGGAGATTGATGTAACCTCGTGGCAGACAACTGCATGAGGTGTAAGTGAAGTAGGCTGAAACCCAGTCTGCCTCATCCTGTGCACAGTTTGGTATTCAGTCAGTGATGCAGATGACTCCACTGGGAGTTCTCTCTGTTTCCTGTGGCCTGCTGGGATTTTTAAATGAAACTCTGTGCAGATAGATAGATGGGGAGCGCTGTCCTGCAGAAGGATGGGAATTCCAGTCCCCTATGAGGGAAGAAAAATAGGAACGAGGGAACAAAACCAAGGAATCTGTGTTCTGAACCTGGTGCATTCTTAAATGGTTCATGAAATATATTGGATTCTAGAATCCTTCTTCTATTTTGTGTTTTGAGACAGCATAGCATTAATGTTTTCACAACGGTGAGAACTTCTCAGTGTTGCAGCAGCAAGATGATGCAAAAGCAGTAATGACTAAAACAGGAATACATAAGTAGGAGAATAGTACCAAACAGAATCATGAGCAGGGTAAACAAAATACCTGAGAACGGACAGGTATGAGGCACATAAGTACTGTATATTGGTAGACGGGTGTCACATGCAGTTATGGTGTTTTTAATTCCAAGTACTAGTTTAAACTTTATGGTTGCTTATCTCACAGGTGATTGTGGAGATCATGTTGTGGTCGTGAACACCAGACACATTGCGCTGTCTGGTAACAAATGGGAGCAGAAGATTTATTCATCTCACACGGGGTAAAGAAACAGTTTTAATTTCTATATATGTTAAAGAAATGTTTGTTTGCTTATCCGCTTACACTTGTAGCAACATTGAGTTTGAGAGAGGCTATATATAAATTAAACCTATTATTATTATTATTATGATTATTATTATTATTATTGATGGTAATAATCATAATTGTTAGTACTAAAGCTCACATCCACAGACCTTTTGCCTTTTTCATTTCTGCTCTTCCATCTGTCTGAGACATGTAACCTGCTGCAGCTAAAGCAGTCCTCTGCTCATCCTACAGGTATCCTGGTGGATTCAAGCAAGTTACTGCTGCACAGCTCCATCATAAAGATCCCAAAGCTGTAAGTCATAAAAACAATAAGTTTGGTACAGTGTATTCATGAATAGGTCTTATGGTGAATGTGAGGTATACCCTAGCAACAACTCCAACTTTACACAGTTTACACTTTAGGTACATTGATTAAGATTCAGAAAGTAAAAAAAACCTCCTACCATGTATTCTTTCTGCCGTTGTACCTAAAACAAATTAGCTGATTTACCTGTCTAATTATTTATGTGCTCAGTAGAATCAGCTGGTAAAGAAAATGATTGGATCCCGTATGTGGCAGGGTATTTTTTTTTGCTCTCTGAAGCCAGGACCTCCACCTGTATGTTTAAGCACAAGCAATTGTCTTCAGCCACAGCTGGCATCCAACATGTAAACCTGCCGTGCAGTTAGGGGGTGCTGTGAGCACACTGCACTGTGCATATATGCAGTAGAAGTTGCTGTGTCAGGGCTGTACTGCCCTTAACTTAAGATTAACTCACTGCAATTGCATTGCATTCTAATAGTTGTTTCTCCTCACAAACCACTTAACCACATTGCTTTGGCTGGGCTTAGCATAAAGAAATGAATAGACTACATATTACTGCTCTCAGTCAGTATTTCCCTCTTAGCTGTCGAGTGTGTCATTTATATTTTGGATAAATACTGTTCACTGAAATTTATTGGTGTTGGATTGTTGCGTCAGTATCCCTCTCTCCCTTCGTTGTCACACATAATCATCATTCACTTTTTTGGTACTTCGACAGTTGTCATCCGTAATTTTGTGTTGACCTGTCAGTCTTTCGTTCAAAAGATATTGGCACGTACTAAGGTTACATCTCATTTCTAAAATCCCTGGTGTGTTCTTTAGAAATAACAAACTCGAGAGCAGGTGGGCGCATGCATCAAAATTGTTTCAGGCCCTTTTTCTCTCTCTAGTCAGAGCTGCGTCAGGCTGCTAATGTCTCGTCCCATCTGCTCTCGAGTCTTGACGCCTGCCGTTCCCATCCTGACACGACTCATTGTCTTCCTCCTGGATCACTCGCCTAGAACTTGGTCACAGCCAATGAATCGCATAGCTCCGAGGATTGGACGAGTGTGTTGTGTCGAGTGTGACGGCAGACGTCGAGAGAGACGATCGCAAGGGCCTGCCAGGTGTGGCTCCAGGGGCGAGGAGGTCTTTCAACAGACCAGAAGTTGCACGGCATAAACAGCTTCTCACCCGCGCCTCCCCAAGATGCTGTTTATGCCTGAGGGCTGTGACTTTATGGCGGGCCATCACGCTCAGCGAGAAAACATGACGGCAGACTGAACTCTTCTCAGCATTTTTGCTTAGTGTGATGCTGATGGTAGTCACTTAGCATGCATCGCTTGTGGGTTTTCTTGCTGCGCTCGAGTTCAGTGGTGAATTGTGAGAAGTAATAGAGCGATGCCAGACTTGATAGGCTGTAGCAATCTGTATTTATTATCAGTAGTTTGGTTGATAATTAAGGGGCAGATTGTTCTAGAAAGTTTGAAGGCTTTTTAGCCTTCAGCTGTGTGCTGTGCGTAACAGAGGGTAATGTGGCCGAATGTAAAGTCAGGAGGTAGTCATTTTGACACCAGGCATAAACAGCGTCTTCATTTAAGCTGCCTCCTGTTGTTGTTAGAGTTTAAAGAGTCTAGCCATAGCCCAGCCTTGATCCAGCCCCTCCCACCATCTTAGCTTGTCTGTGCTGTGGGAGTGTGTATGTGTGGGAGTGTGTATGTGTGGGAGAGGGCCTGAGTGTGTCTAGGCACTGTAAGCAGCTGGCCCCTCTCCTCTTGCCCGTTGCTTGGCCGCATAAGAGGGCATTTAGGAGATGAATGCCCACACTGACATGTATCATAGATAATTTTGTGTAATGATCACTCTCAGGGTAACACACCACTCCCCTCCCCACCACTTCTCCCCATGTTTGCTTAAGCATAAGTGGTACACTGTGTGTGTGTGTGTTTGTGTGTGTGTGAGAGAGAGCAAGAGCGCTTGTGTGCATGCAGAGGTACGCATGCATTAGTGTCTGTACTGGTAGTGGCGTTTGCCTTGTTTGTGTCAGGCCATGGGAGAGTGCAGGAATAAAGAGACTAGGGCAGTGGGATTCGACTTTTATGTTCGGTGCAAGAGCTTCAGAATGTCCTTCTAGAATACTAACCACACCTGTGTTCCACTGCGGGTCAGTGAACTGGTTTTGGTGAGCCAGGGGCTCTTGTCTTGAGACTGGCAGTGTGTTTCTCACAAAAGACGGATGCCTCACCAATTCCCTTTGTGTTGGACTGATGAAGCTTACTGGCCACATTGCCCATTCCGTGCACAACTGCAGCTAGCCTCCCGCAAGATTTAGCAGAAACCGTGCAGAAAAAAAATCATCCTGTCAAAGTTAGATGTTCTGGGCTGTTTCAAGTCTTTCTCTAGATGTACGTACCTTGGATGGATATGGTTCGCATTAACTTTTGCAATTATTTCCTGTATGCTTTGAAAGAAAGAGTGATGGTAGCTTGATTATCAAAGCATTGTTTGTCAGCGCTTGAGAGTGAAGCGCAGTGGAAGTGAGCAAATTGTATTTTGTTATGTTGTCTCGAAGCGGCCCTAAGGGGGGTTTGCATTAATGGGGAAACAACTCCCCAAAAATTGCTATACACATGAAAGTTAATGACAGCAATATGGGGAAACTGTTTTGACCTTCATTGTTGTTAAAATGCTAAAACCAAACAACTGTGTTTTTCCATCTTAGTTACCTTGCCTTGGTTGTAATACATCCTTGTGTTTTGTGTTTGTTGTGTGTTTGGGTGTGTCTGTTGTGTGTGTGTGTGTGTCGTGTTGTGTGTGTGTGTGTCGTGTTGTGTGTGTGTGTGTGATGTGTCGTGTGTGTGTGTGATGTGTGTGTGTGTGTGTTGTGTCGTATGTTGTGTGTGTTGTGTGTGTGTGTGTGTTGTGTGACGTGTATGTTGTGTGTGGGTGTGTATGTTGTGTGTGTTGTGTTGTCTGTCTGCTGTGTTGTGTGTTGTTGTGTGTGTGTGTTGTGTGTGTATATGTTGTGTGTGTGTGTTGTTGTGCTGCAGCTGGTGAAGCTGGGTGTGTACGGGATGCTGCCTAAGAACCTGCAGCGGCGGACGATGATGCAGCGGCTACACCTGTTCTCCGACGCCGAGCTGCCCGAGGAGATCCTGAGGAACCTGACGGAGGAGCTGCCCCAGCCCCGCACCGCCCCCCGACCCCTCACCGACTACAGCCAGGAGGAGCGCGACGCCTTCCCCACACTCTGGACACCGTGAGTGCACGTGCACGCACACACACACACACACACACACACACACACTTTCCCCAGACTCTGGACACCGTGAGTGCCCTCTGCCTTCCTGATCTCACTCTCACACTCCCTCAAGCACCACGCACGCACACACGCGCACACACGCGCACACACTTTCTGAGGCACACTCACGCGCACACAGACACACGCACACAGACAGACACAGACACACACACACAGACACACACACGCTCGCTCGCCAAGTACAGCCAGGAGGAGCACGATGCTTCCCCCAGACTCTGGACATCCTGAGTGCCCTCTGTCCTCTTGCTCTCCCTCTCACACTCCCTCAGGCACCATGCACGCACGCACACACTCACACTCTCACACGCACAGACGCACTCTCTTAGGCACAGTCACACACACACTCGCACATTTACACACACACACTTGCACATTCACACACACACACACACACACACACACACACACACACACTTGAACATTAATACACGCACATTCACACAGACACACACACACACACACACACACACACACACTTACACTCTCAGGCACGGCACACACTCTCTCACAGACTCTCTCTCACACACACACACACACACACACAAAAAAACAAACACACGCACATTTGCCTGTACACTTCTTTTACAGGGTTGAAATACTCTTTGTGACAGAGTCAGAAAACACACAGTTGTGACTCATTCACTCTGTTGGTCATTGTGTCTCCCTATTTCTTGTGTCACCAGTACTCACCTCCAATAGTCATTATTTTCTTCACTTTGTGTGTGAGTGTGCGCGCGCGCGCGTGTGTGTGTGTGTGTGCGCGCGCGTGTGTGTGTGCGTGAGAGAGAGAGAGTGTGTGTGTGTGTGTGTGTGTGTTTCGCCTTCTCCATTTTCTCTCTCTCTCTCTCTCTCTCTCTCTCTCTCTCTCTCTCTCTCTCTCTCTCTCTCTCTCTGTGTCTCTCTCTGGCTTGCCATCTCTATGGAGAGAGATTTATGTCTGCGGGCTGGAGCGCGGGCTGGAGGCCGGGCTGGGCCGGAGTGGCCGGTGGTGTGGTGTGGTGTGGTGTGGGCTGTAGGTGCAGCAGCACAGAGGGCCCAAGTGATTTACGGCGCCGTGATTAACGACCCGAGAGAGGCCGTCGGGTCGGGTGCCGAGAGGGGGGGTCATGTTAGGTCGCCCATTTAGAGCCATTACTGGGCCAGCCACTTCAGCGAGTCATTCTCACTGCAGAGAGACACGCGCACACCGCAAGGGGCCCCCAAAGCCATGGACCCCCCCACACCCCCTCACACAGGGGGAGTCAGGGAGAACACTGATTGGGCAAATGTGAAGAGTGGGAGAAAGAAGCAGGGCACAGGGGCACATGGAGGGAAGAGGTGGAGTGAGTGTGAGAGCAAAGAGGAGGAAGACGAAGAAGAAGAGGAAGAGGAAGAGGAGGTGGTGGTTCAGCTGTTCCTCCTCATCTGTCTCAACACCTATAACCTGTGAGCTCTTATTCTCTCGCACTTCTCACTTTTATCACGCCCTCTTCACGTATCTTTCTCTTTGTCTCTCACATGTGCTCCACACCTAGCCTAGCACAGGGGGGGAGAGGTGAAGAGATTGGAGGAAACAGGAGACATGCAGCCACTCCTCTAAGCAAATTACGTAGCGTCAGTAAATCACAGAGAAGCTGGATTCCTGTATGCCTGCGTTATGAAGGATGCTGAAATGCGCAGTGAAGCACGCTGTAATGTTTCTTACAGGTTTTGTTATGCATCCTTTGGGAAAAACACTCGGCACTACTTGTCTCCTCTTGTTTATTGGTTGGATGTTGGACGTTTCAGTCTCTGTTGTGTATCAAACTTTGACTCCTGAGTCTTGATTTAAATGGAAGCGTGCGGGAGACGTACAAACAAGAACCATTGGTTGTTCTGATATCTGGCCAGATGTTTGGTTAATGGAGCTGGTCTTTTTGTTCATGTAAATTGGCGCTTGTCTTTGCCCCTGCCAGTTTTTGTGATATGTGCACAGAGGGAAAAAAGTCAGTGGTTTTAATGGAGTGATATTAAAGGCCTTGTGTCCTTTCATATTAATTAAGCTATATTCTGTTGAGCCTAGCACACTCTTTATCTGTCCTGCTCACTCACAGTCTGCTGTGTTTAACATGAAATGATGTGCCCCTGCCGAGAACTTCTGTAATTTGGAGTAAGCCAGTTTGACTTACTGTTTAAAACAAACTAAAAAAAACAACCTCCACAGCTTTTCAGAAACTGTTTTGGATCGATGTTGAAGGAAATGAGCCGTTGATTAGACCTGGCCAAGAATGGGTGGTTAGATTTTTTTTCTTTTTAATCTGTAGATCTCTTGGCTTAGTTAAAAATGTCTTGGACGGAGTAAGCCATTTGTGGTTGTATTTACCTTGAAAAACAACAATCACCATCAAAGCTAAGTAAGATTAAAGTGTTAAAGGCAGTGTCTTGGAGCCCTTGGATGCAAAAGGCCAAATGCCCAGTCGTGCTGTGTGTTGCAAAAAAAATCCTCATTTTAGTCTGAGGATCGCATCAGTTTTAATATTTAATGGGTTCTCCCGTTCACCCTTGACACTCTTCTCATCCATGTTTTATGGAAGGTGGTCTGGCTGTTTTTATATGTCATTCTCCTCACAAACAAACATCACCAAGAACACGATCTCTTTGGTAGGGGTTTTAATAATAAACCCCACCTGCTAACAAAACAGACAGGTCTGCTTTTGAAACTAATTAGGTTGGCAGTGTATCTGCTCTTGGCTTTAAAACCCTTCTCTTGTTCCTTTTTAAACAAACAAAGATTTGGACTTCATGCACGTGTCGATACCTGTACTTTCTTTCTGGTTGTCAGGCCGACCGATATCCGCTCAAAGTCAGCTTAAGCTGCTCTTGTCGTGCAGCAAATGCAAAGCAGGCCACCATCAAAGTGACCAGAGTGTGTCTGGCGCTCCGAGGGCGTTAGCCACAGAGAAACTGGGATGAGGGGGAAACAAAAGAAGCCCATTAATGGCCGCTATAAATGCCTGAGAGCTAAATCGGGATTTATGCCTGTGTTTTTGTCTTTAGCGAGCGGCGCAGCGGAGCCTCATTTGGAAGATGCCAGCGGCGCTTGTTTCGGGTTTTTTACGGGCTCTCGCCTCGCCGCTGCTCTCCTAACGGGGCTGCTGGGAGTGGGAAGGTCCGGCATGTCAACAGGTAGTGAATGACCCGTGCTGTAAGCGCGGCCTCTGGGCCCTCTGGGCTGGGACCACCACGTCACCGTGGATGTCAGGCTCCAACTGCGGGGGACAGAACAGAGAAGTCGGTCGGACTATTTAGGACTAACAACGTGAGCCTGAAGGGAAAAGGCAGCAGCATCATCATAAATATGCATTTATTTATACACCCGTGCCCTCTGTGTGTGTGTGTGTGTGTGTGTGATTGTGTGTGTGTGTGATTGTGATTGTGTGTGTGTGTGTGTGTGTGTACTGCACTGGGGCTGAGCTCATGGGAAGCGAGGGTGATGGATGGAGCTCTCTGGGGCTGTGTGTGTGATTGAGGGGCATTCATTGCAGGGTTTAGTCACGGCTGCTTCTGCCAGACTCTCTTTGCTTCTGACGTACAACTCAATTTGGACACCACACCACACTCCACTCCACCTCCCCACTGCCCCCCCCCCCCCTCCACACACCCCGCCCCAACCCCTCTTTCCTTTCCCGTCGACTCAGAACTCAAACGGACAGCCTCAGCCAAAGCTCATGTCAGCCTGATGGGAGCGTTCCCGTCGAGAGTCGGAGCTGGGCTGCAGAATCACAGCAGATGCTGGCTTCTCTGAACTCGTGTCATCTAGCCGCCACCGTTGGGGTGTGTGCACTTTAGGCCTTCAATTCTTAATGGCCAGACTCATACCGACCATTAGACTCCCCCCCGCCCCCGACCTGGGGAACGTGACTGGCAGATAGGTGCTCTTATGTTATGCTTGACTGTGCTGCTTTTCTGGCTGAAAGGTATAAAAGCCGCCATTATGAACTGTGTCTGTCAACCCTTGTGCGTGTAATGGCTTTTTTTTTTCTCCAACCATACATTTCATCTCCCCTGAAAGAAGTGCAGCAGCTTTTACTGACATGATGGATGACTGGTATTTATAGGTATGTCAGGTTAAAAACCTCAGAGGGTTAAATAAGTGGTACATCTGGTAGTAGGGACATACATGACTGCCTGGTTATGGAGTCCTTTTTACCCTTGTTTTATTGGACACGTCTTGGCCAATGTTGTGCTAACATTCTTCAGTTTGTCATTCTCTCACAAACTAATGATTTAAGAAACCAAAATAGATCTGTACCTTCAGTGACTCCTATATGAGATGTTGCCCCATAAATGACATCACTGTCTGACATTCACGTAGGATGAACTGACAAGTTTCTTTAAAGGTTTCTCTCAGTAAAAAAAACATAGAAGTATTTCTACTTTGGTTAAAGAAAGACCTCATGATAAAGGAGCAGTTCTTGGACTGATGAAAGAATGGTGAATGGCGTCTGAGTCTGTCAGAACTGTGGCCATTATTTTTTTTTTATGACAAGGTATCCCGCTTTCGGACAGACGTTGCATGAAAACATCAGCAGTGTTATCTGAGAAGAACACAATTAGTGCAGCAAATTCTGGAAGTGACATCTGGGTTGGGTAATGACATACTCTTTTTGTCACTGTTGTATTCTCTGCTTTCCCTATTGCGTGATTTTCCAGAATTGTCAGGAAGAAGGGAAGATACCGTGATTTTCATCAAGTACTTTCTTTTCCATTGCACTCTTTACTTGCGCTTAAGAAAGCGGGTTGTTGTGGAATTGGAAAGATAGTGCTGTAGTCATGTTCTGGCACATTGCTTGATGGCTGTCGGTACCATTTGAGGACAAACGGTGCCATTTTACATAGGAAATCTGAGAAAACAATGGCATCTACACGTACCAAATGCACACTAATGCTGGAAAATTGCTTAGTTGTAATATAAGTGTTGAGTAATGATCTGTGGAATTCCACTCAGTTCCCTTTATCTGCAAATCCCACTTTTACCTTATCAGTCATCGTCTTCTGATGGATTAGCTGTCGTCTCACTACACTGAATGAGTAATAGTGAGATAAACAAGAAGGGGGATTTCAGGCCTTGATTGGCTCAAGTTCTTATTATGCTGAAACTGAGCCGTGCCCTTTTGATATCAGGCTATCAGTGGGAGTGAAGAAGAGTCCACATTTGTTAGCCGTAGGCTGCTCTGTTTCTGAACACTTTAATGTATGTGTTAGTGTTGACTAGGTAACGACTCTGCTTTTTTGTTTTTGTCTCTGCAGGCCAGAAGACTTCAGGATGAAGTAACACCTCATTAAAAAAATCGAGATGCTTGAGAGACCGCCGGGGTGACTCGTATTACACCAGGATGGGCTCGTTGCTGGGGCCTTCTTGCTAGCGTCCGTGAGGATTATCATAACAAAAAACTACACGCCAAGACCCATCTCGTGTGAATTAGAGTTGGTGTTTTTTTTTTACAACTTTCTATGTATTTACTTGAGGATTGATGCTGTGGTGTGGAAATATTGTAAAATAAACTGTCCATATTGTTTATCCCCATCTTTGTCGTTCCGACTGCCTTGTTGAAAGGTCCTGAGTGCATCAGGTTGCACCTTGTGCCTGAAACCCCAGCTGAGCTGCGGAGATCAGACGGCAGCGTGCGCATGGTGGCTGCATTAGGCCTGTCAAGCCCATTAGAGCATTAAAAGCGTAGCCCTGCTGGCGCGCTCCGCCCGACCACAAATGGCTTCTGCAGCCCCTGCAAAAGAAGTCTGATCGCGCGCTAACTGAACCTGTGGTTCGCTCGTAATTGACCTCAGCTGTGCGCATGGGCTGGAGCTGGCCCTTTTGAAGTTTGCTGGCTCCCTAGGAAACGCAAGTGTGTGTGCATGCATGTGTGTGCGCGTGTGTGTGTGTGTGTGTGTGTGTGTCTGTGTGTACGTGAGTGAGTGGGTGAGTGAGTAAGTAAGTGAAGGGCGGTGTACAAGCCTTCATATGTCAGCCACTGGTTTCGCTGAAGAGCGTTTAACACAGCTCAAACAAGGGGACAAACAAGGGCCATAGAGCTGAGGATTGCAACAGGTTAAAGTCTTGAGCAATGTTGCTGGGCAACTTTACTAAAAGATTTGAATTGCCCACTTTATCAGTAATGTTATACATCTTCTTTAGAAGAAATTGGATCAGAGGCAACTTTTCACAATCATCCCTGAAAAATCTGAAAAATTACAAGCCAATTACAACTTTGTAATTGCCAATTATAACTTTGCTCAAAAAGTTGTCCCGTGTTTCATCACCTTTAGTGTAACTGATTAAACTTAACATCTGCAAGTGCGAGGTACCCCTGACAAACAATTCATCTCCCCTTTCTGTTTTGTGTACCGTTAGCCAGTTGCAACGTCAGTTGTTCATGCTTGTCAGCTTATATATTTCCTTTATGGTGTCATATTAAAAGGTCTGACAGGTTTGTTTTGTGTACAAAGGAAACTGAACATTCTTCAAATATCAACACAAACAACAGAAGAGAAATAAGGGTATGATGAATGAAAGGCTATGTGCAACCACACCTCCACCCAAAATTCCATAGTGCAGTCCAGTTGTATTACATTTTTATTGGTTACAAAACAAATCAAATCACAAAAGTAAAAATAAATTACTTTTTCTTTTCCCAAACGGTTGGTGGTTCAACTCCACGGTCCCCTGCTCCCCTGCAGTGGTTCCTTGGGAGAGGTCTCTAGACCACAGGCCTAACTATCCACACTCTCCTGCAGAAAACAAGTCCCATCGCCAGGAGCGCGCACACACACTCCCACACACACACACAGAGGTGCTCACCTGCCACACCACAGGAAATACATGAAGGACACATCTGCTTGGAGCTAATGACCTCATGGAGCACATGAAGCCCATGGAGTATTATGACACTAAAATTCACATGAACATTGCCACTGATGACACTTTTGAGACACAACATGTCACAACCCCACATAGAAGTGGAGCCGGATGCTGGTGATGCACAGGACAGGTGGTTTTTTTTTTCGGTTTTTTTTTTGGAAAAGTCAAACTTTTGCTATGATTAACAGAATCGTTACAATGGCACACAGAAAACTACACAGGAGGTAACATTTCTTACACTAATGTACAAACTAAATGTTTTGGCCAAAATAGTCATTTGTAAACATGTCATTTTACAACCACGGGAAGGCTGAAATCTCAGCCACGTCTTTTCAAGAAACAACAAACTAAAAAAATGTAAGAAAGCGTATTGCTGGCCCACACACAAAAATGGGCTTAGTGTCATGTAATTACATGAAAATTTTACTGTTTTAACAATATATCATGTTTAAATATACAACATTATAATGTGAAATTATGCTATTTCATTATAGTATTTATAACATGAACACATCAAGAGATAATGTGAACATATTGTCATATTATGAAATGACTTGATAATTTCATTTTATAATGTGAAAATACCATAGTAAAGTAATGTGATATTTTTTTATCATGAAATAACGAACTAATTTCATAAGGATATAATGTGATATTTTCATGTTATAACACGATAAATATATTGTTAAAACATGACACTGAGCCCATTTTGTGTGTGTGATTGGCAGCAATATGCTTCCTTATAAATGCCATCCATCTCATCATTTACAAAAAAAGGTAACAAACACCAGAGATGACAATGCCTTTCCTTGGCAACATGCAACCATTATATAAATAAAAAAAGATGTGGAGGCATCTCCCTATCCCACGTCACCCTACACATATACCAGTGATGAGCAACCTGGATTCCGAAGCTACTGTCCAAAATCACCTAGTCATACCTGTGCAGTTAATACAGGTGATTTCACTAATTAACTCTACCTGGCTGAAGAGTTGTGCCCATTTGAATTGGCTGACTTAAAGAATGGCTGGAACCAATTTGTAGTAGGTTGCCCATCACTGTCTTCATATCTGGGTTAAATAGTCCACTCTGCCCCCTCTTAGATTAGCAAACAAACATAATAAAATTATTATTATTTTTTTTTTTTTTAAAAAAGGGCGCGTATAACAGGCACTTCCAGGGTTCCACAGGGTATGGACACGAGTCTCTTCTGGGTTTAGGTTTTTGTGGGTGGGTTTTTTTGTTTATTTATTTTACTCTTGTTTCTCCAGCGGTTCTCCGTCGGTGGTGTGCCCTCCATCTGCGCCACGAGCGTATCGCGGCGACCTTACCTCCGTGTTGCCGTGGTGGCGAGGCGGGCCAGGGTAGTAATTCTGCTGATGGTACTGAGGGGGGTAAGCACGGTAACCAGCATAAGGGTCCTCCTCCTCGTCATCCTCCTCTTCCTGGCCTTCATTGCTCACAGGAGCTGGGACACCATAGTTCTGGTATGGGTTTGGAGCGGGCCCACCAAAGTTTTGGTACTGGTTCGAAGCAGGGCCCCCATAGTTTTGGTAAGAATTGGGTGACAACTGTTGCACTGTGGGGAACAGCTCTGGGTCAGTAAAAGATTGTTTTTTTATATAAGAGTCTTTGCTCACCACCACCACCATTTTTAGTTGGGCAGGAAGTGTTAATGGGACAAGAGAGAGAGGACAGGAAGGCACAGCATCATCGTGAGTGTGGACGAGGTCAAAGGGCAAGTGCATAAGTGGAAGAGATATAGACAAAGTCTGCAGTCGGCTAAATGGTGGCCTGGGAGAGGATTGTGGGCACGGAGAGGGTCCAGGGGCAAGAGAGGACAGGGGAGAACAGTCGATCACCTACTGAAACACCCATCAGATCAACCCCTTGGTGATTTCAGTCTATGCTTGGAAGCTGGAGGGCAAATACTGTATTTGAGGGTATTTGCATTGACTTTAATGGTGGTGAGTATTGTACAGAGCCATCCACCAATGTTCTTTCCTTGCATCCCCACCTTGATAGTCCTGTGTGTGTGTGTGTGTGTGTGTGTGTGTGTGTGTGTGTGTGTGTGTGTGTGTGTGTGTGTGTGTGTGTGTCTGTGTTTGTGTGTGTGTGTGTGTGTGTGTGTGTGTGTGTATGTGTGTATGTGTGTGTGTGTGTAAAATGAGCAGAGGGAGCAGCTGGAGTTTTGTGAGCTGCTCAGTAGTCATTCTCATATTGTTCTTGACCTTGGCGCAGAACCACAGGAGAGAAGGGGAGACAGAAAAGCATGCCATTAGCAAACAAACAGCCCACATGCTTTCCCAACAAAGAACATCAGAAGGACACCACACAGTTGAAGCTATGGAATGCCTTTTCTCGAGTTAAGAAAAGGCTGAGACAGCAATACAGTAAATAAAAGACAAAAAAACATAATACACTAATTCTGACGCCAAGTACAGTTAGGCTACAGCAAATCTAATTTGATGGTTCTTGTGTTCTATCAAAGTGCTTGCTAAGTGTCCTCATGGCCTCTTCACTGCATAACATGCTGTGTGCTTCTGGCATGTAAGATGTGGTTGTGATGGCAGTACTAATGCTGACTGTGACTGTTTAAGTGATCTTTGTTTCAATGCCCCTGACACACTATGGCCTAACTACACACACTGCATACTGGAAGTCTTCATAGTCATGTGTGATTGTAAAATTCACACAACAGACTAGTCTGCATGCTTATATTATTCACTTAACACATATTCATTTCATTAACAAAACAAATAGGTTTAATGTAAATGTATATTCTTATTAGATCCAATTATAATCCGGTTATAACTCTTCTTAAAATGAGTCTTAAATGCTTTGAATAGCAAACTGCTAGCATGATACATTTGAGTGAAAGCCTTTCTGTTCAGAGGCTTATATTTAGTAAATATGAAGGTTGAGGACTAATAGATACAACAGAAACTGGCTCTTTAACAGAATTCACTCCTGTGACAGACTTTTGTAGCGGAGCCATGATTCTCTTGGCCTGTTAAAGCAAACAGCTTCACACAGAGCAGTCAAAATAAAATACTGAGACCATGGGCTCAAGGCACAGAGACACTAGACAGGTTTTCAGAGATTTATGTTGACCAGTTGAAGCGCTGGTCCCTGTCTGTCTGAGAAACCAACGAGAGAAAGGGTTTTACAAGCTGGAAAAGTCTGTGACAATAGGCCCAGACAGAAACACTTGTAAATACACCCATAAAAGGGTCAGATATAAAGCCAATAATTCCGCCTATGAAAATGTTACCAGCTATTACTCAATCTAGGTCAACTGTCCACAAGTGGATAAGTGAATGACTAAGGAGACCCAGACTGCCAATTTGTCACTAGTGTACTTTTCTGAGGTTTGGAATATGCGCTTTACGAGGATGTGACACACCCCTGCAGTCCGTATGAGTCTACCATCCACCTCAGTCACGTGTGTTAGGAAGGAAAGGAAGCGGGGGACAGACAGAGCCCAGAGAAATACATCTGATGCTATTAAAAAAAAAACAAGGAGAGAGAGTGAGTGAGAGAGAGAGAAAGAGAGGATTCATAATCCTTACATCTGATGTTAAAAAATAAAGGGAAGATGAAGAGGGAGAGAGATAGAGAGAAACAGATAGATAGATAGATAGATAGATAGATAGATAGATAGATAGAGAAAGAGAGAGAGACAGACGGACAGACAGAGAGAGAGATAGAGGGAGGATCCATAACTTACCTCTGACGTTAAAAAATAAAGGGAAGAGGAAGATTAGATAGATAGAGAGAGAGACAGAGAGCGAGAGAAAGAGAGGATCCGTAAGTTACCTCTGACGTTGTATCCCATGCAGGCGCTCTGGTCGCAGTACCCTGGGGGTCCGGAGGGGCCGGTGCTGCCCGGTGTCCCGGGGCGTCCTGGGGTTCCCTGGCTGCCTGGTCTGCCGGGGGGTCCTTGGCTGCCCGTGCGGCCCTCTCCAGGAGACCCTGTGTGTGGGCAGGGTGTTGTTGTTAAAGTCTTCATCATGATGACATTACATTACATGGTTACACAGGTGTGTGTCTACATAACAGTGACATGAGCATGTTATAAATGTGACATGATACATATCATGAACATTTATGACACTTTATTTATGTGTATGACTGTTGCCGTTAAGTGTCATTTGGTTTTTGTAATGTTAAGTTGATATTTTTTGGGATAAAGATATTGCCAAAACCAAATGACACTTAATGACAACAGTCATAAACATGAATAAAGTGTCATTACTGTTCATATGTGTCATGTCATGTTTATAAAGGACTCATGCCAGCCTTATGTGGACACATTCAAATAAAGTGTTACCCATTACATTACACTTCACACTATCCAAAGTGACTTACAATAGAGGACACAAATCAAGCTACAGTGCTACAGCTGCATCTAGAGTGTAACTTAGCTATATAAGGACAGCCTATATGATTTTATTATAGGAATACGAGGAATGCTCTGTGCCAAACATAACTATCACTGGTAGTCTTCTATAACAATTACTGCATAGTTTGGAACTTCACTTCGCCTCAAAAAACAATTGCCCATGAACACACACACACACACGGCACCTCAATTATATACTTGTGTCCTTGTACTGTATATTTGTGTCCTGCTTCAGTAAACTCACGGTGGATTCAAATGTCAAACACTTCTGTTCTGCTATATAGCCTTTCTACTAAGGCTGAAAAAAAAGATCCTCATGAGAATGTCTTGGGCACAAAAATATCATTTGTAATTGCCTTTCTAAATTACCAACAGAAGGGTTCATCCCAAGACACCCCACCTCCTCACTCCTGCTGTAGCCATGCCCCCCCTAAACCCCTTACTCAAGGCTTTTAGAGAACCTAACCAAAATATGGATTAAAGTGCAGACCTCTCAGTCTTACACCGACACACACACAACCAGCTGCGATGCGGCCAAAATCAATACGAAATGATTGCTCTCTGAGTCGAGTTCTATTCCAGGACGCGGGGGCTATCCGAAGGAAGGGGCTGAGGAAAACCACCTAAAATCAGCAACAGACTCCACAGCCTCAGATGTTATTAGGACTTCTGTGGATTGTCTTTCTCTTTGCGTGAATACTCCTAATGGAGAAAGTGCTGAGGAGGTGCTTTGTTGCACCAGTCATTCATTTCACAAATGTCTGTGGTGGGAGAGAGTCTTTCATGTGGACGACTCCTTCCTTGTGGACCCAGACTGCTCCTATGCCAACGTACAACGCGAATTGAAAAAACAGTACGGCAGCAGCTTTTTTTTTCTTCACCTCCTCTACTTCAGGCATGTCCTGTCAAATGTGAAATTGTTTCAGCATTAACTAAACTTATTTTTTCCTCTCGTTCACCCCTGTAGAGCTGCCTGTGTGGTTCACAGATTAGCACCGGGGGGGTTGGTAAGGAGACAAAGGGGAGGGAGAGTCCAAAGCTGAGGTGGGGAGCGGTCGACTGGCGTAAGTCACACACACACACACTCACCTGGAGGGCCAGGGGGGCCTCTGGGTCCCTGCATTCCCACTCCTGTCAGTCCACGCTCTCCTTTCTCTCCAGGTAAACCTGTGCACACACACACACACATCAGGGCTCAGTAAGACACACACACACACACACACACACACACACACACAGTATATATACCAGTATATCTCATGGGGCACTGTTTAATTTCAATATTCCTAACACTGAGAAAAACCTAGAAATCTGGGTTGCTGACACAAACGTTTACAGCACTATGAAAGATAAACTTGTGGTGTGTAACACTTATGACTGAAAACAGTTAAGTTACTTTGAAAACAGTGAAGTCACTGAAATTACCTATTCCAGTTCATATCTTTTCATTTTCATGGTTCAAAAGTGTTGCAAAAAAAACGTTCTATACAGTAGAACTAACATGACTGGGCCGTGGTGGGTAATGAATGATGTACACGTATACTGTGAGGCTTCCTTGTTCGCCAGAAACACAAATCTGATCACTCACTCTGCAGTCTGTTATTTACTTGACAGACCCTTCTGTAAAGCCACTATGGCATTTGTTTATCAGTCCATGTTGGCCTCAAAAATGAAACCAAAAGCTTTCTGCCCAAAATGAACCCAAGTGAAAACAGCACAACATTTAGAAACATTAACCATTACAGCAGAATAAGCATTATTACTGTTTTACCCAGAAGCTAGAATGATCTACAGGATACACACAAAACCACCCAGTTTGACTGGTTGCCCAGGGTAGACCAAACATTCTGTTCTGATGGCAGGGAGCTGAATCTCGAGCTCTGGGAGCTGTGGGAGCTCTGTGTTGCAGTGTTTTGTATGACTTAACCTGACACTCATTTCATGCTACAGGGTCCCTGTTACGACCTATCGGAATTACACTTTACAAGCAAACACTTTAATCTGATGTCCCTCCAGTGGAGGGTCACTAGGCAAGCTGCAGCTGCAGCACAGGCAGGCGGGAGGGGAGGGGAGGGGAGGGGAGGTCGGGGAAGGGAGGGGAGGTCTCTGCTCTGCTCTGCTCCTCTCTGCTCTGCTCTTCGTCTCATCTGAGTAGCCCTGACCTCCTAATCCAGCACAGCATCCCTGGAGAGGAGCCCTCCACTGCTACAGCAACTTAGTATGGGGAGGGGACCAAACATAAACAAAGTGCTGAAGATACAAGCATGCTCATGCATGCATATACACACACAAACACACACACTCTTACACATACACTCACAGACAGACACTCTTACACATACACACAGACACATACACACACACACATATACACACACACACACACATACACACACACATACACACACACACACACACACACACACACACAGTTGAAGAGCGGCTGCTCATTAGCGGGACGGTCGTCTCCCTTGAGAGAGTTACTGGAGCTAAACTGTGGTAGCGTCTGACACAAAGGTGATGAGTTGTTTGTGTGTGTGTAACTGGAGACGTCGGAGGAGACAGCTCTGGTGTATATCTTACACACATGGACACACACACATTTTTTTACTCCATCTCCAGAGCTCATGTATCCATTAAAGAAATTGTTGCTGGCACATCAGCAGCATCCACTAGCCTAGCGTATGGGAAATGTTACATGCTGCGGTAGCAACTGCGTTTAGCCGCGGCAGCAGCTTAGCAAATGGAATGTCACTGGAGCTGGAATCGTGTATCTGTCTGCCTGTGTGGTATATGCTGTATCCGTTTTCAGAAATGAATGTGGAGTCTGTTAAACTTCAGCTATATCCGCATGACACAGCACAAACTTGCGAGGCAAAGATCTCTCATCTTGTTAGTGCTGAAGTCTATTCAGTGAAAAAACAAAATCTAACTGTTGAACTATTGAGTACTCAAAATCACATGTGTTTGCATTCCCTAAGAATGAAGCTGGAACACACACGTCGACAAACAAAGTGTTGGTAGTGTTGTTGCTTCTGTGCCATTATTATAATCTTGCATAGCCTCAGGCCACTAATAAACATTTTTGGATGGCACAAGGGACATATTCTTTTGTGTGGAGATTTTGTACATACTGTAAAAAAGAGAGAACAACCCCACAGTTGTATCTCTTCAACTATCTATTCAAAAATTCATCTAGTTTGATAAAGGCTTTTGCTGAAACATTGGCTTTTGAATAGATGGTTAAAAAGATACAACTGTGGGGCAGTTCTCTCTTCTATTACAGTATGTGCAAAACTCCACACAAGAGAAATATAAGACATACACATGTGTAGGCATTCTTTTTAATTTTGCTATTTTCCTGGTCAGCACCTTGGATGTGGCCATGCATCCCACCTTTTTTTCCATTGCTGAAACATTGTTTTTTGGAAAGATAGTTATAAGACATACACATGTGTAGCATCCCAATCTTTTCCGTGATTTTTTTAGTACTATGCTTCGACCTCGGCCTTCCTACCTCGCTCTCCAGGGCGTCCGCTCTGCCCGTTGCTCCCAGGAAATCCGGGTCTGCCGGAAG
>CM059266.1:17611280-17711280 GCA_030347295.1 Setipinna tenuifilis | reverse complement strand
TCCGCATAGGCTGAGATGTACCAGAGGCGCCTACAACCGCATGACAACATACAGAGGCAGCGGAGGAGAGGAGAGGGAACAGAAGGAGAAGGGAGAGAGAGAGAGAGAGGGAGAGAGAGAGAGAGAGGTCCGTGACTCCGCGGAGATCTGGATCCGTGACTCCACACTCAACAGCTGGATTTGCGAAAACTTATTCTCATTAAGTCTTCTCCTCAAATAGATTTTACCAATAAATTTTAAAATCCAATTCACTTACTGGAAGAGCCTTTTTATATGATTCTATGGCATCCAAAACATTACCTCAGAGCCATCCCGTAAATGTAGTGCGTGACATTGTACCTAGGATATATAGCATGGTATCTAAGATAACAAGACAAACATCTGCTGTTGTTGATATTAGCTGACAGATGCTTTACATAAAAACAGACTTATGTCCCCTCTTATTCCAGATCAGTTGAGCCTATCTTAAAGAGTCATTCTCAAATGAGCACAAAATGTTGGGAAGATGTTTTGCCAGCTGCCATCGTTGATGCTAGAAGCTTTTGATGTAAGAAGTGTATTCTGTAAACACAATCAAACGGCAATTTCCACATCATATTAAAAATGTATTGTTGATTATCAATCAGCATTAGGAATGAGGCTCTGTAATGGCCGGTGTAAAACAGACCAAAGCCATAGATAGTGGAACACTCATAGCAGCATCGGTAATCATGCGTGTCATTGTTTGGAGGACAGGGAAAGGGCCTGAACTTTCTCTTCCTGGCAAAATGGGAAGGGGAATTCTGCTCTTTCACTCCAGGTGCATCCCCAAGAGTGAGTCCCCTGTTTTTTCCAGGTAAAGAAAAATGTGGTTTTCAACTGCCCATGTCAAGAAATCACCTCATTCTTTCAGCACACTGGCTACAAGAGAAGACTGAACTTGCTTGTAAATCTTTCCTCCTTTCGTTCACTTGTGGGCTAGGCCTTGATGTGTGTCTGACACTGTGCGTCCTATAACTGTCTATGATTTTCATAAAAAAACGCTCAAATGACCACAGTCTCTGCTTTAATGTCAGGCTGTGTATATGTTATTGCCCAAGCATGAGTAATAAAATATATGAGGGAACATTTTGGGAAAACATCCTCAAGCAGTGAGCGTGCTTTCTGCACTTGGTGAAAGAGATTCAGTGCTCATGTGGATGTCATGGAACCTAGATGATTTTGAAAGACAAAGCAGGCCAAAAATTACTAGCGTTTTCAACACAGCGACTGCACCACATGTGTGGGAATGATGTCTTTCTATGTCTCTGTATGTCTATCACTGCCAGACATTAGTACAATGAATCTAATGCTTTATACGGCAACATTAGTCACGCACAATCAAGAGGAATTTACAGGTTCTGCAGGTAGACAGATGTGGACTCCTTACCACACATCACTAACACAATTCAACTGCATGTCCTTATTTATTTATGCTGCAGATGTTTCAAAATAATTTTTATATGAATTTCCTTACAAACATCTGGCAGCAATTTCACTGTTCACAATTACTCTGAGTTCATGAACTAATAAACTACACAAAATATTCTTGGTTACCTTTTAATTGATTATCTTTAGCTATTTATTAGTTTATCAGTTTATTACTAATCATCAGTTACCCTAAGTCAGCCTCTTTATAAAAGGTAAACTATAGTGATGCCTATAATATAATGCTTATAGTACAAATAAATAACAACGTAGAATAATAGTTACTTCTTTTATTTACTAATATTACTACTGCTGCTACTACTTCTATTGTTAATAATTGTAATGATATATAACTACTTATGGTTCCTATTATAACATAGCGGTGTAAATAACAACACATCATTGTACAAATAAGGCCATAAGACTGATATTACAACCTTCAGTTATTCTTTACAGTTTTGGGGAAAGAAAAAGTAAGCACAAGATTGTTTGCTCTTTCCTGAGAATCAGATGCGCCTTTAACACTCCTGCGAGGGCTGTAACATTTTACTGCTCCAACATAACCGAGCAGAAAAATTTCCCCAACTTCCTCCACGATGTTTGCTTCATGGAACCCTCTTCAGAAAACAGAGCCAGACAGTACTAATGCTGGATAGGACCTACCTAAGTTTTGCAGCAAACATCCAAAATCTTTGTCTGAGAGACCATGCAACCACCTACAGAACCTGAAGTGTTCTTTTGCTGGGCTGTTATTGGACTTTCTTTTGGACTGTCTTGTGAGGCTTTTTGTGGTGACACTGTTGCACTACAGGAGATCTCTATTGGTCCACAACGTTAAAATCAGGAATAATGTTTAATGAGCTGTCTGTATAAAGTGACATGTTGGATATTCCATCACATTTTCCATTCCAGGTAGTCTTCCACTGATAGTTCTTTATTCTGAGAAAGAAACTTAACGCTTTTGTAATCCCTACTCTCCCATGTGAAATAGTTTACTTTGTGGGATAACAACATTACCATGGTACAAGAACCAAGGCTAGTGGGATTTTGTTTCAACAAATCTCAAAACACAAATCGATGGTTCACTGAACATATAAAAGTGAATTGAATGCAGTCCACGCAGAAAACAATCCAATCCCAAACTTGGTTGTGACAAGCATAGTAAAAGCTATGTGAACTTTTCCCTTATGATTCACTGCTAGCTTGGCAACGGGCGCATTCCTCTATTGTAGAAAAATCACACAGAGGACACAATGCAGTGGCAGTGCTTGAGTCAGAGTGAGCTAGGGGGAAAAAAGTTTTTGGCTAGCAGCTAGCAGGACATAAAATTATGAAGCGTATGCATGCTGTTGTTAAAGAAAGAAAGAAAGAAAGAAAGAGAGAAAAAAAGAAAGAAAGAGTGTAAGAGAGGGGGGCCTCTTACCCTTTGGCCTGGTGGGCCATCACGTCCCGGAGATCCAGGTGATCCGGGAACGCCCTGTGGATGGAAATCAGCCAACGCACAAGAAATTAACAACGCCAGCAAAAAACATCACACAGCACACCCCCCCATGCACCCCCCACACACACACTCCCCCACCCCCAACCAACCCACACACTTTTAGCTATTTAATAAGCCACCGTACCTGCCTCAGCTATTTGACAATGAATGCCGCTGCTGCCCCCAGTGCTCTGGGCCTGATTTAAAGCCCCCCGCTCTCCCCTCTGGCTGATTGCACTGACGTCGGAAATGATCCATCTTTATGGCAGGGTGCTGGAGCGTTGCTGGAACGCTGTTCGCTTGTAGAGCGGGATGGATGTAAAGGGAAAAGCACTAAATGTGTTTGGGGAGATGAATGTGGGGCTGGATGACTGGACTCGACTGTGCTCGTGTTGTGTTGTGGCCTTTTTAGCGTAGCAACTCGTCGGTAAAGTATAGCCTTGTGTGTCGGACCAGACGCGCTGTGCTTCAGGAGCGGAGCATTTCAACACTCGTTTTCGTTTCACTTGAAGCGCGACTACGCCAGCAAAACTGATTCCACTTAGAGAGCGCTTCACCCCCACCTCATCCGTCTTAAACACAGTGCTGTGTTTGGAGGGGAGAGGGTTCACTTCGTGCTGGCACAACCATGTCTATGTTGGCAGACACACAACTTCTCTTTTTCATTCTTTCTTTCTCTTTTCTTTTCTTTCTTTTCTTCCTTTCTTTCTATCTGTTTTTTTCTTTCACTGAAGGAGGAAATAGCCCCAAGGGTGATCTTTGAACCTTAATCTGGCATCACATGAGATACCTAAATGCTTTCCCTCTCTCACCCACCCCCAACCCCCTCTAAAATACAGAGCTGTCACCACAGACAAAATCATTTGTATTACATCTTTTAAGAAGCTAATGACAGATTGCTATTAAGTTGGAGGTGAGTTATTGCTTATGTTTACATGCCCCTGGGACATATTTCAGAGGGGTTAAATCTGTGTTAAGAGGCCTGGCTACGACATTCAGGAAGTTCGGAATTTAGTCCTTAATCTTGCAGTCTCAACGGTGTTCAAACATTCCTTGCATTCTTCAGATGAATCTGGGCATTGTAGGTATACAACAGTCCCTGGTGACTTACTAACAGTATTTTGTGTCAAAATCTCTATCATTCCTCCTGTATCTCTTTGTGTCACATTCTTCTCTTTCTTAAGCCGGCAACCTCATGATCGTTTTATAAAGAAAAGTGAAGACATAAAAGTGTGTTTTTTTTACTGTACGCACTAAATGTGGCTGTACAAATGCCAAGCTATGATCCTGCTGATTTGGATCAAGAACTGACATACAGCATGAAGGGTCTAGGGCGAGACCTATCTGTTAGCAGCCACAGCAGGCCTATCTCCTTGTGCTAATCACAATGTCTTACTGCTAAACACAGAGAGAGAGAGAGAGAGAGAGAGAGAGAGAGAGAGAGAGAGAGAGAGAGAGAGAGAGAGAGCGATACAGACAGAGAGAAACGGAGAGAGAAAAAGAGAGACAGCTAGAGAGAGACAGAAGGAGAGACAGACAGAAAGAAAGAGAGAGGGAGAGACAGACACAGACAGAGAGAGAGAGAGAAAGAGACATAGACAGACAGACAGACAGACAGACAGACAGACAGAGAGAGAAAGATAGATAGAGAGAGAGAGAGAGAGAGAGAGAGGCAGACAGAGAGAGAGAGAGATAAAAAAAGAGAGAGAGAGAGAAAGAGAGAGAAACTATAGCTTTTTTGACATGTTGGTATTACTGCTATATGGTCCAGTGGCACCACAGCAGATGATGAAAGAGCCTACCGGAATGGCACTGCTGGCCTCCTTTCTCTGTTGGTATAGGTATGATATATAATAGTGTCCTTGGACATTTACCTGTAGTCCTACTGGGCCCATTTCACCTTTCTCTCCTCTTTCCCCAGCTGCTCCCTGTACCAGACAAAAACAAGGGGAGGGGAGGGGAGAAGGAAGTATTTCTGTCCTTTAATCTTACTGAAACCTTTTAATCCTTTTCAAGAATGCCACAGTTGCAAAAAATAGAAACAAGAGAATACCATTGCACACTGAATAAATGAGAATGTGTCTGTGAATGAATAAAAATGAATAAAAATGAATCAATGAATCAATGAATCAATGAATGAATGAATGAATGAGTGAATGAATGAATGAATGAGTTTTGTACCGGAGCTCCCTGAATAGACATTCCACTCGGCCCCTGAGGGCCTGGGGGTCCCTGTGGACCAGGGGGCCCCATCTCTCCAGGAGGCCCATGAGGTCCCTAAAAATCCATAGTTCGGTTCATTAAAAGTTAAGACATTTACACTGTAACATCACCTTACCTAATTAAGAACAATGATGGGTAATTTGGTTTCAGAAGTTACAATCCAGTACCACATATTTTGTTACAGCCATTCACCAAATAAGAAGACTCAAATCAGCACAACTCTTCAGCCACGTAGAGGAGCTAATTAGTTAAATAACTTATTTTAAGCACACAGGTAGAACAAGGTGATTTGTTAAATTATGTGGCTCTGGATTATAGCTTCTCAATTCAGGTTTTTCATAACGTTTATAGAACAGGTGAATGTACATGGTTCTGTCTCAGTCAGCCAGAACATATTTAAAGTCTTCCTCATGGTCAGATTTTCAGTCAGTCGTAACTGTTATGTGTCAGTTTAGGGCAGTGACTGACACCCCAGCAAATTGAAATGTCAGGTGAATCCACTTAGCCATCACTACATTCAGTCTTAAGCCAACATGTCTGACTGGCAAGACTTTTTTTAAAAGGAAGGCTTCCGTTTCTACATTTCTAAATACCCTTTCCACACCACTACATACCTGTCCTTGCTGATACTAAGGGCATAAAAGCCGCATTTTTTGTTGTTGACATGACTGACAAACTTGTATAATCCTGTTAGGGGTCCTGTCAGGATCCATACACATCAATGTTGCCTTTTAAGAAGCAAAATGTGCTGCATTAAAGCACTTAGAAAAGTAGAATGATGCAAGCTGTACAAGATGAATGACAGATATGCTGTAACACATTTGTAATGAAGAAGACTCAGTAACACTTTTTTCAGTATTCAAAAGACCCCATGAACACATTTAAGGTTTTTAATTCATCCATAAAGCCTCATAATGATTGACATAACTATTTACAACCTACTTCAAAGGGCATTATGTTATAAACCTTTACAACTTTAGGTGACACAGTACATTAAAAGCTATTTTGACCTCTTGATAATGACCATGATGAGCTGAAAAAGGTCAAAGAAGGTTGAAAATACCTTGAAATGCCACTTAGTTGTAAAGTTGTAAAGGTTTCTAACATAGCATTATAATACCTTATAAGTGCATTCAGTAAGTATAAATAGTTGTGAATACTAATGTACTTATGTATATACTTACTTAATCATTAGCTTTATGAATGCATTATAACCCTTTATAAATGCTTTTGTAGGGTCTTATGAAGACTGGGTTCATAGAGAGCAGCTGAAGCCTCTTTACACTCATAACTTGTGTATGCATATTAACAGCTTTATTATTTAATGGCCAAAAATTATATTCATTTATGCTATATTACTCAAAATTGGATGTCAAGCAGTGTCTGCTTTTCCACTGTGTTTCAAATTTGACACAAAAATAACCCCAGGAACAGCAATTACATCAAGTCTCCTAATAATGAAGGTAAAGTGGAGACAATCATGACTTTCCTTGCTGTCTTATGTCACTGGAGGAATGCATGAATATGTTGGAAAACAATAAATATCTGGATTGCATTTCTCAGTATGTTTGTATATTTAATTGGGTTCCTTGGTTACACCATTACTGCTCTGAATTCTCCACCTTTCGCCCAGCCTAATTGTTTATTGGGGGCTTCTGAGCTACAGTTGGCAGACAGGCTGTCACCCTTTCAAGGATTCTGCTTGAGAGTAGAATTTCTTGAAACTCACACAATATTCATAACCATGACAACAAAAAAATGCTACGCTAGCATGTTTAGCCGTATGTTCTGGGAACTCCACCGGGAACGAGCTTGTCCGCTGCCCGTACAATCAAAATGAGATTATGTCTGCCGAGAGGTTTGCTTTTTCTGGAACAGGGCACTGACTGTTTCTGAGTATGCCTAGGCACATCTGTTGTAACTTTTGTTTTCCAACATGCGGAAATTAAGATTAAAGGGATAGGCAGAGCAATGGCACACAGGCTGACTAGAGGAGACCTGGGAAAACAAAGCAAGGGCTTATGGGTAATCCTGTGCAAATAAGCTCGAATGAAATCCACACAGCTATATTAAGCATCCAAGAACCCATCTCAGACGTGACGCTTAGCGGTGGCCAAAGGATGGGGGAGGCTAAGATTTGCACAGCATATGCAAACAGTCAGGATGTCCAAAGCTAACAGAGATACAAACACATCCATTGTGTATACTTGTGAAATTTCCACTTCCGTAGCGGTTGTCTGCGAGCTGCTTTTATCGGAAACTCAAACTTGGCTCAGGAGATGGAGGCCAGCTCTCATGGGTGGCCCCTTTTTATGTGATGCGGTGTAATGACGTGTGATGTGCATGACAATCCCCACTCACCGTAGAGCCAGGCTCTCCTTGACCACCTCGCATACCTCTGATACCAGGACCACCCTGCAAGGCAAATACACACACACATACACACACACACACACACACACAGATACGTACACACACGCACACACACACACACAAACAAATTCTAATGATCACACACAAATGGTAGATGGTATGGATGGGGACTAAACTTTGATAATGGTACATGTGATCAAACTTATGAAAATATGCCTCACAGTTTTGACCCTCCTTAAAGTAAGGAATACTTTAAGCACAATGACGCCTACACACATGGAAAAAAATCTTTAAATTAATATTCTCATCAAACGGTCAATGTCAAGACACCAATACAAAAGTAATCAGCAGAGTTTGGCTGAAACTTCAACATTCAGAAATATGCAAAATCATCATCTAATTTTGGGTTTGCCATCTGTCCAAATATACTGCTGCCAAAAATTGTTTTAATTACAGCTGTGCCCTCTCGTTGTGTAACAGTTGAATTTCTCCCCTGATGACCAAGAGTGCAGTGAGGAGGTAGCTAATGTAGGTGTAGGGTCAAAGGTCACAGGGAACACAAACTGACCCCAGAGCCCCCATATTCTAATTACTCTCTCCGGAGTTCAGCAAGTTACCCCAAATGACCAGTGTTTTCTTTTCTTCTTTTTTTAAAATGTACTACGTTTATTATCATTTTTGCAGCAGCTTCCAATTTCACCTGCGTTCCCTCTGTGTCTGTTTTCCCCGAGTTCACTGCAGTCGCCCCCTGCTAAGCACAGGGGACACAATAAGGAGCGGTAGCCCCTCTGGCTCGGTGGTGCACCCCACAGACTGCGGAGTGTGGACAGAGTGATAAACGAGTGGTGCCTACCAGCTGATCTGAGCGAGCTTTTCCAATCAACGCCACATTAATGAAGAGCGATGAAGAGATGGGCATGACAACGTCATCATATCTTCTCAGGAAAGCAATCTTCACCGAAAAGATTAAAATCCTTATAATGGATGAATCTGTTGTGAGGTGCTGACACTTAATATGGATGACTCTCCAAATGTCCTATACTCCGATTTGATATATACCTTAAATGAAATACTGTATGCCCCAGACGTGCTATACATTAGTTATGAAGCCAAAATGCAAATCTTTCATTTTTGCCTATGGCACTAAAACAACTCTTTAACAACCTTCTTTTGCAGAAAAGACATTTTTTTCAACACTGACCCTCAAAGTAGTTAACAACGCTGATTGAGTTTAAATTTACTATTTGTTTCTATTCATGTTGAAGAGTAAATAATGAAAATTGACACGCATAGCGTTCATCTCGTTCCACGGATAGCGCTCTCAGCCAGCTGCCCTCTAGGATGTCACTGAGATCTGAAACCCCTGATTGGCTGCCACAGTCAACACTGCCTGGCAGCTTGAGATAAATCAATACCCATATCATTATCTCCCTGAATTCCTCCATGGTTACTAACAGAAGCCCTTGGGCATACAACGATGAATACATACACCCTTTCTGACTTTGGAATGAGCTGAGAGTCGGCGAGTGGCTGTGCTGAGCTGAGCTGTGCTGTGCTTGCAGTGCACTAATAGGACGGCCCCTTACTACATCCCCCTCTCTACACTGCCACACCTTAATCCTCCACAAAGGGGTGGGAGCCTTTGAAAATCAGAGCTGTCAAATACTGCTCACACGGTGGTCAGGAGTGACCACTAATTGCAAAGGGGGCACACTCCCGAGCACTAGTAGTGAGTGGTAGAGTAGTGGGCATAAAAAACGGCAAGCAGCTTTCAGCTATGTCACCGTTCTGTGATGCATGGGCGTGACAGGGGGTTCAGTGCTGATGCAATGACAACTGTTACTGCTGCATCTATGCAATGGTGAAAACCAAGAGGAACATGTTGCACAATTTGCTTCCCTCCATCTAGTATCAGAATTCCTTCAAATCACCTACCTTTACCTAACATAAGGCATAATTTGCTGATATAATACTGATACCTTTGGTGGTGTTAGATACATAGAGGTATTGTGTGATACAGCTACATTGTTTGGTAACACTTTATTTGAAGGTGTCCACATGAGCGTGACATAAGCATGTTATACACATGACATGACACATCATTCATGTGTATAACTGTTGTCATTAAGTGTCATTCAGTTTTTGTAATGTTAAGTTGATGTTGTTCGGGATGGAGACCTTGAAAAAAACCGAATGACACTTAAGTCATTAGTGTTCATCATATGTGTCATGTCATGTTTACAAAGGGCTCATGTCACCCTTATGTAGACACCTTCAAAAAAAGTGTAACCCCATTGTTTTATGCCCTGATGGTAGCTCTGCCTTTGGTCTGGTCAGAGAGGGTGGAAGAGACGTACCGGTGGGCCAGATGGACCAGGGGGACCTTTGCTGTCCTGGGAGCAGGTGCAGGCATGGGGCATTGCTGGACAATCTTCCTCTTTCCTCTGGTTGAGACACCACATGAAAATGAAATCAATAATAAAAAAACATGATTTCAGCCATGTCCTCAGCTCAAGAGTAATTACGAGCCATTTTCTGAATAAATCAATAAAATCAAGCGTAATGTGATCTTGCACAGAAATATTCATAGATTTGCACCTGGCTAATTTCATCTCCCTGATTCCGCTCTCATATTTTGTTTAACAGGGCTGCGTAATTGGATTATTTGTTGAAGAGCCGACTAAATGTGTCATTCTGCTTTAGAAAAATATATCTGCTTTGTTTTTTTGTGGTGTTTTTTTTTCTTACAAGGGTTTTAGTTTCTCTCTCTCCCTCACTGTGTTCTGAGAGCAGATGCTGCCAGGCTGTGGAGGGTGGTTAGGACCCTGATTCATCTGTCTCACCACAGGGGCCAAAGCCTGCGCCAGAGAAGCTCACCCAACTGCTCAAGGTGTATAAACACAGTTAGAGCCCTGTTCATCTATTCATCTGCACTCGAGCTCAATGAAAATACTCAGCAGATGGCCCCCGCTCTGTACCAGTACTGGTAGGCAGAGGTGGGTGGGAGTCATACGAATGCAAATTCACAATTTAACAATATGTTATAGTTAGAGCCATTTTCTTTAAAAAGATTTTGGCATTTCCTAGCTGTGATATATTTACATGTTTTAGCTGATGTTTGAAATATGTCAAATGCTAAATGGAACTTGCAGCGCCTATGCAGTTACTGTTTCTGTTACTGCTAGATTGAGAACTTATTTTAGTAAAATCTATGACAGATGAATAATTGTGTATGAAAACAGATGATGTAAACAAGCACCAACATTTCATGAAATTTTCTTCAGATTAAACAAAAATAATTTCCTGTAGTCCTTAGTGGTGAGCTTAGCTTTGAAGTGTCATAAAGATAGCACAAAACGTTGACAACTCTGTGGTTAGCTGACATGTCAGTTTGACGTTAAGGGTTGTCTGGGCGAGTGATCCGAGTTAGAGGCGGCGTTTCTTACCAGGCCTGGGAGCTCACAGCATTTATCCCTGCTGGGCCATGACGTACTGCAGACTATATCAAACATCTGGAGCTGGAACTGATGAACACAAATGCATATACACACCCCACACACATACACACACAAACACCCACACACACACACACCAAAATGAGAGAAAGAAAAGAAAAGAAAAAGAGCATTTTTCTACAAAGGCTTGTCCATTCCACCAACTCTTACTTTGTCATAATTATAAGACAGCCCTTACAGTAAATTGCATCTATTAAGACTCATTATACAGGAAGTGCCAATTTGTACATCTGGATTTAATGGCTGCAATGGATCCAACAGGTTCAACCCCTTAACTGCTCATTAAAATAAAATAAAAAATAGTCTGCTATTTTGTCATCTAATCAGCCAAACATTGTCCAATTTAGTGAAAAATGGTGAGGGAAGATTTTTTGCGGATCATGAAGTGGCACAACAATAAGGCAATCAAGTCACCGCTGTGATGGCAATACCAAATGGAGCAGATCACCATTCTCAGCTTTCCGCCACTGCCTCTGCCTCTGCCTCTGACCATGATCCCATTCACTTCACCCCGCATCAATTCACATGCAGACAAGAGGGGAAATGTGAAATATTTGGTCGCGGAGCAGGAGGATCCATCAGGATGTAATTACTCCGCTCAGACAAAGGACTCTCCTCATGGGCCCCTTCTGCTGTGACCTTTTCGGGCTGGATGAGACTCCCTGGAGGCAACAAGCGCAGCTCTGTTGCCTGGGCGCGTTAAGAGGCCAGTCTGTGGGAGGGACCGGGGCCCCAAAAAGGAGCCTAAAAGGAGCCAGTCTGGAGAAGAGCCCACACCGATGATACACATCTTCTCTTCTGACAGCGGCTTCTCTGGCCTTAATGCCTCGGCATACTTGTGTGGAAAGGGTCCGTGAGTGAGTGTATCAAAAAAAAATGAAACATCTGTAGTCTCGCAACTGCTGCACAGCCATGTTCACAGAAGCTTCACTTCCTGCGTCACTTCCCATGACCAAATCTCATTTGAAGGCTGCGGAATGTACCAAAAATTCCTTGTCTTCCTCACTTTGACCATAGCACTGTACCAAACAAGTATACGTGAGGCTGCTTGAATGCAAACAGGGGATCCTAAGCACACGTCTGCTAAGGTGACACATGTCCAAACCCTCCCCACACTCACCCCCGCCCCCCCCCACCCCTTCTCACCGGTGCTGAGTTGTCCCGGCGTCCTCGAGAGCGCACCATGCGACCCAGCGTCTCCACGCCATCTGTGGTGATGTTGCCGGCAGCATTGATGGGCTTCTCCCCCGCCACTTTGCAGTCAATCACCACCTTGGCCGCTGTCTTGCTGATGGCCACATGCAGCTAAACAGGAATAAAAGGTAAAGCTGGTTCAAACAGACATATAGAGCAAGCATGTTAACATTGGTGGTGAGATGCTATTTTTTTATGTTGATCACTATTTATATACATGTTATGTTTTTTTTTGCTTTCTTTTCTCATTTCATAATACTACTGCATATTTTGCTAGAAAAAAAAAACAATTTTTGAGACTGACTAGAATGACAGACACAAACAGACCTACATACATCTGCTTCAGTAAAGCTTACGCAGACACTCACACTATCCATTTTTTTTCAAAAACTTATGACACTATCATATGACCACTTATGATTTACCAGTATCTGCCCTGTGGTTTGACCTCCGCACAGGAGTGAAAAATATGAAGACCAAAGGAACTGACTCAGAAACCTAATGACATACGCCGGCCTGTAACAACATCCCTCCATACTTAATATGTATCAGTAACAGGATCACCTACTGTGCAACTGTGGAACTGAAGCTTAGCTCAGTCAGGTGAACGAGTTTGCCATCATTTTTTGACTGTAGTGTTGGATGGTCAATATATATAAAAAAAGAAAAAAAAAAGAAAAAAAAACATGCTGATGTGAGAAAACAGCCCAGAGTTCTATTTTCTGGAATAAGTCTGACAGACACGGCTGCTCCTTAATTGCTTTTTGGCCCCCGACTCCATTTTCTCCAGCCCAGTGGGTTCTGATTGTGCGTCTGCATGCCAGAGGTGTCATGGACTCCTGCCTGGGTCTTGCCATGTTTGAGGGGGTAAATGGTGAGACAAAAACTTGCAATGTAGTCACACGTGTTGTCTTTGGTGAGGAGTCTTTTGCGGGGTAACCACTGTAATGCAGAAGGCTAATTCTAACCAACTGTCTCCAGTCTAAGACCTCATTAAGCAGGCAGCCTTGAGACTCAAGTGTCAGTGTGAGTGGCAGTGAGACCACCAGCCAGGGTGGGATGAGTCTGACTCCCCTGAAAGCTACACACATCCTCAACACACACAGCTGTGGTCATGTCATTAAATTTGTGTATTTTTTTTCTGTATTGTAATTACCTATTTGAGCCACTACATTTGTGGCAGGTTTGTGGCAACCTGATCAGCAGAAACATATCTATAAACTGCATGTAGTTAGTTAAACTCAGTTAAACATGTATAACTGCATTAGAAAAGGGAAATTACCATATGCAAATCAAATCAGTCACAGTCACAGCTTTTTTGACATATAACTCTATTAAGTATTGCATAAATAGTGTGTCATGTTAGTTTATCTGTAAGAAACTGTTCATAAGAATGTGTAGCCTAGCATAGTCCAGCAAACCTAATACAGTTTAATTAACCTGCACCAGAAGACAGCCTGGGTGCTTTACTTCCAGGATACATTTTAATGATTACATCAACAGGATGTCTGAGGGTGCCCATGCGTAGTAACAGATTGTGTGTGACAATATGAAAAGATGCCAATGACACAGAAACCGGATCAGAAGGGGAAAGTACATGCTTCTAATTAAAGGATGCTGATGCGCTTGGTGATGCCTGGAGCAGTCGCAGTACTCCTGCTGCTGCTGCAGACCACTGCATATCAATCACACTGCATTTCAACTGCATACATCTTTTTGGCCACGTCGACTTGAATACAACTAAATAGCAATTCACCAGCCAAAGTATCAGCGTTCTCAAGGTGGAGTCCAGGGTGCTATTTCCCTGCTCTTTCTCCACATGCCAAAGCACGACTGACGACAAAAAGAAGCTGGCGTTTGGCTTAATCTTGAAGTGTTCCCATTAAAAGGGGTTCAAATAAAATAAAACAGACAAGTCCATAGGGGCTACGTTTCCTGGCGATGTCTTAATCAATCCCTAACATAGTTTCAACATCAGCCTGATTTAGCATCATTGCACATGTACTGTAAGTATTGTGCAATTTCTCCGTTGAGCCAAAGGCACAGGTTTGTTACAGGAAGAAGTAGTCATCTGTTTCATCCTCCTGAGGACATTTTTTGCAGTTCATTTGTTAAATTGTTTGTTTATAAACTGCCTGACCTTGGCGTCCAGCTATTTCACCTTCCATTTTTTCCCTGTCAAAACTGGCAGACCACTGCACCCTATATTGCATCCAATTTTTCAACCTGATGCAGTGACAGCCTTTTGATGTTGCTCTGGTTTAAATATAACAGAGAGAGTCAATATATCAAACTCCCCATGGAGAGAGCCACCTTCACCTTGAGCTTTCCCTGGATCACCTGAAAAAGTGCATTTTGTTGGCAAATCAACATGGCTGTGTGACTGTTTACACATTTTGGTGAAACAGTCCCAAAAACATCTCACACTGAAGGTCAGTGGAAAGAGCAGGCATTAGCTTAGTCTGTGATGACATTCTTCTGTTATAACAGCATAATCTCTGTATACACCAGAGATAGAAAAGAGCTTGTGTTAGCATGTACTGAAACATCTAATAATACAGTTTCCTGTGCAGGTCCTCATGGGGCTATGTGGAAAGGCCAAGTTATTCTCCATTAAACTCTAATGGCTCATCACCTGAAGCAGTATTTTTCTGTTTCAGTGTCTCTCTGATCACATACCACAGCTCAATATGGAGTGCTATAGCCTACTTAGCACAAAGGTTTTGGGTTGGATAATTATTTTAGATTAGTAGATGGCATGAATGAAAGACTTTTATTGTCATTGAACAGTTGCCTGTACAACAAAATTAGACAGCAAGGCCACAAAGGTGCAAGGTAAAAAGTGTCACGTGTCAAAGTGTTAAGCAAGGAAGCATTGTAGAGACACAGTAAAGAACAGAGTATATACAAATAATAAATGAAGTATGTTTTAGTCTTCTGTGAAGTGTTGAATTATCTTTCAACCTAGTCTCAGAAGAACTGCAACATTTTTATATTGGACCCCAATAATCGATGTTTACCCTCATTTAACCCAATGCTATTTGTGTGTGTCTGATCTTAAAGGCAACATGTGACACCTAGATTAGCAATTATAGTATAATTAGTATAGTATAATTAGTCATTACATTAGTATTAGTGCAATTAGTATTAGGGGTCTGTCTTTGAAAAAATAACAGGCCAACAACTTGAAGCCAAAAAAAGCATAATTATCTTTCTTCTTCACCAGTACCTTGACTGCACTTCTGAGTGCTTAGAAAGTGTCTCATCTATATTTTCTACATCTCCTCTACACAGTTCATCCAATGTCTATTTCTGTTTGAAAGCCACTGTTATCCAACATCTAACACCCACACATTAGAAAGACGCTAAGACCACTAAACTGTCTGACCCAAATCCAATCCGCAATTTAATAGCAGATAGTATAAACATAGGTGTGTCTGCAACCAAGTACTTAAGTCAGTAGAAAACTGCAGGCGGTGTGTCCCGCTCACCCCCCCCACCCCCCCCAACCCCCCGTCTCTTGAAACATTATAACAGTTTCATTTTCCCAGGGCTTGTTTAAAAACTGTCATAACAGTGCAGCCAAGCTGCGTGGTATTCTGGAGGTCAGCCATAAGCGGGATGCTGAGACTCGGCCTCCAAGTTTACATTGGGAAATTGATTTCAGCTGCAGGCTGATAAGCCTCAAGCCCAGCCCAGCCACAGCGGAGGAGAGCTCAAATATGCTTCTCATTACCCCCAGAAAGGAGTAGACGGTGTTTACTACAAAGCAGATAGAGCTACACCTTTGTTGCTAATTTAATAAACACACAGTAAATTTCTAGTTCAATAAATACAGGGTAAATGCAGAATGTAGGGTAAACAGGTAATAACATTCAGGGATAGCTTTGCTCACGTTCTTTTGCCCTGAACTGCCATGATTCAGTTCCTCTGTTATTCAGGGGCAAATACTACTACTTGAGATCTACTACGCCCCTTCCTGCTTACTGTGATTCTTCTCAGCAGGTTTACTGAGAATACTATCCATGAACCTTAGCTATAGGCGAAAGAGCGTTTAGTCATACTGCCCCCAAGCTGTGGAATTCACTTTACCTCTACATTAAGCAATGTGAATCCATTGTGGACTTTTAATGTCACCGAAAGACACATCGTTTTAAACCAGTATAATGTATTTTTTTGCTGTTTTATTGCTTATTATGTGTATTTTGTCAATTTGTATCTTTAACATGGCAAAGTGACCATGGGTGCTATGAAAGGTGCTTTTTAAAAAATAAAAATTATTATTTAAATATTCAGAAATTATGAGAAATTATTATGAGAGCAGTATATTTCAGTTCCTGACACCCTCGACCAACGACACCTGTTTCTAGATACCAATTTCAGTGCCTCCAGTGATGGGAAGTGAAAACTGACTTGTTAAGTTGACATACTTGGCTGACGGAATGTTGTCGCTGTCTCAAAAGAGCACATCGGGGTGCTTGGTGGGACTCCAGGGCTCCTTCGCTGTCCTGCTCATTATATCGTCTCTCACACAGTCCCTCCCACGGCACCCGACACAGCACCTCAACTGAGATGTGCCAAACTCCCAAGCTACATGCCCATAATTGTATAAAAATTGATATCTTTCTATTTCTGTGTCTTGTATTAGATAGCGCTTATTATGTTGTTAGGTTTGTGATAATTCTGAACAACATATGATGTCATCACTTTTTGCAGCTTTCTGACAGTATTTTGATAGCATCTAAGAGTCTATAGCAGCTAAGAGTTAAGTGTGCTTACCAAGGGATTTTTTGGACAAAAACAGGCACGTCAAACATCTATGGCTCTATTGAAAGTCAATATTCATATAAATGTATAAATGCTGCCCATACCTTAAATTAAACTTCAGTCTGCTTCCTGTGTCAAACAAAGGTTTTTTAGTAAATAGGAAGTCAGTCTGGCTTCCTTCTTGTGCTGTGCTCCTGGATCACATTAGATGATTCTGGGACAACACCCTACCATCTCATGGACAATTAACCACATGACAACAGGGGACAACTAACTAAGATAACAAAGCTTCTAATTCCAATTTTGATATTTGCTTTGCTTTGTCTAAATCCTGTCTAAATCTTTCAAGTTCCAATCTTTCAAACTGTAAATCACCATCTTGGAATCAGCCAGCCATAGTTATCTCCTGCCAAAATCGGTTGCAAGGCCGGTTGGACTACAAGACAGAATTCTTATTTTGAGGCAGTCTATCGCTGAATACATACAAGATCTTGGGCCTTTGTATTTCTATAGACTCCCAGTCAGAATAATTGCTCAATATATGGAAGGTAAGGCTGAGGCACATGAGTGATTTAGTAATAACGCGCTCACGAGTGGAGTGGAGTGGGGTGTAATAATGTCAAGGTGAGAGCATCCGCATCCAGACGGCGCGGCGTGACCCTGTGAAGACGGCGGGATTAATCCCCAGTGACACCCTGAGCGATGGCGGCCCAGGACTGATGCGACAGGTCAGAGTGTTGCGTGCCACACAGAGCCCGCCGTCCGAGCAAAAAGACACATGCTCACACGGGATGAGCACAGCACAGCAGCCACACACACACACACAGTGGCTCAGAATAGATTAACACAGAGATGGTGCTGAAATTGGTGGTGGTGGTGGTGGGGGGAGGGGGGTGTTGATGGTGATAGACAACATCTTGCTGATGCTGGAGTCAGAATGGGGGGGTGGGGTGACCGAGGGGAGCAGAAGTCCAGCTGTTCCCTTAGTTTTTAAAAGCATCCATTGGCTGTTATATGCATCTAATAATGTAATCTGTAAACCTCACAAGCATCACACTGTGTTTCCCATACTTGCATGCTTGTATCAATGCATAAACATTCAGTTCTGGTGTAAAAAAACTCTGTCACGAATATATGAAACGAATAAGAAGCTCACACATCCTAACAAAATACATCCTCTTATTTTTACTAGCAAGTGTGCTGAAATATCGTGCAGGGAAATTGATATTTCTGGCGTCGGCAGCATTGAGATTTCTGTTTTTCAAGTAGTCCAGCACTGACCTTGTGGAAACTCCCGTGGAAGATCTTTTTAATGTCTGGACCATCGAAGGTCACTGCTTGGAAGTCTCCCTTGTAGTCCTGATTGAAGAAGGTCAGTGATTTCCCACCATCTGAAATCAGGAGCATATATTAGTGTGAGAAGAGAAACTTTTCTGTATGTAATTTACCTGAGAGCACAAACGTCTGTGTATGTGTTACGTCTTCCTGCAAAATTAGACTTTTTTTGCAGGGTTTCTGTAATGCAGGAGCCAGACTGCCTGTAGCACAAACCGGCAAGTGCCCATGTGGACCCAGGTTTGAGTCTAGCCTGTAGTCTCTCTCCCACTTACTTCCTGTCTACCTCTCCACTCGTCTATTAAATAAAGGCATAAATGGTCTAAGTAAATAAATAAATAAATAAAGAGAGTTTTATTGACGTACTGTCCAAGATGACGCCCACCAGGGGCTCGCTGTTGTTGTTGAGAATCTCCCACAATGCAAAAGGCTCCTGCGGTGTGTCGGGCAGCAGGCGGAACAGGATGGTGAGGGTGTAGTCGGAGGGCAGGCCTTCAGGGTGGAGGTACCTGACGGAGACACAGAGACACAGTTAGTCGGCTGTAGCTCACTCATCACTCAATCTATCCGTGCACAAACTACACAGTGAAATAATCCAAGAGACATTTTTGTCACCGTCTTCTTCATTTACTCCAATAACACCACGTCCCCCATAGGCCTGTGGAGGAGTCTAAATTAAATATTATCATGCGTGGGTACTGGTGGAGGAAATCTGTCGGCACAGCAGGCAGCTGCCCAGACACTGCTTCTGCTGGAGCTGACAGTGTGTGTGTGTGTGTGTGTGTGTGTGTGTGTGTGTGCGTGTGTGTGTGTGCACGTGTGAAATGTACCCCTCATATCCCACATCAATGGTATACATGGCATCATTCCCCCCCCCCCCCCCCTTTTTTTTTTCTTGTTACGACTAATTTAATTGCTGGAATGTTTTTACAGAACACATCTCTCAGTCAAACATAGACCTTTAAATTGAAAACACTACATAAGGGCCCTACATAAACACCTGAAAGATGTGTGTGTGTATGTATAGGTTTGTGCGTGCGTACGTGCGTGTGTGTGTGTGTGTGTGTGTGTGTGTGTGTGTATGTGTGAGAGCATGTGTGCATGCATGAGTGTGCACCTGTGTGTCTATGTGTGTGTGCATGTGTGTGTGTGTGTGTATTTGTATGTGTGTATATGTAAACAACACACGTGTGGTATGAACACTGTACCTGGTAGGCTGAGACACCAGGGCGTCTTTGTGCAGGCGGTAGCAGGGGAAGCTGTTGAAGGTGCCGGGCTCCATGGAGACGCCCTGCACGCTGCTGTAGCCCTTCTCCACCAGGCCAAACATCTCCATCATACGGAACCCTGCAGGGCCAGGAGCAAGGAGGGGCACACGGCTTAGTCACACACACAGACAGCCAGGCATACACACACACACACACACACACACACACACACACGTCAACAAGACGGACACACCAAGAGCCTCATTAGGGGCTGAGAGTAATGGCCAGCCGATGCCACCCATCACACACACACACACACACACACACACACACACACACACACGCACACACACACACACACACACACACACACACACCTCACTCTCATGTGGAAAATGTGGGCAGACCTACCAACAAAATATGTTTCTTTTTTTCTCTTTTCTAATGAGTATTACTGAGGCATCATCTGCAAAGTTGAACATTATGTTCAACCACCTAAGGGTACAACCTTTTTTTATACGTTTTTTTGCGAGGGAAAAGTCTTGGATCAGCATGCAATTGTCTGCCAGATAAAGGAAAAAGGAAACCTCGTGTGGTGGAATGTGTTTATTTAGTGTGACTCCATTAGCAACTGCGCGTGATGTGAGAAGGCTAATAAGCGTGGAGGGGTCAGTGCGGTTTGTGTTTAGCCTATCGCCATTACAGTCTCATTTATCATTCAGCGGCGGCGGCGCGCTGGCACGGCTAGCGGCGGACGGCGGATGGCGGAGAAACCTTAGCGGTGCAGCTGAGCGGGGAGCTGGCAGAGGTGGGATGCCTGTGGGGCTCTTGATGTGCTGCGCTGTGCTGCGCTGGGCCACGTCCTCTTATGAAAAGAAACACTGACTGACTGGCCCAGCTCTGTCCTCACCCCTTAAATCCCCCAAACACACCCACACACACAACACCCACCCCCGCCGCTCTCGGGGAGATAGAGTCAACATGCAAATGTGGAGACTGGACTGCTTAATATTGACTGTGGAATATTCAGGATGTAGCCGTCAACTAGCGTCCCAGTAAGGGGGGGGTTCGGGATCTGTGTCGGAAAGAAGGCGCCTTCTGATTCCAAAGGGCTTGCGCCCAACACACAAACTGCCAAAGCAGCGGGACTATCACCACAGTGTGGGTGTCGTGTGTGTGTGTGTGTGTGTGTGTGTGTGTGTGTGTGTGTGTTTGCATGTGTGTGGGAAAGGAAATAAAGCAATCGATTACAACATCTCTATTTTGAATCCATTGCCTAGATGCTTAACTGTGGTAAACTTGCTTTCGTCAAGACACTGCAGTAATTTCATGTACACCTCATGACAATTAAAAAGAAGCATGTGCATGTTATGTTACCTGCTAATGTGTTCCCGCTCATCAGAAGGGAGGGGCAGGCTGAGGGAAGGCAGAAGCATAAAATAAGGCATTACAGCAAGGATAACAACCGCCATGGAGCCATTACCAAACCAGGACAGCCATTCAAGTGTCTGTACACATTTCACGGTTTGTTCACTTGCAATAGACAGAGAACACACTCTGTCATTACATGCTGATTACATAAACAGTTTAGTTTTTTTTTACTTTCTAAGGCTTGGCGCTTAAAATGCAACAAGCGATGCCAATCTACATGCTGTCTGACATTTTATCTAGACCTACAATCAGAAAATTCCACCATGCATCATGAACGTGCTATGATCCAAAAGTGGAGTCAGTCAGTCACTTCGCAGGCTAACAGAATGTTGACATAATTAATTTCACTGTGTGGTTCCCAGGACAGAGGCAAACTTACTGGCAGTGGCGGCCTCGCACACAAACGTAATCAGCTGCTCCTCGATCTTTTTCACAGCGTCCAGATCATCCACGAAGAAGACGTGCCTCTCACTGGGCTTGCTGGCCATGTTCACCAGCTCACCGTAATCAGCGTCGGCAAAGCCAATGGCGAAGATGATGTAGCCTGGACACCATGAAAAAATGAAATGAATTGTAATGAAAAAAAATTCATAACTTTACTGGATTCCCAGTACATGGCATTTGACAGCATTTAACCATAAAATATTATTAACCCTTTGGGAGTGATTTTTTTCCTGTTCTTCTAGAATTCCACACGAACATTCTTCAGCTGCCATAGAACTTCATGTTAAAAATCTATCTGAGCATTTCGGAGAGTCGGAACTCTCAATTTTGCAATGTTCTAATCACACATTTGTGACCGTACTCCTCAAAGGGTTAAGAGAACTGAGTTTACGGAATATTACTAAATGTCTTTTCAAACCATGTTTCCCAGTTGTCAGTGTCCCTACTATTTTAGTGGCTAGTCTCTGGGCAAACAATTCTAAATAATGGTATTGGTGGTAAACTGTTTAAACTAGTGTTAAAACTTTGGAACCAAAACAGATTGAGTGAAAATGAGAAGCATACGTTGGCAGCTATTGTTGTTAGGAACCCATTATTACTGCAAAATTCAACTGCAAATGCAACATTCTCCATTTAATTACTGTTATGCGTACTATTTCTGTGTGATGTTTCTTTAAAGTCTAGGGCGCCTGAGTAATGATGGGAAAGAAGGAGTTGACAAAAGCTCCCTCCACGACAAACCTTCCAGCTGCATCTCCTTGGAAACTTTGTTGACGTCGTCCTGGGAGCGTCCATCCGTAAGCACCACCAGCACTTTGGGGATGCCCCTCCTGACACCAGCCTGCTCGGTGAAAATGGCCTCCTTCACGTGCTTCATAGCTCGACCTGGGTGGGGGGGGGGGGGGGCAATGATTGACATTAGGGGCCTGGATCACACACACACACACACACACAAACACACACACACACACATACACACACACACAAACATATACACACACTATCCAGGGAGCAGGCCTGGGGTTTTCCAAGCCTGGCAAAACAGGATACACGGTAGGGAGTAAACCAGTCTGTAAAACGTCTGCCGCAGTCCTGACTCATTTCAATGCTAAGAGCAAATAGCAACTGGAAACAATCTGTCAGGCTCCTGGTTTTATGGAGACACTTAACACAGGCTTGCAATTTGTAAACAATACAACTCTAACAATTCACTTTAATAGTGTGGGGTGATTACTGCGAGAAGACTTTACTGCCAGTAAAATAATATATGGCGTCATGGTCAATGCCCCAATTTTCACTACTTTAACAATCGCAACTCTTACTGAAGCACCAGCTAAAAGGCCCTGAGGTTTCACACCCACACACACACACACACACACACACACACACACACACACACAATGCTACTCAGCATTCTCATCAGAGATAAAGCAATCCCGTCATGGCCTGTTCCCTCTGCATGCTACCAATTCCACATTTGCATTTTCTAATCTCTCTTTAATGTGTTAGGCTTCTTCTCTTCTCTCTTTCACACGGATGTCAATGCAGCTTTATATCGCAAGTATGCACACATGCATGCAATCACACATACACACACAGATGGGTACACACAATAGTACACACACACACACACACTTACTCACTCAGAACAACACAGACACACATACACACACCCTATAACACACTCTCACACAGACACACACACACACAGACACACACACACACACACACACACACACACACACACACACACACACACACACACACACACACACACACAATAAAATATAGAGCTGAGAGGATCTGTGTGTGGCAGGCTGCAGTGCGCGCGATGGATTGTCACCAAATTTAATCTACAGGGCCCCTGAAGCACCACCTCGCCAATTGCTCCAGCTGTCTCTGTGCTGCTATTACACTGGCTGTCAGGCAAGACAAACGATGAACCGAACTGTCAAAACACACACACACACACACACACACACACACACACACACACAATCATAAGTCTCTAGTGTTAGGATTGGGTTTAAATATGTGTGTTAAAACCTCATTAGGTTAAGCCTTGGGTCAGCACTCCTAAATGCCATCTGCGTGTAACGTGTAAATCTGAGCGAGCGTGTTTAGCGAGTGTGTTAGTATATGTGGGGGCGAGGGTTGTGAGGGAGGGGAGGGGGGGAGTGTAGTTGGTGCTGCTGGATAAAGCGAGTGCCAGTCACCACAGGACTAAAGGTTGTGGACACACATGAAAAGATCATAAATCAGGAACCGCCTCAATTCCCACCCACGCAAACTTTATTTCAGCCCCGCGATCCCTCAAGGTGCCCTTGAGTTGGGGGTTCATGCTGGAGCGCCTGCCCAGTGTTGAGGCTGTTAAAATGGCAGAGTGGATAACAGCGCTCCAGAAAACCAGTGACATGTAACACAGCCCCCAACTGAACCCAAAATGCGCATAAAACACAACCAATAACAATATTTTTTGAAAGATGTCTTCTCCGTTGCCAAGTGAAGTTAGAGGGAGCTGGCCTGTCGACTGTGGTGTGGTGTGGTGTGCGATACGATACTGACGTCTTAACCATTTCCTTGCATCTGGGTTTGGAAAAGTCTCTGTTTCTCTCCTCTCTAGTTTAATATAAGGGGCTAGAATGAGACTGCTCACCCAGAGCTGTTCACTTTTCCTCCCCCGAGCCGAACTATATGAGCCACAGCAGGGCTCACAATTTAATACTCTCTGCACCCACAAATCAATCACTGTCTGTCTCACGCAGAAAGAAATCAGACAGCTAGCTGAAGCCTTAATGAATATATTTACGGGCCGGTGGCCATTGTAGTGTAGGTGTATCTCTGTGTAGGGAGGTGGGTGCTGGCTGTGCACACACACAGGTGTATTTGTGTGTGTGTGTGTATTCTCACATGTGGAGGATATCACACCAAAGGCATGTGAAGCAGAGGGATTAAGCAGTATGTACAAAGGAGGGGCTGCATGTCAATGCGTTGCCTACAGGAACACAGCGAGGGGTGGCTTACCCCAATAAGAAGAAACTAAGAAGAAGGGACTAACACACTTCCCAGCTATGGGCGTCAGCACAAAGACTTGTGCAATGCCAAAATAACACAATTCATGAGAAACCATCCTTTGATTGCAACCACACTTTCATTTTCTGCACTGGCTCAGTCAGACTACAGAAGGCAGCCTTTTGGAATGGCAAATTAACTGGGCTTAGATGTGTTGTCACCCAGTAAGTCTCTCTACACTTTCCCAATGGTTGAAGAGGAGGAGGCTGGTCCACTACGGTGGTACAGTACATACCCGTCTTTGTATTTCCTCCCTTGTAGGAGATGCGCTGAATGGCATCCAGCAATGATTCTTTATCACTGTGAGCGTTGAGATTAAATTCAGTCCTGGCATCATCACTGAACTGCGCAATGGCAACCTATCACAGTGCATGAGAGTGAAGGAAAAAGAGACACACAGTGAGAGAGAGAGAAAGAGAGAGAGATAGAGACAGAGAGAAAGAAAGAGAGGGGCGAAGAAAAAAAGAAAAACATAAGCACAAATGATACAGGAAGAGAGTGAGTTAAAGACAAGAGTGAGTTTTCATCACTTTCTGTGGTGTGTTCTCCTGTTTCTGACGAAAGGCAGTGTAAATGCATCTCTCCCTGGGAGACTGATTCCTTCAGCATTTCTCTGTTCTCTCAGTCCTTCATCCCTCCCCCAGGAGCCTGCTGGTCGACTGTGGGCTTTTTCGTGGCTATTTATTTGCAGTTGTCTCTCTGAGTTACCATGCCTCTTCATACTAACTAAGCAATGCTACGTGGCTTAGTTCCATCTTCGCTTTAGTCTCGTCTAATTAATGGATGTGGACATGTGGCATTCCTCATCTGCGGGCTCCACTCCTCAGTGTCCTGGCCGGTTTGAAGGGGAGACTTGATGATGATCTATGAACCCTGCTCACCATGTCTAGACAAGGGCTATTTTTTTCCTCTTTGCCTAATGGCTTCTCTGGGGAGCGGGTTAAATAGTCTGTATTGCAGAAGAACATCTCAGACCACCACAAGCTCTTCCCGTCCGCCTGGAAATAGCCTCTACAATTGAGTCGCTTCAACCATGACCAGACAAACGATTAGCATCCAAGCAAGAAAAGTACATTAATTCAGTGGAGATGTATATTAAAGTTTCTTTTCAAAATGGATTTATCTAGCTTTACAAAGTGGAAGAGGAATGCTAAATAGAATGGAAATGCATTTTTGTATTAATATACTTTGTTTTAAGAAATAAAGTGAAGAGAAATTCAGGTAACTATATGTGAGACTTTCAATTAGCCTCAGAATGGCTGCTTTATTTCAATGGCAGAATGACTAGACCCTAGCGAGTGATGGGCAACCTGGAATCAAAAGCTACATTGTTGTACCACATATTCCAAATCACCTGGTTATAACTGTGTCAATACCATAGACTGTATATAAGAGAGATTTATACAGTTGACTTCATTAATCAACTCTTTCATGAAAGGCATCCAAAAGAGGTTTTGATAACAATGATTTACCCATTCATACAATAGAATGTGGAGTAGAACTGTAAAAAGAAGCAGAAAAAAATCAATAGTAGGGAGGTTTTCCCCCCTTTTTACCTGTGTTCCCTCTAAACCAATCACGTCCAGAGATCCAACTGTGCTGTAGAGGAAACGGGTGATCTTCTGGAAGTTGTCATCTCCAATACTCCACGAGCCATCCACCAGGAAGACAAGGTCTGCTTTGGCAGCTCTACAAACTGGGGAGGTGGGGGGCGGTGGAGGTGGAGGTGGTAGTGGAGGTGGACGTGGTGATGTGTGGGGTAGGAGGATGAGGAGGAGGAGGATGAGGAGAACAGAAAGTCATTATATTCCCTGTCTAACTGCTTTGCACAGGCAGGTGCTGATTAATGACAAACTCTTTCACAAGTTCTCCTGGTGCTGTCACACAGAGCTGCACACAGTCGAGAGCCCTTCGTTAAGGCAGACTGCTCCCCCATCACCGCCCCTTGTCTCTGTCACCACTCAAACAGGTGCTACAGCACAAAGACCAGTCTGCCTCCGGGAGACTCCAAACCAATCTTAAGAATGGCTATCACGCTCTGAGTTTAACAAGCTACACTGTTTTGAATTAAGGGGGGACTTGGATATGTGAGCTGATTTTTTTTTGTGAAGAATTGGGGAATAGTTTCCATATAGTTATAAACACCATGTGCCTTTCAGTCTCCCAGAAAGAGGAGACAGGAAAATCTTTTGATTTTCGTTTATAGATCAATTGTTACTAATTATTTACAGATGCTACCAGTCTTCCCATATCGTTAAACGCTGCACTTATTCTAATGCTAATTCCTATAAACAAGCACTTAAATGGTCTATTACTGCTAACTAACAAGTTGATTTTAGCTTTTTTATTTATTTTCTTAATGTATCAGTTAACATCAGAGTACATATTATAGTGAACACATCATAGCCTCATTATTGTTTTCTACTTTAAAAAATAATAATGCAAGCAGATACTGTGTCGTGTGTAATAATGCAACCAGATACTGTCATATTCAGACTACTCCTCCATTCCTGTATATAATTCCTGAGATGTTCCACACATATTGCACAACCTTCCAGAAATAACGGATGTAACAAACTAAAAATGACCTGAAAAAAAAAAAAACTAAATAGAGATCCGCTCAGAGGCAGAACTCACACACTCCAACATATTGCACTTCGAATTGTGTTTGCGTTTCTCCTCCATTCAAAAATAGTTTGCTCCGTGGCACAAGGCGACAGTCTACAGAGACTGTCTGTAAAAGAGTGTTTTTGCACCACTTATATATGGATTTATAGTGAGAAAGGTCAGCTGTCAGCAGAGATCTGCTTGTAGAGAAAAGGGCACGGTTCTCCCAGGCCTGGGCACCACCTGACCCAGTGGGAGAGGCAGCCAATGGGGCTTTCATGCTCCCTCCGACCACTCACCTTCTTTGGCAGGAGGGATGGTGGGTGGTGGGGTGGTTGTCGGGGGTGTGGTTGGAGGCTGCGTGGGTGCAGGAACTGCCAAAAAAGAACAAATAACTCAATAAATAAATTAATTAATTAAGACAACCGTAACGATATCTCTCACGCACATACATGCACAAGGATTAAAGCCTTCCTTCCTGCTGAAAACTCCAGGGATTTACTCTAATCAATTCAGGAGCAAAATCCTAGGAATGTGCATAAATTATTCTAAATCACACATGCTAAAGAGATCTGCCGGCTGTGGATTACTCCTGTGGTTGGGGAGGGATGGAGGGAGGGAGGGGAGGAAAGTGGGGCTAGATGGGTGAAAGACTGAGACCAGAGCATTTGGGTGAGAGGCTGAGACTCGAGCATTTGGGTGAGAGGCTGAGACGAGAGGCTGAGCATTTGCGTACGTGTGGTGTCTGTGGTGGTGACCGCGGGCCCTTCCAGGGCCTGCAGCTGGCTGTAGTGGCTGATTTTGTACTGGCTGTTGGGGGAGAGGTCGTGGAAGCACTGTCGAGAGGCAACCCCCGCCACGCTCACCTCCTGCCTCTGTCCATCTGGAAGACAATAAAACAGTATAAGAGTCTGTATACGGCCAAGGCCAACACAGTAGCCAAATCACAGCAGCAGTAATTACACGGTCTTACTGTATTTGGCAAGCAGAAAATAATGGCCACCATTTCTGCAAATACATGACACAGCAAATAGACATAACAGTTACATATTTGCCTGTATTTTTACACATAATATGTAGTTTTGCAGAGAACAAACAGGAGTCTGGATATGGCCAACTCAGCAGCCAAAACACAGCAGCACAGTAATGACATATTCTTACGTGGCAAGCAGAAAATAATGCCAAACATTTCTGCAAATACATGCAAATACACATAACAGTGACATATTTACTCATATTTTTACACGATATCTAGTTTTGTAGAGAAAGCAGTATGCATGCTGCTGACTGTACTTTGATGAAACAATGAGGAAGGCATGTGGTCCCCAGTGAATAGGGACTGTGGAGCGGTTGTGTCCCGGACACAGAGGCCTAATAGCTGCCATTCATCACCTACGTACGCTACACTGATGTAATTACTTTCCAAAGGCGTTTTTAACGGGCAACAATAAGTGGCTTGTGCAATGTATCCTTGATTCTGTGTCATATCTGTCTGGGGTCATCTGTTGAGCCAATGAATGGTGGCAGTCGCTGTGTGTGTGTGTGTGTGTGTGTGTGTGTGTGTGTGTGTGTGTGTGTGTGTGTGTGTGTGTGTGTGTGGTGGTGGTGGTGGGGGGTTAGTTAAGGGTCACTTTGACTGCATTTCCGAGGATGGATGGAGTGTGTGTGTGTGTGTGTGTGTGTGTGTGTGTGTGTGTGTGTGTGTGTGTGTGTGTGTGTGTGTGTGTGTGTGGAGGGGGTGGATGAGATGAGAGTTGAATGAAGCTGCATGAGTGTGTTCCAGAAGTCCCTAAATCTACACTTGTGCTATGCTGCTCGTCCCAAGAAGTTGCATCAGCTTTCCAAAAGTGATGTGATATTCCCCCTCTGAGAACTTATTTTTCCGCCTGATTTACTGTCCGCACTTATGAGCGGAAATAAATGATTTGTGTAGTGGAGGGGAAATGAGAAGCAACGTGATACGTTGAAACTGAAACTAATCACCCACAAGTCTCCCCGTTTCCTTTTTCAAAGCCCCTACGCCTACCTAGCCAACCTACTGAACCCAAACTGTCTAAATAAACTCCTAGACACCGCGTTAAAACGTGATTTATTATGAGTGATACTCAATTTGCATACCTCCACATGAGCAAGACAGCAAAAAACTGACCTAAAAAATCTTAATTGGTTAATGGGATCTAACCAAAAATATCCTGGACAGACTTTGAGTGTGAGTCAGGCAGACAATAAAATGGATATTTGTTTGTTCAGGGTTTTTGCAGTGGGAAACATCAGCATACACATTTCAGCAACTGCAGTCCAGCTCAGCAAACAGTCAACCAACAGTCCTCCCAACATCCCTATTACAGCTGTCACAAGAAGGCCCTGCCTCTGCTTCTCATGCAAGTTCTTGTAATCCACTAATATTTTAAATGTGCACCTCCAAAAGCTCACTATTGAAAACATATTCTGTTTCCTAATTTATTCAAAGATTCCGATGAACCATCTCCCCTCCCTTGCACACGTGTTTGCGTTTGCAAAGAGAAATGTGAGCTAATCCCCCCGGGAAAAATCTAGATGATTTGTGTTGTTTGGGATACAAGATTTTTTTTCCTCCGTATCCATGTAAACTAGGGAAGATGAGCAGGTAACATGAGGTCTCCTTGGGCCTCGCTTCAGTAGCACCCAGCCAGCACACTTCCCACTGAGCCGGAATGCCTGGACCGGCTGGCAGAACACCAGCTGGAGGTGGGGGACTGAGGGAGGTTTGTGGTGGTGGGTAAAGGGGGGGTGGGAGTTTTGGGTGGTGGTGGTGGTGGGTCTTGGGTGGGAGGGGGGGATGGGTGGTTCTGCTTTTAATATCCCAGCAGCCCCCACCATCTCAGTGCTTATATGGCACAGCACTGAGCACGTCCATCCTTGGAGGGCTGGTGAGGATTTACTCGGGATTTGGAGATAAGGATGGAAAACGGGGATGAGTGATGGAATAAGTGCCTCGAGTCTGTGCCACTTTAAAGTATCGACACACACGCTGTCAGCAAACAGCTCCAACCGCACAACCCTAGGGTTTGGCGATAACACCTCTTGTCTGATAACGAAATAATCACAAAACCAATGTTGAGCTACACTTGAATCATAGCCGCAACAGCATTAGTAATACTGATTTTTTTTCGCCAAAACTGTTCCCTGTTATCACTAGTGGATGTTGTTAGTCCAAAGAGACTTACAAAAAAAGAAAGACAAAAGAAAAAGATTGTAGCTGTAATCTTGTGGTGGTACTCACTCAGCAGTGACTCGATGGCGACTCTGTAGAGCGAGGCTTGGGCAAGGGGCTGCCACTGGACACACATGCTCGTGCTGCGCACCTGGTAGGTACTCAGGCTCTGCACACCCAGATACACTGAGAGAGAGAGAGAGAGAGAGAGAGAGAGAGGGAGAGAGAGAGGTAAAGATAGAGGGAGAGAGAGAGTGAGAGAGAGGGGGAGAGATAGATAGAGGGAGAGAGAGAGAGATAGAGAAAGAGTCAGGCATGAGAGAGGAGAGATACTTTAATGTTAAACAGAAAAAAACATCTTGTGCAGCATTACAGGGTTCTGTTTAATTTCGAGATACCCATTTTCAAATGGGTTAAATACTACAAGACCAGTGTTGGAAGGATGTGGGTACCTGCCATTAGGCGAAGACAGATATCGAGATCACTCAAAGGTCTTAAGCTGTATTGAAAGCATTATCTACAGGATGTATTATAGGACCAGCGGCCAGTGATCGGCAAGCCTACAGGCAAGCTGGAGCTGGAAACGTGGAAAAAAAATTGTCATGTGTACAAACGAAAAGTCTAACTGCCATGGAGAAAAACAGGCGTCTCTTTCGATTAGTGTGACACAGTGTGGAGCCGTTGCACATGTTTCAAATTAGAGCTGGAGGAGCATGCTGCCTTTTCTCTTCTGGTTCCACAGGAACTCCTCTGAGGCAGGCAGGCGCTCGGAGACGGGAACTCACACATGCAACCTCACCCTGGAAGAGAAATGCAACTCGCTCGCTCACTCGCTCTCACAAATCAATGGTTGTCTGTTGCATTGGATGAGTCCCGATGCCTTCTTCTTCATGAATATTTTGATGGAAGTGCAGACAACCAAGCACATGGACACCAACGCCCAAACCTGAGCATGTGGACCAATGCATTGGATGCGCAGGGTGTGTGAATGCATAATGCATACAGCCACCCCTTACCCCCCCCCCCCCCCACCCCCACCCCTTAACCCCCCACCGCCACCCCCGCCACACCCCTGCCAGGCTTTTAAATGAACTGCAGTCATGCAAGACAGACAGCAGGCTTCACCAGTTAAGACAGAAAAAAATCAGGTGAAAGAATGGCCACTTTGTGTTTATTAAATCTAAAGGTCAGGCCGGAAATGTATGCCACATCGCAACGGCTCACTAGCGATGTATGCAGATGGTGTCATAAATTGTGCATTAGGACGAGGCCAGAGAGAGGCAAGGCGAGACGAGACAAGGGGAAGGGAGGGGAGGGGAGGGGAGGTGAGCTGAGGTGAGGTGAGGGGTGACAGTGGCGTTACAGAGCACCTGTCCCACAGAGAGACCCCCCCTGCTGTCACCCTCCAACTGACGTCTGACACATGATGGGCAAAACTGAGCTCTTTCATCTCTGGAGAGTGGAGCTCCTGCATGGAAAGGCCTTCATAAAAGTGACTTTGAACAGTAATGTGAATGCTCGCATGTGTGATGATGGTGGTATCCGAGGATAGTGCACCACAGCTTTGTGCAGTGATGGGCAAATCTGGCTTCAGAGGCTACAGTCCAGGACCACATCCAGGACCACCTACTCATTAGATCAACTGGGTTCGATAAGCACAACTCATAAACCTGGTAGAAGAGTTAATTCATGGCAGAACTGCCAGAAAATGACCCCACATACCCATGGCCTCAGAGGTGTCTTAGACAAGTGCTGGAGTTTCCATACATTTCCATACATTTAAGATATGAACATTCTAATTTAAAGTTTGAATAGCACCCAGCTTGTTCCTCACACTTATGTGACCGCACGGATTTCATTATCAAAAATAGATGTATTACTGGGCCAGATGATTCAAGCAGGTAATGACAAAGATGCTTCCCCGAAAATCTAATTTGGGCTTGGACTGAAGCGTGCTATTCCCCTGGGCCGGAGCAGCAGCAGAATGCAGGATCAGAGTGTGGGGTGTGGAGTGGAACAAGAGTGGAACAAATGCACATGGAGCAAGACACCGCAGCGACACTGAGTTTGTGCTCTCGTAGCTCTGTCACATGGCCTCATTACACAGAGACTTACTTTTTTTTTTTTTACTCCAGGACATCAATAAACTTCAATCTACTCCTCTCCAACCCTACACATCAAAGGTATAATCTGTTTTGGTATTGGTATTATCATACTGCTGACTACACACTTTTTCAAAATGTCATGACTGTTTTGCAAGAGCTTTTTTTTACAGACACAGATAGCCATGTACTTACTTTTATGTATGAAGCAGACCGTGGCTATTTGTATGTGTGTGGTGAAGGCTTGCATCTTGATATGAAACTGTAGGTCATCACAGGAGAACTAATTTGCTTGCTGTATTTTGATAGTCACTCTAGTAAAATGTGAACCAAAGGCATGCTTATAGTATGTGAGGCAGTAATCTGCCTATGTCTGTCTGGCCCCACAAATGCCATCTATCTTCTCTGATAGATCTTCTCTTAGCCATGACAACACTAGTTGTTATTGTGTACATGTACACACTCATAATGTGTTATTTCTGTGCTAACACCTATTCACACTTTTATCTTTAAAAAAAGGTATTGTTCTTCTAAACTGTGCCAAAGCATGCTGCAATAAGCTTACCCAAACAACACTGTGATGGCTAGGGAAAGTTTTAATCTTTGGAGAACACTGCCCAGAGGTAGATGTCCTAATTAAAACTACTCATCCACAAAACCACCATCCAAAAAACACCCCCACTGCTGCTATTAATGTTTGTGTACTGATGAGATGGCACTAAAATGCGGCTTTAACGACGTGTGGACTGTTAAACACCACTACTTTCAGGGGACTCTCTCTGTCCCCTAACTTAAGCTGAATAGTCTGCTTCAATGTCAGCCTGCCCTGCTTAAGAAACTTTTTTTTTACTGAGCTATAGTTAAAAACCCAGACTGCAATCCATCTAGAGCTCTTCAGGGACAAGGACACATCTCTGGTGGATAGATGTATAGCTGGATTTGAGAGGGTTAGAGGGTTCTCTGTTTTATGAGGGGAATGTCTGTGGGGTGGGTAGGGGGAGGCATGGGGGTGTTGTGAGGGGGGGTGTTGGGGGTGTCTTACGTGTTTTGCCGGTGCCCTCCAGAGGCTCACTGTTGCCGGTGGTGTAGGCGGCGGTGACCTTGATGCTGTACTCGGTGCCCGTCACAAGGTTGACCAGCAGCAGTGTGTTTACATCATCTCCCACAAACGTCTCAAGGGGCGCCTCTGCACCTACCACACACACACACACACACACACACACACACACACACACACACACACACAGAGGGTGAGAAAAAGGCTCCTACAGGGGTGAGGAATAGCCTTCATATAGGGTCGAGATGGGGAAAAGCCTTCATACAGATGAAAATGCACAACAACAAGACAAAGTCCCCCACACACTGATCCATGCACTGGTATGGACTAAGCTCTTTGTGTGCATACAGAGACTGGGAGAAACCTAAAAAATAATAAACAATAAAAATAAAAAAGTCTTCCTCTATGGTCAGCACCTAGTTGCAGTTTAGCATCTAAACAGCAATTCACTCTGTCTATATAGTATATACAGCTTTTGGCTGATGATATAGCCAGAGGCGAAGGCAACTGGGCAGAAAAAAAAAAAACACTCTCTGCTTCTTACCTGAGCTGGGCTGGTAAGCGATCCTGTAGCCCTGGGTCGGGAAGGGCGCCGGGTCCCAGGTGACGCGGAGGCGGTCGTACCATTCCTCGGACACGCGGAGGTGCCGTGGGGAGGCCAGAGGCACTGCAGACAGAGCAGAGCAGAGCAGAGACCAGACAGACGTGAGCGCGGTCAGACAGGAAACCAGACTCCCTGGCTGGGCCTCCGCAGAGTCGTACAGTCGCAGGGCGATGGGATACACCCACATGCAGGATGTAACTCAGCCTCTCTCTGCACACCTTAAGGGCACACTCTGGTTAAACCACAGCCTCGTTTATGCATGCGGGCAGATGTGCATAGCACAAAACGCGCACACACACACACACACACACACACACACACACACAGCAGCAGCAGCAATAAGAGAGAGAGAGAGACAGAGAGAGAGAGGGAGAGAGAGAGAGAGAGAGCATCAGACAGAGAGAGACAGAGAGAGACAGAGAGAGACAGACAGAGACAGACAGAGAGAAAGACACAGACAGATGAAGAGTGAGAGAGAGAGAGTGTTACAAAACACTTGAAAATCCCTCTGATTTGAGAGAGCAGGATGAGGTGAATGAGAGTGGCGAGCCGGGATGGCTGATGAGGTGGCAGCTGAGTGAGAGTGATGTGAGAGAGCGGATCTGTGAGCGTCTGACTTTAGGAGAGTCTGGGCAAGTGTGTGAGATGGATTTCACAGAGGATGAAGTGCATTGCTGAGGGTGTGTGAGGGAGGTGAAAGAGGTGATGTGTGAGCGTCTGAGTCTTAGAGAGTCTGGGTGAGTGTGTGAGATGGTGGACACTGAACAATGCTGTCTGGAGTGGTGGACTTGGTGTGACATTCTGCTCTACTTAAGTACGTCAGTGTGTGTCACAGTGTACACTATGTGTATGCTTATGAGTGTGTGTGTATGCTTATAAGTGTGTGTGTGTGTGTGTGTGTGTGTGTGCGTGCATGTATGTGTGTGTGTGAGAGTGTGTATATGTGTGTGTGTGTGTGTAAGAGAGAGAGAGAGACTCACAGGTCTTTCCTCTGGAGGAGACAGCAAGCTGATGGTCTTCTCCATCCGGGTAGATGGGGCTAACAGACACCCTGTACTCCGTGTCGGAGAGAAGAGGCTGCAGAACCACACTCCTTTGGGCACCTGAAACCAGAGTCTGACAGAGAACACAAAAAAGACTTTACGCCCATGTTATTGTCTTTCTCTCTCTCTGTTTCTCTCTCTCTCTCTCTCTCTCTCGCTCTGTCCCTCCACTCTTATGTGTATATATATGTATGTCTATAGTCTGACTCTTTCACACTGTTAAGGGACATATTTTAAAGTAGACCCACTTCTTCAGCTAAGGACTGCCACTGACCACCCCCATGAACTGTCAGTATGAACAAGACAACTTGTAGTTCTCCTCAGACACACTTAACATCAGATTACACACTGCAGCAAAGACTCAACAGGATGAACAGGCACAGGCACAGGCACAACCAAACTGGCTGCAACACCTCAACAAAGAGAGGAAATAACAGCTAACAAGGTCTGACTTTAGACTTTAGACTTTATTTATTTTGACAGGGACAATGTACACGGGCATTACACTTTACAATACAGGGGAGATGTTTTGCACCAGGTGTAGTAGACTTTGCTACATTCCACCTGTCTCAGGTTCTTCGCCATGTCTAGTACATGTCGCTCCTCGTAGTTTTTGACTGACACTAACCAGACAGATTATTCATGATGTCTAGAGCTCCTGTGCTCCCAGCCCCCACCACCCGCCTCTCCCCAATTTCTCCCCAGCCGTGTGACTCCCCTCCCCCTATGGCTGACAGGGTGGCCCTGGTTGGGTTTGATGTGGAGCTGTCCAGCAGACCTGTGGTGCTGAATCCTCCTGTGAGCTTGAGCCTGGGACAGACAGACACACAGACTCTGCAGTGAGCGGTAGGAACTTTCTGTCTGGAAAGGGTGGGTGGGGGTGTCCTCACACGACTTCCCTCCGCCGCTGTGGCCGAGCAGGTTGGGGGGGTGGTTGGGGGGGGGGGACGTTGCTCTCCACAGTGAGCACCGTCTCCGTGACCTAAATGCTACTTGAAAAGATAATGGAATGCCTTTTGTTCCCGGACCATTCCCTTTTTTATCAGCCTGGCGCTTGACCCACAGCGAGTGTGGCTGGAAATTAAAATGGGGGTGATGGTGTGTGTGTGTGTGGGGGGGGGGGGGACGCGGTGTTGCTGTCAGCTCCTCCTCGGTGACTGTGACTATGGGCTCGCTCACTTAAAGAGTGCCGGGGATTGAAAAACAGATTGGGTGGCTGTCATTAAGGCAGAGGTGAGACTACGCTGAGGGGGCAGAAAGGAAGAAATCCACGTTTTTTCTCTTTTTATCTCCTCTCTCGTCTTGCTCCGGCTCCCTGTGCCTGAAGATTACATTCAATAGGGCGCGTACCCATGAAGTACCATAAGCTCTTTCAAGGCAGCATTTGAATTATTTTTCACATTTGCATTGGACTATTATCTTACCCTCAGTAAGAAAAAAAAAGGTATGCATATAGTCGGTGGCCAAAGGTACATATCTATTGCAAATAATACATGAATTTAATAATGTGGTCTGAGGTATTTTCAATTTGTGCTTTATCTGTGCAGACAGACAGGGAGTGTGGTGGAGGACCTGGCTTCTTAGTCCTGAGCTCCGTATGACAATTCCCTCCTCCATTGCTGCAGGTCATTTACAGTACATAGACAAACACGCATGGTTGATGTATTATTCATTCACTGCCATGCATTCTTCTATCTAACCCTGCACTGCAAGGACAAGCTCCATCCACAATTTCCATCAGAAACTCAGAAAGCAGAGAGCATGAAAGGAGAGAATGGTGAAATAAAAAAACAAAAAAAACATTGGATTTCCAATTCAAACGTGCCAGTGCACCAAAGCACACCTGTTTCTCTGCAGCATACGGTTCAGAGCAGTGTTTGTATGTGTGTGTGTGTGTGTGTGTGTGTGTGTGTGTGTGGCTGTGTGTGGGGGGGGAATGGGGATAACGCAAATATGCATCCCCAAAGACTTACAAACACAGACACAGACACAAAGACACACACACACACACACACACACACACACACACACACACATGCATACACAGAACTGCTTGTTGGAAGAGACTCTTGAAGGTGGCAGAGCCAGAACTGTGGGTCCCTTTTGACTGATGGCAGAGCCCCGTGCCTCAGAGAAATGTCTGAGAGTAACATTTGACAGACTGCAATAGAAATCAAAGCTCAGTGAAAGTCACCCTTTTCCTGCCTATATGCCACAGCATTTCTCATACTCCAAAGACAGGCCGCTGTCTCTGAGTTCACTGGCTCTCCAGAAAAATGAAAAACTATGGAGAAAACATCAGGACAGTTGACTGGCTTGTGACGAGACAGCTAAAATACAGCCACAGAGCCATTTGTGTTGTGCATTCAAATGTGCCTGTGCCAGAACAAACTATTGACTGAAACAAATCACCATAATTTGCATAAACATGTCCTTTTGCATAAATCTGTCCATGTTTGTGTTTTTTTTCTCATAAAGTGGGCTGTCTAGTGGATAGCTGAGCTGTACCACATTTATCCTCAGTCTCAGTCTGCTCCTGCCTTCCAAGCTAACAGCCTACCTCCGCCATAGCTCTGCTAGCACTAGCTTGCACACTGACTTGTGTGTGTGGAGGAGTGTTGCTGGGTAACAACTATAGTGCTGACGGCATGTGACACACTCACCGTTGCCACCCCGCCATCTCCCCCCAGGCTTCTGTAGGACACCTTGAACTGCTCCGTCTCGCTGTCATCCGTCTCCCAGCTCACCCGCAGGCTGGATGTCGTCTCCTCATCCACAGCAATGTTGCGCAGCCCAAAACGAGGCACTTGGTGGAGGGTGAGAGAAAAAAAAAAAAGTCGACACACACTGGCATTAAGACAGAATACAATACTGAGCAAACAGACCAGCGTGGCCATCAGCTAAGCCAAAAAGTCAAAAAGCTTGCCTAAAAATAGTTGTACAAAGAGGGGGAAAAATGGTTTCTGGCATGGCGTTTTCACCCTTGTAGCCAGCCAAAGACAAAACGCAGAGCAAAGTATCAAATGCCATGCTATTACTCATGAACATCTGGATGTTCTGGTCACAAGTCATAAAACTGCTTGTTGAAGTTTGATTATCATGCAATACACTGTCGATGGACCAATAAAAACAGCGGTGAGCCTTATAAAGCCCACGATGAAACAGATGGAGATGGGGTCAGTAGTTTTGACACCACAGAAACACCTCTGCTGTCATACTAACCCTTCAACAAACAAACACATGAAGGAGCAAGGCCGCCATTTTAAACAAATCTAGACTCACAATAAAGAAAGCACTGCTGCAATAAATCCCTGACTATCAGTGACTATGCAGTGACAGAATGATAGAGAACAGTGTAGTGCAGTGTAGTGTAGTGTGTGTGTGTGTGTGTGTGTGTGTGTGTGTGTGTGTGTGTGTGTGTGTCTGTGTTTGTGAGTAAGAAAGAGAGAGATAGAGAAAAAGAGAGAAAAATAGAGAGAGGGAGGGAAAAAGAAATCATTTCAAAGAGCTACGTTTGTGCTTTATTGCAGCTGACAACATGAGGTCCTCAGAGTCCTACAGTGTGTCTTGTATACAAATAAACAGGTAGGTAAGCCAGGAATAGTGAAACAGGTAATGGGCACAGCTACTCTCTTCACAAGACTAGTTGCTAGTAGGAGACTACAGTAGACTGGTAGACTAGTAGTCTTCACAAGACTACTAACCATCCATAAGTGCTTACCTGTTGTAGTTGGGGCAACTGTGGTAGACCTGTCCACTGGATTACAAACATATGAGAGGATAAAACACACAAAGAGTTAACAGAAATCACAGTGGGCTGATTTAGAAGAAAAGAAAACAAACAAACAAAAAAGGCTTTTTACCACTTGGGCAAAAGTTACAAAGACTGAACACAATTGAACCGATCGATGGTAAGTGTCTCCAATATGCATGAGATGCTTGCTTTGGGCTGGCTAATCAGAATGATTTTAGAAAGCACAACCTAAATTGATTATTTCCTCTATTATGCAGTCATTGCCCCCCTTTAGAATTTGCCAACTACTAACTCTAAAGGTTAGAATTAGAATGTATAGATAAGGAGTAAACAAATCTAAGAAAAAAGTATGTATTTAATGTATTTAAATGTGTCTGGAATTATGGACTGATCATCATTACCACATGCAAATTAAAGAGCTTGTCGTTGATAGGAGGTGAGTGCACGTGTGTGTGTGTGTGTGTGTGTGTGTGTGTGTGTGTGTGTGTGTGTGTGAGCATGTTTGTGCATGAGTGTGTGTGTGTGTCTGTGTCTGTGTCTGTGTGTGTGAGTGTTTCTCTCACATGTGGTCTCCAGGACAGCAACAGCATCGCTCTCGGCCTCGTCCTTGTAGATGGCGGAGACAAACACCTCATACTCTGTACGCTCTATCAGGTCCGTCAGGACGAATGTGCTCGTGTCACCGGGCACAACCACCTGCGCAAAGGGAGGAGGGTGAATCTAGCAACACCGCCCACACTAAAGGTCATTCTCATTTACACGGCTTAGCATTTTTTAAGACATTTCACAATACAGAACCCAATTGGATGACTTTAAGGAAGCAGTGTTTCTGCTAGGATTTTGTGGTAGCAGTGGAGAAACGTTGGTAATCCAACTATGCTAGGGGGTTTGGGGGCCAATTTAAAAATAACCCAATATCTAACAATCTGGCAACTTCTAAGTCAAGAGTGGAACAGATTAAGACTTAAAAAACCTTTGGGTGCACTGCTTAGTACACAGTGTGCAAATGAAAGGCATTAGTTCGACCGTGATCTTACTGATCAGCAGCAGTGGTTATCGTTTACCAGTAGTGGTGCACATAGGGAGGAAGGGCATTCCCGTTCTTAATATCATGGGCGAAAAAACATCATGACTGAAAGCTGTTCCTCTATCACCCTGTCTTTTTAACACACCTGGCAAGGGCATTCCTGTTGTTAATATTATGTTCATCCCTCACCTTGCCTTTTAACACACATAGCCAGGGCATTCTGGTAGTTAATATTATGGGTGAAAAACACCACGACTGAAAAGCTGTTGGTGCGGTTCCTCGATCACCCTGCCCTTTTTAACACACATGGCACACAGCACACAGCCCATCCATAATGCAGTAAGGGTAGGCGCTGGTGACGAAAAGGGGGTGTGTCGGCGAGCAGCGGAGGGTGCAGAAGTGAAGGCCTGGCATCCTCCAGCCCACCCCTCATCCGGGTTATGATTTTCTGCTCTGCTGGCTCTCGGTAAACCTATCGACCGGCTGCGCTATCTCTAAAGAGCAGGGGCCTCGCAGGCAAGCAAGTTTCTGTGGCTCGGGGCAGAGTGGGGCAGAGTGAGGCAGAGCGAGGAGAGGCGAGGCGAGGTGAGGCAAACACACCCCGCTTCCCTCGACACCGCCTGTCTTTTCGCCGACTTTGCCACCACCTCTGGGCACAAGGTGCAACACTGCGCAGAGATGCAGGAACACCCCCACGGGCAAACACTAATGGCAGAGTTCAGAGATGGTGGATGTCTGATACTATGATGAATCAATCATTACTGCTAGCAGCAGGGCGAACCACGTAACTACTCATGTCCCATTATTTTGTAAACTTCAGCTGTACCTTCAAACAAAATTTAAAACCGAGCATTTTTCGTGAGTTATGACCATTTAATGAATGAATTAAACGAGATAAAAATCTCATAAGCACAGGACGTGTCGTTGTCTGTGGTGACAACACATAGTCCCTGGACTGAGATTTAGCTCCTGCAATTAGTGCTGTAATTTAGTCCATTCTGAAGACGTACAGCTTCATCAGCGCTTTAATTAAAATCTTCACCTTTTGGTGAACCGCATCACAGCCCCACATGGCCAGAGGTGGCAGGAGCCATGATGAACGACACATTTTAATAGCCCTGCCTTGTAATTCATAACCCAATACCACACCCATTATGGACACACTTCATTTGATGAACCGCATTTCCTGTTTAAACTCTGAATACATCACGTCTTATTGTCTTATGGGAAGCCCATGTGGCATTATCGCGCGTGCAGTGTTCGCTCTCCGAGATGCTGAGAATGCCCTCCTGTGACCCGGGCAGGAAGTTTTCATCCCTGGGCAGCAGACCGCAGCTGTGAGCTGTGAGTTGGCTCTGTTTCGACTGACCTCTTTGCTGTCTCCTCCGTCCAGCGGCTCCCAGGCAAGCTTGTAGAGCAGGACGTCGTGAGCGGGATGAGTCCAGCTGACGCGGAAACTGTCCGGACTCACATCACTGGTCAAAAGGTTCAGAGGCTCTGGTACGGCCACTGGGAGGGACACACATTACACATGCGGGTATTACACACACACACACACAGGCACACACACATATACACATACACATTAAACACACACACACACACACACACGCACATAAACACACACACATACACAAACACTCACAAACACGCATACACTCAGAGGTGGGCATGCATATACACACACCCACACACACACACACATACTTACACACACACACACACTTACATGTTAAACATACACATACCCACGCACACATACGCACACACACACATACACACATGCAGGCAGGCGGGTATGTGCACACACACACACACAAACACACACACACACACTATTTCAGACACACACACACATTTTTCCGATACAGTCAGCTAACTAAAGTCATTTATCAGAGTACGAAGACATCAAGATAATAGGGAGTCTCCGCAGACTTTCATTTACTGATGTTGACCTCCATTATAATTTATACAGCATACATACTGAAGCTACACGTCTCGCTGCTGTAGAGTATCCAACTGCTATTTGTCCTCTGGGACTTTCAAACCCTCAAGTCTAAAGCCAGCATATATGAAAATATTCTAGCACATCATATGCGGTCACATCTCTGCATAATAGAACATGCAATGATGATTTACTGAAACATCAACAAAGCATAAATAATGCATAGTGCCTATTATAACAATATGCTCTTGATTATTGAGTGCCCTAAATTAGCCATGCAGAATTAATTGACATTCAGGGGCTGATGATGTACCGTGATGCCGTATATTACCTCAAGATGGTCTCGATTATCGAGCGCTCCAAATCAGCCATTAGCCATAAATTGACATTCAGTGGCTCGTGATGTACGCTGATACTGATCTAAACGCTTCTCCGCATCTCTCTCTCTCTCTCCTTGGCACAGCCTTGGAGCGGAGTTCAGACGGGGACACTAGTTTGGGCACGGTGCCACCGAGACTGAGGCGAGCAGGGGACTCAGGGGACCAGGCAGGGGGAGCGCTCGGGCGTTGGGATACCCAGGCCTGTTTCTGCTGAGACAGCTCCGTCCTGCTCGCCCTAACCACCCCCCCCGTCCCCCGCCCCCCGTCCCCCCACCCCCCAATCGCCCGGTTCCTCTGGGACTACAAGCCACAGCGGCCCAGCATGCACTGGCTGCATTTATCAACTCGCCCCAAAACGACAGTGGCATGCTGCCTGCTCATGGCGACGGATCCAAGCCTGCCACCATCTATCAGTGACTCTGGGTGATGATAGGTCTTGTGAGGCAATAAATGTCTGCCCTGAGGCTGAGGTCTCAGTTATGACTAAGGTTCACACTTGCTAAGGATGCGCTAAGGAAAGCGCAAGTATGAGTTGCTACCGTGAGGAACTGTGAGCTATGCGCTAATTTATAGCCACCGGCAGGGGCACCGCTAGAAATTGTAGGCCCCCTGAAAGTAAAGAATTTTGGGCACCCACCCCAACCACATGAAAGTCCTGTGGGCCCTTAATTGTCCTGATTGTACAACCCCCCACCCCTCCCAGCAGTGCCCCTCTCTGGCCACTGGAGTGCAGTGACAAGTCTCATTAGCATACGGTCGTAGGTGAGTATGGGGGTCTTACACGTCATAAAACTGCCACTCAGGGCCTCCGATTGACCCTCGTCGTAGAGAGCGAATACAGCCACCGTGTACTCAGTCGAGGAGGCCAGGTCCTTCAGCACCAGGGAGGTGACTGGGCCAGCTTCTACCTGGAAGGACAGAAGGACACAACACACCATGAGCCTGCGGGGGTCACACCTAATGCCACAGGACAAGCCATGTGACAAGTGTGGTGATGCATGGGCCTCAACATGGCCTGCATGAAAGCACAAGGAGAACTCCAGAGTTCACGTCCAGAGTTAGAGATCTCAGCTTTAGAAAGTAGAAACCCTGCCACATATTTGATGCAGCCATTTTTCCAAAAACCAGCTGATCCCAATGAGAACATACATTAGTGAAATCACCTGTGATAACTGCACAAGCAGAAGGAAAACATGGCAGGATTCTTACTTTCTCAAGCTGAGATCTCTACCTCTGTTCACTAAAACTTTCCAGCAAATTCAACAACATCCAAACCTTTGGAGAACTACAGAGAAATGTTCTGCTTCATTTGCCACAGATCTAGTATAATTCCTGCTTTAAAAAAAAAGCTGCGGTAACAACAGACCTTAAACACACTCACCAAAACTTCTCACTGATTCTCACCTCATTTGTTTGAATTCCACCAGGTAACGACGTATCCGACACGGTAGCCATTAACGTCTTCAGCCGCAGGCTCCCAGCTAAGCCTGGCGGAGTTGTGCTGTACATCAAAGACCCGCAGATTGCGAGGCGAGGACAAGGGCACTGTGGGTGAATTATAAGAATCAAATGACTCATGCTGGTGCCATGCAGACAACCACAGTCACAGACCGATGAATAAGTACTCTTCCAGCTCAGCTTCAAAAAGTTTACACACACACTTACATACACACACACACACATACACACACACGCACACGCACACACACACACACACACACACACACACACACACACACACACACACACACACGCACACACACACACACACACACGCACACACACACAAAGATAACTGCGGCCAATACAGCAGCACAGCAAGAAGAATTTGGCCTTTAAAAACTACTGGCGGAGGGAATTCAGCGGATGTCTTCTTTCAGTTTGTGGTAAAACTTTGAGAGCTGACTGTAGCTTTGCTCTGGCCCCACTGCTGTCAGTAGTGGCCAACAGAGATGGGCGCAGAGATGGAGCTTATCTGAGATTCAGGAGCAGGAGCAGGCACAGGAGCAGAGCTACACTCTGACACTCACACGTCATCTCCTGGGAGGTCACCGGGTCACTGGCTTCGTCCCCGTACAGGGCGTACAATGTCACCGTGTACTCTGTGTCGGGGCTCAGCGCTGTCAGATGAACATCCGTCACCGACTCTGGTAGTCTTAACTACAATCACACACAGACACAGGCACAGACACAGACACAGACACAGACACAGACACAGACACAGACACACACACACACACACACACACACACACACACACACACATATATATATGCCACACATGAGACAATACCAAACTTAAGAAAAAAAAACTACATATACTACAGTTTACTGCATATAGTACTCCACACTGCACTACTGTGGTCTCAGAAATGGTGACAAATTGATTGGGAAAAATAAACACAGTGTAAACAAAGACCTTAAACCTTCAGGATAACCTTTAAGGCAGCTGGCCGTAAAGCCTGGAGGGACTGCACAGCACAGCACAGAGTGACTGGTAATGTCAGTGGGCTGGCCCATGAGAGAGGGAAGGTCTTGCACACATGACAGCCCCGAGTGTGCCGACCTGTGATAGAGAGCTGATGCAGGCCGGTGAGCACCATAACAAGCAGGCTGGGCATACACTATAAGAGTATAGTGTTCATGGAAGGGAACTGGCCTCGGGCACTTTTCTTCTAGTAAAAAGCCTTATTGTGGATGGTGGTAACACTTTCTATGACGATTGTATCCCTCAGTCTCTACAACGACATTTATGAAGGGTTATAATGCCTTTATAAGGCTTAATAATGGTTGACATTGGTATTCATAACTATTGATATATCCTCTTGACTGCACTCATAGGCAGGTGAAGCTTTATGACTTAGAAAGCACCGTGTCACTGTGTGACGTTGGAATAGGGCTTATGACACAGCATTATAATGCCTTGGGAGTACAGTTATGAGTATGTATAAATAGCTATGTATACTTGACATACTTTACATATGCATATATGCCTTTATGATTGTGTTTATAAAGTCTTATGAATACAAGCTTCACAGAAAGTGTTGCCCATATGGCTAGTTCATAATAAAACAGATAAATACACGAACACACACAAACGTTTCGGCCTAATTGCAGGCTTTCAATAGGGCATCAATGTTCTAGTGCATGTCACAGCTGGATGAAGCTCCATAAATATCCAGTATTACTGAAGGGAATTTTGAGTAATTCATGTGAAGAGGCAAATCTGGACAAATGATCGAGTGAAATGGACGCTGGCTGCTTTTTTTGTGTATCTACATGTAACAACATATAATATTATGTACTTATATTGTACATACCTAACACTATCCCTAACCCCAACCGTAAGATACAGTGTAAGTACATAATGTTACAATATGCAATATTATATTATGAGGAGAGCAGATGTACCTCGGTCTCGTCCACGTCGCCCAGTGTGAGAGGTGTATAGAGGACCATGTAGCCAGACACGCCCTCCACACTCCTCCAGCGAACACGCATGCTGGTGTGGCCCACGTCATACAGCTCCATCTGAGACACTTTAGGCAGGGCCACTGTAACACACACATATACACACATGCATGCACACACACAGATACACACACGCACATACAGACACATAAACATACACACACAGATACACACAGATACACACATACACATACACATACACACACACACACACACACACACACACACATATTTTTTACACACACATTCACAAACATACGTACACACACACACACACACACACACACGCACACATTTCTTTGTAAAAATCTGCTCCATATTTCAAGATGAACTCTTCTTCTCTATATATGGGCTCCATATTACTTGTGGGCCAGATTTGGGGATACGTTTGGCAGGGAAGAGAGGACAAGAGAAGAGAATAGACTAGAACCCGAGAGGCTTACGGGTGGTCTGACTGCCTCGCAGGGCCTCGCTGCTGGCACTGGCGTAGACGGCAAACACGGCGATGGCGTACTCCGTCAGCGCGTGGAGGTTGGTGAGCAGCACGGAACTCTCACTGCCATCTACCGTAGTCTGCAAAAACACCATCATCAGCGTCAGCATGGCCAGCACACACACACAGACACACACACACACACAGACACACACACACACACACACACACACACACACACACACACACGCATGCATACTGTACTGCACCTCCCCCGTCAGTGGTGACAGATCCACGGCAGTGGTGAGAGAGAGAGAAAGAGAGAGAGGGAATAAGAGAAAGAGAGAAAGAGTAAGGGGAAAGAAAGACAGGGGAAGGGGAGAATGAAGGAGAAAGAAAAAGAGACAGAAGGAGCGAGACAGAGAGAGAGAGAGAGACAGAGAGAGAGATACTTGGAGGGGATCCAAATTAAGTGGGCTTCAGCAAAAGTGTCATGCCACTGAAGAATTCTAATTATGACAGGATTCCTGAAGGTCTGAGAAAGGCTGCTGGATACTCCCACGCATGTGGAGAATGTGCGCTCCCTCCCACACTGTAAGTGCTCACAACACACTGAGGGTGATGAAACCACAGCCAGCACTCTCATGCAGCACCCCCCCCACCCCCTCTTCCCTCCTTCACACACACACACACACACACACACACACACACACACACACACAACCGGACATCCCACTCTCTATACACTGCTGCTGACATGCCTATTACAGCGAGTGAGAAGGATGGTGGCTGCTGATTGAGGGTGAAGCGTGTGCATCATCTACCAAACACAGCATTTCCTCTGTGTCACACACAAAGGGTCACACACAAACACTTTATTTTTATGGTTCCTTTTCTCTACATGTAATATTATTATGTACTTACACTGTACATACATAACAGTATTTCTAACTCTAACCCTATGGTACAGTGTAAGTACATAATGTCACATATTGTTACACACTTTGTTACACTGTACCTAATTGATGTAACAAGGATAGTAAGTCACTTATTAGGGGGGTTCAGTCTATATCTTTAAAGTTGGGTATATTATATATTATATATATATACCAATATTATAATTTATGGTATCTATACTGTAACATAAAAATATTGATCAAAATGCAGTAATAATTCAACAATACATATAGTAAATGTATTAAAACAGTGTGTGTGAGTGGTATATAAAATAAAATGTTTTCTGTATAGTCTCATTATATCACGTATTTTCACCTACTGTGGGGGATTCTGGAACATAACTACAGCGATATAGCGGGGGATCACTGTGTTTATTTTATGAGTGTAACTGATGTTTGTCTTGGCCCTCACCTCCTCTGGGCCCCTGTCACCACCGGTGGTGTGGTAGACCACGCGGTACTTCTGCACGCTGCCCGGGGCGGCGGACCAGGACACGCGGAAGCTGCGTGGGGCCACCTCTGAGGTCACCAGGTCACGGGGAGGGCCCTGGGGCTCCGGGGTCACCACGTCCTCTGCAACATTACATTATACAACATTGCATTACATCACACTACATTACATTGAATTACATTACATTGCATTATATTACATTGCATTATATTACATTGAATTGCATTTAGCGGACACTCTTATACAGAGCAACTTACAGTAAATTAGGTATAGAGACAGTCCCCCTAGAGTAATGTGGGGTTAAATGCCTTGCTCAAGGGCTTTTCAGCCATGGATGAGAGAGTGCTGGTTATATACTCCCCCACCCTCATTTTTTTCCCTACTGGTATGGGGACCGAACCTCTGACAACTTCAAACCCATGACAAACTTATTAACTATTACTGTAGGTCACAGATGCCCACACACATAGAACGGGACTGAAGGCAAACTCCACTGGAGGTCAATAAACAAGCAGGACAAAATCATACACACAGTACATCCAGTACCAACAATGCATACTGAACAAATAAATGTTAAATATAGCTACTCAGAGTTTTTCGTGCCCTTGATGATAATCTTGATTAAAAGGTCTTACAAGCGACTGAGGTGTCTTGCCAGTTCCCATCTCCGTGTTCCTCCTTTTATAAAAACAAGCTTTACACAGCCATCTGGCTGTACTGTGCCCTACTTATTTTGACAGCTGTGGCTACACTTCCCTTTCAAGCCATCCATGGTGTGTGTGTGTGTGTGCGCGCACATGTGTGTGGGTGTTTGTGTGTTTGTTTGTGTATGTGTGTGTGTGGCTTACTTTTGATCTCCTTGTCCTGTTCCTCGACACGCTCACACACAATGCGCGTCAGGCCCTCCACGATGGAGCTCATGATGTTGAAGTCTGCCACGTTGTACACGTGTGTGTGTATGGGGGGGGAGGCGATGGACTGCAGCTCGTTCTCGTCAGCGTTCTTCACACCTGTGTGTGCAAATGCAAATGCAGGTCACTGTTTGGGATCACATGAGCATGCCAACATACTGTATACATGCACACAAACGCAAACACAAGAAATCAGTTGCAACAGTCGATCAGGAATGATTCAGCTATATGACTCTGACATTACCCAAAAATAGCACTTCATAGCTGTCAGTCACACACACACACACACACACACACACACACACGCATGCATGCATTCATTCACACAGACATTTACACACAAGCACACAAACACACACAGACACAGACACAGACACAGACACACACCCACACACACACACACACACACACACACACACGCACACACACGCACACACACACCAAGCCACACAGGAATATGCACAATACACCTGCAAAACAGCTACTGACAACCTGAGTTTCCCCAGCTGTGTTGATAGCTTGAGGTAGCAAGCCTGGTGCTATTGAAGCCTACTCTACTCTACCCTGTCTGGCCAGCGAGCTGTGAGTTGTGCATTTCCACCCAGCTAGATCAAAGGATTGTCAGTGTGTGCCTAGTGCCTAGTGTCTCTTGTATACGCCATTCTGTTTGTGTGTGTCTGACTGCTGTAGGCCCAAGTCACTGGTGACCGTCTGTGCCATTCTCTCTCTCTGACTGACTCCATGCCTGGCTCTGACTCCAAAGTCTGTCTGTTGAAGTAGGTGCAGTTAGATTATACACAGGGTTTGACAATTCTTCAGAAACCTTACTCATAATAGCTTCCAGTAAACACATTTTAAAATGGTGTGATATGATCAGATTGGGCAGGAGTGCATAACACTTCTCCACAGAAAATGACTCAGAATGAGTTGATCGAGTGGGTGAAAAAATGCCTGCCCTATTGAAGTGGTGACACTGGGCCACATAAAAGGGCACAGATAGGTTTCAGCCCGTCATAATGGCCTCCTTTCATACCGATGGCGAACAGCTCAATGCCCGCGTCTCTGAGGCTCTGGGCCGGAGGAATGACATCGTCCTGGGATTTGCCATCGGTGATGAGGATGCCGATTTTGGGCACGCCGCTTCTGGCCCCGGATTCCGGCTTGAAGCTGTTCTCCAGGATGTAGGTGAGGGCCAGACCTGGGGTTGACATGGATAGAGCAGAACACAGACACACACAAACACACACACACACACACACACGCACACACACACACACACACACACACACACACACACACACACACACACACACACACACACATACACACAGGCATCAATTTGAGCTTCTTCATAACCTTGTCTTTCAGCAACACTGTATGTCAGAAATGGACCTAAACGTGTCTGCTTATACACAATGTACATTATGAAATGACCAAATCAGACCTCTTGTTGCATTCAAGCATGACTACACCAGTGCATGCAAACAACTTATTTTTCGTTAGTCATATTAGCTTTGGGTATAAAGTGTGTGGCTTTATGTTAGTATCTATTTATGCAACAAATTAGGGTGTCTGTTGTTTACACCCTAAATTACACCAGACCCCACTCCTGTAGGCCTGTTTGTAGCTTCCAGCTCAGGGGACCAAACACTCCACCACTGAGAGGAAAAAGGAGACCAAAAGTCCAGTCCTCATATAGATTTTTGGTGAAAGCCCATACACTCCTGTACCCTGGCCTTGTTCTGCGCTCTGCTGTTTGGGACAGCCGGCAGTGTTCAGTGTAAACAGGAGCTAAATGGGCCAAATCATCATGGCAGCCCTGTTCTCTCTACTTGTTTCCAATTATAAACAGCACAGAATCCGCCCCTAATCTCCCACTGCATCACAGCAACTCAAAGCCATCAGTCATACTGCTGGTAGTTTCTATCCCGTTTTCAGTTCAGTGATGGTGGATAACAGCCATCAGTTGCCCCATGGGAAGGAATCCAACGGGCTTACTGCCATGTCCTAGCTGGCTAAGCTGCTGTCACAGGTCACGATGGAGCTACAGCCTCCCACTGCTACAAGCAAAAGCCTTCATCAATCCGTGGGAATAGCAACAGTGGTAGAGCAAGCAAAAAGAGCCCATTTCCAGCTTTTGCATTTTCTCTACTGATTAAAAGATGTCACAGACAACTTTTGTCATTCCCTTAGAAACATCTGTTGGCTGCCCTGAATGCCCTGAATGACAATTCAGACTTTTATTTTACTCTACTACTGTAATGGACAAAATCTTTGTGTCAGGAACGATACCTGTGAGGGTGTTCCCGCCTTTGTAGGGGAGGTTCTTCACAGCGTCCATGACTGTTTCTTTGGTTGGGAAGGCGTTGAGGTGCCACTCGATACGAGGGTCACCACTGTACTGAGCCAAACCTAGAGCACAGAAAGAGCACAATAAAGAACAGAGAGAGAGCACGATAAAGAACATATCCTTCATCTTTTCCACACTGTCATGTCTGACAGAGAGAGAGAGAGAGAGAGAGAGAGACAGACAGAGAGACAGAGACAGAGAGATAGAGAGGGAGAGACAAAGACAGAGAGAGACAAAGAGACAGAGAGAGAGAGAGACAGACAGACAGACAGAGAGAAAGAGAGAATCAGAGACAGATAGAGCTGAGATAAAGTCAGAGTATAGTGCAACTTTGGGCCTTTGTTCCACGCATGAATTTCATTTAAGCATTTCATGTTCTGATCAATAAGTGCCCTCCTGCTGACCTATGCGTGTCTTGTTGATGTCCACATCAAAGGCAGTCACCAGGCTCTCCAGAAAGTTTCTGACGAGGCGGAAGTTGAGTCTGCCGATGCTCCATGAGCCGTCCACCAGGATGACGATGTCGGCGATGGATGTGCTGGTGCATACAAACTGGTCCTCTGTGGATGGTGAGGTAAAAGCAGGAAAAAAACAAGTGTCAGTGTACATAGCCTTCCACAGCTCTTGGACACATTACAATGATGATATGAGGTCTGGTTATCTGATATGCAGGTTTGGTCCACAGCATTTCATAGCATATCATATCATGTATATCTCCAGCAAACAGATACTACTCACACAAAGCAACTACCTGCTTTGATCAAAAGACAAGACAGCAGACAGACTTCAAGAAAGCAGACGGACACCCACAGTGAACAAAATCAGTAAAATATTTCAGTTTAATTGCATCAACTGAACTTAAAAGCCCATAAAAAATAAGTGTAAGACTTCAGAAAGTTACACCAATGACATACGCTAACCGCCCTGGTGCATAATGCGCATCTGTGTGCTAAACAAAGAGAGAAGTGTTTTGGTTTGTGGCTGAGCGTGATGAGGACAGAAAGTCCAAACTTGAGCGCAAACGTTTGAGGAGTGACTCCAAGCACCCTGGAAAGCCTCCAGGGACTGCAGATCTCCTCGTGGTGCCCGGGTAAAAAATCGAACTCCTGTCAGGACAGCAGCACTGAATAAAAGGAGCTAACAGACAGACAGGCAGACACAGACTCTCTCTCACATACACATAGGCGTGTGTGCGCACACACACACACACATAGTAACACACACACTTTTTCCCACACCAGTGATGGATAAGAGATTGTGTGTGTGTGTGTCGATGCATGTGTGTGTTCGCGCGTGCGTGTGTGTGAGAGAGACACAGATAGAGTATGTGTGTGTGTGTGTGTGTGTGTGTGTGTGTGTGTGTGTGTGTGTGTGTGTGTGTGTGTGTGTGTGTGAAAGAGAGAGAGAGAGAGAGAGAAAGAGAAAGAGAGAGAGAAAAGGAAAAGGGGGAGAGAGATGGGTAGCTAATCCTTTGTGCTGTCAAGAACAGAATGTACAAAGATTTCACAAGGGAGAAGCAATAAGTGATTCTCTAATACAAACATAAATCACCACATTTCTGAAAATGGGCAAATTAAATGTTTCTCCTCCTCTAAACGTATTAGCTCATACTAATACATCTTCTTTTTTGTGGTCAGAATAGCATTGCTACCAGAACAGTGATGTTTTCATACTGCGTTCCCGCCTCAGTTTGTGATGCAGTTATCTAAAATGGAAGCATACACCCACTTTTAGAAATAATTTCTATTTAAACTGGAAGAAGGGTGGGTTGAAAATGCTGATACCAATGGGCGTACAGAACAAACACGATGTGGGGGCTCGCAAACCAATGGCCACCGAGAGGCTTGGTAAGGGATCTGCTACTGCTGACGCAAGAGCATTCCAGCTTGGCTCAAATTTTTATTTTGTTAACAAAATCAGGTTAAAAACATCAGTCCACATTAAAACAAGCATGTCTCACATTTAAAATTAAAAAAAAAAACATCAGCAAAAACCCATTCAGTGTGAGCACAGTCAATGTGGTAAGTGAATGCTAAGCAAGTGAGCGGACCCCAACTCTATGGTACACTGTACCATAGGGTTGAGGTCAGCATTAGTGTTAGGTATGTACAGTATAAGTACATAATACTACATGTTGTTACATGTAGATACACTAAAAAAGAGACCATAAAATTAAGTGTTACTGAACTAGTATGTTGCATTACATTATTTAGACAAAGGGGATTTTACTGCTGAATTGATTCTGACTTTATCTGGCCATCTGGCCACTTTGAGTGTTTTTCATGAGGAGGCGTGTGGGACAATGATGGCTGACTCTAATGGAAGTTGTACTGGTGGCAGAATGAGGCCCCTGACCTTGGTACTGCTGGCAAAGCACTTCAGCAGCTGAGCAACAGGAGAACGGAGTGACTCATCCAAGCTTCATCTCCACACTCATTAACCTCTGCAGAGGACGCATCAGAACACATGCACACACACACACACACACACACACACACATGCACATGCACACACACACGCACGCACACACACACACACACACATGTGCACGCACACACACACACACACACACACGCACACACGTACACACACATATACACACACGCACACACACATGTTCTCTGTCTCTCTCTCTGTCTGTCTGTCTCTCTCTTTGACAAATGCCGTGATGGGAACAGGAGTGTGTGCGGCTCAACCACACAGGCATGTGAGACTGAGAGTGAGAGTGAGAGTGAGAGTGAGCGAGAGGCTGCAGAGGCGAGAGTGAGAGCACGCTCCTCTGGTGGGAATCCGACCCCACCGGGACCTCTGCCGCATCGATTCACGTCCAGATTAGCATGTGAGGATTAACTAGGGGTGTGACCCCTCTCGCCTCCGCATCCCCATTTGAAGTTGGAACATGCAGGGGCAGGGTCAAATCGATCATGACAGAGTCACACAGAGCCACAGCCCTGGTCCAACACACGACCCATGTGCAGTTAAAAAAAAAACCCAGAACCCTCTTCTGTTTGTGCCGCTAGAATCAGCCAGGAACAGATTCATGAAGTGTATTCATTGACATTTATAAGCAGCTGATTGGAAGCATATGGGAAATAAGTTGGACTGAACCTTGGAGGAACTGCATTATTTTTCATTACACTTTTGTTGGGCTTCATTACAATCGTCTGGCATTGTCTGCTGCTCGCGTGGCTGTGGAATAATTGTTCGTAGTAAAGCGGTTAGTGCATGCTGGGGTTGCCGCTTAATCATCTTTTTAAGAAGTAAACAAACCAAACAATAGAAAGACAGAGAAGTAAGTGGCAATCAGGGAACGATTAGCACTAATAATCAGCAAATAGTTCATTTTAAGTTGCAAGAAAGGGTTTAAAAACAAAGAAAAAATTACGCTCACTGCTAACAACTTTAAAAATGACAAACCTTCCGTGGTTTCTGTGAGTGTCACATGACCACAGGTATTCTATTCATTTTAAGATAAAATATTAGCACTGACTATTGACTGTAAATTACCTAGGAATACAAAAGAGAAATGTTACCAGAATGCTCTCTATCAACAGTCTAAAAACATTTATTATCCTTTGCTGGCAGAGACAAGGTGCTGTGGATTTTTTAATTAAAGACTGGTGGAGACAGAACTGTAGAAAAGCAAAGATTAACTCCTCCTCAAAGGCCTCACAAAGTGCTGTTGTGTGTTGTGTTTACTGGCATCACATAACATTAGCAAAAAACTAAAGTTCACCTCTAACAAGCCTGCTTCTGAGAAGTGTTAGCGATGTCGAGAAATGAGTGTTCAAGACATTGAAAGCTAAAAATTTTGCCCTCTTAATCTTGCATATTTTGTCCATGGTTCATGTCTCACAACGAGCGCACTGAGACAAATGGGGCCATTGGACCCGTGACTGGAATTCAAGCTCATATGTACACAACACAGAAGTGTGGGCGAGCAATCCCAGCTATGAAACAGAGCATGAGAGAGACTGACAGACAGAAGGGAGGGAGAGACACAGAGAAAGAGATTACACACACACACACACACACACACACACACACACACACACACACACACACACACACACACACACACAATTCATTCCTTGTGGTGCTGCCTGAAGGGTAGAGGTCCTGTAAAAGCACTATTGCCGAAGACACTAGACACACTCCCTGCACTGTTTAAGTTATTGAGCAGAGAGAGCAGTCTGATGTGTCTAGCCTCTTCAAGGCATTCTATTACACTGCTACTTCCTGCACACGGCCTCAATCTGTGTGTGTGTGTGTGTGTGTGTCGGTGTGTGTGTGTGTGTGTGAGTGTGTGTGTACGTGTGTGTGTTTGTGTCTGCCTGCCTCAACCCAGACCATAGCCACTGCTTCTGTTTCTCTCCTATTCAATAGCCCAGATGCTGCAGGCACTGACATCAGGCAGACCAGCTTTCTATGACAGACCTTTGGCTAACCACACTTGTGGACAGAGATACACACAGACACAACACCCAAACATGTACACATGTACACACACACATGCACACACTCTCACCCACACACACACACATGTGCGCGCGCGCACACACACACACACACACACACTGGGCCAACACTGAAGAAAGAACATCTTTGTTTTAGTTTTGTGCCACAGTCAGTCTGCGGTGGATACGAACAATAGGATTGTCTACTAAGGTGTAGGGTTCATAGAAAATGACCGCGGTGGGTTCTCACTCTCCCTTCCCATTTCCTCTGGGAGCACTGGGCCAATCTGCACCCTCATTAGAGGGCATCCTCGGCCCTTTTAAGTGCGCCTCAATGAAGCACAAACAAATAAAGACTTGACAGGAGACCAGGAAACTTCTGACTTTATCCATCTCATTCACATTCCAAAGACAAAGAGCCTTTCTCCTACTCTGGCAAAAAAGAGTCCCAAATGACTTCACATTGGCTGGGGCTGAAATCGTGCCCGCGCCGCCGCCGCCAAACGGACGTGTTTGTGGGTGTGCTATGCGCACGATGACTGTACGTCTGTGTGTGTGTGTATGACAGAGCAGCCACGGGCGACGGAGCCTGAGAGACTGTGTGTCCGTACGCCCCCTTATAGTCCGCATCCTTCTCCTTCTTTGGGGCTGAAGTAATTGTGGCGCAGCTCCTGATTGCTCTCTAATCCAAAGTCTCCGAAGGTCAGCAAAGCTCCTGCCTGAACTCTGGCTTCACCCCGTCTGCCCTGCTGGAAAAGACATTAGACTCCGTCGTGTTCCCTTACCCCCATCCCCATCCCCATCCCTGCCTTCACCCCCTCATCGCCGCTGCTCCTGCTAAATGATGCTGTCAGCCTCATCCCTACAACCACTCCCTCTCTCTCTCTCTCCTTTTCTCTCTCTCTCTCTCTCTCTCTCTCTCTCTCTCTCTCTCCCTGTCTCTCTCCCTTTTTCTCTCTCTTCTCACTAATTCTGGGATGGCACATTTGGTCTATTTAATCATTGGAAGTACATTGAGTATATCCCCATTTATATGGTTCAGGCCATTCCAGGGATTTCTTTTTCTTTGCGTTTTTCCCTCTCATTGCTCACAGACAGTAGTGATTTATAGTAGGGCTATATGGCTATATCTATCTTGGAATGGAACTGAGTGTATTGTAATTTGGGTTTTATTTTTATTTTATTTTGCATACGTAGCTGCATTTCACACACACACACATACACACACACACACACACACACACACACACACACACACAGTGAAAGAAATGGAAAGAGATAGAGAGAGAGAGATAGAGAGAGAGAGAAAGAGAGACATGCACAGTGCATGTTAATCATTACATCCTTACAAGGCAACCAAGACAGACTGATGCTGATGCCAAATGCCAAACATGCCAAGCGCCTGTTGCTTTGTGGAGAAAGAGAGCCTTTGTGTCAATGTCAATATGGCTGCAGGTTCAGATGTACAGATACACTGGCTCTTGACACTAGAGGATACACTTCAGAATATTTCAAAGTGTGTAGGTAGTCTTTAGTCGCCAGTTTCTTTTTAAACTGAGTCTGAACCCGTGCACTTGGGGTCTTGGAGAAGACATCCACACAAGGCATGTCCATGTCTTTGTTTGTTCAAATTAGCTAAGTTGTAAGCAACTGGACTTCTTTTAGTAGTTTGAAGACATTTCGCCTTTCATCCAAAAGGCGTCTTCAGTTCCAGAACTGTCCAGTTGCTTACAACTTGGCTCATTTGACTAACATGACCTGGATGAATGAGAATCTTCACAGATGTCTTTGTGTATTGTTGGTTGCTACCTAGAGTAAACATTGCTTAATATAAAGGGGCTTTTGTAGTCCCACAGCGTAGACCCCACTTCAAACATAACCAATTCTCAATTTTTAGTCAGAAAAATGTGTCGACACCTCAAAGTAAGTCAGTGTGTCAGCAGCAGCAATAAATGAAATGGATTTCTTGCACGCAAAAAAATAACACATTTGAATTTTAAAATGCAAGCATTTCAGAGAGACACAAACCGCAATGAGTCTACTCAGCACAGCTACTCCAACGTCTTCAGATCTATAAACTACTGGAATTTAAATAAACATGTATAAATATAATCTGTAGGTACGGTATCTGTAGCACAATCCACATGTAAGCCTCATGCAAGCCTCTGGGTCAATTCATGTGCTCCATACAAATGAAGGCCTAAGATTCCCAGGAGATACTCTTCAGGAAGGCCCTACTTGAGGCACGAGATATGAATGAGAAAAACAAGATGAACAAGATGGAATATCTCAGTTCAGCATTCTTACATTACTGATAAATAACCCACAGCAATTCATCTGAAATAAATAAGGACATGCCAACAATTTTTGCGGTTTCATTTGTCCAGTTTCTTAGACCTATCTGTATCACAAGGGTCCCTCTGACAATACTCTTTGAAATCCTCTTGATATATCCTCTGTTCTGTTGCTGTACGAAGATGGTAAATATAGCTTGAGTCCCTAATCGTCCGCTTAACTGCACGACTCAGGAGGGCTGAACACCTCGCTCTTATTTACTGTGCAAAATCTACCTGATTATAAATATATACACAACAGCAAAAGAAAGCTCAAGCTCCATGCTCACTACTGAAGTTAAAAGTATTTAGTCAGGCCTTTTCTATTCTCAGTGTCTCATAGGTGGAAAAAGTCACACCAGTAGGCATTTTGGGTAGCATTTTATAATGACTGCTTCCTAAAAAGCACTTATTTTGCATTTCCTAACTGTTGCTTAACACTTTTTTCATCATTTGGTAACCGTTGCTTTTACACTATTTCTCATCAGTAAATCATTTATAAGCATATCTACAAATGTTAAAGCAAACAGAGAAGTTAATAGGCAAACAGAAAGGCAGCAGGCTGTGAGATAGATAGCAGAAAGCATAAAGGCATACACATACAGACAGTAGCCAACCAACATCCAGAGAGATGTGTGTCTGTATGTTTATAAATCATTTACTGATGAGAAAAAGTGTAACAGCAGTGGTTACCAAATGATGAACAAAGTGTGAGTTAAGTAAGAGTTCACAATGCAAATTAAAAAGTAGTTATGAAATCATGCTGCATTTCGTGATAGCATACTTCATGAATGAAATTTCTTACTCGATTCGTAGAATTTACCCAGCATGCAGGAGGGTTCTGTGCTGCCTGCCGTATCTCTTGGGAAGCCCTCTGAGCGTAGCGCAGCTAGGTAATGAAAATCACTGGGGCACAGTCAGTCCTGTGGCCGCAGGAAGAGGGCACGGGAGCACACAGTGTATCGCATCAGCAGATACTGACACCGGCGGCGGCCATTTCTCTCTGCATTCCCCCGTGTGAAGGGTAGGGGAGAGTGACCTCCTGACAGAGGGGATCTCATTAACCAACGGGGCCGTGCTGCAAGCTCAGTCACCCCCGAGAGTAGCCTCTGGAGACACACACACACACACACACACACACACACACACACACACACCTGGGCACACTCCATTTCCACAGACCTGGTCACAGGCTCATTTCAGAGAGAGGTCTTAGGAGTGAAATTCTCATTTAATATCTGTGCGCCAAAATCTGTGTCATAGCTTTAATTCTCATAGACAATTTACTGTGTGCACAAGTATCTTGTGTTTTTTCTAAAACACAGGCTGTCAATTGCACTTAGAATCTTTAAGGTTAATAAGAAGCAGCCGGCTATGACAACTGACAGTACATGAGATTACACGAGTAACTATAACTTTATACAAAAATACATGCAGCAGATGCCAACTCTGGAATGAAATTCTGGACAATTAAAAAGGACATGTGACAATTAAGAGGACACGCCCGGAGAAACGAAGGTTTCTGGTCACCCTATGTGATATGTGTATGTAGGTCCTGCCCTTTCCAGTTAATTTCATCGTGTATACTGTGTGCCATGGAATCACAATGACACTGGGTGCTGTTGGTTTGTTTCGTTTTGAATCTATAGCAGCTTTTTTAGCAGTTTTCAAGTATGACCTGCACACTCCTCACCTGCACACATCCTTAGAGGGTGGGTCTTTACCCACTCTCCAAACACAATGTTCTGCTGTTAGGAAGCCCTCAGGATGTCTTACCAGGAGTCTACACCCACTACCTGCCCTCTTTGTTCTGCTTATGAGAAGCCCTATGGTAAATAAGCTGTTGTCTGAGTTGTTCTGTACTGTGGTGTTCATTGCTCTGGTATGCTATGTTCTCTTCCACAGTTCAGGTGTACAGTAGCTGCAGTGACAGATGATAGCGATTCTTCCACACTCACCCTACGCCCTCGCAAACTGTACACCTCACCAGCAACATTTACAACCACTGGCAATAATTGCTCAACTGCCTGGTACTGAAAGGCTACAGATTGTGTGAGCTTAAATAGATCCATGAGAACTCAAAACACCTTGGCAAAAAAGTGGCTCAGATGCTTTCAGCTACATACACTACATGGAGTATATGACACCTTCAAGTGTTCCCAGTGCACTTCAGATCGTTAGCCTTTAAAGAAACATTTAAAAGGCCATCTTCCTGCTTAATTACCCATTCCTCTCTGCTCTATAGCATGTGACCTGTTTTTAAAATATCTACTTGACAAGAGGCTGTGACAAATGCCCATTCCTCTACAACACCAGCGTCTGTCAGTTTCACAGGGTTTTACAGGGTCAACTTTTATACTGAAATTCTGCCTTTAATATGTGCAAAGAAAAATGATCTCCATTGGATATTTAGCATTGCAAATTTTTACACGTTTTTCCATCTCTTGCAGCTTTTGTAAATCCTTGGTTCTCTACCAGAGATTACAATTTTTCACCATTTATTATTAAACAGATAAAACCCTCCCCCTTTGTATGGTGACGAAAGTGTTTCCACATCTGTGGAGCTGACCTCGCCACTTAAGACTATAAAAACACCAGTTTGAGCAGGCGACTCATGACTTCATAGCTCATATAACATGCACTAATCCCTTGTCAACACCTGTAAAGGTGCTGATCTATGCTGTCTAAGCAGCCCTCTGCAAGGGAAGTGACCCGCCCCCACGTTCCCAGGCCTAGCCGAGGGTCACCGGGGCTAGTAGGGGGGTAGGTAAGGAGGAGGAGCCCAACGCGCCTCTACAGCCCCCTTAGCACATGACCTCAGGGTGGGGGGGGGGACCTCAGGGTGGGGGGTAACACGGCCTCTACAGTACTGAGCATGCCGACAACAGAGCCAGATATGGGGGCAACAAGTACGGGCACGCCACACATGTAGCAGATTGGGGAGAGGAAGAGGGGCTCTCGCCTCCATCTGTTCCCCTCGTCCATCGGCCCGGCCATGCAGAAAGACAACAGTCCACTACGGCAGCAGCCGCCCACACTGAGGCAAGCAGGGCTGTGGCTGAGGCTACTCCTGTAAGATGATAAACTCACTCACAGTGGGACCACAACCGTCAGCAGCAGTTAAGCTGCCAATGTTTACCACACGACACGCTTACTGTAATCACAGTTTAGCCACCGAGGCAAATGAATCTACACACAGACATTCAATCAGACCCAGATTAGGCATGAACTCTGGCTTTTAGCCAGAATCCATAGCACAGATGTAAACTGAAAAAAATCCAGTCAGGAAGAAAATGTTTGTGTGTGAACAGCGCTTTTCCATTAGATAAAGCGAAATGAAAATCTCAAGCAAGTCTATCGAATACAAATCCAATTAGAGTTAAACATATTCAAGGTCAAAAAATAAACTAATTAGCACGCAGCTAACAAGTGTCTTTCACATGTTTAGAGAACCTGATAATTGATGTAAACTAAAACAAAACAACAGCTCATACTTGTTGATTTAGTGTTTCAAAACAAGTCATTTATAAGTGTGAGTCTTTTCCAGGTGCTCTCAAGGTTTTAACATGCCATGCTAGGGCTGGGCAATTAATAGAAAAATGAGTTGAACCAACAATCGTAAACGTTAATCAATAATGATCAAGCACATGACTAATAATCGTTAATTTTATTGCCCAGCCCTATGCCATGCTGAAGATATGTCACACCGTGTCTCGTATTTTCTCCCACTACCAGAATCTCCAGCCTTGACTGCATATGACAGCACACTGACAGGCGAGAAGAGTCTTGTGTTAGGGACTGAAATGCCGGAATGTTCCCTGACACATTATTCCGAAACGAGACCGACACGCATCACCTCTACTCTCATCGAGCTCCCTGCTGGCATGCGAGCAAACACCTGTTCAGTTAGCTTGCATTAGCATTCTCAGTCATGATGACTTTGGTTTGTCTCACTCAAACACCTTTGGATGAGATTCTAAATGTTGGTGCAAACCCCATACCATTACAAAATGCATCATTATTACGAGAAGCAACCAGAAAGATTGAAACTTCAAGCCCACCTCTTCACAGTCACATCAGGCTTCAGATAAAGGGGTTGTGTTTGGGTGTTTGTACGTGTGTGTGTCTTTAGGTGTGTGTGTGTGTGTGTGTGTGTGTGTGTGTGTGTGTGTTTGTGCGTGTGTGTGTCTTTAGGTGTGTGTGTGTGTGGGTGGGTGGGTGTGTGTGTGTGCGGGCGGGAGGTGTCTGTCTGCACTCGTTCTGTGCACCAGGAAGCAATCCTTGTATGGGACCGCATTCCTTGGCCCCAAACCCTCACGTCCCTGCAGAAGGCTCTGGCCCTTGCAACAAAGAGGGTCAGCAAAACCCATTATCAGTGCCCTCCCCTGCTCCTCTATTAACAGGGGTTACGTGTTTGATGGATGTGATCTCTGCCTCCTGGCTGCTTGCACTGCAAGCCTGGGCGCAGACACAGCCTCTGGCAAACATCAGAGGATTTTGGCGGTAGGTGGAGGTGGGGGTGGTGGGGGTGGACAGTGGTGCTGGGTGCTGCTGCGGGAGGTAAAGGGTTCAAACAAATTGCCTTTTTTTGTGGATGTTGCACCTCTCGGACAGAAAGTCAAGTTCCCATCCCTTGCTCGCTCCCGTGGGAGTATGGAGTGGTGTTGCGACTGAAAGAGCAGAGGGGAGGGGGGGCAGGGCCACTGGTGTGGAGGGGGAGGGGGAGGGGGACTCAGCAGTTAAGCGCGGGGATCCTTTAATGCAGGACCAGATAGGACAGAATTGCCACCCAGAGTGTTCCTGAACAAAGCCTCCGATAAGCTCAAAATGAAAGCAGTCTGGGGACTCTTTGATTTATGGGGTCCATGTTTTTTTGTGAATGTCAAACAGAAAGGCGCGCGTGCTTGAAAAAGTTGTTCGTCACACTGCGCTTTCAAGAGAGGCACCTCACCTTTGAGGCATTCAAAAGGCTGATTCACTACCCACTGGCCTCAGATCTCCAGATAGCCGTTTGATTTTCAGGCTGTCCTCTTGGGGCTCGGCCCCAGGGGAAGAGATACACATATGCACTCACACACACACACACATGCACGTACACGCCCACACACATGCACACACACACACACAAACATACCAGCACACAAGCATTCGTACACACACATGTGCAAACACACATCCACGCACATATATGCACACACACAGACACACAAACGCACAGACACACACACAGACACACACACGAACACGCACAAATACACACACACAGACACACAGACATACACACACACACACACACACGCACACACACACAGAAGCTTGATTTTGTGATAAAGCATGAGCAGTCTGCATGCCACTATATGTGCGTTGATGAGGCAGTAAGGGGTTTCAAATAAAGGGCAAAGCTTTGTTTTTTTTAAGCATACTTGCATATGACTCAAGCATATGATGTCTCACAGACTCTTGTCCCCAGAAAATACAAAAAGACTCTCCCTTCACTGTGTGTTATGTCTGCCAGTAATAGACAATATTTTCTATCTTTGGAAAACTGCTGGAAGCAGCTCCCATGTTGCTGTCCTGCACAGAGCTTTTCTCTAAATTATTTTAATGAACTATACATCTAAACATTGTTACACAATACAGACTATGGCTATCTAAAGTACACAATCTCAATTCATTTTGTATAGTGGGCGATGCTACTGCTAGGTTAGCCTAGGAATAAAAGTCCTGGCACATAATAACCAGGATTAGCATTGGCCTTAAAAGTCTGAGAACACCAGCCTTGCTCATCTTACTTGGCACAGTGCGTATGAAGATCAACCCCCCATTAAGGGTGGATGCGCCACATCGTTTCATTAATTACCCTGAAGAAGCACCACTGAGATTTTCCCCCCTCTTTCAACTTCTTGGGAAGGAAGCGTTCCCTTTAAACCCTCCATGATTTGGCAGGCTAACAGAGAGGTATCCCAAAATTAAAGATTTCAAAGTATGTTGTGCAGCCAACTGTCTCGTAGCAAAATGCATGGCCGTGCAACAAAAGCCCCCACGGGCAAAGGCAAACAACCCTTCCCAGGCAAGAAGGGGAAATATTTGCTGGGGCTTTAGTGCACTAGAGGGTAGCTTTCCCAGTGTTTCAATAATAAATAGCCACAGATAACCTGCACGGTGTCTCCCCAGTTACAAAGCATACAAAGTGATTGTGCATTCTTCCAGTTTCTCATTCTGCTCATGGGTCTCTTTGTGACCTTAGCACTATACTCGGTTGACCTGGAATGTGTGCAATCACCAAGCTGGACAACGGCACAGAGACTGAGCCCACAACATTTTTTTTAACAAAATGCTAACTAGTTATTGTGGTGTTTGAATAACAAATCCATGTGAAAATGATTTAAGATTATGCATTGCAAACAAAGTACGCATATGGACACACTGTTCTTCTGTCTGACTTAATGAGGCAACATTTTTATATGGTTACCCATCCAATATTTTTTAGCAGACGTTTATTTAGCGATTCTTGTAGGTTTTTTTTAATGGGACTGTATAAAAATGTTATGGGAAACCGCGTCCTTAATGAAGCTTTACATATACATCATAGTCGGTGTCTATAGAGATAAGCAAGTGTCTGTGATACAAGAAAAACAAACACACCCCCACACTCAGCTCAGCCAGCGTGGTTCAAACTAGTTGAAGCTAACAAGGAAGTCAGCAAATGAAATTTCAGTTCGTATTTTGTTTTTCATTAAGCAGCGGGCATAACCCAATGGAACAGGAACTTGGAGGAAACAGACAAGAGGAGACAGGGTATCCCAAAGGCCCTTGTGTCCTTGCATGACCCCTCACTCTCTCTCTTTCAGTTTGGGTTGGCCTGCCTCTGGCTCTCCATGTGCGGTGGAGTAGGGCCTAAAGAGATGTCTCCTACCTCCTGAGATCTCATTCAGATCTTCAACAGGATCAGACTCTCTGCCACCCTGGGGCTGAACGCCTTCACTGTCAGGCTCTCGCTCTTTACCTGTCGATAAGAATAACAAAACAAAACCTTTCATATCATATATATCAAATATGTGTTACCATTATGTTATTTATACATGTAAAGGTATTACTGATTTGTTGTTGCAAAAAGACTAGACAGGTCACAAGTCCAGGAGTAATTTCTAAATGTGCACACACATATCCTGACTCAAAAATGTTTTCTTTTGTATGTGTGAGTACGTAAGCATGAAATAAACCATCAAGATATTTCTAGCTGTTAAATGTATGGGAATTGTACAGCAACCTAATTAAAATTCTAACAATAGTGCAGATTTGGGAAAAAGAAGGCTTTGAAGAAGGCTCAGCTACTGCAAAAACTTCTCATCAATTTCTAAATCTCGAATTGAATCTGTTATCACATACTCCATCTGCATACAGCATATGGCATCTCACTATACTTTGTATAATAACAATAAACACTTCTACTTCTACTTGTACTTGCATTGTATTTGCATACATTGTACCAATGCATGACAATAATGAACAGTGCTTTATTTACCTGGATATTTCCCTTGAAGTGCTTTACTCTGCTTCCGCCCACTTACAGAGAAAACCTTGAACACGTACTTCTTCACAGGACTGATATCATTCAGCACCACTTTAGTCTCTCCTTTTGGTACAAACAGAGCTTTTTCCTCCCCACCTGCAAGAGAGGGAAGGGCAGGAGATTAGAATGCATACCAGTAGCCCTGTGCTCCATTCCTCTAAACCAACCGAACAAATCTCTCTCCCTTTCAAACCCCACCAAGGTCAGGGGCTTTTGGATTACCATTGCGGGGGAAGTGAGAGTCTGTGCACCCAGCACTACCAAATGAAGGAAGTTAGAGAAGAGAATTTCACACTAAGGACACTGGGGACAAGAGAGCAAGGCACATGATTGGATGCCTGAGAAAATAATGAGGATGGTGAAAAATGCAAATGTTAGGTAGGCTGTTGCCACATGGTTCAGTCTGTCCTCCATTTTCCTAAAGCACATATCAGATATCAGTTATCGGAGGCTGTGATACATAGTGAACTAAATGATCCAGAAGAGATGTGCTATATTGTTTCAATAGATCTGTTTGAGCTATACTATGCCTGCAAGCCTTCAGCGGGGGAGTTGGTGGGGGGGGGTATTCTCTAGTCATCTACTTTCAAGTTGTACCCCCACCCATACTCATTTATGCAATTCCGAAGTGGATCTTTGCCTCGCAAAATTGCTCATCCACGGTACACTTTGTACTGAGTTTGGGATGGCAGGCTCACATTTACATATGCTTGGTTGAACCATTTGCTCTGTTTGAGTTGTATCAGGTACATGGCAACAAATTTTCAATTTTTCCAGGATGGGTCCACGTATCCATTGCACATATTTCTCGGTGCAGAGCTTAGTACGCGTTATGGATGGCAAAGCGGAGAGATGCATTTCCCCCCTCCGGGACCCTGTCCACACAAGTAGCAGTGTGTAGAAAATCGCCCCACGAGCATATCGTCTTACGTTAGCTGCTTAGCAGGCTGCCAGCTCAACTTAGTCTCACCCTAATGGTTTATTCCAACACAAAGACCAAAGAAAAGACAGCTCACCCAGACATTTCAGGGCTCCCCATGGGAAGACTTGGTATGCTTTGTGCCTTTTAGATTATTGACTGATCAGACTTATTCAACTCATCTGGCCTGCGCACGAGGATCAATGCCTGCCTGGAGAGGCCATGGGAAGAGTTAAAGGAGAGGAGTGCCTTATCAGCACGAGTGAGGCAAGGCGAGGCAAGGCGAGGCGAGGCGAGGCGAGGCGAGGAGGCGAGGAGGGCTTTGTGTTGGGGGGGACAGGGAGCAGCCAGAAGTAGGTTGTTGAGGTAAGTATGTACATGATGTAGGCTGATGAGTGTGCAGATTGTGATGCACAGGGGAAGGTAAGGGGGGCGAAAAGTGCTGGGGACAGCAGTTTGTCACACACACGGGGGACGAGCAATACAGAAGGATATGAAAATGGGCCTGATGTCTCAGAGGCACAGCAGCCCAAAAAAAATGATCTCACTGTGTGTGTGGGAGTGTGTGTGTGTGTGTGTGTGTGTGTGTGTGTGTGTGTGTGTGTGTGTGTGCACAAGATGCTTTGATCATGAAAAGTATGTTTGGCAACCATTCATGAAATTGGCCTCTTGTTCGGTAAAAAGCCACTAGGAGAAAAGTTGAAGCATTTGGCTTTAGAGGGTTGGATGGGCTTTGATGAGAGCCAGACAGCAAAGTTTATTTGTATTTAATGTAATCTTGCGCTTTGGCAGAGCACTTTTCGCTGACGACGAGTGGAGCCCTTCCCCCAGACAAGGCTTTCTGTCAAAAGAGAGGGAGAGAGACCAGCGACTGTCTACACACACACACAAAAATACCCTTCACAGGATGTGATGTGTTCATTTATGACAGCTCTTATCTGCTTGCGCTGTTGTGCGTATTGGCCTGAGCTCAGTGAACAGAGTGGAGGGAGGAGAGGAGGGGAGAGCAGCTCTCTGCTCTGACAGCAGCCTCCAACGGAAGCAGGCAGCGCTCTGGGATGCCTTCCCGGGCCACAGTCTCCTCCTCTGTGCTGTGCTGCCTTGCAAAGCCAAAAGGCAGTAACCGCACATTTTGTCAAAATTAAGTTTAAGCTGTAAATTGATTTTTCGTAACACCTCTTTTGTCTTGTGACTAAATCTCTTGCTTCTTCCTATTAAGAAAATACATCACCCCCCACTACTATACCTTCAACATGTTGGACTGGGCAGCATGACAAATTTAAAGCCATTTTTCCTTAGTTGTAATGCTCGTGTAGTTACTGCACTTTGCTTTCATAGGACAGTTTGTGCCCCCCCCCCCCCTTAAAAGACACCCTGGCACAGCTCTTTAAACTGTGTGTTTGAGTCCAAAGGGGTTTCTCATCTCAGTCAAAACAAAATGTTAGTGGCAGGCTACAAGGGCCCACAGCCCTGGTTGCTAATATATCTTTAAGCGATGACTTCAAATATTAATGTTTTCTAGTTCCCTGACTGGTAGCAGCTTCCATGACAAAAGCTTCTCCAACACAAGAACGCTGCAAAGTCAGGCCACCACTTTCAAGTCAATGGTTGAGCAATTTAGTCAAGGATCATATTATATACCTTAATAACAGATGGCAGTGATACAGCTTACCACACAGCTCTTACCTCGAACATTATCATACACAAATCTATAGCCGTCATAATCCCCCTTTGGTTCTTTCCATGTCACGACTAATCCTCCAGAAGACAGCAGTTTGAAACGGAGTCGGCGAGGTGCTGGGACTGCAAGAAATCAAGAAAACATAGCTCAGCAATAACAGTGATTAATGATCTTCTCCAGTGTTTCCAATAGATATGCTTGAAGGGTCAGAGCAAGAGTCAGTTAAGTCAGAGAAAAGTCAATGACAATTTGCAGTTAAATGTCTGAGTCTGAATATATGCAATTAGGAGCCATCACAACTCACTGCATCCTTCATCCCTCTAAAGAGAGGACATTTTAATGTCACTCATTTTGTCTGGACATTTTTACGTCTATACGACTAAGAATGGCTATAACACAAAATAAAGACAGATGAAAACGCATATGCTTGCAACTGTTTACATCTAACAATAATGTTAATGAGATTATCATAAAAATGAAGGTTTACAGGGCTATGAGATGTCAAGAGCCATTGGTGTTATGGGGGAACTGTTAGAGGCTCTGCCATCATATTCTCTTCTTCCTTAGTGGATTAAAATAAGGAAATTAAAGTAAACCGCAAAAAGTAGGCTAATGACTGTCCAAATACAGATGCTACATGTTATGCTTCAGTCAGTATTTGAGATTTTAATTATAACATGGCAAGAAAAGAGGTACATCTCCTTGACATTTTAACCCAACAATAGATATGAGCCAAAAAAAGTACATGAGTTGTGGATCTATGCTGAAAAGGGACCTACAGAAGAAGAAAATATGATGTGTTTTTTTTTTTTTTTAAACCAGGAGAGATTGCCCACCTATGCCCAATGCCATCCCATTCATGGGTGCTCACAATCACCACATTAGTTTTACTACACACCACCGAACATCACTCAGAAACACATTCTGCCCTACACCCACACACTTAGAAATATCTTCATCTCGTCTGGAATCTGGCTTGCGTCTGAGAACCGTGTGCTGGGTTCTTTTATGTTGTCAAGCTGAAACCTTTACTCCCCAAACCCATTATGGATTAGAGACTGTGACATTACTCACTTATGATGGGAATGTCTGTCTGAAATTCTACAACACTGTTTTAGCACTCATAGCAAGCCGGGTAGGTATAGGGCAGAAAATTGCATCAATAGTGGATGTACTGCACAGGTAAAGACAGTTTCTTTATCGACAGTAAAACACCCTGCATGTAGTACAATAGGAGAACCTGTTTTCATTTTGAAATTATTGTATTATCTAATTACCATAAGGGATGGCTTGCATATGACAATTTCAGATGCAAAGACAATTGAAGTCATTGTAATCAATTTCTTAAATCTTTTTAATTCATTCCATGTAATATTAATGAAATAGCCCTTTAGTTGTTTTGTTGTAGTTGTTTTACACAGTTGACAAAAGAGCCCTTCTACTTAAGATTTCTATTTTGAAAGAATAGTTTTACTAGCACAAATTGTTTTCAATATAAATGGCCAATATGACCAAAACAGGTTCTCCTTAGAAACACAATGCAGAAATATATTTGGTAGTACAGGAAGAGACACCTGAGGTAAGAAAAGACACCCGCGTTATTTCCCAACACCATATGTAGGCATGTAACCAGAAGAGGAGGAGGCTGTATAGATTTTGAAGTTTGTGTAGAGAAAGATGACTACTGAAAACTGTTCTGAGCTCACCAACCTGAAATATGCCAGACGACTTATATTCTTTCTCGAGCAATACACCTCCCTTCTCCGTGGGGAGTCCATTCCAAATTCAGTCAGTGCTTGGAAAAAAAATGTGTCTGTGTTTGCGCGAGACGCCTCACACAACCCCTCTGTACAAACAGGCTTTACATGTCATTACATTATGTCTGCTCAGCTGCAACTCGTTACATATACTTCCAAAGGAGCATTTGCGTTTAGGGTTCATTTCAAGCTACTTTTTTTCCCCCATGTAGCTGGGTTATGTGTTGATTATTAAAGTGAATTGTGAGTTTATGTGACAGTTTCATCGAGCGCTATGCAACCCGAGGCAAGTTGAACAGCACATCGTCTGGACACGTAAACAATCTGGATGAAAAAGCAAGGCTGTGAGAGCACAGGCAGTGTGCACAGAGCTGTAACAGAAAAGCACTGGATGTGAAATTTATCCTTAGAAAGGGCCGGTGGCGTTCCTGTTTATTCACCTTCACCTTCATCTTTCCAGTCTGCTTTGTGCAACATATCATCTCATTGATGTTAGAAACCCACATTAAATCTGTCTAAAAAGTGCCAGAAAAGAGGATTTGTCAATTTCTGTTCAGTTCTGAAGTCCACAAAGACGGGCTTGGCCGGTATCCAATTTTTCATACCCCCATATTTTCCTGACATGATACTCCAGTATAGCCTGCTAAACCAGCCCCTTGTACTTCATTTCATTTTGTACAGAGGGTCTGGCTGTGTTTGTATTGAGACACGTTTTCCTCTGGGAGGTGAAGTTTAAAATGATTGGCTCTGCCTTTAACCAATCGCTAACGTCTGGTCCTGACATATGCAATTAGTCTGCCTATGCACTACAGTTCAAATGTAGCACACAAAGTCAACACCATCGCTCACAAACACTCCCTGTGTTTGCTGATTAGTTAGGCAACATTCTGCCTGAGAAAACCATGTCAGTGGAAGCTCAGCCAGACCCTCTGGACAAAAGGAAATTAAGTACAAGGGGCTGGTTTACCAGGCTAACTCCAGTATGCCTGTACATCACATATTTACAAGTTTTGCCAGTAGGTATGAGCAGTTTTCCTTTTGTGTAGAAGCACTGACGAATTAAATAAAGTTTTCAAGGATTTAAAAGAAATGCAATAAACTGTTACTTTTGATCAGTCAGACCATTTCTGTACCACTCTGATGTTGGCAAAACTAATTCAGTGTGTCTTACTGTAACCTGTAGGACACCACGGTATTTAACAACAATCATACCTTCGTTATTTGAAAATACCCCGGTATATGGTATTTTCAAAATACCGCCTAAACTTCACAAAAATACAGTTCCTGACAGCTGGAGGATCCTCTGAGAACTGTCATGCTGCATCTTCTTCCCCCTCACCTGCCCCTCCCTTTACCTCTGGTGCAATTAACACGCCCGTGGTATGAAAGAGTGTCACAGCAGTCTGCGTGTGACAAGCACTGACTTGTGACTTAAAAGGTAGGAGTCCCACACTCCTATCTCCCTTCTACATTAGTGCTTCCCCGGTGGGTAGATGAGTCGGGTTTGGGGGGGGGGGGACCTGTGCCCTTTGATGTGGTTTGGATTCATCCATTTGGGGATGCACTTGTGCAGTGGCAGATAGCACTTACTAAAGCAAGGCCTTATTATCAACTCTCTTCCGCTCAGAAACCGCCCCACCCCCACCACCAGCACCCACCCACTCCACCACCCACTCCCTCACCTGACTGAAGCCTTCCTCCCCCCAGAAACACTTATCTTCTTAACTGACACAGAAATCCTTCCAGGGGAATTAAAACATTAAAATACCGTCTCTGTAGATGACGGGCTGGATGTGCCAACTGCCAAATGTCTTAGTCCCTAACCCTGATCTGACATGACAAACCGTATCGTTTACCCCCATAAAACCCACCCCCACCCCAGCCCAAACACACACACACACACACACACACACACACACACACACACACACACACACACACACACACACACAAACACACACACACACACACACACAAACACACACACACACACACACACACACAACCACCACTATCACAATCCCTATGCAGATTTATTCATTGTGCTCCAACAGTCTCTTATCTTACACTGGGCTTGAACGAGAGTGAGGATGGGGACATTGCAATTTCTGTATTTAATACTGCTGTGTGTGGGGGGTGGAGGGTGGAATATTTGCATTTCCACAATCTTGTTGACCTGTTTTTTTTTGTGTGGACTGTTTTGAGGTGTTATTGTTTTCTCTATCTTCTCTATTTCTCTGATATTATTTTTTGAAACAAACACACCATCTCAGAAATAGCCTCAATCAGCTGAGATGGCTCTCTTTGCACCAGCTTGTTACTGAGTGTTCTGACAGACCTCTAATGGCAGTGACAGCAACAGCTTGATGCCTGATCTCTTCTGTCAGCAGCATTATATGAACAGATTCCAAGACCTCATCTGAATGCAAAAGTGTCACTTTTAGGCAATTACAGTTATTCCATAGTAGCGTCGTATTTGACATATGCTAAATGAATTCCTCTGCTCGAGAGAAAGGAATTCACAGAAAACAGTGAGCTCAGTTTGAACTAAGCTTTGATGTTGTACTACTGAATTTTCGGAAAGCGGTTGGGCCAAGTATAATGTCGCTGTGTTAAAACATTGATAACTGCCGTCATAAGTTCAGTTCAGACTCTTGGGTTGGCTAAGCAAAGCAAACTACAAAATCAGCAAAGCTGCTGCCAAGTGAAGACATAAAGAAAGAGGCAGGAAACGGGCTTTGAAAAGAAAAGAAAAATACTAATAATTAACTTTGCGCAAGTTTCGAATTGTGCAAGGGGACTACCTGAGGTGGCTGGGTTTAAGTGGAGGTGCTGAAGGTTAAGCACTGAGACAAAGAGGCACAGCTCCACACACATACAAACACACACACACACACACACACACACACACACACACACACACACACACACACACACCGTGCACCTGCCCTCACAAAAGAAAAGAGCCCCTGGCCCCCATCCAGGCGGCCCTCAGACCCACCCACTCCAGATGCTCCTGCAGCCACCATCGAGTTCCTTTCACTCCGAGCCCTGGAAGGAATGCAAGCTCCGTCCAAGACGACCAACCAATTAAATGTTTAAATCTCCCCCAGGGGTTACCGTCATATGATCCCATAGGATAACAGATTGTGTTGCTCTCTCTCTCTCTCTCTCTCTCTCTCTGTCCTGAAAGTTGCAATGCAGATCTAATCATCAGGACTTGTAATTTCCCCTTACACCAAATGAGGACGCTTGTGATTTTTTGCTTTTACACTGACTGACATGACATGAAAAAAAAACATACCAGTTTCATTAATTGATTGATTGATTGCCAGACTCGAGCCTGCTATGCAAGAAGAAAAAAAAATAATAGTGCCTGATAAAATTAACACTGCCATGACACACACATGAATAGGATGGCCCAAAGGCCACTTTCATCCTGGAAAGCGGATAAAAACGGTTGCCTCCACCAGTAGCAATGCTGGGACGAAACCTGCACATCAGAAGTGGGAGGAGGGGAGAGAGAGGTGGGGAGGGGCAGAGAGGGACAGCGCGTGGGCATGCCTACCTTGGCCCTGGGCCGGGCTGGGGACGCATACCAGCAGAGCCGTGAAGACAAGCAGACACCAGCCCTCTCTCCTGAGTCTGACGGCCTGCATCCTGTCCTACGATTGAGTGCCTCTGTGTCGATGCTGCCTGCACACCTAGAGGGAGACAAGGGGGGGGGGGGGGGGAGGTTGAGTTTGATCAAGCTCCACTAATCCCTGAAGAGGGTCTGAAGGTATGGAAGGAGAAGGGGGTTTGGGTGTGTGTGTGTGTGTGGGGTAGGTGGTGGTGGTGTTGGGGGGGGGGGGTTAAGTTGACAGGGAAAGTAAAGAGGAGAGGTGAAGGATGTTGGGGGAAGGGTATTCCGTGTCAGGAACACACACAGAGATAAGCAAACAGTATGGACTCTGTTGCAAGATGATAGACAACCACTGATGGGTCCTTCCTTAACTCCATTGTCAGATTTGAAGAATAAGTACAAGTACCTTTATTATCACTTCTTCACTATTCTTCCCTGGCCCCTCGCTGATGGCTTTGGCAGCTACTCACTAGAGTCTACCTCCTGAATGAAAAATAGCTCGATCGGCTTTCTGATCTAGAGTAATTGTATGCTATGACGGGATGACTGTTGAAAAGTTTATGTGACTGGCAAGAGTTCATTCTAACAGAGGCTAACCACCAGAATGTAAAATAATATCATAGGGTTTTTTTTTTTTTCTAAAAACCTAAGCTTGAGATCTGTATGGTTGATAAATATATCTATTCTGCTGTGGTAGCAGCAAATTTCTATTTTATTTCTGTTTCTTCACTTTTTTTAAATAAGGGTTTAACCTTAAAAAAAAATTGCGCAAGAGGGAAGATTAACCTCATTCAGATATTGCTAATCTCCCATATTTAGTAACCTATGTATAAACTGAAAAAAACTTTTGTTATTGTTAAATAGCTGTTAAGGGCCCGCATCTCCAAGTTCTGACTTCAGACTCGATTGAATTAAATTCCAGTACCGAATAAAACGGGATAGCCTATTAAACGTTGCAGCAAATAATGCTATGATAACTACTGTGTATTTTGCTTACTTCTGATTCCTTCGTGTAGTAGCCTATGTAAGGCACTACATTTCAACCGAACCCAGTAAATCGACATAGTCAAGCTTAATACAGGTATCTGCACAAGTAATTTCCCAAAGGCATCTCTTTTATCACTGGGATGATATTGCTGCTTGGTGACAGTTCGTTATGCCACTTTGAAACATCTTTCACTTTGTAATATTTCAGTCGTTATTAATGTGCAGGATATATATGAAAAAAAAAGCTGTACACTACCTGCTCAGTCATTAATTTCAATATGTCCTTATTTATCCCAGTGGATAATAACAACGTCGAGTTGTTCCTCAGGCTGCTATGGCACACTCTCCCAGTCTCCCGTACTCTGTCCAGTGCTTAGCTGCAAGTGGGTGCTCCGTCCGTCGCTATTCACCATCCCCTTCAGAATGCTCTGTTCATCCTCATTGCCGGCTGGGAGGAGGGGAAACTCATCCAATTACAGCGCAGGAATCAACTCCGAAAAAATTCTAAACCCCTCCAGACATTCCGGAACTGGAGACAACAGTTTGTCAGACCACCTGACCGTACTTCATCACAAAAGCAAAGGTATTTCCCTCTTGCTCGCCTGTTTTGTTTGATTGGCATTTCTTCAGAAATGACTTCCGGCGGGCGAGGGAGTGCAGCGCGCCTCTCCAAGGCACCTGCATTGAAGCGGACCTATGAATTGCGCGCAGGCACGCGCATATTTCAGACGGCGGGTGATGCACAGCACTTACGGTGTATAACGATGACCGAAACGCAGGAGTAGCCCATGTGTCGCCTTTGTTTGAGTGCCTCCATTGTTTTTTTTTTTGTTTGTTTTTACAATATAAGTGTGCTTGCAATGCTCGACTAAGACTAAAAATACGAGTAGGAATAAATTTCTATCTACTAGATTTTACTAGGGTTTACTAAGGTTGTGGGTACTTTAACAGTATGGTAAAAAAAAAAGTGGCTAGTGGTACTATGGACCAGTACCCAGCCAGTATCCAGAATTCCCATACACGTTTTTTAACGTGTAACAATAGAGAGAGAGGGGGGGGGAGACAGAGCAGAGCAGAGCTTTTGCTCAGAAACGACCTGGAGACACATTGTTTGTTCGTTTGTTTGCTTGCTTTTACTTACATATCATATTAATTACACGTATTAATTAAAGGCATGGGTTTTCAGTAATTGCTCTGCACATTTAGTAACTGTTCTAGCTCTTTAACTGTAGTGTGCATCGTTTTGTAAAGACACCAGAGGTTGGATGTTTAACCTGAAAGAAATCAGAAAATATCTAAATTAAATCAGGATTGTTCTGTCATCGTGTGTTGTCAACATTTAACCAACTCTGCCCTTCTGGAGAAGTTCCACATTCAACTTTACTATAAAAAAGCATCTTCACCTTGCAGAAAGAACCACCATGTTACAATTGCATAAATGTATTAGCAACCACTATGTTAGTAAGCTTTTTATCAGCACCCTGTTTGTTGCAGGTAGTTACCTGTGTTCTCAGTCATTTACTCACTTGTAATTATTTTTAAAACGAAATAATTAGTTCTGTGTAATAACACAAGTTTAATGAGATATATTGATTTTGCCATGTGAGATCTGTATGAGTTTATAAGAAAATATAAATGCAAAGAACAACCAACACAATAAACCTACATTTTTTACTATATTCAAAATGCAAGTATATAGTGCACTCTGGAAGTTTATATACAGATTCAAAAGTCCTGCAGCACAAACACCAAGAAGATGACCACTGCACAGCGTTGCCATCCATGTGGAGGGACCAATAAGAGAGGCATCTTCAGCGCCTACTCCAACTTTTAGAGATAATAATGCTACTGCTTTTACATCTTCTTTCCCTTGGCCAGTTACACATGGAGTTATTAAGGGTAATAATGTGGTATATTTTGGATTTGCAATACTAATATATTTGACAATAACAAAACAAACAAACAAAAAGCCTTATTATTGTGTGCATTTCAAACAAATAGAAGCCATCAGTGACTGCAAGCACTTTTCCAGTAGGTGATAAAAATAAAATAAAAATAAGGTGTCATTATTTCCAAAGCAGCTGCTCACGTTTGTCACTTCGCTCATACGAAGCCAGTCATGTTTGTCTGCAATTTGTCTTCCATTAGTCCTGATCACTCTAGCAGCTCTGGCAGCAGTAAGCAGAGATTCCTCTACAGGCTGAATTAATTGGCAGCGGTCAGGTCAAAGTTGACTGAGACCAGGAGCAGGAGCTCATTCGTTCCTGGAGCTCAGCAGAGCACCAGTCCCTGTGTGACTCTGTGCAATTTGATAAAGCACGGAGAGTTTGTCCCTCTCTTGCCAGTGGCAATAATGGTGCTAGTCTGCAATCCAGCACACAGAACTTTTCAATCTGTAGCTCACCATTAAATTGCACTCCACATGCACTCCACTTCCCTCCATATGTATTTGATCTGATTTTTGCTTGATGTGATGTCATTCTCAGCACATTGAAATTACATGTGCAAACATTTCAAGGCAGTACAAGTCTTATTGGGTTAATAAACAACACATTGTTTCATTTTCCAGAATATCACTATTATGTAGTATACACAATATATTTTAGACTTATATGGGCTTAATTTTATTCATTCAGAAAACAACTTGTTATGAAATAAGCAGAAGTGCTAATTACTGAAATCATGTTTTTTAGGTACAGGGTTTCAGTTACAGTCCCTGGAGCACTGTGGGTTAAATGCCTTGCTCCATTATTCTTCCTACTGGAACAGGATTCGAACCTGCGACTCTCCAATCCCAAGCCTTTAACCACTAGCACCCCCCATAGCCACAAGTCCCATTTAGAGAGAGAGAGTGTGAGTTAAGTCATGTATTACATTTAGTGAACTTTGAACCTTGTCACAAGATATTGAGCTAGTTGTATTCTTTTTTTGCAGACATAAATCACCAGGTGATGCTAGTCCACAAATGAGTTAAGCTGTGCTTGGGTTATGAACCTCCTAGAGGACAATTTGCCATGGCAATTTCACAATATTGCAAAATGGTTTCCAAACTATCCCTCTTTAGGGGGTGCTAGTGCACAGGTATATTCATACCAAGGGACAAATAGTTAATAACACTTTTCAGCCAGACAGGGTTTCAAGCAAACCAAGTTTTACGTGGATACGTGATGTCTAAGTGTACATTTCATAGAGAAGTCACACTGCTTGCTCTTGCCTGGTAAACCAGCCCCTCTTACTTTGTTTCATTTTGTTCAGAGGGTCTGGCTGAGGGTCGATTAACATAGTTTTCTCAGGCAGAATCTTGCCTCACCAATCAGCGAACAGAGGGAGTTTGACTTTGTGTGCTTTATTTGAATTGTAGTGCGTAGGCAGGCTTATAGCCAGACTAATTGCATACATCAGAACCACTCATTAGCGATTAGGTAAAGGCAGATCCAATCATTTTAAACGTCTACACATCCCGGAAGAAAACGTTTCTCAATACAGCACAGCACAGACCTCTGTACAAAATGAAATAAAGCACGAGGGGCTGGTTTACCAGGCTAACACTACTCTGCCAGTGGCCCTCTTAATGACTACTGAAGGTGTCCGAAGGCCGGCGAGGGCATCCTGTCTGCAGCGCTGCGTGGAGCCGAGGTGAGCCGAACAGAGCCGAGAGAGGGCCCCCCCTCCTGCCCACAACTGTGACTCAGCGCTTCTGATGGGCAGTTTGCAGGTCTGATAGCCTCATGCATTAATGCATTAATGTAGGTGACTCAGTTGATCCTGTGCTCTCTCTCTCATTCTCTCTCTCACACACACAAAGATCACCTTCTCTTCTGCAGCCTCTGCAGGATTTTGGGAGGAATCACAAGTGGCCAGGATGCAAATATGGTCTGCTTTGTACTTGAATGGGTTAAATGTACTCTGATATTGCAGCTAATAAAAGTTTAACAAGCTGCACCTTCAATTAACCATTATCAAATCTACACTAACATACAGTATCTTTATCACTTATATAGTGTAAGCAAGTCTATTATCAGCTGGGCTGACAAGGACTTGAGGATTTTTTGTTCAGTATTTGCTTTAGTTTTAGATGTCTTAAGTATTATGTAAAACTGCTGTCTAGTTTCGCATTCAGATTCGAATTAAGAAATACTCAAACAGTGTGCACACAAAAAGGTGCATTTTTACCAAACTTTTCTACTCAAGGACTATAAGCATCGTATTTGGCCCTTCTGGTAATTTTCCGCTAGCTGACGTCAGCACAGTAGCAGTAGCCTGCTCTGTCCCCCTCCCCTCTTGCAGTCCCCTGATCACTCACTTCTTCCTGTGAGCGTGTCAGCACTCTGCTACTGGGGGCCCTCTGAGCGATGCCCTCCTGTCCACTCGGCCTCAGAGGTGACACCTGTTTCTGGACAGGAGGTCCAAGGCAAGAGGTTCTGAACTGGCTGTTCCCGTCTATTAGCCATAGTCTAAATGACGCGCCTCCGGCTAATCACAGTGGGCCCTTCACTTCAGACGAGCAAGGAACCTGACATTAGTCATGGTCTTCTAATTAGCCACTGGACTCCCATGGTGGGGCGTCTCACAGTGGTCCTGTGCTTCCATCACTACAACCCAAAGATAGAAGCTAATATTGTCGTATGGATTTACAAGATGAAATAAATGAACAGCTAGGAATGAAAAAGTCTGAAGAAGATGAGAAGGTAGTCGAGGAGTCAAGTGTGCTGTATGTATGTGTGTGTCTTTGTGGGTATGCATGTGTGTGAGTGTCTGTGTCTGTGTGTACTATGCATGTGTATTTGTATGTGTGTGTGAGTGCATAAGTGCCCAGCTCTCTACAGTCCTCTAATAGACTTCAGCTAAACCACATGTAGGGCTTCAAAAGAACTAATTGACCCAAATGTGTTCACACAGGCTTACTTAAAGAGTGTGGCTTTTTGTAAATAATTGTCATGTCATGTTGACTGGGGTCATGTCCGTAACAAAAGGTCATCACCTTCAGACCTAAAATATCTCTTCCACTTTAACCCACTGTGGGAAGCTGACAACATTCTAGACTAACAGTATTCAAGGAGCACTTTCAACTGAGTGAACCGTTAGTTATGTTATGAAATAAACAATTCCAATATGTTATATCAAAGTTACCCTCTAAATGTCTTACTCGTTTTAGATATATGATCATTCTTTCACAAAGCAAGGTCCCCTTCTTGTGAACAAAACCGTGTGGTAGCTCAACAACATTACTTTTTCACTATATGTGTCCAGTCTTTCCTGTCAAATCCCACATCCTGCAGAATAATCTGTGCACTTTTTTGTATTTCTCATTCTTTCTGTAGATCAAAATATGAGCAGGCCAAAAACCAAGTCCTCTCCCTTAAAGAATGCGCCATCATTTCCGGGCTTGTGTGTTTGTGGGGCTGCAGGGTGTTTGTTGAGGGGGAATGCTGACATCAGATAAGACCAATCTGTCACTTGTCACTGGGTACCTGAGACCCCCCCCCCCTCCCTCCCCACCCACTTGTGCACAGAATGTGTCCGCTGTACTGTCTGGGGGGACAAAAGGGCTGCTGTGTAAGCTGATTGGATCTTTCACCTACTGTTGAGTTCTACCATCTACAGACTGTGAGTTTGCAGTGCTGGAGTTTATATGTACATGTCTGTAGATTGCAATGATCCTTCTGAAAATGTATTGCACTATATTCCTATGCACTCTTTTTTGTTTGTTTTCGTTGGTGTGACAGATAAATATCACTGCAGCTGGTTTATTTCCCTACAGACTTTGTTGTTATATCCAAAAATCTGATTAAACTACCTTGCCGTAATAACATTGTCTTGACAGATATGGATTATGTACAGCACTTTTAAGTGCTCTGAAATAGAGAGGATGTGTGGAAAGAGTCCACTAGGTACAGTGGATACAGGATTCTACTACAACACATACTTGTGTGGTGCACCCTTGGGAGTGTAGGCCCTCATGTTGTGCCATACACTCTAAAACATAAAGGTGTTTAAATGGTTCTTTAAATCTCTGGATGGTTCCATGGAGAGTAAAAAAACTCTGTGTTGAACCATTACATTATGTGAAAAGTTCTTTTACATTAATAATGGTTTTTTCAGAGCCTCAGATCATATGGGCTATGCTATGTCATATCGGTGTCAAATGGTTCTATAAAGAACTGTTGCCTCAACGGTTCTTTGAAGCACTGAAAAAGGTTCTTCTACGGCATCGCCCTGTAGAACCGGTACTGGCCCCATTATTTTTCAGAGTGTAAACCCCATGCCCACGCTTTAAAAGTTAGGCTGCCCACCACACCAGCACTAGGCCTACTGCTCATCCATGTGGAACACCTGGCTCCAAGGCAGGGTTTCACTTCAGCCCTCACCGCAAGTCTCCCAGCACCATCTCAACATGGCTTAAATCATTCTTTCCCCATGCAGGAACATATATATTCAAACTGTTTTTTAAATGAAAATACTTAATAATGGAGCAAAATCAAAATCCAAATGTAAGGTGCTTTAAGTCATTTACATAATGCACATGCACTAGGTAGAAGTGTGTTGTTACATTATATAAACTGCTTAGTGTGATGGACTTTGGAGTGTCTTTAGGCCTAAAACTCTACTGAAGGGAGAAGCCTCTTAAGCTCTTAGTAGTACTGGAACACACTATGCAACTTAATGACTAGCCCATGCTGTTTTTACTTATACTAATGAATGTGTACACATTGTGATGCATTATTTTGCTGCTGCAATACTGCTACATCCTTGTACAAAGGGGGGCTGATAGTTCAGTCATTCCAGTCAAGTGCTGTGCAAGCCTGCCCCCTTGTGGACATTTGGTGGAAATCAGACTGCACCAACAGTCTCCTTGAAAGGTGAAAAAGTGTTCATGTGAGTTGTGTGATACAGAGCGTTTTTTTATTATTATTACAAAAATCTCAACTTTTACTGCTTTTGTGGTTTCCTTTTGGTCTCTTTTTGTTAAGATATCCTCTTCATTATCAACAAAGGATAAACCCTTGCATCATAGGTAAATCAAAGAAAAAATCCATATTTCTTTTATCCTGGGATGTATTGTTTTAGTATAAGGCTGTGAATGTAATCCTGACCAGTTTCAAAATGCCAAGGTGTCATTTGTATCAATGAATACCCACAACTAACTTGAATAGAATGATTTGTTAGACAGGTAAGCTCTAGTGTAACGTCATTCACAGGAGAAAAAAAAAGAAATGAAACAAAGACAGTCAACAAAAAAGTATGTAATGAATCTGTTTATTAACAAACAATTAAACATGGCAAAGAGTTGCACAGCTGGTCAGATGTGCCACCACTGAGCTTGATGTACCTCCTCTCTCCTCGCCCACTGACAAAGCACCGCGATTAGCACAGCTGGAGTACTTTACCTCTCACGACCTCTATCTAACAACTCCCAGACACCCCTCCAAGCAGTCGTCTCAAACAGCACGTCAAAGCTGACTGTGGACAAGATGATTCACAAAACAATGTCCTTTTTTTCAGAGATATGATCTATCATGGCAGGTTTGAGCTAAAGTACCGTGTTGGGAAAAGAAAACTGATTGTCAGATGTTGTGGTGAAAATCGGCAAGGTGTCTTCATGCATCCTTACATGTAAACATAGAATTCATTTTTAAACAAATTGCTAACCCATGCACAGGAATATTGGACTTTTTTGCACTTTAACAAACATTGTGCGCCTGTGTATCATTTAACTTGTTGCGATGGTATTCTTTATAGCTTTGGCCAAATACCTTTGCCCAAGACAATTCTTTTCTGGACAAGGTTGCAAAGGTTGATGAATTGTACACCACAAATGGACTTTGTGATAAATTCACTACAGAGAGATCCCTTGATTTACGACTAGGCAGAATGGGACACTCCTCTTTTGGAAGTGTAACATGGACAGAGCAATTTATGCAACGAGGACAGCAAGAGTAATAAAGCACCATGCCATCTACAACTTGTTTTTCTTCCCTAGCAGAAACGCAGTAGCCAACAAATGGTCTCTCTAAAAGATAAGGTTCCCCTAAACATCTCGTTTGGATGCATTTTATTTCTAGTCTGCAAAAACTGCAAAAGAAAAACTTTTGGATTAAAATGTAAGGTTGTCAGACCAAATTTAAAAATGCAAAAAAAAAACCCCACAATTAAATGTTGATCAATATCATTTTGAGCAAATAAGCTAATTTGTGTCAACTTTTATCTTAGTTAACTCTACCCTGTGGGATTTAGAAGTCTGAATGGCACTTTCGGACTAAAAGGCAGGGAGTCCTGATCCTGATCGTTTAGCCTAGACGAAGGGAGTTTATGCTATCATTTGAGGGTTAGGATACTGGATATTAGGCCTATCAGGTTGACACAGCAAAATTGACCTTATGGTTGTCTATACAGCCAAAACACAACTGTGGGGATATCCTTTGCCAACCACACTTTACCCAATACTCATCCTGTTCACACTGTGTAAACTAGTCCTCATGATGGGCAACTACTGTACCAACTGCAGTAACACGTTCACAGAGACTGCTCACAGATTTAAGCACAACTTTAAACACATGGTGTTATGTCATGTCGTGTCATTCTTTGTAAGCATCTAACTATCATGCATAAGCTACTCAAACATATTTAAACCACATATTGTTCCACAAAAGATTAAAACAGTCTTTTAAAATGTTTTTTTTTTCCTGTCACTATGGGAATGAATTGGTTTGTGAATGAAGTACAGTCATTAATAAATACTTTATTAGTAAAATACCTAAAGTTTTTATATTTTCTGTATGCATTTATAATACCTCAGTTATGACGTCTATGTTATTATACCCTTATAGTGTTGATGTAGGCACTGACGTGCTTCATACTGTAGTTGTGAGGTTACTATATTTTTTAAATCTAAAAACAGCTCTCTGCCTTAACATTTGTACCCAGAGGATACCTAACAAGACAACATTAATATCTTAATCTTTACAGTAGACTACAGTAGAAATTTTCCTTTAACAGTGTAGAGTTTTATGGCAAGTATTTCCTTAAATATTGTTTTGGCAAAATGGTGTGTAACAGTACAGGAAAGTCTTTTTTTAATTGACTTGCAATGAAACATTTTTAAGTGCTACGTTCACAAAAAGAGAAAGGCCTTTCAAAACAAAGGAAATCGAGAAAATTTGCAGTATTTTGTGTATTTCAAGATCTCTGTTGAGCACTAGGTACCAAATAAAAAGTCTGTGATCAATGCAGGTGTATGAGGAACAGCCTCTGAAGGAAAGATCCAAATCAATTTACATAAGCAGTCATGTTATTTTCTTGAGTTATTTAGCAGGTAATCTCTGGAGAAGAGGGTCATGGAGATTGAATTGTATTAATAACTGAATGACCCAACAGAATGAACATGTAAACAAACAAATACAACAGATATTCAATCACGAACCCACTAAAACAACCTTTCAGCCTCTTTATAAAAGCTAAAACACTAATATAAGAGTCTCTCTGAATATACGTCAGTGCTCACTAGAGTGAGACTGCTTTAAGAAGTCCAAAGACTACTGTGATTGGCATCTGTGATTCTTAATTAAATGAGCTATTTTACCCTTCAGTACGTGATAACAGGCACAGTGTCATGCTGCATCCAGTTCAACCCTTGGCTATATATATACCACTATATATCACCTCCTCCTTGTATTTGAAGAATAGAGTAAATGCAACTGTTGTTGATACAAAATTGATTCTTGTGCTTTTTCATCTCCTGAAATGGTTGTGCCAAACTGCATATGCATGGTGGCACATCACAATGCCAAAGCATGTTTAGAGCCTCTGAAAGCACATGACCACTAGCAGCAATATTTACACACAAAATGTCTGAGACTGAAACAACTTCTGCTTTGGCATCTCTGGTTATGAAATCTGCTTACAGTAAATGGACCACATGTCAGGTCTACTGTACAGCAGCTCGAAAGGATGAGCATCTAAGGGTGTTTCACTTTTTGAACGTGGCACAGTGGTGTCTATGCTTTACGGATGTCAGGATGTAAATAAAAAACAGATGCGTGCACATCCCTCCTCAGTGAAGCCAGGTGCAGGACAATTAATTCAATTAATAAATTAATTCATCCAATGAAAGAAAAGAGTGTCCACACAACTGTACAGCTCCCAATTAAATAATTAATTAATTTTAAAATCAGACTGGCAAAGTTTCAATGAACCAGGGTTTTCCCTGATGAAGACCCTGGTGGGTCAAAACCTTGCCATTGTGGTTCAACAAACCTTTTTGTAGCTATTCCAGTGTGGCAGACAGTTTTTTCTCTTTCATTTACAGAAGGCAGATTCACATCTCAGCTTTCTATGTGTGTTTTTCGTATAAGTACATGGGTACTCCTGTCTTACTGAGTTTTAAGACCACACATCCAGACAGACTAGTTATGAATGACATGAGCTGTACAATATAAGCTTATCGAACATGAGAATGGTTTCCTCATGGTGTTTGAAAAAGGCCAGTACAATTTCCCTTACAACCAAACAATAACTTGGTTTACATGTAATAGACTTTGAACAGAGAGGCTGTAATGACTATACATTATGTAGGTTTTCAGTGTTATTTCTGTTACTACATCATCTATTATGACACTACACTGAGCTTTCATCGCAGTTTTAACACTAAGATTCGTTCCTAGTTTTGTGTGACGCCACAGTACAGCGGACTGTTAACTGAGTACCAGTATGCGTTTAGTGAGTACACCGTATGAAAATTAGTTATCAAATGATCATGAAAGCCAGTCGACTTGTTTGATTGTCATAAAGCAGTGTTCTTAAAACATTTGATTTTGGCAATGATGATAGTATGATGGTTTGCGTGTAATTGTGCCCACAGCGGAGACAAAGGATGTCACTGTTGTCCAAGGTTTTATCGACCTCCCGAACACAGTGCATGTTGTCAGCACAGTGCTTTGTTCAATGAAGTCTGCACACACTATTGCAAGACCACAGTTGGTAACAGAGGCGGATTTTTTAAATGGCTGCAACCCCTGGCCAACCCCTGGCAGAGTTGACCAGAGTTGACCAGTACCATTCCCCTGCTCTGTTGTGGCATTTTAGTAGCTGTTGATTCTGTTGATACAAACTAATCAGACAACACCCTTCCAGGAGATGAGCTTCTGATGGCTGATTCATATGGACATCAACTCTGCACCATCTGTCTGAGACAACACGGCTGTCTACTGGAGTCTAAATGAAGAGATGGTTCATTTGTTTGCCCTTCCAATGGAACTAGGAGGCCTCCAGTTGTCTGGGACAGAAGTATCCTCGGACTCGTCCATGTTTTAAGTGCAGAGGGGATTCAAGGAGTCTTTCGCACAAGGAACGTTGTGTGTCCACTCTCCAACACAGGTGAGTGCCACCATTTCTACTGCCTCCACTGACTCTTGTGTCATCCCCTTAGCCTGGAAGGAGGAGGAGGCCAGTGCGCGGACAGGAGGAGGTGTATGAAGGGAGGGAGGGAGGGTGGCTGTCAGTCAGGAGAGCAGTGGTACACACAAGATGACACACATGAGTCCTGCCACACTTTGGCAGGGGTGAGCTGGGCAGGGCTGGGTTGGGCAGGGCTGGGCTGGGCGGGATGGTCCTCTGAGTGGCGGCCCTGAGACCCTCTGCAATGGCTGAGAGGATGAAGAGTGGAGAGTCAGCCAGCCGATTAGTTCATCTCCTCCATCACCTCCATGACGATGGTCCTGGGTCCGGTCAGGATGAGGTTGCTGACCGTGCGGTAGTCCAGGGGGAGGACGTTCAGGCCGTTCACCGACACCACGAACTGGCAGACCTGCGACAGGACAGAGACATTATAAGAACATACAGGACTTCAATGTCATATACAAGGGTGGGACAAAAATACAGGGACACATTTTACACATTTTAAATGCTTATATCTTGGATTATAAAAATGAAGTATTGTTGAAGTAAGGTGTAGTGTTTGACTGCATATGAAGTTTGTTTTAAAGTCCACACCATTATCAGGGAGTCTTAGGGGTGCCGGGAGAAACAAATGCCTAAGGGCAATAGCGTGCTGCGATATGACTGGGATAAGAACGCAGAGTCCGCACCACAAATTTTATTCATCAACATTTTCCCTATATTTCACAAATTTTAACTTTGAGATGTTTCTATTGACAATGTTTAATGACCTCTTAATGATTTTTAATTCAGGCGTATAGTTTGAAAAGTTTTTGCCTTTGTTTTTGTTTTTAAAATGTATTTTCTGAATCTACCCTTTCATAAAAGACATCTTTAATTTGATTCCAGAATGGTGTCCAGAGAAATTAACCTACACCTCAAAAATCCTAAACGTCAGCTTTACAACAAATATATTTGGTACTCTGTATCATTTTTATAATCCAAGATAAAGGCATTTAAAATGTGTCCCATATTTTTGGCCTACCCTGTACAACACCCACTATTTTATTGTTAAATATTATATATTGATATCATAAGAGCTTTCAACATTTCTGCAACCTAAGCCTTTATGCAATAGTCCAAAGTAGCACTTATTTTTGTTCCTCTCTAGCTGTTGCTATGTATTTATTTCCTTTGTTTGCATTCATGTGTGACAAACGAAAATGTGTTCAATCTAAAAAAAACATCAATCACTGAAAGCTTCTGTGTATTAGAACAGGAGAATGTTTAACATTTTTATTCAAATTAATTTCCCCAGTGAGGTTACCATTTTGCTCATTCATAATAATAGTCTCTGATTTATTACCATGCTATTAAAATATTGTACATTTTAGTAATAACATTTACTATGGTAATGTTACCCAGTGGGTAACACCCACTACACAGGATGAAAAAGAGGTACACTGTACTGTACTGCCTGAGATGCCCCATTGTCCAAACTGCCAACCAACCAGCGTTTACTAAGCTGCCACAGGTTCAAACAAGGCTCCATAATGCCACATATATATATATATATGAAGGCCATCTCAGAGCCTGCTGCTAAGAGAATTCCAAACCTTCCCTGGTAATTGCATCCACATTCCTGCCGCCGACATAAATGCTATTTTTGGCATTGGTCCAGAGGTCTCAGTAACAGCAATAATCACACCAAGAGGGAGGATTGAGAATAAGAGGTTTATTTTCTTCTCCTGTAAATCTGATATGTTCGCTCCCCTTCCCCCTAGTCCCCGCTGTACAGCCGAGACAGTCTGGACCACAATTACTAAGACAACACGCGCGCCATGCGAGTCAGAGAAGCCCACCTGCGGCTCATTGGACCAAACGGAGGGGCCGGTTCCTCCACCAGCCTGAGGCTCAGGATCATCTTACATACATTTCTGACCCCCTGAACCTGCAAACCACAGGCACAGGCTCTGCCGTTGGTGAGCGAAGCCTGACTGCGCTGACTGACTGCGTGAGACTGTTAAAACCACAGCTGTGAACTTTCTCACATCTTCATATTATGTAACATTCTGCCAGGATGTCACACACTGTCACACTGTATACATAATCAGTTTCACATCATACTTTCTTACTCACATACTTAGATTTTTCACAATTATGTATTTGAGTTAATACTTTACTTTTACACTTTATATTTTCTATTGCATTATATTGTGATAAGCTGCTGTTGTGAATTGTGATGATATAATAAGTAACATCCCCAGCATGCTGCTAGCTGCAGAGGCTGAAGTGCTGCGTAAAACCACTACAGGCACAGAACAGCTGTCACGATTCAGCTTAGACCTCCATCTCTGCTGGTTTACCTCCATGCAGACAACAGCCTGTTGAACCTGCCTTACTCTGTGGGCTATGTTCAATGTACCAACTACAGAAACTTCCAGGGTTTACTATCCTTTTCAACAGATTTTTTGTATTGTAGTTATACTTATATAGTTAAATACTCAATAGCAGCAAGGTGGACTAGACTAGACCAGAATGCACTACAAAGGCGAAGTGCAGTAACCCTGTGAACACAGAAACTGAGGAAAATGCCTTTAACGTTGTTACACTGCCCAGTCAAACATGTTGCAGGTGGAATAGTGGTGATGCTTTTATCTACTTTCGTAATAGCAAGAAGCAAGAGATTTAGTCACAAGACAAAGGAGGTGTTATGAAGTCAATTTCCAGTCTGAACTCCATTTGACAAAATATGTAGTTACTGCCTTTTGGCTTTGTGGGGCAGTACACTACACCGACTAAAAGAGAATTTTTAATGAAATAATGAATGATCAGTATTGAAAAAAGCATTAAGTCTAGGTTAAGACTTAAAAGCTGTAAGACTTAAAATCCTGAATACTAAAGATCCTAGCACAGGCTCTGCCGGCGCTCATGTCCTGAGCGTCCAGCTGCAGTGACATGAGGAGGGGTCATGAGGAGGGGAGCATCCATTATTAACGCTTACTCCCGCGTGCTGGACACAGCTGCTCATTACAGCTGACTGGCAGCAGGTGGAGCAACACCATAGATGCTCAGCCCCGTCTCCCTCTCACTCGCTCTCTCTCTTGCGCTCTCTGTCCTCTTTTCTCGCTCTCTATCTCACTCTCTCTGCCCCCCTCTCTCACTCTCTCTTGCTCTCTCTATCCCCCTCTCTAGCTCTCTTGCTCTCTGTCGCTCTCTCTCACCCTCTATCTCTCGCTCTCTCTGTCCCCCTCTCTCGCTCTCTCTAGCTCTCTTGCTCTCTGTCGCTCTCTCTCACCCTCTATCTCTCACTGTCTCTGTCCCCCTCTCTCGCTCTCTTTGCTTCTCTTACTCTCTCACTCACTGTACATTCACACACACATGGACGCTCACTCACTCTCACACACACATACGGATTCAGATAGATCCTCAACCTCTTTTTCTATCCCCCTCTCTCTCTCTCTCTCTGTTCCCCTCTCTCTGTCCTTCTCTCCCTCTGCTTCCCTCACTCTCTCTCTCTCTCTCTGCTTTTCTCACTCTTTCACTCACCCTACCCTCTCTCACACACACATGGACGCTCACTCTCTCACACACACACATGGATTCAGACACTCGCATGCAGCTGGCGGTGTCTTTAAATAGCCGAAGCATGCTTTCTCCTTCTGAGTGTTTGAGGGCAGCCGCCAGAGGGTTATGTAAGAGGGGTTCATAAACGGAGGTGGAGGGGAGGGGGATGGGGCAGTTTACACCATTGCATAAGATGCGGTCAATCCTTTCTGTGCCTGTATGTCAAAGTAATTGAAAAAAAGGAAGAGGAAAAAAAAACAGAGAGAGAGAGAGCGAGAGAATGAGGACCTTTGGTCTTTATCTCCCTTTCCGTCACGCTCACACAGGCATGCGTGCATGTGCATGCACACAGCACACACACACACACACACACACACACACACACACACACACACAAAGAAAAGCTGCTCACTATGACACAAGGAGTGCTTGTTTTGCTTACTACAGCTGCATCCTTGAGTGACAAGACCTGGGGCCTGTACTACGAAGCCGGTTTACTAGCTTACCCAGGGTAACTTCGAGAGTAACTTCACCACGTGCAGCATAACTTCCCGACTAACCCATACTACGAAAGGTGTATAGGTTTAAACCGGGGTGTGTTGCCATGGCAAGTTACGCTGCACGCCAAACCTGCTCGTCTCAGGTTATGATCTTGGTTAACCCCGGGTTCCCGATTAACCACACCCTTTTTAAACACTACATCTCCCTCGACACTTCTAGAGACGATGCCAGCGTACCTAGACGACCCGTGCGATATTGGAGCGCAAATTGTGAGGGGCTCTCTTCGGAGGGCGAGGGTATTTTACGATATTTTACACGAGCGGTATAGATTCTCAGCAGATGGAATTCGTTACCTTTGTCAGCTGATCGAGGCAGACGTCTGCAACGTAACCCGCCGAAGTCAGGCCCTCACAATTGAACAAATTGTGTGCTTGTCGTTGCGTTATTTTGCCAGCGGACAGTACATGTATTCAATTGGTGATGCAGAAAATCTAAGCAAGAACACTGTATGTGGAATGATCCGTAAAGTGGTATTTGCGCTCACCAAACTCATGGATGCATTTGTTGTGTTCCCTGGCCATTTAACTGCACTTCAAATCAAAGAAGGGTTCTATGCAGTCGCATGTAATTACTAATATCAAATAGCATCAGCTTCCCTACTCCCATAGAGACAATTGTGACTGAAAATTGACATGACTACCAAAATCTACAGGTTTCCCAACAGTATTTTGGACAGCACGCAATAAAGACATTGCAAAGCCACCACTCATGTCTACGGTATCAATTTATTTATTGGTTGAACCTGTCCCGTTCCTGAAACGACAGAAAAGCCACATGAATGTTTGCTTGCGTGCACATATGCGCGCGCGCGCACACACACACTATTTAGCCATCTAGCTAAACACACGTACCATTCTGAATTATGTTTTTATATTTCATTTTGACCTGTGCGTTTGGCGGTGCAGCTGCCTCTGAAATGTTCACAGGACATACACCAATTTAGTAAAAGGGGCTGACCATTCAATCGTCCCAATTCATGTCACTTTGCACATATCGGGCTACTCCATGAAGGTACCGAATATTATTCCGGATTTTTCAAACATTGAACAGGCTATATACATGATTGGGGTTGCGTAGAGGGACCATTTTCTGTGACTTGTGATTGATCCTATAGCTCCCTCATCCTATACTGCTATTCTGGAATACTGTATGTAGGAATATGGATGATACGTACGCATTTACCCGATCGGCAATTCGTTGCCAACACGCTTGCCGTTCTCTATTGGCGGCCGCGGTGTTGGATTTTTCTTTTAATGTGGTTTTGAACTCCTCGAAACTCCGCATAATTGTCTGGCATTCTTCCTCAGTGAAATACGGGGTCCATGCCATTGTGAACAGTGGCGATTTGCGCTGATGCACTCCCCTTTAATACGACCGCGCATTAACCCTGATTAGGTTAACACAGGTTCAACGAATCAACTTCATAATCGGCGTCGTAGTACCGTTTGAACCCAATCAGCATAACCTGGTTTGTTCAACCCCGGTTTAGCGCGGGAACCCTGGGTTAGTTCTGGGTAGGTTGACCTACGTTCGTAGTACAGGCCCCTGGTTCGCTCTGGTTTCCAATCCACAACAAACAACAGACAAGTGGACACGAGACAGCAGAGCCCAGAGCCCCGCGGCCCACACAGGGGCCCCATGGTGCGGAGCCCCAAAAGAGGGAAGTGAAAATGTTTCAGTTTCCTGACGGCGTTATTCACCGGGACTAATAGCCCACTGCTTCCTCAACGCCAGCGCGTGTTTGGGCCTCTGAGTGCAGCCAAAAGTACACACACACATCCAGGATTTTACACTAAAACCAGGACGAACGGTCAATCAATATACGTGCAAAAGAAAAGTCTGCTTCAACCAGATTTTTGCTCCCAATGACTTGTTTCCTTACCGTGACATTGCGGCTGCCTGAAGCGTCACGGTAAATAAACAAACAAACCATGGGAAGCAAAAAATTGTTGCGCTGTAAACACCTCTGTCTAGACCTTCTCACAGCCTACTCCTCTTTCAGTGTTTGAAGGATCTTAGCAAACATAGTAACACTTTATTTTACAGTGTCTGTGTTACTGTGTATCTACCTAAATAGGTGCAATGATACAACTTTTGTAACAATATGTAATATCATGTACTAGTGTTGTACCTACAGAATGTATTTCTTGCCACATAATTATTACCATTGTGTAAGTACAACACTAGTACAAGTTATTACAGATTGCGAACTTCAAAAGAATGTAGCCACACACCGCTTCCTTTATATTGCTTTAATTCCAACGCTTTGGCACCATTCCCTTTGTTAGCTGACCGAAACGTTGGGAATTAAAGCGATACAAAAGAAGTGTGCGGAGTGTACAGAGTGTGCAGCTGCATTCTTTTGCAGTTTTGCAATCTGTCCTAGCCTGCACCTCACTGGAAGCCTGCACCCTTCCCTATGCCCCCCCTTTAAGTCTCTTTTCTTACCTTCATGCCGGCGGCGGCTGCAGGCCCACCAGGGTCCACGGCCTGGATGTGGCAGGGTTTACTGCCCCGCACCACGAACCCCCAGCCCACCGCGTCGCCCACAATCTAGAGGCACAGAACAAAGCCACGCACACACACCAGTGAGAGTTTGAACAGATAGATCGTTTTTTCATTTTTTATTGATGGGGTTACAAAAGGTTACAACGCATACTTGTAAAGAACACATTATTACACAACGAATTGCACTGCAACTCAACAAAGAGCAAGAAAAACTTGTTATTTCCCAAGAGGAAAATGTTCTTCAAACAGGCCAGTGTCATGATGAGTTATGCAATACGCTACCTCAATTTTTAAAGACAGTACCTCTTCTGTGGTAAGGCTTTAATCTCATTACATCTGGGTGCCACTGTGGAACAAGCAGGGATGCTACAGTCCAGTCCTGTGTGACCACAGTTACCTCTTTTCCACCAGAACTGTTCTGATGCCGGTGCCAGTGCTAATGTTGAACTAGTTCTGGTCAAGCACTGGCACCAGCACTGGTACACATTTCTACAGGTTTCAGAATGGAACACTGTGACATTGTGGTTCTAACTTTGGGACCAGCAACTTCAGGGAGCCATTGTTGGTGCCAGGTTTTTGGAACTAGCATCTGTCATTTTTAGTTGAAACAAGCAGAACCAGTTCCAGACTGGGCACCGGCACTGGCACTGTGGCGGTGGAAACGAGCTGAATGTTGTTTCCTAGTTCACGGCTTTGTAATTATAGTCCCCTCAGTGACTCTGCGGTGTCCCCTTACCTCTCTCCCTCCTCGGGTGGCTCTCGCCGCCTTTCATGCCCTGGCATCCACCCAGCATTCCCTCACTCTGCCCTGTGCGCTATCATAACTGACGTACTGGTGGGAGGTAGGGCGCGACCCAAAGGTTGTGGCCAAACAGTGCACCAGCTGGACAGCATCCAAAGTTTGTACTCTAGTGGCCTATACGTCCATTACATAAACTGGGGGGGAAAAGTTAGGGGGCACTTAGGACTTAGGTCACCTAGAGATGGAAAACTTTCGCCTGTAGCTACAGAAAGGCTCTATTAAAAATCCACTTGGATGTCATTGCTGGCTCACTCTATATTCAACATAAGTTCACACAGCTGTACTTCTCAGCGGCGTTTGAACCCTGGAGCATAAAAACTGCTGAGTCTGCCAGAGTGATTCAAAGACTGCTATCTAAAATGAGAATCTCTGAGGTGTAATCTGAAAATGCTAATTTCTCCCTTGCTCATGCTGCTCTGGGCTCTTTGGGTCTGCACACTCAGGCTTACCACTAAGGGGTCTTTTATGTTTAATCTTGCAGAAGTAAACGCAGTATTTTATAAAATCATACAAGACTAAACTAAGTTTTCATAAAATTGTATGATTTTCTACATAAAATTGTAGTAAACTCTTATAACCATATAACATCTTATTGGAGTAAAGTCATTTAGTGTCTTTCTACAAAATATTACAGTAGTTAAGTCATGAAGTGTCCTTTATTTAAAATCTCATGGGAGTAAATGGAGTTGAAAAATAAAGTTCAGGAGGAAGTGGCTCTGGTATATTTCCAGCTGCAGATCGTTCTCAGGCTAAATTATTCACCAGAGGCCCAAAACTGAGGAACATGGTTAAAAATGTCCTGTTTGCGTGTGTGTGTCTGAATATCTATAACTTGTCTTCTGCCCTCTGCCAACTGAAGTCAAACAGACATGCATGTGAGTGTAAGTGGATGTGATGTGTTTCAGTGTGGATGTGTGGCACCTTATACCATATGTGCAAAGTAAGTGTGCACATATATCCAAGTATGTGTGTGTGTGTGTGTGTGTGTGTGTGTGTGTGTGAGTGAGAGAGAGAGAGAGAGAGGACACACCGTGAATGTCTTCTTTATGTATGGCCCTCCTGGGCTTTGCAGCTCCTCTGGGTTCACTAGTCTTTTCAGCACTGCAAATGGGAGAGACATGAGACATGGATGTGAGTGATTGCGACATGCACACACACACACACACACGCGCACACACACACATGCACGCACACACACATACGCGCACGCACACACACACACACACGTGCCTGCACACACATACTATACATCAACCCTGCCAAGTGCCAACGTATAGCCATCACAGTCACACCACTATGCATGCACACAATTCCACTGAGTCACGCGCAGACAGTGGTGTGTCCAGTCTGAAACTAAGGCACACATTGTTCACATTAGCGGCCGCCTGCTACACTGTGATCATGAGAAATATCTCTGAATGGGGGGGGGGGGGGCAGACAACCTCTTTAGGCCTTTACAGAGCCACATGCCTCCTGGTCAGGCTGCTATAGCACCAACCAGCACCAAGGATTGAGATAGGGAGAGAGAGAGAGAGAGAGAGATAGAAAGAGAGAGAGAGAGATAGAGAGAGAGAGAGGTGTCTCTGTCATGTATGGATAATCTGATCTGAAACATGTGCCCTGAAGTGACATGCTAAAGTGCTAGCGGTGGTGATGTTAGCGATATGACACGAGCGAGAGTGTGACTGGGGCAGGATATTGCCATGGCAATCATCGGGCCTCGGGTGCAGTGGCTGTCACAGCAACTGCGATATCCTTACCCACCCCATGAACACGAATGTGATGCTGCTTTTATACAACAGCTTTACCACCATCTCACTGGGTTTGAACAATGAAGACAGCATTAGATTTTTTTTGTGTGTCTGAATAAGACGCTGTGCTTCGAATCATCAGTCATTTGCTGCAACGATTAACAGAGGTGTCAAACCCTGCCCCGTGTTCCTTCTAACCCAGGTGACTTCACTGAGTAGCTGATATACCTGTCTTGAGTGCTCATTACGATCAGCTGATTCAGAGCTGGGTGGATCAAATTTGTGACAGGGTTTTTACTTTTTGAACCTGGGATTGACACCTCTGCAGATTAAAAAACTCTAAAGTACTCAGTGTGCTCCGGTCTTTCCTGGATCTAGTCTGCTTCAGAGGCGGCCCAGAACCTGCTGCTGATTCTGCCGTCCTCATCCATGATGCAGAGCCGCCCATAAGGGGGGGATGAGCATGAAAGCTTTCCGTGGCCCAGCTGCTAGAGGGGGCCAACTTAATTTAAAAAAAAAAAAAAAAAACGAGCTTTTTTTTATTGGAGGGGTGCCCAAAAACTGGATCTTTTTCAGGGGCCCAGCCATCTCTCTGAGGAGACCTGTCGTGACGCACCCAGGCTTGAGGGCACGTGAATCCCTCTTTTTACTGTTGCATTTTCTTTCCTTTAGATTGATCAAGTGTTTTTATTCTCTGTCCCTCCACCATAGTTCCTGCTTCAGTATTTACCCCGCTCCTCTTCAGTCAAGCTGAGGGGCACGCCACTTCGTACACTCACCTGCCTACACATGACCAGAGAGGCATGGCAACTAAACAATCATCCATGGAAATGCATGGGGAAAATTGCTAATGTCAAGATGGTGGCTGTCTTTACATATTTCACATTTTCTGCCTAAAAAAGACAATTATCTGTACAAAGCCGTATCAATGAACAGTGCAGTTTTTAAATAATGCTGTGTTGTGTTTTTCTGTGCTGTGCTGTGTCAATAACCATTGTGCATGCACAGTTAAAAATAACTTGTGTGAAAAACACTTTATTAAAGCTTTATTTTGATACTAAACCACCAAATGTGTCTGGCTACTTTAATCAGGTTTTAATAGTCATACCATATATTTGTACGTCCCATAGTCATCTGAAAGTGCAAATGAAAAGTCTCTCCCCATTCATTAACATAGGGCCTCAGGTTTGTTAACCAGAAATAGCTGACCAAAGATGCCCGCCAAGTGAACTGACTTCTAGCCTAGAAGGACATTATGTGTTACTTCTGTGCAATGTCTCCTGTCCCTTTCCTCCATTTCCTTACTCCATAGGGAGGCAAGTTGGGAAATTGCTGCCTGGAATTCTGCTCGACTGCTTTCAATTACCGTATTTTCCGCACTATAAGGCGCACCTAAAAGCTTTCAATTTTCTCAAAAGCCGACAGTGCACCTTATAGTGCGGTGCACCTTATAGTGCAGAAAATACGGTACTTTCCGCACTATAAGGCGCACCTAAAAGCTTTCAATTTTCTCAAAAGCCGACAGTGCACCTTATAGTGCGGTGCACCTTATAGTGCAGAAAATACGGTACTTTGAACGAATAGGATGTTGACCTCCATCTATGGTTCAACAGCTAAGACACTGCCACGCACAGGCACCTTCCCATTGATCACACATTATTACAACATTCTGCCCAGACCTGAATGGTGTGTAAGCCCTAGGATTTTTTTTTTTGCATTAAGAGGAGGTGTTGTCTAAGCTCTGAGAAGAAAGCAGAAGAGAAAGAGGTTGCATGCTTTAGTGTTTAATCACTTTAACAAATAGAGCAGAGGTCACTGCTACCTTCTGATTGTGTGATGACTTTCAGTCACTTGTTTCGATAAAACCGGATGTTTCTTTACTTATGAACACTGCTAAATTTAAGAACGCTGCTTGCTTCTTTGTGTGTGTGTGTGTTTGTGAGACAGAGAGAGCATGAGTATGCAATGCATGTGTGTTTTTATATTTCCACAGAATGGCCAATGCTTTAACACTAACACAGATAACACACGGTTTAGCTTAAACGGTTCCTGAGAACCGGTGACAGCCAAACCCAGACTCTGCAGACTATTTACAGTCTTGTTATCGTCCCGCTGCTTAAATGGAAAAGGCTGTAAATGCTGACGGCGAGAACTTCCTCATCGCTTCACTAGAATGATCACCACTAACTCTCACAGCCAAAGGTTGCTACCACAGTCACCAACAGGCATGCATGCTTTGTCTCTGTTTGGAATTTTAATTGGCATACCATTACATACCTATGGACACCACAAAAGACAAAATGATGATTCCTGTGTCTATTGTACAATGGGGACACACATCTGTCCACAGATGGGCCGTTGCATCTATACATCCTGAATATCTCTACTTTCTGTATCTCAATGCTGTTGTTTTATACATGACACTAACTAAACATACAGCTACCCTCTTGCAAGAGGGGAAGACAGAGAGAGAGAGTGTGTGAGAGAGAGAGCAAGAGAAGAGAGAGAGAGAGAGAGAGAGAGAGAGAGAGAGAGAGAGAGAGAGAGAGAGAGAGAGAGAGAGAGAGAGAAAGAGAGAGGAGTAGAGGGCTTGGTAAAGTAAAAGCTTGGCCATCTAATGGAGACACAATAGGGGTCTTGTGTTACATGCAGGCATTTAATGTTGGGTTCATTTTACTGAAGGGGTGGGAGTCCGGACTGAGTGTGGTGATTGGAGGAAATGAGGGACCAATGAACAGCTCCTCCCCAAAGCCAAAAAAAAACCTAAACGAGAGGACAGCTTTCTATACACTCTGACCCCTCATCCCCTTTTCCACGCTACACACTGCTAAGAGGACTTGTAAAGAGTTTCACCTCAAAATGCCCTTCATGCATTCAACCCCACACAGAAGAAAAACACAGTGAGGGTTGTGACAAAGTGAGGGTCCCCTGAAGATACTGTTCATGTACGGCATGCATACTGCCTCATTACCACTGCAGTTGCATGTCTTAGAAAAGGCTATTACCATGGCTGCTGCATGCTTGCATTTGTATGTGGTCTCTCTTTCTGTGTGTGTGTGTGTGTGTGTGTGTGTGTGTGTGTGTGTGTGTGTGTGTGTGTGTGTGTGTGTGTGTGTGTCTGTGTGTGTGTGTGTGTGTGTGTGTGTGTGTGTGTGTGTGAACTGCTCCTCTGTCCTACTGACAGACTGCACTCTGGCTCCTCTCCTTTGCTTGTCCCTCAGGGCAAACTGAGTGTGCCTGCCAGTTCTCCCCTCCCCTTTCTTTTTTTGACACACACACACACTCTCTCTCTCTCTCTCTCTCTCGGACACACAAACACACACAGACAGTCACTCACACACACACTCACATGCAAAAAACAAAAAAAACAAACAAACAAACAAACACACACACACACACACACACACACACACACACACACACACACACACACACACACACACACACACACACAGCTGATTGTGGTTGGGCGTAGGGCCGGGTCTGGGTCAGAGAGTTTGTCAGGAGCACCCCACCCCCCGTTCGTCTTACCCCATTCCTTGGGGTCGGGGTGTGGCTAGGCTCTCTCTCCTTCACTTTCTCCCTAGACATGCCTATTCAGAGCACAAAACTTGCCAAATGACATTTGAAAAACCTGTTTGTCCTCCTTGTAGGATTTGCTGAATTAGCTGAAAAGTTATAGTGACACATCAATCTTGACAGGGGGTTGGGAAGGTTGCTTAGATTAGCTTTGGGGTTCAAGAAGCACAGATGTGTAGGCACCCTTTTGTGCTTCTACCTTTTATCTTTATTCATCATATTTCTCATGCTCATGTCTCATCTTCTTTCTTCTTTTGGCAATGGGGCCTTCATCCGAGCCGAGAAAAAGTTAAAATTCAGCTCCCAGATGTGGGATAATCTGTGGGATAGTCTTTTTTTCCTTAAACTTGATGTGCGCACTGAAGCATTTAGCATTTTGTTTGTTAATCCCCATAGCTTTTGAATACTACACCCAATTTGTTAGTAGAATGCTACAATTTAATAATTGTGTTAAATGCTATATGTGATATATTTGGCCCTTAGATACCCTGACAGGCCCACATGGCCACTTGTTAAGTGTTGTTAACCTAATTAATTGGGCTTTACTAAAACATCATCTACAGAGCAAAAGCGTAACATTTTTTGTATTTGGAAATGAGCATTTTCAAATATTTCTAATAGTAGTATAGTATACAGTAATACTGTAGTAATGCCACCACACAGATGTTTAGAGCACAAGGCCCCTGCGCACAGCCAGTGTCCAGGTGCTGGCGATGCAGTAAAGGTAATCCGAATTCCAAAGGAGTAAAATCGCCACACACTGGTATCCTTTGCTCAATAGTTTATTAGTGAACGACGCGTTTCGCCTATAGCTGCTTCATCAGGTTCACTCTCAGGCCACCACACAGATAGTGAAGACATGCAGTACATGCAGCTGGTTCTTACAGCCACGCCTTTGACATACAACATCAGGTTTCCATGGCAACTCTGGACAGCTGGCCTGCTTTGCCTCTTTATCGCTATTTGTAATATTGTTTTTTAAAAATGTGTGATGATGTACTAATGCCACCACACAGGAAGTGAAGACATGTAGTACAAAATAGAAATCCTTCCCTCTGCTGTAGCCAAATAAATTTAGTTGCGAAGCCACCAAAGTGGAGCTTACATCTCAGTCAGTCTGGTCAACTGACAACAAATTTGCAGCTGGTTCTTACAGCCCTGCCTTTGACATACAACATCAGGTTTCCATGGCAACTCTGGACAGCTGGCCTGCTTTGCCTCTTTATCGCTATTTGTAATATTGTTTTTTAAAAATGTGTGAATGTCAACAGTTATTTTACAACTAGACTAAATACATGGCGATATCACCTTCATTACTGTAAAATAAAACAGAGACATACAGTATTAGTCTACACTGGGCAACTACACTGAGACAGAATCCCTTGTAAACAACCAAAGTAAACAAACACCAGTACATACACGGCATCTGACTGGAACCTACAATTTCCTTCATGTTACACATACTGCTACACAGCAGTGCTGAATGCGCACCAACCTCTAATAGCCATTAATATTTCATGCTGAATTAGAGCGGCAGCCCCTTTTACTGTAAGTGTGAGTGTACTGTACGGCATGTAGTGGTGTGTGTTTTACTGTAAGTGTGAGTGTACAGTACGGCATGTAGTGGTGTGTGTGTTTTTTTGTGCAGGTGGTTGGCAGGTGGCTCACATAAACCGCTCAGAGGAGGTCGCAGCACACGCGGGAAAGGGAAGTAGGAAGGGGAATTTTCAGAAACAGATTTAGCGGCTGCGTCTT